>OY728143.1:1888272773-1889522773 GCA_963277665.1 Viscum album | reverse complement strand
GGAATTATATGAGAAAGATCTAAAAGGAATTAGAAAAGTAGTTCCCAAGAATGAAGTTTCCATAATTTAACAAACCCGTTAGGGGGTTGAATTATCTAGGGCCACCTAAGGGAATTGGCTGCATAGTCAAATAAATATCATCTTTTTGCTAACAATTCTGTTATGTAGACTGTTTATGCAAGGCCACCTTAAGGCATGTGCTGCATAGTCAGCCAAAAGGACTCCCATGAATTTACATTCCTAGTTCTAAAAATCCAGTGAATGTTTATGAAGATTCAAATTTTACAAAGTATAGAGTTATCTGTATGGAAAGTGGTACTTGAATATGGAGAAGATATTTCCAAACAAGATTATCAAAGAACTGGATGAATATTACTCCTACAAAGGTCTGACCCAAACGCAGGGAAGGAGAATATGAACCATAGACATGAATACTTTCAAATAATGATAAAGGATATGGGACAATTATGTTAAGGATGGCTATTTTTGCAGATCCCTACATATTGTCATTAAGACAAATAAGGACAAAAGAAGCTTTCGTCCCATGAATGAAGTTACCAGTATTTAACAAAACCGATAGGGCTCATAATTTCAGGCCTTTTGTGATTAGAAGTCAAGAAATGGGTTATGCAGATCTAGAGGTATTCAAGATTAGGATTATGACACATAAAGATGGGTATTTTCCAATGTATGCAGAGATACACGGATCAATGATAACCATAATCATGTTCTGGCTGGGTCCTGAATGGAAATGATGGACTTCACTACATATCCCATAAGGATGGGAATCAAGCCATATGTAGTTCTTAAACTACAGTTTTATATCATGTGGGACAAATGGATTAAAGATCTTAGTTTAGGGTCATAGATCATGGACCATTATAAGAAATAAACAGTGTGTGTTTTCATGGGGACTTTTCAGCCAAGGGACTGAAAGTGAAATTTGGGGTTAGGCCCAAACACTTGGGGCTAGTTTTGATGGACACTCGAATGTTCCTACGTATCCCATAAGTATGGTAATCAAGCACACATAGTTCTAGAACTACCCTCTGTAAAAATTTGGTTCTTACAAGTGAAGGGTGAAAAGGGAATTTAGTGCAATAATGGTTTAACCCAAGATAAAAGGTTCAGGCATTTCCATGTATGCACATAGTATTTGGAATGAAAAATTATTTAAAATCTATGTAAATAATGATTCCCCCTTAGGTGGGGGTATCAAAGAATGTTATAGTTTGTTGTCATACTGGACAAAAGTGTTGTATAGTTTAACGTTGTATAGAAAGAACGAAAGTGAACCAATGAAAAGATATTGATTCTAGGGGTGGTTTCACGAATCAACATCGTATGAGATGGAGGTGAACCTATGTGAAGAGATTGGTCTTGGGCTTGATCCTTGGGAGTTTTCCTACATACCTAGCCTGGAAGGCAAGGATCAAAGTATGTGTAGTTCAATTAAAGAATGAATTAGTGATCAAGTTGTTCTTGGGGACAACGACCTAAAAAATGATGTTGTTGGGACTAACACATGGTTAGTAGCCCAGAGTGAGTGTTATGGTTGAAATTTTCTCTAAGCTCATGTGATTCATACTCACTGTGAGAAACAAGAAGGAACAACAACCTTAACGATGCACAGTTTAATGTCATGTAGGACATATAAAGGGACTATGCAGTTTAAAGTCTTGCAGTTAGGACTATAAGTGCTGCACAATTTAGTGTCATGTAGTAGGGACAAATTACAGTTTAATGTCATGTAGGACGTATCAAAGGTCTTTTTTTATATTTTATCATCATGTGGTTAGGACGATGGGGACACCACAGTTTAATGTCATGTTGGACAAAAAGAGGATTGTTAAGTTTAATGTCATGCACTAAGGAAAAAGGAGTACACCATTTATCGTCATGTTGGAAGTATTATGGGACTTTTCCATAGTTTAACGTCATGTTGGAAGAAAAAGGGACAATACAGTTTAACGTCATGTTGGACGAAAGGGACTTGAAAATAGTTTAGGGTCATATGCATGGACCATTGCTGTATAGTTTAATGTCATATAGCAAGGACGATGAAGGAGACACATTTTAACATCTTGGTGGACAAACTAGGGAACTTTTTCACAGTTTAACGTCATGTGGGGTGAAAGTAAAACAAATAGTTTAAGTTCAAATTCATGTACCGTGGATTATGTAGTTTAACGTCATTCCAGACGTAAAGGACTTTTATACAGTTTAGAGTCATGTAGTTAGGACGTCACAGTTTCGCGTCATGCCGGACGTATGCGCAAATAGTTTAGGTTAATATACATTGACCGTTGGTTATGTAGTTTAATGTCTTACTAGGTGGTGGTGTAGTTTAAGGTAATACCAGTCCAATGATGATATATTTTTTGTTTATACAAAATACTTCTTCAAAAATCCGGCATTGGTTGGAGTAGTGAATTGTTCTCCATCCATTGAAATTAATGAATAAGCTCCATTGGATTAGACCCTATGTATTGAGTAAGGTCATTCCCATTTGGCCTCAAGCATTGGAGGTTTCTTTCCTGGTATCATTGAAGTTCTGAGAACTAATACCAATTGTCCCTGAGTGAATGAACAAAGACGAATTTTTTTGTTAAAAGCTCGTGCTATTCGATTCTGATAGACTTCCAAGTGGGGAAAAGGGCACAATCATTTCTCATATAACTGTTCCAATTCATTCAATCACTTTTGAGATTGCTCATTTGTAGATGACAGATCATAAATGGATACTCTGAGAAAGGGTAATTCAAATTCAATGGGCAAGACGACTTCTGTTCTATATACCAGTGAATATGGAGTTGACCACGTTGCAGTGCGGGTGGTAGTCCAATAACCCCATAAAGCATGAAAGAGTTTATCAGGCCATGATTTCTTTTATATATCCACCATCTTTTGTAGTATATTTTACAAAGTCTTATTGAAGATTTTTATCTAGACATTGGCCGCTACATGATACTGTGATGAATGTGTGGATTTGATGTTGTATTCTTGATACAATTTCTTCACCTCGAATGAACAGAAGTTGGTGCCATTGTTCGTCAATATGGTATGAGGGTCACCAAATATGGTATTGATGTTAGACTTGATGAAGTTAACAATGCATTTAGAACTGACTTCCTTGAGAGTTAATGCTTCTACCCATTTGGAAAAGAAATCAGTAGCAGTAAGAGTATACTTAAACTGCTTGGCCGTAGCTTAAGGGTAAAGTCCAAAAAAATCCATTCCCCATGTGGAAAATGGCCACGAGTATTTAGCTGTATGAAGTAACTCTAGATGTTGATGAATGATGTTGGAATTTACATGGAATAAATGACACTTATTTGTGAAATCAATACAATCTTGAATCATGGAAGGCCAAAAGTATCCAAGCCTTCGAATCTGATCAGGCAGTCTATGTCCAGACTGATGGGCACCACAGACTCCTGCATGCACTTCATTCATGATAGCCATTATGACTTCACCATCAATGCATCTGAAGATAACTCCATCAAAACCACATTTGAAGAGAACTTTCTCAAGGTTATCTAGGCTATCATGAAGAGTAAAATTGAACACACATCGCCGAATTTGTTCTTTATCGGCTCTATCAGGTGGACGTATTCCATTTTGATGGTATTCCCTGATAGGTGACATCCATCATGTAGTATGACTATACAGTTCAAGAATGGGACTAATTTCATTAATTTCCTCTGTTCTGATTTCTACATAATGTGAAATTTCACGACGGTGGGCAATACTGATGGTTGTCTCATCCCGATTTGGATCTGCCAGAGCGGTGGCTATATTAGCTAATGCATCAGCTTGAGCATTTTGTGATCATGGGACATAATAAAATTTTGGTTCTGAAGGGAATTCCTCCATTAACTCTCTAGAATAATAATAAAAAGGTATTAGTTCTTCTTTACTAATGGAATAATCCCCATTAACTTGTTTGATTACCAGGTCGAAATCACCTTTCACCTTTAAGTGATTCACTTGTGCTTGACGCACCAATTCCAAGCCTGCAATAAGAGCCTAGTATTCTGGTTCATTATTGGTACCACCTTCCCACAATAAGAAGGAATAAGGTAACACTGCCTTTTCTGGAGAAATGACACTACTGGGAAGTTGGTTTTTTTCTCATGCTTGTCTGCCAACGGTTCTGTTGAACCGTTGGTATATTGGTATATAAAAAAATTATTTCCCAACGGTTTGAAGAAACTGTTAGGAAATCTAAATTTTTTCTCCCTTTACCAATGGTTTTACAAAACCGTTGGTAAATACCATGACATTGGAAGCCTTTCCCAATGGTTTGTGTAAACAGTTGGTAATGCTCACCTTTCCCAACGGTTTAACAAACCGTTGGGAATGTTTTCCCCTAAAATCCCAGCAAACCTGATATCCCATCCATGCAATTGAACTACTAAAATTGAGACCTAATATCTCTCTCTCTTGGAAAATCATTCCACCAGATCCATACTCACTCACAAGGTTGTTTTTTTCTACACTTGAAATATGTAAGTAGTACGTTATGTTTAATGTTTTGCATCTAATTTTTTTCTTTTCTGTTTTGATTTGGCATAAACCTAAGGTTCGTGCAGTGTGGTATACCCATCAATTTCAATTAGATATGATATTTGTTTTCTGTATTTGTTCTGGTGTCATTTGTGAATCAATATTTTGTTTCTGTTTTTGTTTCTGTTCTGTTTTTGTTCTGGTGGGAGGTTTTTGGGGGTGCAGTAGGTGTGGTAGGTGGGTAGGGGGTGTGCTGGTGGGGTGTTCATGTGGGGGGAGGGGGTGTGCTGGTGGGGGGTGTTGAGTTGGGGGCTTGTACAGGTGGGGGTGGGGGGTGGGTTTATGCAGGTGGGGGGTGGGGGAGGGGGTTGGTTGTGCCAGGGGGGGGTGTGAAAGTGAGGGAGGGGGATTGTTGTGCAAGTGGGTGGGGGGGGGAGGGGGAGTGTACAGGTTGGGGGGGGTGGGCTGGGCAGGTCAGAGTCTTGGGGGTGAGGTGGTGGTTTGTACAGGTGGGGGGTGGGGGGTGGGTTGTGCAGGTGGGGGGTGGGGGGAGGGGGGGCTGTTCAAGTGGTGGGTGGGTGAAAGTGGAGGGGGTGGTGTTGTGCAAGTAGGTGGGGGGAGGGGAGGTGTACAGGTTTGGGGGGTTGGCTGGGTAGGTGGGAGTGTTTTGGGGGGGTGGGGTGTACAGGTGGGTGGCGGGTGGAGGGGGGCTGTGCAGGTGGGGGGTGGGGGGGAGGGGGGGTTGTGCAAGTGGGGGGGGGGTGTAGGTGGGGGGTGGCTGTGAAAGTGGGTGGGGGAGGGGGAGTGTGGTAGGTTGGGGAGGCGGGCTGGGCCGGTGGGAGTATGTTGGGGTGTGAGGTGGGGGGGGGGGGTGTGTGTAGTGGATGGATGGGAGGGGGTTGTGCAGGTGGGGGGTGGGGGAGGGGGGGGGGGGGGGGTTGTGGCAACTGGGGTGCAGGGTGGGGGGGGGGGGGGGTTGTGCTGTGGGTCGGGTGATGGGAGGGGGGGTTGGCCAGGGGGGAGTCTATTGGGGTAGGTGGGGGTGAGGTGGGGAGGGGGGTGGTTGTGCATGTGGGAAGTCATGACTTCCAAAAGTTCACACCAATAAGCATGGGGGAATTCATCACTTCTAGAGACTTGGATAGTTTTTGAGGCCTCTTTGGTTTTGTTTCTTGTCTAGTCATCTTGATGAGTAAGGATTCACATGATCTAAAAGTGGCATCAACTATATATGATGTATTCCTTCTCCCACAACACATTTTTTCTAGAAATAATATATCCTTGGAAGGTTATGGGAGCCATTTATAATCCAATGCTCCAACATTTTCCCCAATTGCAAACTTGATACCATCATATTATCAAGTCACTAATCCTACCAAATTGTATTTTCAACTAAAAAAAATACTAATCTAATTCTTAACCACCCATCTTTTGTTTTTCATAACATGAATGACAACTCAATTAAATCTCATAGCTCTCAGTCACACCCCTGTGGACAGCTCGCCCCACCCCCCTGGACACACCCCCTACCCCCCTAGACAGCACCTGCCACCCTCGTGGACAGTCTTCCCCACCCCCTGGAAACCTTGTACCCCCCTGGAAAGAACCCAAACCCCACCTGCACCGTGGAAGGCATGCCCACCCCCCCTCGACACACCCCGCTACTTCCCTGGATAGCCCCCCAACCCCATGGACAGCCCCGCCCACCCCTGGACATCCCCGCCCACCCCCCTGGACACTTCCCCCCCCCCACCCACCCCCCACCCACCCCCCACGCCCTGGACACCCTTGTACCCCCTAGAAAAACCACCCCCCACCCCCCACCCCCGTGGATAGCCCGCCCACCCACTGGACACCCCCCCTCCCCCCCTAGACAGCCCTACCACCCTCTTGGACAGCCCGCCCACCCCCTGGACACCCCCGCACCCCTGGACAACCCCCCGCCACCCCCCGTGGACAAGCCCGCCCCCGATTACCACAGAAGCAAATAACTCTGCATTTCCACCGATTTCCAGAATCCCCCGCATAGGTGAACCCTAACCTGAGGTCTTCAATCTGATCGGCTGCAACCTCCCCCCATCCAATTTACACTCCTTCAAACCTTTTCCCCAAATACAGACATAGAATCCCTCATTGAGGTAATTTCCATGGTTGGGGTAGTGGGGTATTTGGTTTTCAATTTTTTTTAATGGGGTGATATGGTACATTCTGTGGACTTTAGATTGGGTGTTCTGAAATGTACTAACTTTTCACAATATTTCCATTTTTTAGAATCAATAACTTATTTAAAATAACTCTCTTTTACACATTCTTCATCTTTCATGAAAAGCCTTCACTTTGTAATATCTCTAACAATATTTTATAAGGTCTATGGTGTCTTCATAGTGTCTGATAAATGAAAAAATTACAAAAGACATCTCACCTAAAATCTAGGCACACATAACTGAATTAATTAGTATATCTTTACATTGTTTTAATAGTTCACTGCATCAACTAGAAACTCCTTCTTCTATCATTTACATAAATATATTTTCTATTAAAGATCCATCCTATTGAATTGTTTATGACAAAATGACTTATATAAATTATTTTTACTGAATGGAAAGAAGTTGGATGTATGAAACCAATTGGATCTCAAGCTATTTTCAAAACAATTTGGAGAGAATTATAGATTTTTCATTTCACAATGCTTCAGATAGAGGTCACATACACTTCCCATGTTCCAATTGTGTTGGTAAACCTTGGTTGAGCCATGAAGAAGTATGCTACCACATAACCAAAAATGGTTTTCAAGCAAACTACTTTGTGTGGTATCACAATTGGGAGCAAATGAAATCTCAAATTGGTGATGATTGAAATGAAAGGACTGGAATTGAGAATTTATTAGATGATCGGTTTCCGTTTATTAGTCATCATGAAAAAGAAAGGATTTCGTCTCAAGAATACTTCAATATGAGGACAACTGATGCATCTAGTGAAAATGATGATATTGATAGGGTGAAAAAAATGAATGATGTTTCCACGACTCCAGTATATCGACAATGCGATAAAATGAAAAAGATGGAATTTTTAATCCAATTGTTTCATGGGAAAACTATGTATGGGATTTATAATACAGCAATCGATTACATTCTTACCCTATTGAAGGATTTACTTCCAGACGATGCAGATATTCCCTAAAACCACTATATAGCATGGAAGTTAGTTTAGGAACTTGGATTATCAAGAAACAAAATTCTTGCTTGCCCGAAGGATTGTAGTTTATTCTGGGAGGAAACCGCTGAACGAAATGATTTTATCAAATGTGGCACATCCCACTGGAAGTCAAAATCTGATAGAACATCATCCCGCATTCCAAAAAAAGTAATGTGGCACTTTTCATTGATCCCCAGACTCCAGAATCTATTTATGTCTAATGACATATCAATAAAAATGAGATGGCATGATACAGAGAGAAAGAAGACTAATGATGAGTTGGGTCATCCTGCAGATGGATTTGCATGGGAGAGATTTGATTCTCGACATCCTGATTTTGCAGCTGACGTGTGTAATGTGAGGTTGGGTCTTTCATGTGATGGTTTTAATCCATTTGGGCAGATGATTACTTCGCACAGCACATGGCCAGTTTTTATACACATTTATAATCTTTCCCCATGGTTGTGTATGAAAAAATCATTCACTTTCATGAGTATATTCATATGTGGTCCTTCTGATCCTGGCATTGATATTGATGTATACATGAAAACATTAATAAAGGAGTTGAAACTTCTTTGGGATGTGGGTGTGTGAACATACGATGCATATCTGAGAGACATATTTCAGATGTGTGCTGCGCTTATATGGATGATCAATGATTTTCCGGCTTATGAAATGATGTCTGGATAGAGCACGAAGGGAAAACTATCATGTCTAGATTTTATGAAGAATACATGATCAAGAAGACTGAAACATCGCTGTAGTTTCAGTTTTATGGGACATCGACGATTCTTGCAAAAGGATCATCCATATATAATGAATCGTCAAAGATTTGATAATACCATAGAGACTGATGATCCACATCAGTGTATGTCTTGAAATGACGTGCTTAATGAATTGAAATATTTCAGTTTTTTGTTCGTGAAGGGTCAAATGAAATCTAGAAAGAGAAAGAATGTTTCCACTAAAACCTATTACAATTGGAGGAAGATGAGTATATTTTTTTATATGACTTATTGGTCAACCAATTTGTTACTTCATTGAATAGATGTAATCCATATTGAAAAGAATATATGTGAAATGTTGCTTTCGGTTCTTCTAAATGTTTAGGGGAATACAAAAGATGATTTACGATCTTGGCGTGACTTTGTGGATTGGGGCGTCAGACCAGAATTGCATCCTGTGCGTATCAGTGAAAATAAATGGAAACTTCCATGTTCTTCTTATGTGATGAAACCTATGGAAAAAAACAATTTCTGGAAGTATTAGAGACTATTAGAGTTCCTGATGGATATTCAAGCAACATATCTATACGAGTCAAGAGAAGAGTGTTGAAGCTAAAATCTTTAAAGACTCATGATTATCACATTCTACTGCATGAGTTGATTCCAATATCAATTCGTCATCTTTTGACCAATAATGTAAGGGTGGTTGTTATTTAGTTGTGCCATTTTTTTAGAGATCTATGTGCTAAGAAGTTGTCCAAGTCTTTCTTGCAAAAAAATGTTGGCAGATTCCCCATTAATTTTGTGAGTTGGAGAAAATATTTTCTCCATCATTTTTTCACATGCATGTTGCATCTGATTGTCCATATTCCCACTGAAATACTTCTCAGATGACCTTTTTTTTTCATTGGATGTATCCAAATGAATGAAATATGTTCACAATAAAGTCTTATGTCCAAAACAGAAATCATCTCGAAGGTTCTATCGTGAACGGTTACTTGGCTCAAGAATGTATGAATTTATGCTCGATGTATTGGTCTGATCTTACTACAAGATTGAACAGACCAATGAGAAATGAAGAAAAATAGTATGAGAAAATTGGACCCATTTTTCCATCACTTCCTCAAACATGAGGAATTCCTGGATCATATACATTGAAGACATTAAGCCATGAAGACATTGAGATGGCACATCGCACAGTTTTGTTCAACCTAGATTTGTTTGATGACTATATCAGGTAACTAAATTGATTCTGTATATCTTACATATATATCTGTTAAACTATTCATATTTTTTATCTACAGGGAATATAAAACAATGATAAATAGGATGCATTGTTCTTTATCTTTGAGAAGGAGAGAGACTTTTCATAGGAAAGAGTTTTCTTCTTGGTTAAAATTGAAGGTACAAAAAAACTAATGTTTAAAATAATTATATCATTATTTAATTAAGTTTAATTTTCATTTATATTTGCAGGTATTGGGTTTGTCAGCTGACTCTGTCTCTGAGGAAATAAGATCTTTGGCTTTTGGTCCTAATACTGTGGTTCGAGACTGTAAATCAAATGTTATCAATGGGTACAAATTTATTGTCACTGAACGAGCAAAGAACATGAGAACATCACATGATGGTGTTATGGTTACTGCCACAACAGATTGTTATGCCAGTGCATCAGATAATAGACCGCGATTTGAAAATGTGGGTTATTATGGAGTTATTGAGAAAATAATAATATTGGATTAATACTCTAATGGACGAGTCACAATGATGAAATTCCATTGGTTTGATTTTATGACGAGACATGCCACATTTATTGGTGATTGTGGATTTCAAGTAATTAATATGACTCACACTCTTGCTACTGAAGAACCATATGTGTTGGCATCAATGGCTAAACAAGTTTTTATGTCAAATACCAACTTCGACCTGAAATTGGTTTCATAGTTGAAGTAATTCCAAGACATATTTTTGATGATGGTGATGATGGAATTGACACTGTCCCTAGTGCCATTGGAACCAATCCATTTATTTTTTTTGATGACTCAAATAGATCAATTGTTAGGGTTGATTGTGAACCTGAAGTTGTGGTTGAAAATATATAGAATCATTCATCCATGTTCTCAATTCTTTTGGTTTACCTCAAGTTGGGTTGTTAAGGTTGGTAATATTCAAATTGATTTAGTATTGATCACAAATATGTTTTAGCTGACTTGACCGTTATGTAAATTTTCAATGTTTATTGGTTGCAGTTTTATTTGAATTCCATTTTCTAATTTGGAATTGAACTGTATTCAAACATATTCCAACAATATTTCTAACTTGGTGAAAATTACAAATTTTATGATTTATTAAATCCAATCAAGCTCTTCTAAAACAATTGATAGCTGACTTGACCGTTATGTGATTTTTCAATTTTTATTGGTTGTAGTTTTATTTGAATTGCATTTTCTAATTTGGAATTGTACTGTATTCAAACATAGTCAAACAATATTTATAACTTTTTTAACATTAAAACATTTATGATTTATTAAATTCAGTCAAGATCTTCTAAAACAATTGATTGCTGACATGACCATTATGTGAATTTTAAATGTATATTGGTTGAAGTTTTATTTTAATTGAATTTTCTAATTTGTAATTGAACTGTATTCAAACATAGTCAAACAATATTTCTAACATTGTGAACATTACAACTTGTATGACTTATTGAATCCATTCATGATCTTTTAAAACAATTTACAGCTGACTTGTCCATTATGTGAATTTTCAATGTTTATTGGTTGCAGTTTTATTTGAATTTCATTTTCTAATTTGGAATTGAACTATGTTCAATCATATTCCAAAAATATTTCTAACTTGGTGAACATTACAACTTGTATTATTTATTGAATCCATTCAAAATCTTCTAGAACAATTGATAGCTAAATTACCAATGAATCCCCTTATTCCCTCATATGTTTAACTTTTTGGGTTACACATTAGTTTTCTTTTTCTAATTAATTACATATTTGTTTTCAAAAGCATGAAATGAATCCAATTGAAGAGAGACGAAGGAAAAAATGATCGAGAACAATCGTCGAGTGATGGATTTAGGAATTCAATCATTAGTGCCTGTAGTGAGTACATTATTTCAAATTGATATATTTAAAGAATATATAATGTCATGTGATTAATTTTCTTGTAAAATTCTTTGTAGGATCCACCTATACGTCGACAATTATTTGACAAGGATCCTAGTACTGGTCCTAGTACTCAGGCCGGTCGTACGAGGAGGGTTCATACCAGAGTTGGACGAGCAGCTGCACGTACCCGACTAGACCATGCCCCTCCCACTGAAATGTCATCCTTCCCACATTCTGATCCCAGTGTGTTGTTAGAGATGCACATGATATTTAGGCCTCCAATGGTTTTTCTACCGTCTGCATCTTCTAGCCCATCATTTTCAGATCCCATGATGATTCCCACTCCCGAGTCAGCATCCGGCCAGATAGTTGTCCCATCTTATTTTCCTTCTACTTTTGTCTCTCCGAGATTCTATATTCCATCGTCTTCAACTCCTGTTCCACCACAGGGTGTTCCATCAGTTTCGGTGGATCCAGCGGTGCTCAACGATCAGACCATCACATGTATATTTATAGAACCCTAACAAATTTTTATAGCAATATTTATATTCATTATAACATGTTTTAATAAAATATTTGTTTCTCTTTCATGACCGATAAATCTACTGACAATAGGTGTGGGTGGGGGCATACACGCATGCATTCTGTGTGGAACCGCTGCACACAGGTTATGGTGGATTATAATGAAGACAACCAAATGGTTGAGAAAATAGGGCAGCAATGTCGGAGTTTTTTGGCTACGCTTTCCAAATACTCCGACATCATTCCTGTCAGCCCGCTATCATGGACACATTTGCCACATGTGGTCAAGGATAGAGCATGGCCAGAGATATTGGTAAAAATTCTGTTCTATTTAATGCCATTAATTATTTTTGTATTTATATGATTTAATATTTTGTTTTCAGCTTTGATTTAATTTTCCCAATGGTTAGGGTGCACGGCCGGAACATCTAAAGGATTTAGGCGATATTTGGAGAGCCTACAAGCATGAGTTGTATATTGGCTTCGTTGTTAGATTTTGAACTGAGTTAGAGGTGGTACCAGTGGTGGATGATTGTCCTATAGAGCAGTATCATCATATGATTACTCATGTGGCGAGTACCCAGTTTAAGGTATTAATAACATTTGAGGTATTTAAATAATAACATTAATGTTTTGAAATAATACTATCTGTTTCAATTTCAAATTTTATTTAGGAATCATCTTGAAAAAATAAAAAGAACATTGATGCAAAAAAAATACCTCCTCACCCTGGGACGCACTACGATGTCTGATCATGAGAGAAAGCAGTTATGACAATTGTTCATAAGTTTTCTTTATGACATACACTTTCTTTTGATTCCTAAATTATTTAATAGTTTTCTAATGTTTTCAAATAAATTTATTTTTTAATGTCATTGCTAAGGAAAATATAAATATTGAAGGACGTGTGCCTCGAGCAAAACTGTTTTGCTCGAGTAGACGGAAAAAGGATGGAAGTGTCGTCAACGAAGCGACTCAGCAGCAGATTGTATGTTTTAATCTGTTGAATTTATTTTTTAATATCTATTTTTTAATTTAATGATATATTTATATTTGTAACATGATACTTTAGAGACCCTCGATGCCCAAGAACCATGCAATTTTGGGCCAACAGATCACTTACATTAGGTGTTGGGAGAGGAGAATTCTGGCAGTGTATTCTGCCGACCGAGGATAGCCCCGAGGAGGTATTGGCCCTCCTCAGGTACGAGCTATAGTGCCATAGAGATGCAACAAGTTAGGGCACAGGCAAAACATGGTGAGAAAAGGGCCACAGATATGGCAGAACAGTCTGCTAGGGAAAATAGTGCATTTATGAAATTTATTGAAGTTCAACGTCCTACACTTCCAGCAGAGGCCAGCCCAGATTTTGATGAGTATATTTCGTCGATACATTCTATATACGGTGCACCAGGTGGAAGTTCGTGTGGTTCTTAGGATGATGTCCAGCATGATGATGATTATTGTGAGGAGTTTGATGCGGAAGAGGAGGGAGAGGAGGAGGGCGAGGCGGGTGGCTAGGGCGAGTAGGAGGGCGAGAAGGAGGAGGAGGGTGAGGGTGAGGAAGGTGAGGACGACGATGGGGACGAGGACGAGTGTGATGATGATGATGGTGATGATGGTGATGGTGATGTGGGACAAGTTGATCCATTACATTTTTGACTAATATTTATAAGATTTGATATTTAATCTATTCTAGTTGTTGGTTTTATCTAGACTCGTAGTATAGTATTGGAGTTGAGTTATTTTTATATATTATCTATTTTTATGGATGTTGTTTTCTTTTAGTGGTTGTGTGTTTGGGAACCCCCCTCCTTCCTGGACCATGAATAACCCCCAACCATCATCCCTGGACCCCAGAAAGCCCCACCAGACAGCCCCCCAGACATCCGGTCAAACACCCCCCCCCCCGGAACACTTCACGGATAGCCCCCCGAACAGCCCCCCATCCTCCTCCCTGGACCCCGGACAGCCCCTCGGATAGCCTCCCAGACAGCCCCTCAGATAGACCCCACCCTCTTCCTCGGACCCCAGACAACCCCCCGAACACCCCCGGACATCCCCTAGACAGCCCCCCGAACAACCCCCCGGATAGCCCCCCTCCTCCCTGGACCCCGGACAACCCCCCAGACAGCCCCACCCCCCCCCCCCCCAAACAGCCCCCCCCCTCTTCCTTGGACCCCGGACAACCCCCCGAACAGCCCCGGACAGCCCTGGACAGCCCCCCGAACAGCCCCCCGGATAGCCCCCCACCCTGCTCCCTAGACCCCAAACAGCCCCCTGGACAGCCCCAAGGAAAACCCCCCCACCCTCCTCCTTGGACCCTGGACAACCCCCCGAACACCCCTCGGATAGCCCCCGGTCAACCCCCCACCCTCCTCCCTAGACCCCAGACTGCCACCCAAACAGCCTCCTGGACAGTTCCCCAACCCTCTTCCTTTGACCCCGGACAACCCCCCTCACAACCCCCTCACCCTCCTACTTGGACCCCGGACAGCACCCCGGACACCCACTAGACAGCCCCCCGGACAGCCCCGCCTGACAGCCCCCCCACCCTTCTTGATTTCATTTAAAACTAGAAAATCTATAACATATATTTTATTTATTTTCATCATGATAATCAATGTAAATCACATTTACACATCTAGTCAATATCATATATTCTTGGTATGTTATAAAAGAGATGTATTCAATGGGCATGACATTTTTAGCTCCAAAATGTTTCATAGCATTATAAAATATAATCTAATCCATACTAAGAATGATATAAAAATATTTTATATAAATATCCACAAGAAATTAAGTTAATACCATTCCACTAATAGACAAATGAGGATTCTCATAAAATGGACAACATTTTAGGTACATACGGAAAATAGACCAAATGCATTAGTTTTTTATTGAAACATTAGGAGAACGATCCATGTGTCCTATGTGACGTGTACAAGTCAACCCCACCTCAATCCGAGGCGCGGTGTGGCCGGCATCACTCAATGTGTCTGCCTTTTGTTTCAAAAGAACGTCATTTTAATTGAAAAACATCAACTGGCATACGAAAAAGTGACCAAACGCATTTAGATTGTGTCGATACAATAGCACAACGATCCATGGGTCATATGTGACGTGTACATGTCAACTCCGCCTCAATCTGAGGCGTGGTGTGGCCGCCACCACTCAAAGTGTATGTCTTTTGTTTCAAAAGGACGTCATTTGAAGTGAAAAACATCAACTGGCATACGGAAACCCAACAAAACGCATTTGTATTGTGTCTATATATTAGAAAAACGATCCATGGGACATATGTGATGTGTACAAGTCAACCCTGTCTTAATTTGAGGCACGGTGTGGCCATAATCACTCTATGTGGCTCTCTTTTTCTTAAAATGGACAACAATTTAAGTACATACGGAAAACTGACCAAACGTATTCGGTTTCCATTGAAACTTTATGAGAACGATCCATGAGTCATATGTGACGTGTATGAGTAAACTCTGCCTCAATACGAGGCGTGGTGTGGCCAGCACCACTCAAAGTGTGACTTTTGTTTCAAAAGGACGTCATTTTAATTGAAAAACATCAACTGGCATATGTAACAGCGACCAAACACATTCGGATTATGTCGATACATTAGCAAAATGATCCATGGGTCATATGTGATGTGTACGAGCCAAACCTGTCTCAGTTCGAGGCACAGTGTGGCCCCCACCACTCAAAGTGTCTACCTTTTGTTTCAAAAGGACGTCATTTTAATTGAAAAAAGTCAACTGGCATACGGAAAACTGACAAACACATTTGGATTGTGTTGATACTTTAGCACAATTATCCATGGGTCATATGTGACGTGTACGAGTCAACCCCGCCTCTATCCGAGGCATAGTGTGGCCGGAACCACTGAAAGTGTCTGTCTTTTATTTCAAAAGGACATCATTTTAAGTGAAAAATATCGATTGGCATATGGAAAAGCGACCAAAAGCATTTAGATTGAGTCGATACTTTAGCACAACGATACATGGGTCATATGTGACATGTACGAGTCAACCCCGCCTTAATCTGAGGCATGGTGTAGCCAGAATCACTCTAAGTGGCTCTCTTTTGTTTAAAATGGACAACATTTTATGTACATACATAAAACCTACAAAACGCATTCGGTTTCCCTTGAAACATTAGGAGAATGATCTATGGGTCATTTGTGACGTGTACGAGTCAACCCCACCTCAATCCGAAGCACGGTGTGGTCGGCACCAATCAAAGTGTCTGCCATTTGTTTCAAAACGACGTCATTTTAATTGAAAAAATCAACTGGCATACGGAAAACCGACCAAACACATTTGAATTGTGTCGATACATTAGCACAGCGATCGATGGGTCATATGTGACGTGTACATGTCAACCCCGCCTCAATCCGAGGTGCGTTGTGGCCGCTACCACTCAAAGTGTCTGTCTTTTGTTTCAAAAGGACATAATTTAAATTGAAAAACATCAACTAGCATATGGAAAAGTGACCAAACGCATTCGAATTGTGTCGATACATTAGAACAATGATCCATGAGTCATATATGACATGTACGAGTCAACCCCGCCTCAATTAGAGGCGCGGTGTGGCCACCACCACTCAAAGTGTGTGTCTTTTATTTCAAAAGGACGTCATTTGAAGTGAAAAACATTAACTGGCATACATAAAACCGACCAAACACATTCAGATTGTGTCGATACATTAGCACAACGATCCATGGGTCATATGTGATGTGTACGAGTCAAACCCGCCTTAATCTGAAGAACGGTGTGTACGTAATCACTCTAAGATTCTCTATTTTGCTTAAAATGGACAACAATTTAAGTACATACGGAAAATATACCAAACACATTTGGTTTCCATTGAAACATTAGGAGAACGATCCATGGGTCATATGTGATGTGTACGAGTCATCTCTGCCTCAATCTGAGGTGTGGTGTGGCCGCACCACTGAAAGTGTGCCTTTTGTTTCAAAAGGACATCATTTTAATTGAAAAACATCAACTGGTATACAGAAAACCGACCAAAAACATTCAGATTGTGTCGATTCATTAGCACAACAATCCATTGGTCATATGTGATGTGTACGAGTCAACCCTGCCTCAATTCGAGGCATGGTGTGGTCGGCACCACTCAAAGTGTCTGCCTTTTGTTTCAAAAGGATGTCATTTTAATTGAAAAACATCAACTGGCATATAGAAAAACGACAAATGCATTCGGATTGTGTTGATACTTTAGCACAACAATCCATGGGTAATATGTGACGTGCATAAGTCAGCCCCGCCTCAATACGAGGAACGGTGTGGCTGGCACCAATCAAAGTGTCTGTCTTCTGTTTCAAAAGGACGTAATTTTAAGTGAAAAATATCAACTCGCTTACGGAAAACTGACCAAACACATTCGGATTGTGTTGATACTTTATCACAACGATCCATCAGTCATATGTAACGTGTATGAGTCAACCCCGCCTTAATCTGAGGCACAGTGTGGCCAGAATCACACTAAGTGGCTCTCTTTTGTTTAAAATGGACAACATTTTAAGTACATACGGAAAACCGATCAAATGAATTCAGTTTCCATTAAACATTAGGAGAACGATCCATGGGTCATTTGTGAAGTGTACGAGTCAACTCCACCTCAATCTGAGGCGCGGTGTGGCCGGCACCACTCAAAGTGTCTACCTTTTGTTTCAAAAGGACGTCATTTTAATTGAAAAAATCAACAAGCATACGGAAAGCTGACCAAACACATTCGTATTGTGTCGATACATTACCACAATGATCCATGGGTCACATTTGACGTGTACGAGTCAACCCCGACTCAATTCGAGGTGCTGTGTGGCTGCCACCACTGAAAGTATCATCCTTTTGTTTCAAAAGGACGTCATTTTAATTGAAAAACATCAACTGGAATACGGAAAACTGACCAAACGCATTCATATTGTGTCGATACATTAGCACAATGATCCATGGGTCATATGTGGCATGTACGAGTCAACCCCGCCTCAATACGAGGCATGGTGTGGCCGCCACCACTCAAATTGTATGTCTTTGGTTTCAAAAGGACGTCATTTGATGTGAAAAACATCAACTAGGATACAGAAAACCAACGAAATTCATTCGTATTATGTCAATACTTTAGCACAATGATCCAACGGTCATATGTGACATGTATGAGTCAACCCTGCCTTAATAAGAGGCACGGTGTGTCCAGAATCACTCTAAGTGGCTCTCTTTTTATTAAAATGGACAACATTTTAAGTACATACGGAAAACCGACCAAACGAATTAGGTTTCCATTAAAACTTTAGTAGAACCATACATGGGTCATATGTGATGTGTACGACTCAACTCCGCCTCAATCTGAGGCGTGGTTTGGCCGGCACTACACAAAGTGTGCCTTCTGTTTCAAAAGGAGGCCATTTTAATTGAAAAACATAAACTGGCAAACGAAAAACCCACCAAACACATTCGTATTGTGTCGATACATTAGAAAAATGATCCATGGGTCATATGTGACGTGTACAAGTCAGCCCCACCTCAATCGGAGGTGCGGTGTGGCCACCACCACTCAAAGTGTCTGCCTTTTGTTTCGAAAGAACTTCATTTTAATTGAAAAACATCAACTGGCATACAGAAAACTGACAAACGCATTCAGATTGTGTTGATACATTAGAAAAATGATCCATGGGTCATATTTGACATGTACGAGTCCACCCCGCCTCAATCCGAGGCACGGTGTGGCCGACACCACTCAAAGGGTCTGTCTTTTGTTTCAAAAGGACGTCATTTTAAGTGAAAAATATCAACTGGCATACAGAAAAGTGAACAAATGCATTCGGATTGTGTCGATACTTTAGAAAAATGATCCATGCGTCTTATGTGACGTGTAAGAGTCAACGCAGCCTTAATATAAGGCACGGTGTGGCCGAAATCACTCTAAGTGGCTCTCTTTTGTTTAAAATGGACAACATTTTAATCACATATGGAAAACCAACCAAACACATTCGGTTTCCATTAAAACTATAGGATAATGATCCATGTGTCATATGTGATGTGTACAAGTCAACTCTTCCTCAATGTCAGGCATGGTGTGGTTGGCACCACTCAAAGTGTCTACCTTTTGTTTCAAAAGGACGTCATTTTAATTGAAAAAATCAACTGGCATACAGAAAACGGACCAAACGCATTTAGATTATGTTCATACATTAGCACAAAGATCCATGGGTCATATGTGACATGTATGAGTCTACCTCGCCTCAATCCGAGGGGCATTGTGGCCGCCACCACTCAAAGTATCTGTTTTGTTTTCAAAAGGACGTCGTTTTAATTGAAAAAAATCAACTCGAATACGGAAAAGCGACCAA
Source organism: Viscum album (assembly GCA_963277665.1). Taxonomy (NCBI): domain Eukaryota; kingdom Viridiplantae; phylum Streptophyta; class Magnoliopsida; order Santalales; family Viscaceae; genus Viscum; species Viscum album. The sequence goes on along the minus strand of OY728143.1, from coordinate 1,889,503,321 downwards.
CTGCATTCGGATTGTGTCAATACATTATCAAAATGATCCATGAGTCATATTTGATGTGTATGAGTCCGCCCCACCTCAATCCAAGATGCGGTGTGGCCACCACCACTCAATGTGTTTGTCTTTTTTTTAAAAGGACGTCATTTGAAGTGAAAAACATCAACTGGCATACGGAAAACTGACCAAATGCATTCGGATTGTGTCGATACATTAGAAAAACGATCCATGGGTCATATGTGAAGTGTACGAGTCAACCCCGCCTTAATCGGAGGCACGGTGTGACCATAATCACTCTAAGTGGATATCTTTTGTTTAAAATGGACAACATTTTAAGTACATATGGAAAACCGAAAAAATGCATTCAGTTTTCATTGAAAAGTTTGGAGAACGATCCATGGGTCATTTTTGACGAGTACGTATCAACCCCGCCTCAATCTGAGATGCAGTGTGGCCAGAACCACTCATAGTGTCTGCCTTTTGTTTCAAAAAGTCATCATTTTAATTGAAAAACCTCAACTGGCATACGAAAAACCGACCAAACGCATTCTGATTGTGTCAATACTTTAGCACAATGATCCATGGGTCATATGTGACGTGTACGAGTCAACCCCGCCTCAATTCGAGGCGTGGTGTGGCCAGTAGCACTCTAGGTGTATGTATTATGTTTAAAATGGACATCATTTCAGGTAAAAATATAAGGTATACAAATAACCGATCAAATTATGAATTGACATCCGGATTCCTCATATAATTTCCATCTAAATTTTAAATTGAATTCTAAATGAATTATGTATGTTTATAATTACGTTATGAATTCTAATTTAAATATGGATGTGTATAGTTCCACCATTATATGTTAAATGTGTATGAATTTGTTCTCTATATGTAAGTGTTAATTGGTTATTATAGGTACAATAATTGTATATATATATATGTGTTAGTTTATTGCAGGTACAATAATTGGATTGAAAATGAGAGGGAACCCACAAAATGAGAGCTGGTGGGAAAATTGGAGAGCTGGTGGGAAAATTGGAGATCTGCTGGGAAAATTGCAGAGCTGCTTTGCAATCTGCCCAGCAGAGGCTATGCTAACGGTTTGAAACCGTTGGCATAGCATATATGGGTTTTGTTTTACGAACGGTTCATAGAACCGTTGGTAAAACACTTTTAGCAATGGTTTAGAAACCGTTGGGAAAGAGGATATTTTGGGGTTTTCCCAACAGTTTGGCCAAACCATTGGGAAAAACATGGTAATTTTCAGCACTCTATCCCAATGGTTGTAAACTGTTGGGAAAAATCATTCCTAATAGTTTTCCAGAACCATTGGGATATGGTAATTTTCCCCAACCTATCCCAATGGTTCACTGTAAATCGTTGGGAAAATCTTTTCCCAACGGCATACTTCCCTATGGTTTGCAGAACCATTGGTATAACATATACCAACGGTTCTGCAGCGATTCCCAATAGTTCTAAACCGTTGGGAAATCCAGCTTTTCTAGTAGTGTGAGCACAATTCCTAAGAAAACTTTGTTGAATTTAGGATTTTCCATTTTCCTCCCTGTTGGACTTCTAGAAGCATCATCAAAATACATTTCCCATGCTTGATGAATTTGTTGAATAGATATTATTTTCTCATAAGTGAGTACAATATCCGAAGATGTGTCTTCCACTGGAGGGTGTTCAGCCAGAAAATCAGCTAGATCTTGGCCCTTTATTGACTTTTTTTTGACACATACTGAATATCAAATTGCTACACAATAACTTCCCACCTTGCCAGAAATCCTGTAAGCATTGGACGACTAAGGACGAATATGAGAAGGTTATTGAGAGATACCAATTGTACCTCGTGATGTTGCAGGTAGTGTCTCAACTTCTGGACTGCTAATATTAATGCTAGAAAACACTTCTCAATACTTGAATACCAGGTTTCTACTTCATGCATAGTCCGAATGAGGTAGTAGAGGCTGTTTTCATTCCCAGCATCATTCTTCTGAGCAAGAAATGCACCCAATGATCGCTCAAAATATATCACGTAGAGGATAAGTGGCCTTCCTTCAATGGGTGGCATGAGTACTGGTGGACTGAAGAGGTATTTCTTGAGAATATCGAATTATTCTTGGCATTCTTCAGTCCACTGTTATGTGACTCCCTTCTTCATCAATTTGGTGATGGGTGAACTTTTTCCTGCCAAATTGGCGATGAAACACCGAATATAGGATAAGTGTCCTTGAGTTCCTCTTAATTCATTCAAATTTCGAGGAGGTGACAAACCAAGGATTGAATTTGTCTTCTCAGGATAGACTTCAATACCACGATGGAATACAACAAAAAAATAAATTTTCCTGAGGATACCCCAAAAGCACATTTTAAGGGGTTCATCTTCAAATTATGTTGTCGAAGCTTGTAGAATATGACTTCCAAATCAGCCATGTGATTAAAACGTTTTTTGGATTTGACCACCAAATCTTCCACATTGTATTCAACAAACTTAACAAAATAGGGTTTGATGATACGATGAATGTTACACAGATATGTTGCACCACCTAAATTCTTTAAGCCAAAGGGCATTACCCAGTAGAAAAACACACCCTGAGGGGCTCTGAAGGCTTTTGGATTCCTCATATTCTAAGGCCATTCAGATTTGATTATATCCGTAATAACCATCCACAAAGGAAAGTGCTTTATACCAAGATGTTGCATTAATTAAATGTTCTATAATCGGAACTGGGAAATCATCTGGAGGACAATGCCGATTAAGATCTCTGAAATCGATTCAAACTCTAATTTTTCCATTCATCTTCTTTATAGGGACAATATTAGCCAACCACTTTGGATATTGAACTTCTCTGATGATGTTAGCTTTGATAAGCTTATCCACTTCAGCTTCAATTTTGGAAGCATAAGTTGGGTATGCTCTTCTCGCAGCTTGCTTAAATCCTCGATGTTCTTATAGTAAACCCAAATGATGAGTAGCAACATCAGGATCAAGCATGTGCATCTATGTATAGTTCCAAGAAAATATGTCTCTATTTTGATTTAAAAACGAAATATACATCTCTTGTTCTTCAAGAGTCATGTCCACACTGATTAAAGTGGGGGCGTGGATCTTATTTTGTATCCAGATTTATTTCTCTGAGTTCATCCACATTGGTAAAGATACCCTCTTCAAATGCTGGAGGAGCATCTCTAATATCTTCATCTTCTTCTTCAAAATGTGTTATTTCTTTCATTTCTACTTTCATAGTATATGATAAAGCAGAATTTCGATTATCGGAAGAGATGTTAAAATTTTAACATCTTCAAGAAGAAGCTTCCATTTCTGACCCAATTAATGATGAAGGGTCTTCCTTGGGAAATAAATAGGAGATGATGGATTGAGAATCGACATCATTGTTCACCTCTGATGTTGCTATAACTTCTTCTGGCCTGATTGGCGAAATATAGACTTGTTGGATTTTAGAAGATGTAATGAAGATGTCACCATTTGGGCTTTTATCACTTCTTGGAGGATCACTGATTTATCCCATGTTGTCTGGCTTGATTGCCATAATTGACATTACGAATTTTTCCATAACAGTATTTTGATTTGGGTTTATCCTGTAAATTTTACTGATATGCAACACATAATCTGTACTCACATGCGCAAATTGATTAACTGGAATCTTCTCCAAAAAATATGTATCATTAACTTTGGTAATCTCCTTTTTTGTGAATTTATCCTTTTCTTTCATGTGGTAGAATTATGCCTCAATGTATTGAGACTCACATGTCTTGAACAGTGGCTTATCACCATATAATTTCCCAAATTGACCATTGAAACAATATTTGAGACATTGATGGTATGATGAAGGGACAACTGCATGTTGATGTAGCCAGGGTCTTCAAATCAAGATGTTGAAAGCTGAGTCTTGATCAATAACCATGAAATCTGAATTGGATACAAGATATCCAAACTGAGTTCTGAGTGTAACTTCTCCTAGTGGTTCTTGTTCATTTTTATCATATCCTTGTAACATCATGGTAAAAGGAGAGAAATCTGATTCTGTGAGGCCCAATCAACGAATTGTACGAATGGGCATGAGGTTGACTCCTGAACCATTGTTAATGAATGCTCTCCGGACGTCTACGCCATCGACCTTTCCAGATAAGTACAATGGTATAATATGACCATGCACAAAATCATCTTCATCTTCATTAGTAAAAGATATTATTGCATGGAATTCGGTAGGATTATTCACTATGTGATAGACTTCAGCTGCAACAATTTCAGTTTCAATCTCCTAAGGACTTGACAAAGCCTCGATGAGTGATTCCCAATGATCTTTTGACAGATTCAAAGCATCCAGAATTGATAACATGGCTGGTAAATGGGACAAGTGTTTCAATTCATCATTCTTTTTATCCAGAGGTCTATGTTTCCCAAAAGAAACATGTGGTTTAGCAGGTTCTTTGGAAGCAGATGCCTTGGAAGTTGATGCATCTTGTATTGGGATAGGAGTTGAAATTATTACTAGTTTTGGAAGATTAGACCAATTAGATCTATTTACTTGTATAGAGGATGAAGGTGTAACCCCCAACCGATCCTCCAAAATAACTATTCCAGGACTGAATTTTTTATTCGTAGAAGAACATGCTTGTTTTTTCTAAGCTCGTTGAAGGGCTCTACCATGAGTTTCTGTTGCATACACAGTTCTAGTAGGGGTAGAATTGGAATAGTGTGTTCTGAAAGATCCATGTCTTCCCCTGTATCCTGAACCTCTAGATTTTCCTCTGATTCCTCTATTTGATAGAGGGAATTCATGCTCGTCAAAATAGAAATTGTGACTAGCATATGGATCTGTTAATTGAATCATATTAAAAGAACCGAAAATCAACTCTTTATCCGATGAAGACTCTGCCTGATTAGCCTGTACCTTTTGGTGGGACGGTGACCGTTGATTTGAAGTAGATGGCATGAAGTCTTCTAGTGTCAAAGAAAAATTAGGCTTTGACATGTACTCATTATCTTCTGTTTCTTTTTTTTATTTGAATCATGTCTTTTCTTTGAGGATATTCCCTCTGATGAAGATGGTTTTACTTATGCATTCATGGAAGAAGGTACAAATGGTTTCTTCAATTGCATTCTCAAAATAGCATGAGTTCGGTTGATCATCTTTCTGACCATCCAATCATCATATTTTTTTTTCATTTTTTTTTCTTAACTTCTTGCCACTCGCCTTCCTCCTCTGAAACTATAGTAGTAACACATGCTACCTAAGATGAAGAACCCTTTAATTGGAGTTTTCCCAAGTCGACCATCTTTTTCAGGAGGTTTTTTAAGACAAAACACTCCTGGATGAGATGCCCCAAAATTTGATGAAAGGGGAAATAATTGGAATGATCTTCATCTCCTTCCTTGTTTGGCCTTTTGGGCCTTGGCAACTGAACCAAATTATTTTCTACAGGCGAAATGAAGTAACCAGTAACATGTTCATTTATGAAAGAGTATATTTTTCTCTTTAGATCCTCAAATTTTTTTCGTCTTTGATCTCTATGATCGTCTTGACGAAACGGCCTTTTTTGTTGGAACTCGGGAGGTGGAGCATTTCAAAAAGATGAATGTATGAGGTAGAAGCAGGTACATGTGCTTGTTTAAGAATAACTATAGCAGTTTCTGCTTTACCCATTCTCCTTCCTGGAGCTGATGGAATCACACGAGATTTATCCTTGGTCTGTATAAGAGAATCCTCAATCTATTGAGTGATTGAGGTAAGGTCTTGAAACCCTCTTGTGTATTTCAAAGGGATCATCGGTGTGCGTAATTCGTCACGCATATTTTCCACACTGATTGGAAACAGTTCCTCTTGAGGGAGTGCTAAGCTCAGGGAATATGATAATCCATTCCAGTAAGAAATGAAATCAGAGACTCTTTCATTATCCCCTTTCTTACATTTTGTAAGATTGATAACTGTTGTCTTTGGAAAATTTGAGCTGAATTGAAGAAGAAATCATTGATGGAGATCTTCATATCTGGTAATTGACCAGGATTTCAAGCTTGTATACCAGACAAAAGATGGTCCTTGCAAGGTTTTCACGAAGCATCTGAGATTCACTTCTTCTTGCTGCTCGGGATTTCCCATCATAGGATCGCAACAAGACACATAATAAGTCAAATGCTGTTCAGGGTCGCCTGATCCATTGAAAATAATGAATACTGGGTTCTCAATATTTGATGGGGGAGAGATTGAATCTACCCATTCATGGTAAGCTTTATTTTCTGGTTGAACCTACGCACACTTCCCTTACATAGCTTCCAACTGAGCTATTAACAACTCAATAGTAGTTATCAACTTTTGACAAACATCCGGTTGAGCTTGAATCTGAACAGGTGCACTGACTAGAACTTGGACAGATGTGGTGGTTGGTACTGCAACTGATGCCAGCACTTCCAATTGTTGTTGCACTTGACCCTTAGGATTAGACCTATGAGGGTGTATTGATAATGGAGGATATTATTGATCCATATCAGTAGTAGCAATGAACTCCCTTGGCTGACTAACTCCAACACGCATAGGAGGAAGACTACTTTGATGTAGTTCTGCGTTCAACTTCCTCAATTTTTTCATTTCTTTTTCTTGTTGTGCAAATCTTTTCTCTAGTGAGAGAGATTGGCCTTCTCCAGAGGGAGGATATATAACCTGATTCTTTTCCAACCCCTTGTTTTTTCCCTTTCAGAGAGGGGGAAGTGGGATATTTTATGTAACACCCATAATTTGGGTAAATCTTTGATTTCGTGTACGCACACATTCTTTATTTGTGTCTATGTGTACAACTTCTTGAGCAGGAACCTCTTCATCTGTGTCCCCCGAGTGAGCCTCATCGGGTGGATCATCAACAACGACATTGATGACATTGATTGATGCATAATGCATCACATCACTTCTATCAGAATTTCTTTGGTATTGTCTTCTTCCATGTCTTTGATGATACATTGCCTTTTGTTGATTCAATCCCTCAGGAACTTCTTGACAAACTGTAATTTGGAGGGAATCTCCAGATAATTTGTCTCTTCGTTCCTATTGAGGCTTCTTCCCCAATCGAGAAAAGAATGACTTTCTTTGAGCAGGGGATTGATGGAAAAAATGTCCCTAGTCCGGTGGACGGGGGCTGTTCATGCTGTTTCTGCTCAACTCATTGAATTCAATTTGTTGATTCCAAGGGTTGGTTTAAAAGATTCCCCAGTCTGGTAAGCTGGGGTGGCTCTTGAAATTCTATTTCTAATAATTTCATAAAATCTCTCTTGATCTTGTGTATCATTGTCCGGAAATTAGCTAGATGCATCAACCTGTATCCACTTTTATCACCCGGATCGAAAGACCGTTGGATGATTTCCGACACTTCTGTCACTTCATGATGTGCTTACTTCATATGAGAGGCCTATTCAATATTCAAGTTTTCATGATGTAGGAGTAATTCAACAGCTTGTTCTATGTATTCTTGATTTTGAGAAGATCTAGTTGAAGCATGTTCTTGGAAAATATTTTGATTACAAACAAAACCCAATGACTATGGCTAGCCACGGGCAATAACATTGCAAGAGACCATTTTCAGCGGTCTTTGCTAACTGGAGATCACAGTGAAATGTAGGTCTCCATGAACACCCCATCCTCTGACATGAATACTAGTTGAGGCATTGGCAATTAGCTGGCGCAATCTTCTTAGTGCACCAAGGCATGAATGCTGAAAGGCCCTCTACTACATTTCATCCTTTGGATATCGAGAGACTCATAGAGATGCCAAGTCAATTTGATGTTGTAACCCTTATATTATCTTATCATGATTTCCATATTCATCATAAGATAATACTTTCTTTTTCAACTGACAAAGAGTTTTCCATAGGTTGAGACGAATATCATGAATCCCATCTTTCGTCAATATCTCTAGAATGTCATACTGAGAGTCAGCCAGAGGAAAAAACATGACTGGCACATCACCCTTCGCTAGTTATTTTCTCATAATCTGAATTTCCTCTTTATCATTCAATAAAGATTCTTCTACCTGATTTGACCAGATTTGGTGCTTCCTTGTTGCTTCATCAGATTCAACAAGATTAGTAGAGAAACCACTGATCAAACTACAAGATGCATGACTTAGGGGTGGTTCGGAGAATGACCAACACCCTGGGCTATCTAATGATTGATAAAGTATTTCACCTACTAGAGATGAAGCATCAGACATGACTGGTTTCGCATTTTCAAGTCCCTCAAGATATGATGGCCTTCTCGGTACTACATTGTCCACTATAGCATTTTCTGGTAATGTGCATCACTACTACAGAGAGGAATTTCATAGCGAAATTCATCCTTATGGGGAGGACTACCATGGTGGGTTACATCAAAATTTGAGATCTCTTGCTCCTTGGTCTTCTGACTACACAGAGGGTTCCTGTGGCTCTCATATGAAGATGAAACTTTGAGATCGACCGAATTTTCATGACGCAAGCTTTCATGAGGAATTGTATGTTGAAGACCATTGGAATTAATGTTCCCAAAATTGGGAAATGAGGGTGTAGAATCTTGAATTCCAACAGATAACTATGTGAGGGCTTTAAGAACTCCAACATCGAGCAAGACCTTATTACAGATTGGATCACGATCTCTTGACTGTGTTGGGCGAGTCTTCTTTTTAGATGCCTTCTTACTTGCCTTGGAAACCACTTATTGACGAAAGTGGCTACACTGAGCAGGTGTATGTGCCTGATCAGGAGATATGGCCCGGTTAGGCTGACGATCTCCACTCAAATCATGTGTTTGTGCCTGACTTGGTTTTCTGTATGATATGGGGGAGTATGCCCCACAATTCTCTAGGACTAGAACAGATGTGTGTGTATGTTCCAGAATGAACTGTTGATGTGTCACTCCACTGGTAAGGATATATTTATTTGTCTTTCCCTGAGATGCCGCTGAAGCTGTTATAATATCCTGGCAAGCATCCTGAATATGATCAGGAATTTGCTTCTACTCCTTCACCATTTATAGAATATGCTTGGTGAATTCAGCTGCCAGAATGGGGATATATGTCCATTCTGTGCTTTGATTTGGTGTATGTGCATATTCATGTCCTCCTTTTCCTGTCAGTGAATCCTGACAGTACTCAAGAGTGGGGGAAGAAAGTTGAGTCTACCTCCAGTTTGTCGTTGATGATTTCTGACTCATTCTCCGTGTTCTACCAAGCAAGACTATTGGTAGACATGATCAATACTAACAGGTGTATGTACCTGCTGATTGCACTTCACCAAACGTAGTTGATGAGCTCCATAATATTTAGTCAGATGAGCCTACTGACTAGCTGATGATGTATAAACATGTATATGTTCATGCCTATAGTACTCCGCCATAATTGCCTGGTGGGATTGGTGTGATGCTGCCAGACGAGTCTACTGGACAACGGAATTAAAATGGGAACGTGTGTGTGCCCGCTCATTGCTTTCCATCATGTTAGGTTGGTGGACTTCTCTAGAAATTGCAGAGATGAGAACCTGCTCACTATTAACCGGATTTCGCCAATGGTGATTCTTCTTGCCTGCTCGGGTTTGAGGAACCTGATCCGAACGCCTGGAGTTAGTACCCTCATCATGTTGAGGGCGTACTGCCGCACGAGTCTGGCGGTGATTGTTGATTGGAGCCATCGGGGGGACCTCTGACTCTTTGACTTAAGGCCCTGAGGGACCTGCTCATTCACCTCCCTAGAATAAGGGAGGGAATTTTGATTGTGTTCTGGGGATAACGACCCGAAATGGTTGGAGACGGTGGTTAGCATCGCGTGTTTCTTGATCACTGATTGTCTCTGTCCAGATGACCAGGGTGAATTGTTCACTTGGAGGGCTTGTCGGGAAGCCACCAGAGTTGTAATATTACCGTTTTGATGGTACTCTTTAACCAGCGCGTTTGATACCCAGCGTTGAAGATGCTGAGTAGGTGATGTCTCCCTCAGATCAAACGATGATCCAACATGTGTAGCAGCAGTGGCATTCACAGCAGAGGTTTTCACATCAGACATATTCACATGTGTGAACTTGAGAGCATCCATTTCTTAGAATGTGGAATATCTTGGAAAAGAGTGCATGTTTGATATAACAGACGTAATCATGATAAATCCGGCCACTACATCTTTTGGATGAGCACATATATCAATGATTGGTTTTGTTTTCCCTCTCATTGAGTTTTTAATAGGTGCCTAACAAATAAGTAAACATCATTTTAACTTGGTTAAGGATTCACGTCAGGTTCACCATTTTTTTCCCTCTAGACTTTGGGATGACCTCATTGATTGAAGGTTCAAACATTCCAATCTGTTTCTAATGGGTTTGTTCGTTATACAAGAAACATCCAATGATTCCATATCCATTTGGACATACTTTCCAAAGGCAGGTGCTCATTATTTGTGGACCCATGCGGCATTAGAATTTTCATTGGTCGAGAGGATGGGAGGTCGGACTCATCACACCATTTTGAGGGGAATTATTGTCTACTCCGGGGCTCTCTTTATAGATTTAATTTATGTTCGTGAATCCTTATTACTTTACCAAGTATAAAATGAGCTTCCCTTTAGTCTGACAATCAATGATTGATATGTAGGAAATTCAGAGAATCTTTTATATGTATTCTAGGTTCTTCATCGATGAAGAATCATCTTTATTTGGTAGGGATTCTTAGTAGATGGTATATTTAAAAAAACATAAAAGACTCTAGGTCATTATGATGACCATACTGGTTTTAAATCCACTCAGTGGGTCACTTGAAGTTTATTTTCATTCAGGAATACATAGATTTTTTCACAGTTGGGATCGTACCCGCTAATGGGATACCTACGTATCCTTTGTTTTGGAAAAGGAATCAGAACCCACATAGTTCGAGTAAGGATGTATGATGTTTATGCATGATTGATGGCTAAAGGAAAGATGTCATGATTACTCTTACATTCTAAGCTCATGTGAGTCATGCTCGGTGTGAGAAACAAGAGGTATTGGTGAATCTGAACAATTGTGCCATGAAATGATGTGTGGATTATGTATGTATGACTACCCAAATAGATGAGGATTAAGATTTACTTCAAGGAAGAAATCCATGAATAGGGTCCATAAAGGTATTTGTGCTTTATGGATATTTGGATACTCTAATCTTGGGGCTTACTCCTATAGAGGACTCCCAAGTTAGGAAGGGACTTATGATTGTTTTTTACCCCTAAGAATGAATCCCATATCAAAAAGAATTATGACTGGTTAATAGAAATTAAGACTAGGGCTTATTCCTAAGGAGGAGGCCCAGGATAAATGGATTTGAAAATTATGTGACTTGGGGCTTACTTCTAAAGAGGATGCCCATATTTTAAATTGGGGCTTATTCCTAAAAAAAGGCCTAGGATAAAGGAATTAAGGTTTTGGGCTTATTCCTGAGGAGAATGCCCAAATTTGGGGAATTATGAATGGGGCATACTCCTGAAAAGGAGGCCCATATTTGAGAATGGGGCTTACTCCTGAAAAGGAAGCCTAGGTTAAGAGAATTATGGTTGGGGCTTACTCTTAAGGAGGATGCCCATATTTGGGAACATTAATATTGGGGCTTACTCCTAAGGAGGATGCCCATATTAGAGGACTTGGGGCGTACTCCTAAAGAGGATGCCCACAGTAATGAGAATTTGGACTGGGGCTTACTCCTGAAAAGGAGACCCAGGTTAAGGATTCTCTCAAATTAAAGGATGAGGATGAATGAATGAATTCTCAATCTTTAGTGACATAAAGATGTGTAAATCCCTATAGTTTGAGAGATGTTCCACAGAGTTCCTTTCAGATATGGAAGCCAAATCAAGAAATCATGGCATACATGGCTTTGAAGAGTGTATTGAAGACTGTATCTTGAATAGGAGAGGTGGAATGACATAAGAGGGATGAAATGGGTAAGAAAGGCACCCAAAAAGGTAGGGGCGCACAATTCCTGGCAGGAACACAGGTACTACGTAGGCACACAAGTCCTGGTTGTGAAGGTATACCTGCTCGACACATGGGTACTTGTGCAATTTTCAGCCCATAGAGTAATATTTTGATGATCCTTGATCAAACCATTTAGAATCATCCCTAGAGGCTTTCCAGAAGATGGCGCACAAGGTATGGTGAAAAAGTAGGGTGGAGCGCAAGTGTGTTAATTTCCCTTAAGGGTAAAACACTAAGGCGCCCAAGTGTTAGTAAATTCTAACACTTATACCTTACTTGTCCTATTTATACCTTCCATTCTAGGTAAAGAATTACCTTAGAAGTGTTCGGAAGGCCTGAAGAAGAGACTTGGGCGTTCAGAGCTCTGTATCCAAATTCTGTAAAAAATTCCTCTCCCCAAAATTGGGGGCCCACCGGGGGTATTTATAGGCTGAAGAAGACCCTGAGCGGTTATCACCTAGGGCGTGCAAGTGACTTGCGTGACCAACTTCGGCGCGTAGGTGTATGTGCACGACCATTGTGGCGCACAAGTATACTTGCGCGACCATTGTAGAAATTGCACGACCATTGTGCATTGTTCTTATTATTCATTAATTTGTCATTTTTAAATATTTTTCGAAAGGTTGAATCACTTTGAGCTCAGATATTCCCCTTTTCTAATCTTTTTACTCTGTGACGAAAAAGGAGTGTCAACAAATCCCCTCACCTTCACCCCTTCATCATTCCATTTGGACCCATGTCCAATTTGAAGAGAATATATGGTGGGCTCATCTCCTCGCCCTCATCCACCGTCGCCACCATAGATGTTACCTCTTCCATAAGCATGGAGAAAAAATTAGAATGTTTGAATGCCTTTGTTGAATCGTTGATATTATCTTGTTTCTCACACTGAGAATTAATCATGTGGGCTTAGATATTTTTCACGATTACAACATTTGCATGATTGAATAAACTACTAGAACTCTGATTCCTGTTTATACCAATATACGTCGGAAGCCTCCTCATGGAAAAAGCTCACTTGATATCCTCTACAATAATCCAACCCTAATTCCTTTAATTTGGGAATTCTCTTTAAGAATAATTCCCAAATTAACCCCTGGATCATCATGGAATCCAATTTCAAAATGTAATCCCAAACTACATGGGAATACTCTCTTATTAAATTTATCAAACTACATGGGAATTTGTTTTGGGATACGTTGGAAACCTCTTTGAAGTACAAACCCAACACATCAAATCGACCATATTCTGTTTGGTCCATATTCCCAATAGAGTCTGATCCTACATGGTAACTCATATCCCTTCCAAGTTCCCCAGGATGCTTCAGCATATGTAACACACTATGTTTCAACTATGAACCTTCCTCTTAGATGTCCTTATCACATGAACTTAAATGGTATGATGTGTCCCATTTAGTGGCACCGAACTACAGGGGTTTGCATTCCATTCAAAAGGATACGTAGGTATCCCATTTTATGGGAATGATCCAAATATCAAACCAATCCTTTGTCTCCCTAAATGACAATAAATTCAAGAGTGCCCCACTGAGTGGCTTAAAAACCAGTATCATCATAATGATGATTAAAAGAATCTCTAAATCAGTTTCTTAAAAGGATACCATTGATAGAAAACCTCGAATACATAAAGATATTTCCATTAATGAAGAACCTATAATACATACTGATGATTCTAATGTTTTACAGATGTTAATAAGTGATTATTAATTCCAGGTGATAGTTATGATATACATGTTATATTAATAAGGATTCATGAAAATTTTTTAATTTTACATAGAGAGTCCTAGAGGAGACAATAATTCCCCCCAATAGGGTGTGATGAGTCTGACCTCCCATCCTCTCGACCAATGCACGTTCTTAAATATCATGAAATTCAAACATAACGAATGAATAACATTGAAAATGATGACCTATTTAGATGAAGTACTGTTGGAAGTTTCCGGTTCCATTAGTAAATCCAATGTAAACCACCTGGAAACAATGAATCTTAAAATCCAAAAGACATGTTTCAAGTAACTGCGAAACAGTATCTAATCTCTCATTATAACTAATCATTATGAGTACATTAGGTCCTTATTTTTTCAATATGACTAGACTAAATGTATAAATATAACATGATATATCATATCATTGTTTTAAATCTCTCTCTTAGTATAATTTTGGGTGAGAAGACATCATTTAGATTATATCTTTGTCCTCGTCAATTTTTTCGAATCTCTACGAACATAGACCAAAACCAGAATCTCTGAATATCTAATGAACCATATATTTTATTATTTTAGTTAACATGATCCTCCATTATCACTCCTTGAAGGAGATCAATAGAATGTGTGGATTATAAAATATAAAACCTCATCTCTGGGTGTAGTATTATGTGCCAGTGCATGTACCACTCCTGGATGGTGTGGACAGAGGGGATATTATTTTTATCCATTTCTGATCATGGAAAAATTGATATGGTATTGGTTTGAATTTAACGAAAGACAAATAAAAATATTAAATTAGTTCATTATAATGATTTCAACTATAAATTTTTAGTTATAAATTTTAAATAATCCTCCCTATTTTATTAAATCCATTTATCTTTTATCCTATAGATTAAGAACACTAATGTTTTTGAGTATTATACTATCAGGGATCATTAAACATATTTTCATAGAGAGTGTTACGTATTTACCACTACTCTTAGAGTCTGTCGTAGGACTTTACTACCAAAAAATAAAAAATCATGACTCATTTATTTGTAGATTTGAGTCCAAGATCCTACAAAAAATAATATTGAATTTCATAGAACCATTATCTAATGTTGAAACAAGAGATATATGGATAATAATTTACTGAAAAATTTAGTTACGTCAACCCATCACTCTCATAAAAACTCTATGATATTAATATTAAGCCATAATTAAGGAAAATGAGCACCTTAAATAATCGATTGTGTCCAAATTCATGTGATTTATGGAATTTAGTGACATAATATTTTCTTTTTTTGATTATTAAAATTATCTAGAAGAATGGATTAACGTAAAATTTTACACACTTCTTTAATGTTATCACACTCAAAACATAATCATTATTTAAATTGAACACATTAAAAAATCTTTTCCATTATATATATATTGATGATTGTGGAATATTATACAATGTGGTCACGTGTAAAAAAACACATTCGTAAAATAATAGACCCTGAATAAGATAAAATTAACTGATAATGAAATGATCATGATCCATTTTATATTTATAAATATATTTACAGAAAAATGGATTAACTGAGACTCTCATGGAATTCATTAATTCAATAATAGACCTGAATTACAGATGTAACGTCCCGGTTCCGGAAGCCACCCAGAGGCTCCCTATACCCGGTTGGTTACATGGCCTCAAGCGCATTTCCCCAAACGCCAGAGGATGCCGTCTAGCAGCAAGGGCCTTGGGTGTGATAGGTGGGAAACTATGCCCTCATTGGTAGAGTACACAGCGGAAAAGAAAAAAACAAATAAAAACACTAGAAAAAGCCGTAGACATACATACACGAGTAAACGATGAATAGTGGAAGACTAACAAATAAAAAACGGGAGCAGGAATATATGTAATGATGTATGATATATATATGTCTAGGAAAATAGACAAACATGTCACAATTCTGAATACAGTACTAATCCAAAGTAGAAAAGAATAATAGATGAGAGACTCCTCAGCATCGCAAGCCTCAGCTTGGTCCCACGATCTCCAGATCCACAGTAATCATGAACCTGAAGTAGAAGGGAGATTTTCCCTTATCTATACCTGCAACAATATAATATTCTTGGGAAAAAAGCATGGCCCAAACATGGTGTGAGATACAATCCCAATAGTAAATCACCAAAAGATCTGTGCCTAACAGTCAATGAATACAAGGAAATTAAAAGTGCAGGAAGTAGTAAACAGAAAATAACACAACAGCTACAAACCACAGTTCTATCATATAAAGTACACAAGTGAACAACAAAAAACAAGTAGAAAACATGTAACCCTCTGCGTAGCTCTCATAGCATAACCCCTATGGTTCAACCTACTAGTAATAGCAACCCTCTAGGAGGCACACTCAGTCTCACCCCTCTGGTTCAGCTAATATTAGACTTTTTGAGGAAGAACTCACCGTCAATTCCCCCTATAGTATCATATCGTACTAAAGGATCTCTGGGGAAGAACTCAACATCTCATTCTCCCTGTGGGCCACGTCGAGGAACTAGAAACTCTCTGAGGAAGCACTCATCATCAATTCCCCATGTGGTCTCACATCATATTAAAAGACACTCTAGAGAAGCCCTTATGTCCATTCTCCGTATGGTCTACTACACTAGGTTCCCACATTTATATGTGAAATAAACATTCTCATCGTGCATGTATAATCCCAAGGAAACCTCGAGAACTACATGGCTATCATTCTAAGGCACAACAACATAACAGTACAACAGTTCCACTTTCCTACAACTAGGCATGGAAACTTGCAAAATGCCTAATAAGAAAAACATTCAAGGAAAAGAACATGAAAAAAGTATAAATTATCAATATTTACAATCAATGATCTATACTCAAGCAATCATGCAAATCAGACAAACAACATGGACAAAAAAGGAAACCCAAAATTCCTCGTTCAAGGGAATTAGTGGAATTTACACAAAATATTCATAGCCTTCCTACGGAAAGGCACAAACCACATACCTGGATTCTAGGAGATCAAAATACTTGAGCCACATAGATTGATTCTCTATTGAACGACGAAGATATATGAAAATAGAAAAAAATTTAAACCGCCTATAATGAGAGAAATTAGAGAAATTGGAAATCAAGGCTCTATGAGAAGAGAGGACTCACCGCAGCGATTCCAACACAATCTACGATAATAAAAACGGATAACAGATGGAGGAACGGTGGCTCAGAGAAGATCTGTGTTCATACGGGTTGCTCTCGGATGATGTAGCTGGAGAAGAATATGTTTTCCTCGATTAGGCGTGACCCCGGTCCGTTTAATGAAAAAAATGAAAGTACATAGCATGTACTTTTAGAGTACACGACATGTACTAGGTCATTCTGTAATCTGCAAAATCGGCCTCCATGTCACCCTTACACACCGAGTGTGAGGCCCGAACACGGCCAGAACACGGATTCGGGCGGGAAAATAGTACACGGCATGTACACAGAAGGTACACAGCATTTACTTCAAAAATTTCCAAAAAATTCATTTTTCTCAAAAACTCCTGAAAAAAGAAGGACGTACCTGAAACAAAGATCTGGGTTCTTAAAAAAAATCCCCCCTTAAAGAAAATTGTCCCCAAATTTCTCTAGTGAGGCGTAGAAGAATAAAACCCAAATAGTTCTGACCACTGTGATCATACATCGGCTTCCCTCACCCAGGTCTCGTCCTGTACTTTCCCATGCTTCCATAGAACCCATACAAGAGGGACCGAGATCCCATGGAAAACCTTCGTATTGTGATTGACAACTTCGATGGGATGATCCTCAAATGATGCATCCTCTTCGAGCTCAACTTCCTTGGGATGAAAAACATGAGACAGGTTTAAAAAGTAACATCGGAGCTGAGAAACGTGGAAGACGTCATGCCTAGCCCGATACCTCTAAGGTAACTACAGCATATAGGCAATCGGCCAGACTCTCTCTAACACCTCAAACATCCTGACGTACTGATGTGAATGCTTACCCAGTCTCTGAATCCTTATGTGTCCCAAACTCGGTGCATCAAATAGGAAAACTTGATCTCTAACTTCAAACTCAAGAGGTTGTCTCCGCTGATCAGCATAAGACTTCTGTTGAGACTGTGCTGTAGTCATCCTCTTCCGAATCAACTCTATCTACTCTGAGGTCTCCTGAACAAGACGAGGTCCAAGTAAAGTGGCTTCTCCCGCATCCATCCAGCATAAATGTGATCAGTATGGACTACCGTACAAATATTTGTAAGGTTCCATCTGAATGGTCTTTTTAATGTTTTTATTGTAGGAAAACTCCAAAAGAGGTATATTCTTCTCCTAGGAAATGCCAAAGTCTAGAATGAATGCTCGGGAGAATATCCTCAAGTACCTGGATCGTGTGATCGGACTAGCCATCAGTCTGGGGATGGTATGTTGTACTCAAAAGTACATGTGTACACAACGCCTTCTGAAGTCCCTGTAAGAACCGAGAAGTAAAGCTCGCATCCATGTGCAAAACAATGGAGTGTGGAACTCCATGCAGACGTACAATCTATTGGATGTACATCCATCCTATATCATCTACACTAAAGGTCTCCTTTATTGGAAAGAATTGTATGACCTTTGTGAGTCTGTCGGCGACATCCCAAATAGCATCATTCCCCCGAGGCAACCTTAGAAACCCAGTCACTAAGTGAATGATGACATCATTCCACATCCATTCAGAAATGGGTAACTGCTGTAAAAGCCCTGATTGTCACGGATGCTCTACCTTCACCTGCTGACAAGTAAGACATCTCATGACAAAACCCACAACAACTTTCTTCATACCTGGCCACCAGTATTGGCGGTGTAGATCCTGATACATCTTGGTGACCCCAGGATGAACTGCCCAAACCGAGGAATGAATATCTCGCATCAACTCCTCGTGTATGTCTACTGTCACCCATACACATCCCTTTTAACGCATGATCTCATCCTCGTACACTATCCATCCAAGAAGAGGGTCTTGTCCTGACACACTCTCTCAAATGACTAAGCCTTCTTAGTCTGATAGATACCTCATCTGTACCCGGTCAAGATGTGTAGAGGTAACAGATACCGAAGATAGGTAATTTTGTCCCTGTCTGTCTTGCACCTCTAGATGAATCTGAGAGAACAGTGACATAAGCTTCCACTCACTGTGGTCCTCTTGAACTTCCTAAATCTAAGTTCTCATACTCAATGCATCTGCCACTACGTTTACCATTACCGACATATAGGCAAGGTAAAAATCAAAATAATGAAGATACTCAACCCACCTGCACATTCTTAGATTCAAATCACACTGAGTGAAGATGTATGTTAGACTCTTGCGGTCGGTGAAAAACACAAAGTGCTCTCCCAGAAGTTAATGTATCCAACAACGTAAGGCATGGACAACAGCTGACAACTCCAGATCGTGCGTTAGGTAATTACTCTCATGTGGCGTCAACTACCGAGACTCGTACACAATGAATCCATCTCCCTTCATAAGCTCATCGCATAGTTAGATACATGATGCATCACAAAAAACAGTGTATCTCTTTCCTGGCTATGGAAAGACTAGTATCGGGGAGGACTTCAGTATTCCCTTTAGCACTTGAAAGGCCGAATCACAAGAATCTGACCATAAGAACTTCACCCCCTTCTTGGTCAGACCTGTCAATGGTGCTTCTAGTAGTGAGAGGTCCTGAATAAAACGTCTGTAGTATCAATCCATCCCTAGGAAACTCCTTACCTAAAAAATGTTCATCGGAAACTCCCAGGAAACAATAGCTCTCACTTTCTCTGTGTCTATGGATACTCTTTCCTCTGAGATGACATGACCCAAGAAGTGAATCTGATCCATCCAAAAGTGGCACATCGAGAGTTTAATATAAATCTGATTCTCTCTAAGTGTACTCAAAATGATCTCAAGATGTGTGGAATGGTCGTGTCGAGTGTGAGAGTACACCAAGATATCATCCACGAAGACCACGATGAAGGAGTCCATGTAAGGATGGAAAACTCGGTTCATCAGTTCCATGAAAACTACTGGCGCATTCATGATACCGAACAGCATGAATGCATACTCGTAGAGACCATACCTACTCATGAAGGTTGTCAGAGGTATATCTGATGGTCTAACATGAAACTGATGATAACCATACCTCAAATCGATCATTGAGAAAACACAGGCTCCTAGATTTTGATAAAAGATGTCATCGATTCTCGGCAAGGGATATCGGTTCTTGACCGTCAACTAGTTCAGCTTCCGATAATCCACATAGAGCCTAAGGGTACCGTTTTTCTTCTTCACAAATAGCACAGGTGAACCCCAAGTAGAAGTACTGGGTCGGATGAAACCCATTGCCTACAACTCCTCCAACTACTTCTTGAGCTCCTGTAACTCAGTTGTAGACATCCTATAAGGAGGACTGGACACTGGTGCCACTCCTGGAACGAGCTCAATCGAGATGTCTACCTCATTCTTTGGAGGAAAAACTTAAAATACCTCTGGAAAGACATCCCTAAAAAAATCCACCACTAGAGGAAAGTCCAACTGTAAAGTCCGCTGGTCATCCAGATAATGATTTGCAATTTGGGCTCTCACCCTTCCAATCCCATGATGCTCGAGTCCTGCCCGACTCACCCGGACATCCCATTCACCTCTATGAAGAAAATATTCACCCTCTCATGAGATGAAACTCACCCTATGGAGATAACAGTCGATGAATATGTGGAAAGGAACTAACCAGTCAATCTTGATAATGACATTATAGCCTGTCATATTTAGGACGTAGAGATCACATATGAAATGACCTCGGGAGGGAACTTTCTATACTGACGTACAATAGATTTCATTGTCCCCAAAGGTGTGTCTAGTGTCAACGATTCGGTAGAAGAAAATATGCAGAGCCCAAGGCTCTCCATGAAAGAAAAAGAGATAAAGCTATGTGTAGAACCAGTATCGAAAAGAGCTGAAGAGAAAACAGAGGCTACTATAATCATACCTAGAACTGTAGAATGTCTGGATCCTGCTTCTTATGGGTCTGCTCCATGGCGAAAGAATGGCCTGCACCGCAGCCCTGCGACCCTACCTGACCGCTCTGAGTTGATCCACCCTGCTGATGCTGAAAAAATTGGGGCTGACCACCATGGCCTCAGCCTCCACCTCAGCCCGAACGGCCTGAAGAACTCTAATTTGCTGATTAGTGAGAAACTGGTGGTGCTGCTCTTGAACAAGGAGTCATAAAAGAACTCTCATCACCAGTTGCTGGTGAGAAAACCTAGAAGAAACACTGAAGGTGACCAATCTTGCTGCAGGATTGGCATTCCACTTGGTCTCTCTGGCAATGCGGCCTTGTGTGCCCTGACTGGCCACACTGGTAGCATATCACCTGGCTACTTGAAGATGCATCTTGCTTCCTCGAATCACCGCGTGTAGACTCCATACGGTGCTTCATGCTATTATCTGGAGTAATACTAGCTCTGGAAGCAGAACCACCATAGATCGTAGCTCCAGAGTGTCTCAGATTGTGCTTTGCAATCAGTTCCTGGTTGACGATGGAAGTGATGGATTTCAAATTGAAGAAATTCACCGGCGAGTGGATATACCACCTGATACCATCCTCAAACTTCCATTCCAAGAACTCCCCACTTCCATACTGAAGGGGTGTGAAACAGTGTAGCTCAGTGAAATGAGAGGAGTACTCCATAACAGATAGAGTACCTTACTCTA
The DNA here is from genome assembly GCA_963277665.1 of Viscum album. Classification (NCBI taxonomy): domain Eukaryota; kingdom Viridiplantae; phylum Streptophyta; class Magnoliopsida; order Santalales; family Viscaceae; genus Viscum; species Viscum album. Next base: position 1,889,481,910 of record OY728143.1, on the reverse strand, counting down.
GACTCATTAACTGCTGGGCTCGAATGGCCCTCAGGGTCTCCAGGTAAAAGTAGTCGTAAAACATGTGCTGGAACTCCTCCAAAGACATAACCTACTGATGACCCACATGTGAGATCACATCCCACCACATATTGGAAGTGTCTCGTAGCATGTAGGTAGAGAGCTTAACCCGCCTCTCTAGAGGTGTTTCCAGATGCTCAAAGATAGTCATCATGGCTTATATCCATGACTCTGCAGCCTATGGTCCTCCTTCCCCCAAGAAAGTGGGATGATGCTGCAGTAGAAAAACCCGTGTAAAGTATTCCATAGACGTGGAAGGAGGTAGTGCACCCTGGAAGGTCTATATCACCCTCATAAACCCTTCCTTGAACTTTGCATCAGCGCCTGCAACTGGTATGATAGCTGGTGCCCAGGATTTCCCAACCAAAGGATCAGCAGGAATTCCCTGATCAGCCATATCTGGCGTCTGATCACTGCCTATCAAGTGGCGTACAACCGGAGGACGTCTCAGAGGCATATCTCTGAAAGGTCAAGAGCATAACTGAGATTAGAAAAAAATGGACATAGAACAAAGGAATACAAAACCAAAACAGGAGAAAGAAACGCACAAGATTTACAAAACAAGGCTACACGGTGTGTATAAATTCTACACGGTGTGTACTTAACTCTGATTCCCTACCCATGTCTCCTTGCACAGATAACCCACACGGTCTTCTTAAATAGAGACTACAGGGCATGTTCCAAGTGGAGATGGAGTTTAGTAGGCACGACTTCAATGATCTGTGTAGTTGGCTACACAGCCGGCTACACGGCTGAGACTACACGGCATGTTCCAAACAAACACGGCGTGTACATGAACACATTTCCCGACTCGTGTTGTTAGATACATGGCCAAGTACATGGATGACCCTTAAATGGCGTGTTCCGAACAAACACGACATGTATGGAAGAATATAACACCGACCCATGTTTCCCGTGACATGGCCGTGTACCTGGAACGAGACTACACGATGAGTTGCTATCCAACTTGGTGTGTTCTACTAGAGCTTCCCAAGCCCGTGTTGTTAGTTACACGACAGGGTACACAATCACTACTAAATGAAATTTACCTACCGTACACGGTGTGTTCCTGGAGATTTTTTACAACCTGTGTTTCTGCTCACACATTCAGGGACATAGTTTAAAAACTACATGGTGTGTAGTCAAAAAGTACACGACGTGTATTCTGTGTTTTTCTGGGCAGTAGATTAGAAACTGCATAGAAGCCCAGAAAACACAGAAAACAAGTCAAAAACAATATCAACACAAGGCCTGGAAAGAGTGCATGGAAAGTAATTTCTACAAGTGCCTATATGATTCATGAGATGGAATACCCTCATCTAATCGGGTTGCGACAGAAATAAAACTGCAATAGTCAAGATAGTAACAACACAAGGCATGTGAATCACTATAGGTGAAATCATATCAACCGTAAAATCTCAAAACCAGCAAACTAAAACTGACGATGTAGTATGGCCTTTACCTATACATGGGTTAGCTATTCCCAAGCACAGCTTAATAACAAGTACCTAATACATCCTATCCCTCACTAAAGTCCCTAAACTGTAATTCAATAGAAAAGAAACTCTCTGATACCACTTTGTAACATCCCGGTTCTGGAATTCTTCTAGTGGCACCCCGTACTCATTTGGTTAAATGGGATCAAGCTTAATTACCCAAACGCTAGAGGCTACCGACTAGAAGTGAGGGCCTTAGATGTGATAGTGGGAAAACTATTCCATCATTGGTAGAGTACACAATGGAAACGAAAAAAATAACGACAATAACAAATGAATTATACATACAGACATGAGTAAACGATGAACAATGGAAGACTAACAAATAAACAACTGAAGCAGGAATATATGTAATGATGTATGCTACATATATGTCTAGGAAAATAGCCAAACGAGTCACAATGCTGAATACAGTACTATGCCAAAGTACAAAAGAAAAACAGATGATAGACTCCTTAGTATCGCAAGCCTCGGCTTTTTCCCATGCTCTCTTGCTCCACAGTAATCTAGAAATTGACATAGAAGGGTGCTTTACCATATCTATACCTGCAAAAATAAAATCTTCTTAGGCCAAAAAGCATGGGCCAAATAGGGAGTGAGATAAAACCCCAGTAGTAAATCACCCAATAATCTGTGCCTAACAATCGACGAATACAAGGCAAGTAAAAGTGTAGGAAGAATTAAACAGAAAAGCACACAGTAGCTACAAACCACAGTTCTAGCATATAATGTACACAACTGAACAACCAACAACAAGTAAAAAACAGGTAACCCTCTGGGTAGCTCTCATAGCCTAACCCCTATGGTTCAACCTACACGTACTAGAAACCCTCTAGGAGGCACACTCAGTGTCACCCCTATGGTTCAGCTAAGATTAGACATTCTGAGGAAGCACTCACCATCAATTCCCCATATAGTCTCATATCATACTAAAGGCTCTCTAGGGAAGCACTCAACATCTCATTCCCCCGGTGGCCTGTGTCGAGGAACTACAGAATCTCTAAGGAAGCACTCATCATCAATTCCACCCTGTGGTCTCACATCGTATTAAAAGACATTCTAGAGAAGCCCTTACGTACATTCTCTCTATGGTATACTACACTAGGTTCTCACAGTCCTGTTTGAAATAAACATGCTCAACGCGCACATATCATCCCATGTAAACCTCAAGAACTACTTGACTATCATTCTAAGGCACAACAGCATAAGAGTACAATAGTTCCACTATCCTAAAACTATCCATGGCAACTAGAAAAAAGCCTAATAATAAAAACATACAAGGCAAAGAGCATGAACACTATTTAAATTATCCAAATTTACAAACAATTATCTCTACTCAAGCAATCAAGAAAAGCAGAAAAACAACATTGACAAAATAGGAAACCCACAATTCCCTGTTCAAGGGAATTGGTGGAATTTGAACAAAATATTCATATACATCCTATGGAAAGGCACAAACCACCTACCTGGATGCTAGGAGATCAAAAATACTTGAGCCATGTAGTTTGATTCTCTTTAGAATGGTGAAGATATATGAAAAAGCACAATAAGATCAACCGATGATAACTTGAGAAATAAGATAAATTGGTAAACAAGGATCTAGGAGAAGGTAAGACTCACCGCTGTGGTTCCAACACAATCTATGATGATCGAAACAGAGAACAGACGGAGGAACGGTGGCTCAGAGAAGATCTATGGCCATACGGGTCACAGTAGGATGATGAAGCTGGAGAAGAAGGTGTTTTCCTCAATTAGGCATGACCCTGGTCCGTTTAATGAAAAAAAGAAAGTACACGACATGTACTTTTAGAGTACATGGCGTGTACTGGTTCTTTCCATACTCTGCCAAAATCGGCCTCCACGTCTCCCTTAAACACCATGTGTGTGGCCTGGCCATGGCCAGAACACAACATCCAGTGGGAAAAGAGTACACGGTGTGTACTCAGAATGTACATGGCATATACATCAAAAATTTCCAGAAACTTCATTTATCTCAAAAAAATATAGAAAAAAGGACATACCTAAAACAAAGATCCAGGTTCTTACAACATAAACTGACACTCCAATGCACATCACATGTTTGGTTTAAAATATCTCTAAAATTAATCCTATTTTCCCCAAACTCATTCTATCATTACAATGTATACTCCCACATTATTGAAGTAAACTCTGGGTCTTAAAAATCCTTTATCACTTAAATGTGTACTGGCATGACCTTATAAAATTTATAGACAGAGAGTTATGTCTAGATCATCATTATAAATTAATTATTCTATTTTAAAAACATAATTTAAATAACTAATTTAAATAAATCTTAAACCAAACATTCAAAGGCGAGTCCGGGCTCACGATCATTCAACATGAAACTATATTTAATAAAAAAAATATTTTATATGTAATGCTCTAACCCTAGTTATCCAATGTCTGTGTATTATTACTTTACATTGGCATAATCACAAAAGATCAAGTCACGAAAGACTGATTAGTTTAGTATCCTTGGAAGTACTAGATACAATAATAAGTTTTACATTACATAATAAAATGAAAACAACAACAACATTTTCTCCATTGACCACACTCATATCCCTATGACTATCCATGAAGGTCAGTAATAATATACATCTTCACATTGTGTAAAAAATAAAACATATAAAGGGGTGAGCTCAGATGCTCAGTAAGGATAAAAATATAGTTGAAACATTCCTAAATAATCACAAACATTTAAAGAGATGTATAAGACTAAAACAAATCCTTTCAAACCTAATCATAATCATAATATGTAAAATATAAATCAAAATAATTTCATTTACTTATTCACATGGATATTCTATAAGTCGAATAATCCCTTGCAATATTTATAGCCAAATTCATAAGGATGGAATACATAATTCCAAACTTCATATACACATAGTCAAGGCTGTGTGCCAAGATTAAAATAAGATTTTGTCAAGGCCTTGAGCTAAGACACTAGTTTTTCTAATGAGACCTACCGATGCATCGATAATCTATAGAGGGCTCCACCTATCATGTACTAAGTCCTATGCATTCCTCATATGAAAAGGATTAAACATAACATAAACATTCATATTAAAACTACAATTCAAAATATCAATACATTATCCATAAACCATGAATAGTACAAAATAAGCATCCATAGTCAAACATATCACAAAACCTCAACATAATATGGAAGATTTGTATCATAATAAATCAACATCAAACAAGTTTAAAATCCATCAATGGATGTTGAAATAGATGAAATGATAACTATTTGAAAGAAATACCTCTTTCTATTTTAAAACCATTTAAATGAATACATTTATTTTGGAAATGTTTTTTTAAGATTGTAATGGAAGCTTCAAAGGTGTTATAATGGTAGAAAATAGCTACACCCTCTGTATAAGATAAAAACAGTCCATTCTTTTATTTTGTCAAAATGTTCGTAAAGTACCTTGTTTTTAAAACAATGCAAATATTCCTTTATAAAAATCTTATAAAAATTCCAAAAAAATTTATAAATGACATTAAACCATATTATAGAAAATAATTAAAAATTCATTGAAATATATTTTAATAAACATGGATGTAGATGAAAAAGTGGTCCCAATAGATATTTATGTATAAACAATCTCGGATAATGAAAATATTGTAGAATTAACCCTTTACTTTTACCTTTACTTGGTTGATGGTACATTCAAATACTGTGTTATCACTAAATCATTTTTATTAAATTATATAATAACCATATACATAAATATTATATCATATATGTTCTCCTAATATGGCTTAATTAATAATATTTTAGTATTATCGTCGTTTTGGTGGTTAACTAATTTTTTTTCCTTTCTATGTTTTGTTATGTAAGTCATTCTTATTATGGATAGGATGTATTTGATTCATATCCTGAATGATATTATGTTCTTAAAAATTTATTTTTTATCATCAAATGAAAATTATTCTTCAATGGTTACGATGGGTAAATGAATCTCATCGCGTTCTTGGAGACATTAATCTGTACGTACACACAAGCAACAATATTATTCTTTTGATATTAAAATCATAAGTAAAAGGATGGTATATCATATATAATGAATCATTAACATGTTATATCTAATATTTAGAACAATTATACATCATTATTATACCCATAAAAATAATAATCTATTGAATAACTACTACACCGTGAAGTGGAGACCGTAAGTCATACATATGCACGTCTGGTGACTTTGTTATTAATATGATGGATATAATAATAAATTTTGTTGTACCATTTTTATAATAACATCACAGTATGTATAATATACTGGATTTATCTTTTTATAATGGAAACATCAATGAAATAGGATGAGGAAGAAGAAAATAACTTGAAAGAGGTGTTGAAATATTTAACTCTTCTTCGGGTGATTCCTTTTGTGTTGATCAAAACGGCTCATTAGTTTGGCATTCTGATCAAAGTAAGGCCTGTAGGATGAATTAATGTAAGTTGTTATAATATTGTGACCATTTTTTGCCATGAAAAATGGTATTGGAGGTGTGATTATTAGAGAAGGGGAAGTGTCCTTTTATAAGAGAGGTGAGGGTCACTTTAGGAAAAGTTTGAAATATTTTTTTATTATACAATCATATTCAATTTATAACAGTTAAAAATGATTTTATATCTATCCTTTGGTTTTTATGGGTCGAAATAATCTAAACAAATAGGTTTTATACAAGTTTAGGTTACCATATTAACCTTAACTTTTAGATTTAACTCTTTGTTAAATAGTTTATCATTAAACATGTCCACTAGAATTTTTATATTATATGGTTAAAAATTGTAATATAAAATTTCAAGAGAACACCAAGTGTTTCATTAATGACATATATATCTTTATTTAATCCCTTTGGAAGAACCATATATTTTTAGGGATATTATATCATTTAGTAATATAAGAATTGTTTTAAAATCTCTTTTTTGTCAATTTTGACACTTTTTGGTATTTTGTTTTTGTTAAGGTCATAACATCATGATTTCATTGAAAAAATATCAATCAATCAATCCTAAAATTTCATATATACCTATATAATATGTGGAATTCAACAAAAGTATCATATTACATTTATATAGATCATTATAATATCAATTATTTTAATTTTTCAATAATAAGGCAATTACTGCATCATCATTGTGTCATAAATAAATTAATTTATAAAATGTATAAAAATTATAAATAAAATACAATTATGTAAGAAATATATTTAACTTTATAATGAATATTTATAGTCTACTTTATCATATTTAAAATACTATATTAAAAAGTGTTTTAGTTATGAAAACATAAATTTAACAATTTTAACTGTTCATTAAATAAAATAATAATAAATGTCCTAATCTAATGAAAGTTGAAAAAAGAAGATTATATTATATTCTTGAGGTTTTTTTAGTCTAATTTAACTTATTAAATATAATTATTACATGTCTTAGTGTAATTATAATATTTTTTTACCTTTAATTTCCCTATTTAGTTTTAATTGTGGTAAAGAAAAGTCAAAAGATGCTATTCACCCATAATTATATTCATCTTATTGATAGAAATTTTACATCCTTCTATTAATCGTGTCTCTCTAATTTTTGAAATTCAATACATTGAAATGGTAAAATTATGTTTTATTCAAATTTTCAAATGCTCCTACAAGGTGGGTATATGATTGTAAAAATTTCAATAATATTTTATATATCTATAATTTTTATAAAATGACTACAATGCTTTTAATTAAATTTATATAGGTATTATGTATCTATTTTGAACTAAAATAAATTTAACTGTAATAAATATTTATTTAAATTAAAATTAAGTTTAAATAATATCCAAGTGTTTTTCATTATTCACAAAAATTGAATGTTTTTAGAAAATTAACAAAAATTCACCCTAATATAATTTCAATATTCCGGATTCAAAAATGAATTACATATTGAAAACTAATATTTATAGAATTTCAAATAGTGTGCATTACTATTCATAATGGCTAGTTTGATTGGTCATTGTGTGTTCGAACTCGATGTTGTGTTCAACACAAGATATTTCATTATTCAAATTGAAAAATACCGTGGACGCTTGGGGTGTTACATTATTCAATTAATACAATAATTTCTTCCATGAAATTTCTATAACATCACTGCATAAAAATAAATTGATGATTCATCATCATATGTTCCTCAGGTTCCCACGTCACCTCTTCTATCTTATGGATTCTCAACAGAACTTTTACCAGATGAGTCATCTGGTTTCTCAACACTTGTTATCTAGTATCCAGAATCGTGAAATGATCTTCACAATAAGATAGATCGGGTTCAAGTTCTATTTTTATAGGTGAGTACATGCGTTGGGTCAGGTAGGTATTTTCTCAATAGTGATACATGGAACACATCATGGACATTGGAGAGACTTCGAGGAATTGCCAAATGGTAAGCTAAAACTCTAATTCGATCTAGAATTTCGAAAGGTCTGATGTACAAGGGACACAATTTACCCTTCTTACCAAAATTTATAACTCCTTTCCATGGAGATACCTTCAATAAAACATTATCTTCTATCAGAAATTACAAATCCTTCCTTCAGTTTTCGATATAGCTTTTTTACTTACATTGAGCTTCTTGAATGTGGGTTTTGATAACCTTCACGTTTTCCATTGTTTCCTCAATATGTCCTAGGCCTATGAGTTTTTTTTCACTGACATCATCCCAACAAGTTGGTGTGCGACATATATTTCTATATAATGCTTCATATAGTGCCATTTGAATACTTTAATGGAAGCTATTGTTATAGGAACATTCTACCAGGGGTAAGTATTGATCCCACATACCTTAAAACTCATGTGATACCGATCTAAACATGTTCTCTATAGTTTAAATAGTCCATTCTGATTGTCCATTAGTTTGAGGGTGGTAGGTAGTACTCAAACAAAGTTTAGTATCCAAGGCCTTCTAATTAATTTTCATGAATATTAATGTAACACAAGGATCACAATCCGAAACAATCGATAGGGCTACACCGTGAATTCTTATAACTTCATTAATATATAGTCTTGCAAAACGTTCAAGTGGTAAATCATCCCTTATAGAAATCCAATGTGCTGACTTATTAAGATGATCCAGAATGACCCATATTGTTTTATTCCTTCTAGGAGTCTTTTGTAGCCCCATGACAATGTCCATTGTAATATCATCCCATTTCCACTCAGGTATGGGATGATGTTGCATGACTACTCTAGGATGTTGTCTTCCAGATTTCACTTGTTGACAAAACATTCAACTCGACACAAAATCAAAAATCTCTCTCTTCATGTTGTCCCACCAAAAATTTTCCTTCAAATCTCTAAACATCCTAGTCCTACCCAGGTGTATAGAGAAATTGGAACTATGAGCATCATCCAACAATTACTTGTTAAGATTAGATATTTCAGGAACACAATGTCACTTGGCAAACTTCAAAATCCAATCTTCATATATGTATTTGATCAATATCCAATCATTCACAGCTCTAATTTTCTTTTGAAACACCTCATAATCTGTCTAAGAGGATTTTATACATTCTATTAAATATGGTTAAGAAACCATTTGAAAAATTATTTATTTTTCACCTTCCATGATTATTCCAATATCCATCATTACTAGATCCATGAACATAACATCCCTTTCAACTCTTATCTTGTTCTAAAATCCATGATCTTTTTTTCTCAAATCATCTTCCACTTTATTTGAATTCCGCAGGTGGTAGTTTATAGTGCATTCATAATCATGGAGTAGTTAAATAAGTCTCCTTTACCTCATGTTCAGTTCCTTTTGTGATAAAATATTCATCAAACTCATGTTATCAGTATAAATCTCACATTTTTCATCATATATATAGTGTCTTCATATCATTATAGAAACAATTATAGCAGCTAAATCAATATCATGAGAGAGATAGTTTTCTTCATGAATTTTTAGCTACCGCGATGCATAGGTAAAAACTCTATCATTCTGCATAAGGACACAACCAAGTCCTTTTTTGAAGCATTACTCTAAATAACAAACCAATCATTCCCCAATGGTAGTGTAAATATTGGAGCATTTACTTATATTTTCTTCAGTTCTTCAATATATTCTTCACACTCACTTTTGAAAAAAAAACTAAACCCTTTATGTGTGTGCTAGGTTAATGGGTTAGCCAATTGGGAAAAATTCTGGACAAAACGCCAATAATAACCCGATAAACCAATAAAAGTACGTACCTATTTTATAATCATTGGTGTTGTCTATTCTAGAATTTTCCATTGTATTAGAATAATCAAAAACAATTCCATCCATAGAGACAATATGGCCAAGAAAAGAAATCTACTTAATCCAGAATTCACACTTGCGAAACATCCAATATAATTAATTTCTTCTAAGTGTCTTTAGAATAATGCACAAGTTATTTTCATGAACTTCATATAATTTTGATTATACAAATATATCATCAAAAAATACCACTACAAAGTCATCAATATATTATTTGAAAACTCTGTTCATTAGATCCATGAAAAAAGAGGGTGTATTAGTCTGCCCAAAAAGCATTATTATAAACTCGTAATGCCTATACCTGGTACGAAATGTTGTCTTAAGAATGTCATCATTCTTCATACACAACAAATGATAAAAATATAGAAGGTTAATCTTTGAAAAATATTGAGATCCATGAAGTTGGTCAAATAAATCATCAATTCAAGGTACGAGATACTTGTTCATTATTGTTATAGCATTGAGATCCCTGTACTCAATTCACAACCTCATAGATCCATCCTTCTTCTTAACAAAAATAAAAGGGTCTACCCATGGAGAAACACTAGGGTGAATAAATCCCTTACTACATAATTAAACTAGTTGTTTCTTTAGTTCCACTAATTCCAATGTTTCCATTCTATAAGGGGTCTACGATATGGGCCTTGCACAAGGAATTAAATCAATGGAAAACTCAATTTCTCATTCTGGAGGATGTCAAGGTAAATCTTCTTGAAACACATCAACATATTCTTTCTCATTAGGTATATCTTATAATTGAACATTCCTTTTATCACCAAAATTTATTTCATTATATTCCTCCCCAATTATTGAATTTAGAAGATCTACTAGGGGTGTATCTTGATAAGAATCATATGTGATGTTTCTAATCTAAAAATAAGGTACTCCTTATCATCATCGAAAATTGTAACCTCCTTCTTCTTATAATAAATTTTCACATCATGGTCGAAAATCCAATTCATACCATGGATTATATCAAATTCAATCATTGGTATGATGATGAGATTAGTAGATAAATAATGATTATATGCCTTAAGGGGAACTGATTGACAAAACATTTTTTTCAATGATACTTCTCTTAGGAGTTTTACTGACAACTCCATTATTAAATCAAATTCGAAATATCTAATTTTCATAGAAAACATGGATGATATTAAACAATGTGATCATCTAGAATATAATAAATCATTTTATAAACATTAGGAAACCATCAAATTACATTCCACCAAATCCTTTGGAGCTTCAACCTTAGCAGTAGTGATCGCATAAGCTTGGAATTTCTCCCTTGGCCTTTTCTGAGGTATGTTCCATTGACACTTATGACATTCATTTTAATAATGTCCCATTTATTTAACAATATTGCATTCAAAATTGACAGACACTTTATTCCCCTTGTAATCAAGAGATTGGGGGCCCTTTTCACCACACATGTAACAGACTCCCATTCCCTTCAAGCAAGTACCATGGTGTTTCTTCCCACATTTAGCACATGATGGATATTTAACCTTTTGCTTCTTCCCCTTATTTCTATTTATAGTGTGTTTAGTAGATATCCTCTTCACTTACTCTTTGGGATACATATATAATCTATTGCACGCCTTGGTAACCTTGTAAAGATACCCCCATACTTTACAACATTCTCATTCTCCTTTTACATCAGACTCAGAAATTGTCTATCCATAACCGCTTGATGGTCACAAGAAAAGTATTTTTCAAAGAAGAGATCTTTTAACACTATCTGTTACATATTTTATACTTCTTCATCTTAATTTTTTTAATCAATGGCCACTATTGTTCTGCATCTCCTGTGTGGCAATAAACTGCCATGACAACTTTTCTTGTTTTACTACTCCCTAGAGCTTGAAATATTTTCTCTAAAGAACTTATCCATTTCTCAAATAAAAATTGATTTGTATTTTCATTGAATGTAGGTGTTTATTGACTCATGAAGTGGTCTATCATTGAACCTCTTCATTGAGGATTACGGTGCTCCATACAAGTAAGGTTATTATTCTTAACCTGAGTGAGTTGTCCTAGTATGGTGATAAGTTGACCAGCAACTGTTGCATCAACAGCTCCACTATAATTATCTTGAGTATGAGGAAAATCCTTGAATGGAGTACGTGTGTTGATATGGTTTCCATTCCTTCCACTAGGACCCATTACAAATCAATGGCTTACACTAGATTATTTTATGAATCACAATACATAATTGAAAATATTTAAAACACATAACATGTATTGGACAGTTTATGGATATAATCAATAATCATAAAATTGTTTTTATTTTAAGAAGTATATAATCATAAATCTTTCATAATGGTTGGAAAAAAAATTTGAATTATCCTAATCATATCCCTTGATAGTGTCGTAACCAAGAGTAAAACAAGCCTCGTTGTCATGTACCATGATACCATAGGTCAACCCCGAAACTCCTTGTTGGAATTTTCACTACTAGGTACATTTGTGCCTGAGCCGCATTTACCTACTCATATCCATAAATGGATGTATATGCATGAAAAAACCACATAATATTTACACTACCAAATGTTTTAGATTATCTTATATACTAATCCTCAAAGACTATCTTAGGGTAATTTGCTATAATCATATTTTTTCTAAATCTAGTTTCCAATGTTTTTACTAAAATTCTTTTGATACTAACTGTAACACCCCAATAATCATTACTCAGAGTCGGTGCATTATTAATTTACATTGTCATGCTCAGAAAAGATAAAGTCTCGAAAAACAATTATTTTACTAGCCTTGGATGTACTTGTTACATTCATATATTTTATATTAAAATGAAAACAACAACAAGATTGTCTCCATTGACCACACTCATATACCTTAGACTATCCCTATAGGTCAATTATAATATACTTTTTCTCATCCATAGAAAAATTAAACATTGAAATGTTTGAGCTCATATTATCCGTATGGATAAAAATATATAGAAAACATTCATAAATAAGAATAAACATTTAAGGGAATGTATAAGACTAAAAAAGATTTTAAACATTAACATCATCATAATATGAAAAACATAAATCAAAATAATACCATTTACTTATTCACATGTATATTCTACTAGTTTAATAAACACATGTAACATGAATAGCTAAATTCCTAATGATGGAATGAAAAATGTAAGACTTCATAACCACATTGTCAAGGCCTTGTGCCTAGATGAAAAATATGATTTTGTGAAGGCCTTGTGTCATGACACCATTTTGTCTCATGAGTCCTACCGGTGCATCGAGGAGCTAAAGTGGGCTCTACCCATCACTTACTATGTTCAATGCATTCCTCATATAAAAAGGTTTAAACATAACATAAACATTCATATTAGAACTATAATACAAAAAGTGAATACCTTATCCATAAACCATGAATGGTATAAAAATAACAATTCCACAGTAAAACATGTCACTAAACCTTCAATACAATATGGATGATTTTTATCATAAAAAATTAACTTTGAAAATGTTTAAAATCCATCAACGTATTTTGATATAGATAAAAAAAAATTCGAATAAATACCTCTTTCTATTTTGAAACAATTTAATAGAAAACATTTATTTATGAAATATTCATATAATCTTGTAAGGGAAGATTCGAAGGTGTTATAATGGTAGAAAAGAGTCACACCTGCCATATATGTTAAACACAAGATTCATTCCAAATTTTTTTAAAAAATGACTTAAATTACCAGGTTTGGAAAATGACATAAGGATTCCTTTTAAAAAATATTAAAAAAATTCAAAAAGGTTTATAATTGCCTTTAAAAAGTATTCTAGTTAATAGTAAAAAATTATTTTGAAATAAATTTTATGAACCATGGACGTGGATGATAAAGGCGAATCATTAAATAATTAATTATAAACAACCTCAGATAATGAAGAGATTGCAGAATTAACCCTTACCTTGTACATTACCTTGGTCAAGGGTATGTTAACATCCTGCATAATAGTAAAATCATTGTTATTATATTATACATGAACCATATACAGAAATATGATACCATATATTATCTTCTAATATTTTGTTGTTAGTAGTATTTTGTTATTATCGACGTTTCGTGTGTTAACTGATTCATTTTACTTTATATGTTTTCTTACTTAAGTCATGATTATTAGGGATATGATGTATTTGATTCCTATCTATAATGATATTAAGTTCATTAAACATTACTTTATATCATCAAATCAAGATTATTCTTGAATTATTACGATGGGGGAAGTGAATATCATTACATTCTTGGAGATGGAAATCTATACGTACACACGAGCGACAATATTATTCTTTCAATTTTAAAATTTTAAGTAAAAGGGTCGTACATAATCTATATAGCATCATTAACATGTTATATTTATTATTTACATCAATTATACATCATTATTATTCTCAACCAAATGATATTGTATTGAATAACAACTACACCATGACGTGGAGACGGTAAGCCGTATATACACACGTGTAGTGACTTTGTTATTCATATTATAGATAGAAAAATAAATATGTTTTCACCATTTTAATAATTACATAAATTCATGTAGAATATAATATAGTTATTATTTTAGAATGGAAACAACAACGAAAGAGGAAGTGGAAGAAGAGATGAACTTGAAAGAGGTGATGAAACATTTACCTTTTCTTTCAATGATTCCTTTTGAGTTGATCAAAAGGGCTCCTTTGGTTGGATTTCGGAACAAAATAAGGCCTCTAGGTTGAATTTATGGATGTTGGGATTATATTGTTGTCGATTTTGGCTGATCCAAATTGATTTGTAGGTGTGATGTAGAGACAACAGGAATTTCCCTTTTATAAGATAGGTGAGGGTCACTTTAGGAAAAGTTTCAAATATTATTTAATTATACAATCATATTCTATTTATAATGGATAAAAATGAATTTATTTCAAGACTTAGGTGGTTATGGGTCTAATTAAACTCAACCAATATATTTTAGACAAGTTTAGGTTACAATGTTAACCTTATCTTATAGATTTAACTATTGTTTAAATAGTTTAAAATTTACCTTGTCTCCTTGTATTTTTATATTAAATGGTTATAAAATGACAATAATATGCCAAGAGAACCCCAAGTGGTTCATTAATGAAATATATATCTTTATATAAGTCCTTTGGACGAATCTCAAGTTTTAGGACTATTATATCATATAATAAAATAATATTTGTTTTAAAATCTCTTTTATGTCAATTTTGACACTATTTAGTATTTTGTTTTTGTTAAGGTCATAACAACATGATTACTTAGAAAAAAATAAATTAATAAACCCATACATGTCTTATTAACTTATTAAATTAGTGGAATTCATCAAATGTCTCATATTACATTTATCTGGATATATATAATATCAATTATTTTAATTTTCCACATATAAGGTAATTACTACATCATCATTGGGCCATAAATAAATTTAATTATATAATGTATAAAAATTATAAATAAAATAAAATTATGTAGGGAATATTTCTATATTTCTAATTAATATTTATAGTTGAATTTATTTTAGGTATAACCCTATATTAAGAAATGTTTTAATTATGAAAATACGAATTTAACACTTTTAACTCTTCTTTAAATTAAATAATAATATATGCCCAAATATTATCCATGTGGACAGAAGAGGATAATATTTTATTCCTAAGGTTGTTTTTGGTCAAATTACTCTTATCCAATAAAATTAGGACATGAGTTTGGGTAATTATAATATCATTTTTTCCTTTAATTACACTATTTACTTTTAAATGTGGGAAATAAAAGTAAAAAGTTACAATTCAACAAAAATAATTTTCATATTGTTGAACAAAATTTTACTTATTGTTGGTAACCATTTCACTCAGATTTTTTAAATTCAATTCACAGAAGCTGTAAAATTATCTTTTATGAAAATTTTCAAATGCTCCTAGGAGGTGGGTAAAAGACGGTAAAAAGTTCAATAAAAATTTATATATGTAAACTTATTAAAAAATGACTCTAATAAATTACATTGAACATATATAGGTATTAGGTATCTAGTTTTGTAATGACCCAGAATTTCATAAATGGATATCCATCTCATTCTAAGTAAATGTCCCTTTATGTAAAATGTTTATATAAAATGAAAATTTCTTTGGTTTTATGTTAAGAATTGTGACCGTTGCTAATATAGTCGTTGAACAATGATCTCATGATTAGTATAAATATAGATCCTTAACAAATCCAATTTCC
The DNA here is from genome assembly GCA_963277665.1 of Viscum album. Taxonomy (NCBI): domain Eukaryota; kingdom Viridiplantae; phylum Streptophyta; class Magnoliopsida; order Santalales; family Viscaceae; genus Viscum; species Viscum album. The sequence continues at coordinate 1,889,465,817 of OY728143.1, read as the reverse complement.
TCAGATAAAGGAACTCATGGTCTCATCCAGTAGATGTGCCCCATATGATGCTCATTTGTCAGATCTCTGAAAGGAGGTGGCATCATTGAGCATTGATATTGACCAAGACCAAGATGATCTTGAATATGTTATGCTCGAGCGGGACCACATACGTGAGAAGTGGAAGTTGATAGAGATTGCCACCCGGGAATTGTTATCTGTGCCACACCAAGAGTCTCTCACTATTTCACACCTTACTCTTCAGTCTTATTCTCGTGTTATAATGGGTTATGTAACAAGACCCTAGTACTATAGTTATGTACATTTATTTTGTATAAAATAATTAATATACTTAAATTTTCTTATTTTCACCTTGTAAATAGTTTTAAAAACACAAATTTTATTTTTAGTTAATGTTAAAATAAGAAATATATTTGGATTAATTAATGGATTATTTAATTAATTAATATTTTAATAAAAAATTTCGATTATTATTAAATTAATTTTTATTAGATATAAATGATTGTACAATTTTATGAATTCAATTGTAATTTTTATTAAGGTTTGAAATCCATTATTGTCAAAACCCATGAATTTGCGATAAATGTCATGTTATTTTTAAAATTGAAAATTAACATATTTAAAAAATTATTTAGATAAAATGAATATTATATCTGGAATCAAGATGATGAAATTATCCAATGGTGATTTTTATTCATAAATTTCTGATACAATCAAATTTTTGGGTAAAAATTAAATATTGTTAAAATATATAATGTGTTTTATGACATCATAATGACCCAATAGTGATGTAATAAAATACTATAAACTAAATTTTCAGAAAATATATGTTTTACCACTAATATCATGTGATTTTTTGTTTGTTATATTTATTTTACAATGCTTTAGTAGACCCTTCAAAACTTATTAAACATTTTGTCTTTTTAAATTATATTCCTTGGGAGTTTCACTGACCTTCACATAAGAAAGCCCATTATTTTAAGAAGTTAGGACTTTGGAATTATAAAATATTTCTTTACACTTCCCTATGGAAAAAAATAATGGTCTGGTTTCTGGTTTGGATTAGTTTAATGTGAGGTTTCCCAGACCTAAATAATTAAGAATTCCCTCACATTTCCTATATAAACTCACCCAAGCTCCCACTTCCTCCTCACTCAATGTTTATAAAGTTCATACAACATCTACCCTTATATCTCTAGAATCCTACCAAGGTGCCCCACACTCTCAATAAGCTTCTATCAAGCCTCTCTCATGCCTTTGTATGCACACTTCTATGTAAGTGTGTTATCTTCCCTTCTAATTTTTGTCCAATATTATTTAAGTTTTTATTCCCTTTTAATTTAAATTATAAATGATGGGGTATGGTTTAGAAACTCCCCCATACCTGCAACATTAGGTTTTAATGATGGTATACCCCATTCTATCTCATTAAATTCCTCCCATGTACACCCGTTACTATGCTGAAATTCCGAATGGAATTTATCTCCCCTCATTTACATTCAAGAATTGTTTTTTGTATAATGAAACTAAATTCCATTACATTTTTTGGGAAATGTTAATATATGACCCCCTTAATGTCAATTTCATGTAAATATTATGAGACACCAATTTCTCTCCCATCAACTATTTTTATGAGTTCTTATGTCACGCCGTTGTGATGCCAAAATTGAACCGCAAATTTTCAAGACAAATTCATTGTGTAGTGAAAAAAATTCCCATTTCTCTATCAAGGGTATTCACCTTTATGAACATTTACTTATTGTTTAAAGTGTTTCAAGTATTTATTCTACATTTTTTTATCATGGAATAAATTATTATGTTGAATGATTCAATTTTGTATGATCTATGTGGCACACTGATGCATGAAATTAAAAGTTTAAGAACGGTGCGCTCTGATAGAGCTCCAATGCATTGGGTAAAGTATAGTATCATGATACAACATGTGCAATGGGAATTTTATCATGATAATTCCATGTTATGTGTTGTTTCCACATTTTTATGTTTTTATTATCATGATTTATCATGAATTTATTTTTATGCTTCTCTTGTGCTCTATTGTTATTCCTATTATCCAACATGTATTGTATCCCCCATGTTATATATTGTTTACTCCCTTACCGGCCATTATATATCACCCTTTTGTTATTAATTTCCTCAGGTTATCTAATGCAATGCTGAGTATGAAGGTCATGTAAAAGAATTTTCCAATGAAGATGTATCGTTTTATGTTTCATGTTGTTAAGTAATGTTCCTAATCACCAAGGACACAATACCTCACTATATTCTATGTTTCATCAAGGGATGATTTTATGTAACAAATAATGTTAAGTGTGTAATAAAAAGTATATTTTTCATAGTTTGTATTAAAGGATAGGATTATTAATTTTTGGGAATAGTATTAGAAAACCCTAGTGAAGCCTTAGAGACAATACTAATAACAAAATACCTATGTTTTGGTGAGTATTGAGGAAGTGGTTAATCATGAAAATACACCCATTTCTGGATACGAGATGGTAGAGAGACTCTGCCATAGATGTATCCTAGTGGTAAAACCTGAAAACACCACATTGAGGTAGACTCGAACGAAAATGAATGCACAACAATTGGCCTTGCTGCACTCTCAGTTTTGACACTCCCAAGGGATATGCTTTGGTAAATTCACAAGTACGGTATGACCCATTATTAAGGTACTAAAAAAGATTCCATAAGAATACATGTTTGAATATAGATCATGTATAACATAGTCTAAAACCAATAGATTCATATGTTAAGGAAATAAAATTTACTTATAAGTCATTATTTTTTTCTTTCTATTACCATTTATGTGTTACCCCTAACTTTCCTTTTATTCCATACAATGGAAGGTAATAGGAGGGCTCAGGCTAACAACCGATGTGAAGATCAATGTGTTGACTGTACTAATGATATTCCTAATCCAATGGGAGCAAGAATCACATACTTTTTTCACGCTTCTCTCTCAGCTAACTAAATAATTGTATAGAAAAATAGGTCATGATGAACATTCGACCCCCCCCCCCCAAGAAAGAACAAGTCGATATCAAGAGCTTCTTGAGATAAAGTCCTCCAACTTTTAATGGATCATCTGATCCCTCATTCTCTTAACAATGGATCATATCCAATGAAAATTCCATCTATATCCTTCAATGTTCTAAAGAAGAGAAATTTCTCCTTGAAGCTTATGGTATTGAGGGTGAAGCTGATCAATGATGGACATTGATCATGTATACAATTCCTGAGGAGGATATTGAAGATTTGGAATGAATGGATTTCTGAAAGATGTTTTTGGATAAATATTATCTGTGCACCCTCAAACTTAGGATAGAAATGGACTTCCATGCACTCATGTTGAAATACTATGAATATTTGTTGAGCGTACGAGGAATAATTCACAAGGCTTTCATGATATGCCTCTGGCTTGGTCATTACCCCTGAATGCAAGGTTTACCGCTTCTTTGGTGGGCTAAAACCTAGCCTCTGGAAATCCCTGGATCTCCGTGACTTCGAAAACTATGTGGAAATTGTCGGATGTGCCCTCAAGGTCGAAATGGAGATCAGATAATATCAAAGGTATCATGGGGATTAGTAGCGTAAGGTGGAATTCAATGTTGGTGGTCTGATGGATAAATCCAATGGTGCTTTGAAGATACAGCACCCACTATTCAATGGTGCTGAAGGAAGCACCCTAGAAATTTCCTAAATTGGTGAGGAAAATGTTTATGTGTGGAAGAGAAGGGCACCTGTCTATTAACTATCAGCATGAAAGACTGGAATCTACGACAGAAGAGAGAAATGCTCCATTTTAAACTCAATGTGTGGTTAATTTCCACAACTGCAATGAACCAGGGTATCTTACAAATCAGTTCCCTAAGCCTTGGTTTTTCAGAGGAAACCAACGACCTCCAAGGAAGCATGGGAGAGCTTTTTACATCACTACAGCAGAAGTGATCCCCAACAATGAAGGGGTGACAGGTAGAGTAGTTATTCATTCACGAATAGTTAATGTAATTTTTTATTCATGTTATACACATTCTTTTATATCTCGAATGTTTATTAGAACAATCCTAGAACCACCAAAAATTGTGGAAGTGAAGATGTCTGTGAGTAGGGAGAATGGAGAAATCATTTCATCCCATGAATATATATATCCTCCCCTACCATAATATATGGATTAAACTTCCATGTAAAGATCGACATACTCTCTCTGGTAGAATTTGATGTGACTCTTGGCAGTGATTTTATTTCCTTATATAGAGATAACATAAATTTTTATGATAGGGAAATCACCCTCCAAGTGGATAATCGACTCCCAATTCTATACAAGTGATTGGAGGAAGATGAATATTCTTTAGCTCTATCATCTAAAGCATGGATATTTCTGCCCAACAAGCATGCATATCTGTCTCAGATGATTGAATAGCGAATTTGCTAAAGTGTATTTAGAAGAAATGACTGGACTTCCTCCTAGAAAAGATGTTGAATTCTAAATTGATGTTATACCTTGGGGGTTTCCAATATCCAAGACTCCATATAGAATGGAAACTGTGGAGCTTTAGGAGATGAAGAAAAAACTACAGGAGAATCATGATAAATGGTTTATACACCCAAGTGCTTCACCATGGGGTGCACCAGGACTATTCATTAAGAATAAGGATGGGTCAATGCGCCTTTTCATCGATTATCATGAGGTCAACAAAATCACGATAAAGAACACATATCCCCTCCCATGAATTGATGACTTGTTCTATAAACAGTGTGAAGAACAATACTTATCCATGGTGTATTTGCAGTTGTGATATTATCAAGTCAGGGTAAAGAAGGAAGATATCCCCAAGACTCCTTTTTGTACAAGATATAGGAACTATGAATTCATAGTAACACATTTTAGACTCACTAATTCTCCCGTAATCTTCATGTACTTGATGAATAGTGTCAATAGAGGTTACCTCGATAATTTTTGGTAGTCTATATAAAATATATTCTGATATACTCCAAAACCAAGGAGGACATGATGAGAATCCATTAACATTACTAGAATCTTTGTAGAAGGAGAATCTCAATGAAAAGTACATCAACTGTGTGTTCTGGTTGAAGGAGGTATCATTCATGGGCCATATCATTATTGGCAATGGGATATCTTTGGATCCCTCCAAAACAGATGCAATTGATGGATGACCAAGGCCAACATCGTTAATGGATATTTGTAGCTTCTAGGGGTTAGCAATAAATTATCGACGATTTGTTGTAATTTTAGAACTATGGTCCAACCCTCTTACCAAGCTAACTCAAAAGGTTGTAATGTTTTCTTGGAGTGATGAATGAAATGAAAGCTTCAAGGAGTTTAAATGGTGGCTTATCATTGTGTCCGTGCTCACTTTACCCATAAGTGGAGAACTTTTTTTGGTATTCAATGATGCTTAGATGAAGGGTTTGAATGTCTGTTGATGAAAAATTAAAAATTCATTGCCTATGCATCAAGGTAATTGAATGTTCATGAATAGAACTCTCCAACACATGAACTCGAGTTGGCTGCAGTGATCTTTGCATTCAAAATTTAGTGGCATTATCTCTTTGGGGAGAAGTGTAAAATATATACGGACCAGAAAAGACCCAAATATATATTCACACAGAAAGAGTTTAACATGTTCCAACTAGGATGGTTATAGATGATAAAAGCCTATAACTGCTCAATCTATTACCACCTTGGGAAAGCAAACAAGGTGGTGGATTCACTATGTAGAAATGACCAAGCAATTCTATCATTGATGAGAAATGAAAAGGCTCCAATAATTTTAGATTTGATGAAGATGGACATGGGAATCATAAAGAAGGGAAAATCATCAATTCTTTCACAAATTATTGCTCAATCGTTAATTTTGGAAAAGTTAAAGGATGATCAACAGGATGATGTGGGAATTTAGGATAAAGTGCAAGTTATAAGAAACGGTAAATCCTTGAGTTTAATGTTAATAAAGAAGGAATTGTGAGATTTGGGAAAAGTCTATGTGTTCCATCATGTCTGTAGCTGAATAATGGACTTTTGGATGATGCACATTGTTTAAATATCTCAATTCACCCAGGAAACACAAAGATGTATTGAGATCTATGAGACAATTATTGGTGGGATAATATGAAGAAGGAGATCGTTGAATATACATAAAAGTGATAGTCTGTCAGCAAGTGAATGAAGAGTGGCAGAAGTCTAAGAGGATGATGCAACCATTTCCCATAACAAAATTGAAATGGGAGAACATCACCATGTAATTTTTCACTAGACTTATGAAGACATGTAAAAGAAACAATGCAATATGATTTGTTATGGATCATCTTACAAAGGCTGCACACTTCATTGATATTCAGGAGGATTTCTCCATGGATCATCTGGCATAGATATATATCAGGTAAGCGGTAAGGCTTCATGGAGTACCACTATTTATTGTGTCTGATCAGGATCTAAGATTCACCTCTACATTTTGGAAGAGTCTTCAACATGCTCTGATTACTGAACAGAATGTCAATATGGCCTATCATCTTCAAACTAATGGTCAATCCGAGAGAACATTCCAAACACTGAATGACATGTTGAGAGTGTGATCAATGGACATTAATGTAGGATGATGTCTACATCTTCCTCTGTTTGAGTTCTCTTATAATAATAGTTTCCACTCTAGCATCCAAATGGCACCATATAGATCCCTTTTATGGGAAAAGGTGTAGAACACCAGCATGTTGGGAGGAGGTCGGTGACCACAAGCTGCTTCGAAAAGAAATGGTTGAAGAAACTGTGGAGGTGCTGAAAACCCTTCAGTAGCATATCAAGGCAGGCTAGAGTTGACTGAATATTTAAGCAGATAGTTGTCAATGAGACCTTGAGTTCAAAGTTGTAGACATGGAACTTCTACGCATATCTCTATGGAAGAAGTTAATGAGGTTTGGAAAGAAAGGGATGTTATTTCCAAGGTACATCGGCCCCATCGAGATTCTTGATTGTATCGGGGTTGTGGCCTATCGACTAGCACTTCCACCTACCATGGCCAAAGTACATGATTTATTTCATTTATCCCTCATAAGGAAATAAATACCCGACCCTTCACATTTACTCTATTTAGAGGAGGTCCAGTTAATGGGTGATCTTTCTTATGTGGATCAACTAGTGAAGATATTAGATAATAGAGAAAAAGATCTAAAAAATAAGACAATGCACCGTGATAAGGTATTGTGGAGAAACCACAAGACTGATGAAACGATGTGGGAATCAGTGGAAATAATGTAGCAAAGTTACCCACATCTGTTTTAGTGTGGTAAATGGAAATTTCCAGGGATAAATTTCTCAAGTGGGGAAGATTGAAACGACCCAAACATTTATTAATTGAAGTCCCACTTGATCTAATTAAATGTATTGTTATATAATATGTTTATATAAAATGTCAACTTCTTTGATTTGATGTTAATAATTATGAATGTTGTTAATATATCCATTAAACAATGATCACATGATTTGTATAAATATAGGACTTTAACAAATCAAATTTACTCAGAAAAAGGAAGAGATGGCCTCATCCAGTAGACGTGACCCATATAAAGCCCATTTGTCAGAGCTTAGAAATGAGGTCTCATCATTGGGCTTCACTCTTGACCAAGCGCAATATGAGCTTGAATATGTTAAGCTCGAGAAGGACCTCCTGTGAGAGAAGTGAAAGTTTATAGAGATTACCACTCGTGCAATGTTATCAGAGCCACCCCAAGAGTGTCACCATTGCACAACTTAATCTTTGGTATTCTGTGGGTGTTACAAGGAATTATGTAACAAGAACCTATTAGTATGGTTCTATACATTATTTTTGTATATTATAATAATTATACTTTCATTTTATTATTGTTACCTTGTAAATAGTTTTTAAAGAACATATAGTATTTTTAGTTAATGTTCAACTAAGGAATCTATTTTGATTAATTAATGGTTTTTTTGAATTAAATAATATTTTAATAAAATATTAATATTATTATTAAATTAATTTTTATTAAATATAAAGGATCATATAATTTATGAATGCACTTGTAATTTTTATTAAGGTTTGAAAGTCATTTTTTGTCAAAACCTTTGAATTTGCGATAAATGTCAGTTTTTATTTTGAAAGTGAAAAATAACATATTTAAAAATTTATTCAGATAAAATTTATATTATTTCTGGAATCAGGACATCGAATTTATCCAATGGTGAAATTTTCATAATTTTTTGAGATAGTAAAATTGTTGTGTAAAAATTAAATACCATTTAAATATATAATGTGTTTGTGACATCATAATGACCCAATAGTGATGTAATAAAATACTATAAACACTATGTTTACCCAATAAATATTTTACCATTAAAATAATTTGATTTTGGGTTTGTTTAATTTGTTTTACAAAGCCTTACTGGTCTCTTCAAGACTTGTTAAACATTTTGCATTTTTTAATTGTTTTCCATGGGAGTGTGACTCACCTCCTAATAAGCAACCACATTATTTTAAGATGTTCAGTCTATGGAATAATAAAATATTGTTTTACACACCCCTTTTCCAAAAACAATCGGTAAAAACCATCAGCTAGTTTGTGGGTTGGATTAGTATTTTGTGACGTATCCCAAAACCTAAATAATAATGAATTCCTTAACCTTTTATATATAAACCCACCCAATATCCCACTTCCTCCTCACTCAAAGCATATTGAGTTTGTCCAACATCTACCACCCACTCTTTATAATCTTCCCAAGGTGATCCAAGCTCCCAATAACCCACTCTCAAGCCTCTCTCAATCCATTAGAAGCCACTTCCATGTATGGTTGTTTTTCTTCACATCTCATTTTTCTCTAATATTCAATAAGTTGTTATAACTTTTTAATTTCAATTATAAATGTTGGGGTATGGTTTCTCACCTCCACAATACTACCCTATTTATGTTTGAATGATTACAGACCCCTTTCTATCTCATTAAATTCCTCCCATGTACACCTCTTACTATGTTGAAATTCTAAAAGAAATTTCTCTCGTATCATTTACATTCAAGAAATTATTTGGTATTATGCATCTAAATTCCATTACATTTGTTGGGAAATTTATCTATATGGCCTATGTACTATCTATTTCATTTAAATATGATGAGACACCCCTTTCTCTCTCCACAACAATTTCTACGAGTTCGTATGTCACTCCCTTATGTTGTCGAAATTTCACCATAATATTCCAAGCCAAAGTCATTGTGTAGTAAATACCATGCACATTTCTCTATCAAGGGTATTCACCTTTATGCACATTTAATTATTGTTTAAATATTTTCACGAATGCATTCCACAATCCATTATCATTGAATAAATGATTATGTTGAATGATTCAATGTTGTATGATCTATGTGGCACATGTATGCATGAAATTAAATGTTTAAGAAGGGAGCTCCCTGATAGCACTCCAATGCTTTGGGTAAAGTATAGTATTATAATACGTCATGTGCGATAGGTGTTTAATAATTCTAATTAAAATGAAACGAGGGTTTATTCATGCTTTATGTGCAATGTGGGTTTACTCATGCTCTCTGTGCAATGAACCTTGGACCATATTAATTCCATGTTAAGTGTCGTTTCCACATTTCCATGTTTTGATTATCATACTTTATCTGGACTTTTATATTTATGCTTCTCTTGTGCTCTATTATTATGTCTATTGTCTAATATGTATTGTATCCCCCTATGTTATACCTTTGTTACTCCCTTATTGGGCTTTATAGACCATCCTTTTCTTATTCATGTCCTCAGGTTTTCCCATGCAATGCTATGTATGATGGTCATGTAAATGAAGTTTCCAATAAAGATGTAGTGTTTTATGTTTCAAGTTGTTATGTAATTATCTGAAGCCCCAAAGTCACGAAAACTCTCGATCTTCCATGTTTTATCAAGTGAACAATTTCTATAATAAATTATGTTAAGAGTGTAATAAAAATAAGGGTTGTAATTATTTGAACCTAAAAAATTAAAATAAAATAAATAATTATTTAAATAAAAAGATTGTTAAAACAATACCCTAGTGTTTTTCACTATTCATCCAAAATTGAAATTTATCAGAAAAATACCAAAACAAATCACCCTAAACTAATTTCAATATTCTGAATTCAGAAATGAAGTCCATTTTGAAAAATAAAATTTTTAAAATTTCGAAAATTGGGAGTTATTATTCGTAATAGTTAGTTCGATTGGTAGTGGTGTGTTAGAACTATATGTTGCATAAAATGAAAGCTATTGCATTATTTATATAGAACTGTACCATGGAAGATTGAGGTGTCACATTCAAATATTCATTTCTATGCCATTTTAGATTCTATTACTTATTATTAAAATATTGTTTTATTAATCATGATACATCCCACAACACAAAAAATAATTTTATTAATTCCAATCATTTTAAATTTTATTTCTAATCATTTTCAAATTTTTTTAGGTCTCTCTGAGCCAAAATAATATCTTTGAAGTTAACATAGGTCTTATAATGAGGTTAATGGGTTAGACGGTTTATATCCATACTAAACTAGTCCAACCCATATATTATTGTGGCATCCTTTTTAGGATATATATATATGTAGACAAACATCATATATATATAATTAATTGAAATTTATAAACAATATAATATATATCACAATATATAATTTATATAATATAATTAAAAAATATAATATATATAATATACGTAATATATATATATATAATATAGATATATAATATAGACAATAAATATATATATATATTGGTTGGAACCACACAAATTAAGGGGGTTGAAAAAATATCTATGTACACATAAAGGGGGAAGTAAAATACATCAACACCAATTTGGGTGTCGAAAAATTTCCATTTTCTATTCTTATCCATCCATCTATAGGGATATTTTTATATGATTATTTAAAAGGAATCTTTTAAATGATGTTGTCATAGTAAGATGTTCTTACTAACATGCTAGCCAAATGGATTCCATTATCTCTAGTGAATATTTCATGTTATCATATCATTCTTTAGTAAATAATATGTCACACTGATAGCCATAAAATTAAATAAAATTTCATAAATAAAATTTCAATCACACTTTTTATGCAAAACTATTCAATCATTAATCCGTAATATCATGGAAATAAAAATACAGATCAATGCATAGATCGTAATTTTGGGACTCTATGGAAACCCTTATTCTGTATCAATGTATATTTAATTTAAAATTTAAATTTTTCAACTTCAATAATTTCTCATTTTATCTGATAAAAATTGATGAAACCAAATGTGTAGTGGATACCTGAAAAATAAAAAATTATAATATTATTTTTTGAATTATTTTAAAAATAATTAATCTACAAAACATATTATATTTAATTCTGAATGGATTACATATAATTTGAGTTCAGCATTATAAATTAAGAGTGAATGAAAGTATAAATGGTGCATTATTCGTTCAAAATCACTAGTTTTATTGGGAATCTATCGGCATATCATAGATCAATATTGTCAATCTAGGAATCCAATAGATCATACAATATTGTACCATAGTTATTGGATTTCAATTAATAATTATTAGGTCCTAGAATATGTAATTGAAGAACATTAAAATTCCCCTTTGTTTAAATAAAGAACTCGGACTCAATCATGATGAATCGATTGATCCAACCATGTTCTTTCTCTAAAACCATTCTTTAATATCTTGAGAGGATAATAGAGGAGAGATTATCTTTTTTTGGACTCACCCAAACGATGGATTTCACACTTCCATAGGGTAGTATGTATTTACATAACTAACTTATACATTCAAATATTTTATATTAGTCTCTTAAATTCAATAAACATAATTTTTGATATTTTTGAACACATATGACTTAATCATTCATCATAAAAGTAAAAATTATTTTTTCACCAACTTCTAACACATGAAAATTCTATGTGGAGAAATAATAAACAATAACATATCCTATAGTCTCATTAATAGATTTTAATTACCATTAATGTGATATGTCCAATTAAAACATTATATTTTCTCAGGTTAAATTTTAGGATCAAACATCTTGGGAGAAAACTGAGAAATAAATTCTATAATCATTATTATAAACAAGAATTATAAAACTAATTTTTTTACTTGTGATTGATCACCCTCATACATTCATCGGTCTCCACACATGGGGACAACATTATCCTAAACACTTAATCATTTAAATAAGTTTTACTTGTGGATACACTTAGTGTGTGACCCTCTAGGTCGTAATATCGATATTAGTGAGGATATCCCATAGACCACAAATATAGTCTAGAAATTAATCATATCCCCAAAATAAAATAAGGGATCTAAAATCTATGACTGCCACCTTTGAAATTTCAATTATTAATACAATCTCTTCATGTTGTGATATCTCATAATGTAGGGTTCAAACATATGTCACCATCCTATTTATGATTTATATATTTTTTCACCTTACTAGAATGACCTGACTTCTTATTCCATACATGGATTTATGATGGTAATATCATCCCTGTCAACCTTGTCCCACAAGATTTCTCTTCATCAATGCTAATGAAATAAATTATATCTTGATCTATAAACTAATTATATACATCTAATGATGTACCAAACATAAGTTAGCACCCCATGAAATTAAATTCATGGTTTTCTCCTTACATTGAAGTACCTGATCATATGGTAGACATTGATAATGATCTCAATTTCATGTACTGATACACATGTTCCTCTATAGGAACAACCAATGACACCTTGAGCACGTACCGTATCAATTGAAAATTCAGTCATTATGGTCTAATCTGTTCGGGGTCTCTTGGTGAAAACTTCATGAGAAGAAGTATAAATGCATATGAGCCCCTATAACCTAACAAAAAATCATCATATGGGTCTTGTTGATATAATGTATCAATACCATTTGGAATATATTTATGATTACTACCATATTATCTCAAGGTTCTAATTATTGTAGATATCATCAATATCCTTTTAATATGACATGCAATCTAAGGACATTACCACTTAACGTTTCAGTAAAGAAGTATAAACACTATTATGTAATGAATTAATACATATATATATATATATATATAAATGTAGTGATAATTAATGAACATAAAATTGTTTGACCTAGGAAACCCACTCACAACACTCACTCTTGAACTACAGCCTACATCTAACCATTCTGAACCAGCTATCTCTCAAATAAGAATCATGCTTATCCTAATATATGTAATTAGTTATTGTTTCTTCCAGTTTATCCTCTATGGATAAAATTGTATAAATTTGTTAACTTTTTTTAGTAAAATAGCTCAAGATATGATTCATTAAATGTTTATGCATTGTCCTCTAGAGTGACCTGGGCTCCATGTAAAGAACCATTGAAATAGTATTATTAAAATATATAGTAACATTTTATGAACTTCTATGTAAAACACCATACATAGAAACATATTTGATTATACAAACAGTTTCCTTAACTATATTTAAATCCCCCCATATAGTCGATTTTTTATATTAAATCATCAACCACAGACTGCATCAATCTCCTCCAGCTCACTCCACAACCATTGAGAAAAAATATACAGCATAAAAATGATCGTAGATCATATTAATCATACTAGAAGATATCATATTTTTATCTCATCACCTCTAAATTATCATATCCTCTATACACTAGGAACATATAATTTTTTTTATCAAGTGCTTTTGGATAGTTTTTACAACTTCCCAATGAACCACTCTTGGATTTTCATGACATCTTCCTACTATACAAAAAGAAAAGGAAACATAAAACCTTGAAGTTAACATAGAATGCCTGACATATGCAATGTATAAAGAATAAGGTATTGTACGCATTCTTTCAATCTTCTCTTGTGTCTGTGGGGAAATATTCTTGGATATATTAATCCCATGTCACACTGAAATCAATCCAATCATACATTGTATCATATTAATCATTTTGATTACCTTTTTATTATATCTACATTGACGTATCACAACCATAATTTGAGAAATATGTAGATAGATATTGATCCCTACAACAAAGGATCCTTCAACTACATATTTTGTAACAACCCAGTTCTTTATTTTGGTACATATCATTTACATTCCCTCAATTCGTAGTTTATTTATTAAATATACCAATATATGAATACCTGTTGAGGTTATAGAGATATCAAGGGTTTAGGGGGGAAATTTGGAGCCCAAAACATAGGATTTGGGGTGACTTTTCCTATGATATGGTTAGTGAAAAACTGTACATTTTGGGCCACATAGTTGTGGACTAGTTCTACAATTTTGATAGTGGGGTTCAAAACAGTTTTCAAAAGGTTAGTGAAACCATGAAGAAAAATGTTGAAAGGTTTTCCTCTTCTATATATAACCAGACACAGTTTGATAACCAAGAAATGAAATGGTGTGACGACCATTTTTGAATTAAATTCAACTTTTTTTTCTTTAATCAATTTAATGAGGCCTAATTTCTACTCTTCTCGAACAGATAGAAAGCTCGCCTTTGAGACCTCCCTTAGGTTAAAAATATTTTAATTAAGATATCGTCTTTATCTGATACTAGAATCGAGTACCATCAGTCTCTTTGTATCTGCATCAAAAAGATCTAAATTCTTTTTTAGTAATTCTTCATTCTTCTAAATATTTTTCATTCTTTTTAGGTGAAAGCTAATATACCCAATTATTTTGATATTTTTTAGTTCTATTATTTTCTCCTAATCTAAGTCATATAATGTGATGATACTGGAGGATATATAATGTATGAACCTATTATTGGTGGTATACTTCCTTTCATTAATATGATAAGTATTATATATGTTATTTTTTCATGTTCCCAATTTCAAGGAAATAACAAAATTTAATTTAAATTATTTAATTAAATTGGTTGGTATTTAATTTAAAAATAAAGATACCCATTAATGGATGGATATAGGTTGAGAACCATGGTTTTAATGAACCAAATGGTTTTTTTTGTTTTTATATGTTCCATTTTGATGGCATATGACATTGGACCCCTTTGAAGTTTGTCGTTATCCCATTTTAATGGGATGATAGTATAGAATAGTTAAATTAATGTTTGAAATGTGAATAGGTATATAAGTTTAATTGTTATATAAATAGAAGTTGAATTGATTAATGGAAAGGGATGAATGACAATAACCCTTTTCCCTTCTACATGTAATAGATTATTTAAAAGATTTTGATTTACCCCTTTTTATTGATGTCCACTTGTGACTTGAATATGGGATATTCTTTATAATATGATGCATATGCATGAAAAGTGTGTCATAAATACTTCCCAGGCGAGTATTTGGATCCTAAGCCTTCTAATGATGGCAACATTCTTTAATCACCTTTATATGTGATATTGAATTAATGGGTCTTCAGTGCGGACCAATACATGTTTAAATTTATTTTATTAAATGGTTTTAAATGGTTAAATGCTTATATTTTTTGGGAGAAACTATGATTCAAATAAGAATTACATATATGGAAACATTTTGTATGAATATTACGTATTCTTGGAGACACATTCACACCTATTATGGACTACCAAGGATGCACTTAGAGGCTTAACTATTATACGTTGACTGATACATGGATTCGTATGAGTATATAGTGGAATGAATCAAAGGGTATTTGATGATTTTTTCATGGTTGATACTTGGGATTCCTTTGTGTAAATCCATCGATGGACTCTAATGTGAGAGGTGTTACAATCCCCTAGTGTGATAACTCAGTTCTTCAGGATCTCCTTAGATGGGTTTATAGGGTGTTACTTGTATAACACATCGATTGAAACAAAGATTAAAAATTTTGAATGACCAGAATGAGAATAAATTCAAAATTAAATAACAGAATGAAATGGTTTATATGAATAATCTTAAAATCTAAATAGGAAGATTAAATTTAGTATCTGTTTATACTTTATGGATGGACGATTTAGGCATCAATTAATCATTTTATATTCATGGGGGTTCGGGTAGTTATACTAGGTCTTGTGACTTATTAACAGTATGAGATTATATGGTTAAACAAATTGGATTATAATGACATAGGAATATCTTTTAATTCATAGAATTACTTATTACATGAAAATGATTAAGGGAAATGGTTATAAAATTATAACCTAGACTTATAGAATGTTTATATTAGAGTAATTCATTTAGTTGTTATATTTATCATTCACACTATTGTTATAAATATTCACTAATTTGATGGAACATAACATGGGTGGTATCCCACTGGTATTATGTCTCACACCTTATTTGGACCACCACTGGGTAACCAAACCGAAAATACGATTACATGTTTGGATAAGGTAAACTACACAACTATAGGTTATTAATGATTTCACAAGAGTATCAGAAACTGTGACTGAGATGAGGCTCTTGATGCAAGCTGGGTTATTTTTGAAATTTTTTTCTTTTATTCCATGTATTTTATGCCCACTTTGTATATTTGTTTTGGATATTTTATAGAGACATAAGACATGCATCATGATCATTTTGTATATGTGGTAGTTTTTGGAATTTCTTATATATCATTCATACAATCTTTAATTATTATCTATTTATTATAATATTTACACTACATGTAAGTTATTAATTCTGATGAGTTATTGGTAAGGATTGAATAGTATCCTCATAGACACGTCTTGTCCCTAGATTCTTGTTAGCAGTCTATATCATTTGTGGAGATGCCCTTGATGAAATGTGGCCAACAAGGATTGGGGCACATGTTGAGTGCATCTATGTCTGACATGTTAAAAATTGGTTTAAGAAAATTAATTTCTAGTCTTCCTTGTTATTTGGAAATAACATGAATTTATAATAAGGAAATGATATTAGGGTAATGAGTTGTGTTATGGAATAACTAACACACATGCCGTAAAATTCCAAATTTTGTTGAATAAAATTGAATTTTTTTTTCTGCATTTTAATTATTGTATTTTATTTTATTAAACAATTGGGGGACACAAATGATTTATGATATAATTGTTTATATGATTTTGGGTTATATTTCATGGCTACCTGAATATATGAGGGCGTTAAATCTCGTGCATCATATAGTAACCTACTATATCTCACATCTATGCATTTTCGAGGCCATTTAGGATTAATTTATTGTTTCATTCTATTTTGATAGGTTCATTGATTGTTATAACTACTATATTAATAGGTATTTTGGAATGTGTTATGGTGTGAATCAAGTGGATTCAATTCTTTGGTTCCAAGGGAGTATGGACCCCCATGGAGCTGAATCTGGTGGACCATTTGTTTATCCTTCATAAGTGAGTGGGATATAAATGTAAAATGGGTATGGATTCAAATGAAGATAAAAATATGGAATTAAAAATGGAAACAAAAATAAAAATAAAAATATCAATTGATTAAGGAAGTGAACATGACCTAAACCAACATTAGTTGTGTTATATTGGAATTTTTTATCACATATAATTAATCGATATGTCTCCCAAAACTAACTCATGGAGAATAAATAGAGGTTTTTTCATTTATATAAAGTATAATAATTTTTTATTTCTATATATTCACTTTTTATATGAAACGGTTGATAAAAATCATGATATCAAGCACACGAATGTCATCTGTAGAGGAATTATGCATTAAAATCCTCCATTCATCCTTTGGGAAGGTGGAGAAAACCACACATTACCAGTGGAAGGCCATGGGATACAATTGTATTTAGTAATAGTGTTAGTTATAGAACCATTCATTGGATTAGAAAATTTTTATCATGCACAATCTTCAGATGGTTTTTGCGCTTCCTACATACCCTTTAAAGAGAACCATTCCCCACCCCGACAACAAAATAGTTGGAGCATGAGTTCTAGTAGAAGAATCAATCCATGTTTATAAGGGATGGAAGACAATAATATATAGATTTACGGATAAATTCTATGTTATATATCTATCATTACGATGAGAGGATCACGTGATAAGTGAAAAATACACTACCTATTTAATATGTGATTCCACATAGAGATAGCGGGATTCTATAACATAGATAGACCATCACCAGGAGATCAATTGGAGTTATTTTGGTGAGTCATTTCACCGAAGGTATATTTTCGGTGTCCCAAATTATATTTACCCTAACATGTATAACACCAGTAAGGGGTCGATCCATAGGGATCTAAGAGGTTACCTTATCTTTATTAACATAGTTTTTATTTTGTTTTTAAGGGAATTTTTTCTAAATTTATAGTCGATTTTTGTTGGTTGTTGGGGTACTGGAAGGCCAATTAATTTTTTGAATGAATGTGAATACGAGAAAATATTATTTTGATGCTAATAAAGATAGGAATGCATTGGGGTTAAGGGTTTGTGATAAGTTGATTATTAAGTCAAATTTCATATGAGGATGTGTTGTTCACAATAACCCAACTCTCTAGGATTAATTTGTAATAATGTTTCCTTGGTCTGGTAATCGTTATATTTAGAGCTGAAGAAACTAACATCTTGTTCTGATAGTTAGTGTTTAACAGATCTTTATTTGGCTTAGTCCACATTGAGCTAACAGATACTTCCTGTGATCCGGGAGTTACTTGAAATTATTATTATTTTGAATCCCTGAAAATTCTGTGTTTGGTCTGGTATAAAATCTCCAGTGATAACATGAAGTGATTTAAGAATAATTATAAAATATTATTAAAACAAACACATTAAGAGCAACTTAATTCAAATTACAACTCATCAGCTTCGACAACCCCAACACACAGGGTGTTTAGTTACACATATTGAAAATGATAAACACAAAATAATTGATACCTGTTGAAATAATTATTGGAACATTGAAAAATAAGTGACTATTAGGAAGACGAAAGAATGGTTGTAGTATGACGAAAGAGCATCAATCCTCCCCATCGTCATCCTTTCCTCTACAATTTATCTCCAAACCACTCTCACATTTCCTTTATGGTCTAGTGGAAAATAATTTTTTATAGAAAAAATAAGTTCCTGGTGTGTATCAAAAGTACACGCCATGTACTTTTGTCAACACATTTTTGGCTTCGTTTTCTCCACTGGTAGTCGGCCTAACACACCATATTTGACTTGGAACAAGTCGTCGCCTGGTAGGTAAATGTACATGACATGTAGTGCCACCATACACGGCGTTTAGTCTTATATTTCATCCACCAACCACTTCTAGAAGTTTATACACGCAGTATAATAGTGGAACATGTGGTGTCCCCTTTAGCTAGCAACATGGGTGTGTAGACTCTTCTCGCCCACCAGCCACTTATAGAATGGTACACACGGCATGTAGAGTATGAACATAGCGTGTACCGGCTTCTGGTTACTAGGGTATGTACGTTTCCTAGTCCACCCATGTCTGAGGTTAAATGTACACAGTGTGTATATAATTACATGCCATGTAGCTGTAAATGTTTTCTCTGTTCTTCTCCATTTTTTTCATTTGGCCATAAACCTCCTGGAAATGAAAAAGAACCCCAAAATCAAATTATTTGTTCTCTATGTATTAGGTAATTTCTTGAAAACTTGTTCTTATTTTTCAATATAGTATATGAAAATGTATACAGAAATTGGGTGTATCAAACTCCCCAAACTTAGTGATTTTCATTCCCTTAAGAAAATCTCAACATCAAATTAAAAGAATATATATTCTAAATGGATGAAAATTAGTTAATCATAAATGTAAATAATAAGTGATCAGAGAAAATTTTAAAAAGAATAAAAAATAATTTCAATCTAGGAGATTTTCTAATCATGCCTCATATATAATTCAACTAACTACTTTAATACTCTTTTAACACATGTTTCAACCTTTCAAAAATAAGCAAGCCAGTTGATGATTTACCTCACCGATAACTTACTCACAGTAAAGATGATTTTAATAATATTTGTGCTCAATCCATGATATATACTCTCTATCAATTTTCTTGTATGAAATATAGTATCCAATTTCTAAAATTTTACTTACAAAAATCATGAAGAATTTTTCAATAAGGATCAAATGTTTCTATGGCTAATGATTGGTAGGTAAATATGTGAAAAATAACTCTAAGGCTTTAAAAAGGAGGTTAAATTCTTAAATAACAATGCATGATATTCAAAATTGAACTCAATGTAAACACATCCTCAACAAGCTTTATCAAATAATCACATCACCATCATCTCCTTAAGTTGAGGAGTTACAAAGCAACAAGTGTGTATAAGGCCCCTTGGTTTGCACCATTTTATTATAACACAATGGGTACCTTTCTGAACTTCCAAAAATAGTGGTTTAGAACCCTTTTCACCCCAAATGATCAAGAGCCTCTCCCCCGTACTTAATTTCATGACAATTAATGAATTTTTACCATGTGTTGTCAATCCATTATTGTGAGATCAAATGAATAATAATTCAAAATCATAATTGAATTAGGATAGTAAGGGAAATAGTCATGTAATATGGCTTTCTATAAAGGCTATTCATGGTCTCTAGGGGCTTCAGAAGTTAAGACGTAGGGTAGGCTCCAGAACAAGGGGTTAAAACAATATAATGCCTCAATCATTTTAATGTATTTCAAAAAAAATTCATGTTTTGAAAATAAAATATTCAAATTCTGGTAGTTATGTATATTCTAAGAATCTCTCAAGAAAGAGGGTATGAGAAAGAATATGTAATAGGGTTTATAATACCTCCCGAGAGTGGGAAAATAAATAAAGATACAATCAAGTCATGTCTCGAAAAATAATTGATTAGTCTAATTGCTACAATTATCTAAGTATTACAAGTTGTAATTTAAATTAAATCAGCAATCATTTTATAATACTTATGAAATAAAATTAACATACAATTTGTTTTAAAAAAATTCCAAATTTCGGCTTATTTTTTAAAAATATGATTAATAGAAATTTTCCTCACATATTAAACTATATCTTCTATTAACGATGTCTCGTAGAATCTGAAATGTGCATAGAATAAAGAGGTCGAAAGACGTCCCTCCATACTTAAAACCGCATGTGGTCCACCTGTGCCAAAAAAGTGGAACAAGGGAAGGAGGGGACAAAATATTGGACCATACTGGGGGTAGTAATGAAAGAAGTAAACATAACAAAGAAATGTAATCAATGGAAACAAAATACTTCCCTTATGACGAGGCATTGGAAAATGAAATGTGATTTAAATGTGAAGCCCAAAATGTGCCAGTGTACCTGTGATGGTTAGAGAAAGATAAAACTACTAGCAGAAACAACATACAATGGTACAAGATATCACAACAATATATATACAATGAAAAGAATGTGTCAAAAACTAATCATGGCGTTGCCTTAGAAAAGGCATAATCCAGTAGAGAATCAATCGGGATAGATAGAACTGGAGTCTCGGAATTGTCACCTGGAAGGGAATGTGAAGAAATAAGAGTCGCCGGTGTTGAACTCGATAAGGGAAGCTCGACATCACCCCTGGACTGGAAACAGTGGTGGTAGGAGTAGTAGCTGTTGGCCCATAGTATAGAGGAGAATTAAATTTGTGGCCATTGCAGTATAAGGTGGTGGAGCAGCATCAGAAGGGCTAGGAGTCGAGGTAGATTCGGGTGGTGGGGCCAGTGGAATAACAAGATGATGAAAAATAAGCCACAATAGCAGCTTCATGTGGTCCTGGAAGGAGTTGATACAAACCAAGTGATGTTATAGCGTATCGAGGCAGAGGGAAAGGGTGAGAACAACTGAGGGTGTGGGGGTAGGTGGTGATGGTAGTGGTACAGAATAATGATGGATAGAATAAGGGGGTCAGAAGAAGGTGGGTGAGGTGGGGAAACTTGAGGGTGTGGAGTTGGAGGAGTAGGGGCATCGACTGGGGCAAGAGGGTTAGCTGGTGTGTGGGGGCGAGCTTGGGAAAGGATGTAGGCACCCCTACTTCCGGACCATTATCATGTGAATAATCATGAGATTGTACATCCACTAGAGGGAACCTAATATGTCATGAGGTAAAGAAGTATTGAAAACCCCAAGGTGGTGGATGAGGCGAGTGGCGTAAAACCTGAAATTCAGGTTTCCCTAACGGCCGGTAAACATAGCATGGAAATAAGAGGCGGCTAGGTAAGGGAGGTACAGGTAGTCTTGGAGGATGACACATGTATGGAGATCCATGTCACAACCAGTCACAACCCCCATATCTTCATTGTGTGGGATAATAATGGCACTAATGCACCGTTGGGTAAAACAAAGGATGGGGTCGGTGATAAGGGTACTCTTCTGCAAGGTTGGGGTGTAGCGGTGGTCAGACCCATTAATATGCTGCCACAAATCCATGATATCAAAGAACACGTTCATGGTCAGGGTTGGAACAGGGGGTGGGGTGATAGGATGGCGGTAGAAACTGCACCCTCGGCTGAAATCGGTAATGGAAAGGGAAAATCACCGGCCACCTAGCCGGAACCGAACATCAGGTACCGCATCACCAGGTGTGTCCCTGTACATAGCTCCATCAAACTAGAACAAGGCAGTGAACTCGAAAAATAAATCGCGAAATATATGAGTGCTCACCTAGAAAAAATTGAGAAGTGGAGTGTGTCCAAGGAGATCCTCTAACCCTTCCCAGTTGGCTAGCTGTTGTGGGATGCTGCTATCGAGGTAGCGACCACTCAACCGAATCAAACGAAGAGAGAAATGTAGAACCCACTCTGTGCCAGATCGGTGACTGTGAACACCATGTAGGGGTAGGGAACACCTGTAAGTCCCGACATAGGTAGAGGTGCAGCAGTAGGAGCTGGCTCTGTGGGTGGATCCACTGTAGTAGATGGAGGCCTGCTGGATGAATCAGTCGATGTGGAGTTAACAACTACTGAAGGGGGCTCAGGAAGTATGATAGCTGGTGGAGAATTATTGATGGGCCTCAGATTCTCTAGACGGGGTGATGAAGGGCCAGTTGTGCTTTGCCCAGCCCCCATTGAGGTAGTGTGTGATGTAAGGCTGGACAACGGAGGGAGCTCATTGACCGAAGCCTCTGGGTCTGGCTGCGTCGAAGGCCGAAGTCTGATCCGACGATAAATGGGCCTCTTGCCCTCAGTGGCGGAGGTGGACTACTTCCCACGGGAAAGATATCGATCTTACATTACCGTAAATAGAATGAAGAACCAATTTAATGAAAAACAAATGAAAATAAAACAAGGAAAATGAGAGAAATGTAAAAAAGTTACACGGCGTGTACATCAAGAGTACATGGCGTGTAGTGGAAGCTAGGTATCATCCTTTGTTCTCAAGATAAACATGCTGAAGGAGAAGAAGATAGAACATGTAAGGGTACATGGCGTATACCTATCATACACATCGCGGTTCATGCAAAGTGAACATGGTCGTGTATGTGTAAATACAAAACTCTGTTTTTTAAGAGTTCGAATCATAAAGGGAATTTCGGGTACGGTTCCAACATGGCGTGTATATGAGAAGTGGAACATGGACGTTTGGAGGGATAAACATAGACTGGACGAAAGAAATGGTATAGATAGAGTTTACCGAACACACATGTATTGTATATGAACATGGTATGTGGGGCCGTGTTAAGTGTTACACATGAAGGGGCAAAAAGAAATGACAGACACAGTGTGTATCAAACACACATGTCATGTATATGAAAAAGGTGTGTGAGCCCATGTGCAAAGGAAATCGAGCACGATCGGGGCTGGTACATGCTGTGTACCAATGATACACATTGTGTAGATTGAAATACCAAATCATTCCATGTGTGGAATTTTAATAAAGTACACGATGTCTGTTATTCATTTCGTGGCCATGTATTACGGAAGTTGAACGGTTAGAAGAACCCAAAACACCCAAAACACTTCGAATCACTTGAAATAGTGAGTTTATAAGGGTGTTCCTTGACTAATGACCAGAATTCAAGAATCATCAGAACCCGAAATAAACCAAATTGATTGATCGTGATGTTAGGTGGTCAGGTGGCAGTCGGGAGATGAAAATGGAAGAGGGGAGGCACTATGTGACACATCGTGGAACCGGGTGGTCGGGGCTTATATAGATGAGGTACACTATGTGTACATATGGACTACACGCTGTGTATCTCTATTTTTTTATATTATATATATAATTATTATATTATATTATATAATAATTAAAATTAATAGTTAAGAATAATAAAATGGATATATATATATACAGAATTTAAAAATAAAACTATACATGTAATGTAGTTTTAAAATACTCTTGGTGTGTTTAAAAATTGTAAAAAGAGAAGTACAACCTTTAGTCTAGTGCTTGGTGTGATGTTCGAACTGGTGATCGGCCATTCCGAACGGATGCCCTCAACCAATGGAGTGAAGGATATACTGTTGGCTATATTTATTATTTATATAAATTTAATCTATACAAACCTATACACATGGGAAGAAAGAAAATTCATGATGTGTAGTTTTTAATTAAACAAGAAGGGGGTTAAGCTGGTAGATTAGCTGAGTTCGAACCTAGGTCCTTTGGGACCAGGGCTGAGACTTTTCCAATCTTCCAAATTCATCCACATGAATGACATTATAAGGACAAGTTTTTTTAAATTTTAATTTTAGAATGAAAATTGAGAGCACACATCATATATTGGAAAACATGCCATGTGGTTTTATTAAAAAGGTAAATGATGGGAATGGGATGGTTTCAGGATTGAAACCCGAGTCTTTTGGAGTTGGGATTCGATCTAGTCCAACCGACCCATCCCGATAATGGGTATTCTTATAAGAATATATATATGTGTGTGTGTGTGTGTGTGTGTGAAATTTACTACACACACTGTGAAAGGAAATATGAAATGAAAAAGGAGGAATCTCATGCTGAATGTAGGTTGGGAGAATTTGAACTAGGGTCAGCTCGGATAAACTCTAGTGACCTTACCATCAGCACATGCATCATCCCTGTTTATACTTAGATACTATATATATTTGTAATATTTAGAAACTAAATGAAAAGGAAAAGTGCACTCCGTGTATATAGGTGGTCTATGGAGTGTATCCTCTTGGTGGCCTCCCAGGAAGAACCATTGTTTTAGGTCGTTGGATCGACCTACTTACCACATTTACATGAATACTATGGTGGATAATGGCCCCAATAGTAGCCACCATAGCGTTCTAATAATTGGAGGTTCTCTGGATCTTCTACAGCTGGAATGTTTAGAATAATGAAGTTATCAAGAATAAAAGAACGTACCAAATCATCCACTTATAGATCATCCATGGTAGTTATCACACAACATCCATCATGACTGGGAAAGGATGCATTCTTGACATCCTTGAAGACACTTTAGGATACTCTCTCATATCTTACCTGGAAAATCAACTACCCTTAGTGTACGTCAATGAGTGCCTTCCCAGTTTCCAAGAAAGGACTTCCCAAAATGATAGGTGCCTCCAGGTTGTATTTAATGTCAAGGATAATGAAATCTACAGAAAGGATCTGCCTACCTACCTTGATGAGAACGTCCTCCAGTAGTCCCTTCAGATGAATGATGGATCGATCAACATGTTGAAGGGCTATTCGGGTAGGCCCCAAATCGTGGGGCCTGAGCTTCATGAAAACACCAAGGGGCATGAGGTTCACGCTAGCCCCTAATTCACATAGATCCTTCCCAAGATCGCATAGTTCAATGGTTCATGAAATAGTGAAACTACATGTATCCTAGATTTTGGAAGGAATTGAGTGTGGGAAAACTGTAGAAAACTACTTGTGTACGGAAATGGTGCCGAGTTCCTCCATATTTCTTCTATTGGAGAGTATATCCTTCATGAATTTTTCATAATTAGGCATCTTCATCAGTGCCTCTACAAATTGGGAATTTATGTGGTGCTTCTAAAATAAGTCCATGAATTTTCTGAACTGGTGGTCCAACATTCTATGTTTCAATATCTCTGGGAAGGGTAAGGAAGGTACAAAAGGGTTCACAACCTCCTTCCATTTATTATGAAAATCCTCCTTCTGTGGGATTTTGGATGAGGAAGGGCCGGTATTGGTGCCTTCATTATCATCATGGGGTGTTGATACAGCTGTCTGTGTAGGTTGGTTCTGTTGGAGCTCTTTTCCACTTCGGTGTATGACAGCATGGGCTTCCTATCTCGGGTTCTTCTCTATATTTTCTAGTAGTGTACGTGGTTTCATTCTTGAGATTTGGTTATCCAATTTTCCAATTTTGTTATCCAAACATTGAATTTAATCCTCCTGATTTTTTATCCTTGTCTCAACAGTAGATGTGAAATTGGTCATAAGATCTTCTAACCTTGAGGTGTTCTCCTGCTGAGGAGGTTCTTGAGCTGGTGGAGGTGGTGGATGTCGTGGCTATTGTGGGAGAGGGTTCTGATACCCTTTCTACTGATAAGGGCCCTCTTCGAGATGTATCTGTCTCTAGTATTTGTTCATATAGAAAGGCTGGTCATAGCTATGTGGTTGTTAGGGTGGCATAATTTCCTCTTTCTGGCCCCAGCTTGTGTTTCGCCGGGCACACCATGCTGGGTTCTGGTACTATTGGTACTGGTTGGGCCCTCAGTTTTGGGAAACATTATTCACCTCGCTTGTCAAAGATCCTCCAGTAGAACCTAGGAATTCTCCGATTATGTGGTTATCACCACATTCATTGCATGTCAGATGGTTCACTACATGTACTGGGGACGTGCCCTTCAAATTGAGCATGTCGATCTTCTTGGACACAGTTTCCAACTGGGCAGCTGGAATGGTAGTTGCATCTATGTTATTAATACCTCGTTTCTATGTGCTCAGCTCAGAATGCCACTGGAATCTTTTGGCAGACATATCCTCCAGTAGTTCAAAGAGTTCATCAAGGGAATTCCTCATTACCATACCTCTAGCAGTAGCATCCACCACATACTTTTTATTAGTTTTCAACACTTCGTAGAAGGTTTGGACATGCATTCAAAGTGGAATTATGTTGTGTGGGAACTTGAAAAACATATCCTTGAAGAGATCCTAGGATTCGTACAATGATTCAGTGTCATTCTGCCGGAAATTGTAGATCTCATTCCGTAGTGTCACCCTCTTTGTGGGAGGGGTGTATTTGGACAAGAATGCCAGGGCTAGCTCCTCCCAGGTGAGAATAGATCATGGAGGAAATCCTTTAATCCAATATTTTTCCTTATCCTTTAGAAAGAAGGGGAACATGCAAAGATAAATGGTATTTGTGGACACTTCCTGGTAACAGAATGTGTCACAGACCTCCAAAAAATTGGAGAGGTGGGCATTGGGATCCTCACTGGGTAGGCCACAGAATTGAATAGTGTTATGGATCAGCTGTATGATAGAAGGCTTGATCTCGAAATGTTGGGCTTGCACCTTCGGTTGGACTATGCCCGTATCAGATCTGTGGATTGATAGAAAACCATACTCAATGCGTGTACGACGTTAGGATGGCTACTAAGGAAGGGGAAGAAACATGAATTCTTTGTCCTAAGGAGCGTAGTATGGCCCCTGGCCATGGTTTGAATATGGAAACCTCTTGGGCTGGAAATGTTAGAGCTATTATGGTCCATAACATAGAGAAAGTGGAGCTTTCTGGTTCCAGTTTTTATCTGGTCCATACTACTATCTAGCACCTTCGACAACAGCTGGATTGCCTTCCTCGTTCCTCACAAGTAGAGTGGTTTGGTTTTTTTCAGCCATGAGTGCTCATTGGCACCTCAAAAATGAATGTTTGATCTTTGGGTCAGTTGGGAAAAACCCTAATGACTCATTTTCCTTGGAATGCATGAGGTGGCTGCTCATACACCTAAAGACCTGCACAAAAAAAACAACACACCAAGCGTAAATGAGGAAAAATAATGTTAAAAATAAATATTACTAGAAAAGATATTTTTGTGAATTTATGATTTTTTTCCACTAAAATGTAATAAAAATTTAATTAAAACATGAATAGAATTAACACAATTGTTAACCAGCAATGGCTTCAAAATTTGGAATTTCGTTTCACCGAAGGTATATCTTCAGTGTGCCAAATTATATTTACCCTAACAAGTATAACACTAGTTCAGGGTCGATCCACATGGAACTAAGAGGTTATTTTATCCTTCTTAACATAGTTTGTATTTTTGTTTTATGTGATGTTTGTGGAATTTTTGGTTGATATTTGTTGGTTTTTTGGGTACAAGAAGAACAATTAATTTCTGGAATGAAAGTGAATATGAAAAAATTTGATATTAATGAAAATAAAGATATAAATGCGTTGGGGTTATGGGTTTGTGATAAATTGATTATTAAATAAAATTGATTATGAGGTTTTACTATTCACAATAACTAAACTCTTTGGGTTTAATTTGTAATAATGTTTCCTTGGTCTAGTAAACCTTATATTTAGAGCTGAAGAAACAAACTCCTTAGTCCGGTAGTTAGTGTTTAATCATTTTTTTTGGCTTAGTCCATTTTCAGCTGACAGAAACTTCCAATGGCCATGGAGTTATTTTCCGTTATTCTACTTTTTAATCCCTGAAAATTATGCCCTTGGTCCGGTACAGAATTTCCAGTGATAATATAATGTGACATAAGAAGAATATGAAGAGATTATAAAAACAAACACATTCAGAGCAACTTTATTTAAATTACAACTAATCAGCTTCCACAACCCCAACACACTGGGTTTTTAGTTACACGTATTGAAAATGATAAAAACTAAATTATTGATAAATGATGAAATCATGTTTGGAACATTGAAAAAGGAATGATTCTTCAGTAGATGGAATAATAGTGGTAGTACGATGGCAGAGCGTCAAACCTTCGGGCCTTCAAACATTCCGTTATAATTTCTCTCCACACCACTCCCTCATTTCCTTTATGGTCTGAAGGCCAAGGCCTCTTTTTATAGAAAAAATAAGTACACAGCGTGTATCAAAAGTACACGCCATGTAATTATTTCAACACATTTTTGGATTTTTTTTCTGCGCTGGTAGGCGGCCTAAAACGCTGTCTCTGACATGGAACATGGTGCCACCTTTTAGGTTAATGTTCACAGCATGTAGCGTCGTTATACATGGCTTGTAGTCTCATATTTTGTCCACCAACCACTTGTAGAAGTGTATAAATATCGTGTAGTAGTGGAACACGGTGTGTCCCCTTCGGAAAGCCACAAGGGTGTGAAGAATCTTCTCACCCACCAGCCACTTCTAGAATAGTACACATGGTGTGTAGAGTATGAACACGGAATGTACCAGCTTCTGGTTACTTATGAATGTACATTTCATGTTCAACTCGTTTCTGAGCGTGAATGTACACAATGTGTATATTAGTACATGCTGTGCAGTTTTAAATTTTTTCTCTGTTCTTCTTTGTTTTTTGTATTTGTCCATAAACCTCCTAGAAATGAATAAGATCACCAAAATCAAAGTACATATTCTCTAAGTAGTAGGTATTTTCTTGAAAAAATGTTCCTATTTTTCAATATAGTATATTTAAATGTATACACAAATTGGGTGTATCAATTTTCATATTTCCTTATAAGTTTACTTATATCCTAAGTTGTTTATGGATAATAGATACATGAAGATCTTACAACTGGAGAAGGATAATATATCATTTATGGATTACATGGCCCATTTTTTAGAGCTACAATAGTATGAACCTATTCTTGATGGTTTAGGAGTTATCTAAATGAAATTTGATTTCAGGTCAGTCTCAGATATGAAATATGATTAAAGGTGGATGTATTTTCACTGACTACCATCACTATAACAGTAAATCAGGTTCATATCATATATTGTTACCTGTGGGAGGCTGGAGGTGTGATCTAGGGTGGTTTCATATCTCTATCTTGAAATCCATCGAGTGGTAGTAGGAATCATCATGTGAAGCTTCCATGTGGTCATACATATAGATAGAGAACACATGGAGGTAACATTGTGAGGTGATACTAGTAAGGTATGATATAAAGAATGATTCAATATATTATGAGGGACCAAGTCAAGTATCAATCATGTTACACGATGGGTTGTCTATAGTGTTTATATAGAAATTTTCCACCAGAATCTAGTGAGAGATTGTTTTCACTGACTCCAAATTCATGAGAGGGGTCACCAGATTCTCATCAAGCATACAGCTAGTGTATTATTAGCCTATCAGGTTGATGTGGTTATCGTGGTCTTGGAAGACATAACTCCGTTTAATAGTGACAATAGAGATGATATGGTCTGGGAATCTAGGAAACATATAGGTCCGCAATACTTGACATATGTATCCAATGCAACAAATCCATGAGGAGCCAGATCTCAGACCATCTACTATCAAAGTTACTATCATAGTATCTTATACCTTAGATTCTATACTTTCTATATAAGGGCATTACATATCTATATTTCTATGATAGTTTTGGGAAACAAGGGTCTATGTGTTCCAAACATTGATTGTGTTATGATGATTGGTACTCGGTTAGGGATTATAATGGAAGATGATTGTTAGTGAAGGGAGTTTCCCCATGAGATTGGGGAGTTTCAATTATCATGGGACATATTTTTCCTCGAGATTACTTGTTTAGACACAATTCATGGGATGGATTGGTCATTTTTCTTTCAAGATTTTGTTGGTTTTTATTTCAAAATGGTAAATTTCACATCATCGTAGGACTTCAAGTTTATTCACAATAGTAAATGTGATTCCCATTTGAGTGTAGATATAACCAAGCATAGTGGGATGGGTGGGATGATATCCCAAATTGTGATTTTATATCTAGATGATCCGTAAACACGAATTGAATTATTATATCGAGTTGATTATCATTTTATGGATATTTTCCTAAGAGATTTTTTTTGATTAAAATTAGTGATAGAGGTTGAGTTCTATATCAATCTATTGTTAAGATTCATGCCTGCATTCATTCCTCCTTATAGGATAAATACTACTGAAATGAAACACCTCACTTATAATAATGAGGATTTAGAGGAAATGAGTTTTATTTAATCCATTAATTCATAGTGGGGTTTTCATTTACTTTTTAAAAAAAATGTTGGATGGAACTCTCAGAAAATGTGTGGATTATAGGAAATATAACCAGAAGATGGTTAAGAATAGGTATCCTCTTCTATGGATATATAATATCTTCAAATATCGCTGAGGATCTCTACTTTTCCCAAATATTTATTTGAGATTCATTAATCATTAGGAGAATTTTTTTCTATTGACATACCTTGTACAAAATTCCATAACATGTAGGGTCAATAAGAGTATTTAGTTATGTTGTTTAGTCAAATTTACATGATAGTAGTTTTCATGGAATGGATGAACTATGTTATACATTACTATATTGATTCATTTGTGGGGGTTTTCAAGGATGATATCTATGTGTATTCTCCCAGTCAACACAACCATTCCAAAAATCGTTAAATCATATTTTATTCAATGACATATCGTCTGTTATATTCTAAGCCCACTAAGCCCCACTTCTAGATGGATTAAATTCACTTAATGGATGACATCATCTCAAAGTGCAGTGTATCATTTGATCCAGATAAAGTGAGAGATATAGTTTCCTAGGAGCATCCAAAGGACATATTTGAGGTATATAGTTTATTTAGTCTAGTTCTTTAGTCCATAAATATAATACAATAATTCTCATTCATTTTTGTGATTATTAAGGATGTGACTATGAATGGTGTAATGTTTTTTTGTTTAACATCTTTTTAGATGTAATTTTAGGAGTTAAAATGGAGATTGAAAGGATATTTCTAGATCCAGTTAGGTGTTACACTATTTACATTAATGCATCAGGTATTGGGTTAGGATTAGTTATTATGCAGGGAGATAGAGTCATGGGGTATGGTTCTATGCAGTTAAGGACACATGAGAGGAATTACACAATTCATGGTCTCATGTTAGCTTCAATTGTTCATGCATTGAGTTGTTGGAGGAATTACTTACTGGGAGAGCATTATATGTAGTACACGAACCAATAATGCCTCCTGTACATATTTACATATTGTGATCTGATCATGAGGTAGTGAAGGCGGGTTTAATTCTTATATTATACAAATTTTTAGCATCCCTATATGCCTTTTGTAACTTTTTATCATCATTAAGTTTTACTTATACACTTCTATATAGAATAGGGATAAAGAATCTATCATACTATAGAGTCTAGTCCTATGAGAGAGTGTTGAAGATGAAGAACCTCTTCATGCATGGACTATAAGTGAACATGAAATTTTAAATCTTTATGGATACATACGGGATTCAACATACACATGTGAGGACATGATGTAGGATATTCACGATTTACCATTGTTTGGGAATCCTGGAATCAATAAGATGTATCGTGATTTAAATCGACAATACTAGTGTCCCTGTATGAAAGGATATATTTATAGTTTTCATGATTTGTTCCACCTATCAGTAGGTGAACAATGAACACTAGAGACCAAATTGAAATTTACATTAGATACCCATTCCTAAGTGGATATGGAATGATGTTAAAATGAATTTCTTGAAACATTTACCAAGGTCCCTATAAGTTAATGATTCTATATGGGTTATTGTTGTCTTAATTATAATGGTTTACATTTCCTTCCCATCATGGAAACCATAAATGGTTATAAGCTCTGGTGTTTGAATATCTATGAGACAGTATGACTTCACGGGTTACAGAATACAATCACGTCCAATAAGGATTCTCATTTCACTTCATGGTTCTTGAAAGGACTATATTGGGCTTTAGGTATAATGGTGATTCTGAGCATGGCATACCATCCCCAGATAGATGGCTAGTTAGAGTGAATGATTCAGGTTCATGAAGACATACTGCGAGAATTTGTCCTGGATTTCAGGGGGTCTTGGGAGAGGCATATACAGTTTCATGAAATCACCTACAAAAATATAATTCATGAGATTATTCAGATGGTTCATTATGAGTCTTTGTATGATAGTAAATGATGACCACCCTTGTGTTTGTTAGAGGTTGGATACATATCTATGCATGGAACTCATCTTATCAAAGAGACAACATAGAAGGTACAGTGGATTCAGAAGTGGATATGTTCTGCACAGACTCATTAGAAATAATACGTATACCATCGTATATGACATCTAGAGTTTTAGGTCAATGGGTGGGTTTTTAATTGTGTTTCACCAAGGCTGGGGAATAGGAGGATTATGAGATTGGGTAAGCATTCACTGAGATTCATTGATTCATTTGAGTTTCTAGAGAGAGTTTGGTCAGTAGCCTATATGTTGAAGTTACCTCAGAGGTACTGGCTCATATATAATTATGTCCATGATTGTTAGGTAATACATAATTATTCAAATTTTTAACCAGATCTTCTGCCTACAGATGTTGAGTAATATGTATATGAATCATTTGGTAATCATCTTATACATATTAGGGATCACAACATAAAGGTTATCTAAATCTAGTTAGTTTTTCTATTATAAGTGATACAGAATCACATACATGTACAGGATAAGACCTGGGTGCACTAGGATGATATATGATCATAGTGGTCAGAGTCATTCTCAGAAATAATTGAACACAATAGATATAAAAAATCATGGAGGAATTTCTTTAAGACGATATGTTTGTAAGAAAAATATTTTTCATTGAATTATTTATCCTTTATATTCCTTCAATTCTCACTTAATATCTTTATATATGGACAAATATGAACACCCCTTGTGATTTGGGAGGAATTAGTGATTTCCCAGGATACATGGGAGCCCAGAACACACCTTTTGGGGTGAAATGTCTTGGACTACGGTTAATGATACCAATGTGAGTTGGGTGTTAGGACTGTATGACCATGAATACATTTTTTAAAATGGGGTTTTTTAGTTTAACATTGTTAGTCAAATCGTGAAGACAAACCGTTTGCTTAAACCATGTGGTGCCAAATTTTGAGTGAAATTAAAATTCTTTCCCTCCTTAATATATTAGATGATGCATAAATTATATTATTCTACAATGGAAAAGAATACCCCATTTGAGATCTACCATGGATGATTAATCACAGAATCATGAAATCATCATCATTTTATAACAAAATCGAATGTCATTGGTCTCATTTGATCTGCATCGATAAGATCCCAAATCATTTTTATTAAATCATTTTTTTCAAGATATCATCGATAAAATTAATATGTATGATTATATGAAATATTATTATTTTTTTCATCCATTCTTCATTTTTTCCGGATATGAGTTGAATTGAGATCTCATACTCAATGAGTTTTCAACATTGGACTTCAGGCCGGTGATCTCGTGCCTTTCATTAATTTTTTTGGTGTTTCTGAATTCTTTTGTTGAAAAATTTTTTTTATGTGTTTCCATAAATGTATTTTTATTCTAGAACTATATTGACATTTATTTCTTATTAAATTAAAAGG
Organism: Viscum album; assembly: GCA_963277665.1. NCBI lineage: Eukaryota > Viridiplantae > Streptophyta > Magnoliopsida > Santalales > Viscaceae > Viscum > Viscum album. Next base: position 1,889,431,439 of record OY728143.1, on the reverse strand, counting down.
ACGTATTAAAGGAAGGTTATTGGTTGATAACCTCGGTCTAAAACCATCCCTTGTGTGTGTTGTGTAATTAAACAGGACATTTTGATGGTATATGAGATTGGACCTCGTTGAGGTGTGTCATTTACCCCTTATCATGGGATATTAGTAGATAATATTTGATTTATGTTTGAAATGTGAATTTATATTTATGTTTTACTGTGATATCATTTAAAATTGAATTGATTAATGGGAAGGGTTGAATGGCCTTGTCCATTCTCCCTTTTCCATGTAATGGATTATTTAAATAATATGTATTTTCACTTATTTATTGATGTTCATATATGAGATGAATATTTTATATTTCTTGTAATGGAATTCCTATGAATGAGAATTTTTTTATTAATTTTTCCATTTGTCTATCCAGATTACAAGCCATCTAGTATTGGAAAATTTCATGAGTCACTTCTCTAGATGATATTGAATTGAGATTTCATCGGTGATGACCTAACCATATATAATGAAATTTGTTAAATATTATTAAATGGTTAAATTCTTATATTACTTGAGTGAAAAATGAAATAAAATTATAATCCCATTGATGGAATATTTTAACATGAACCTTTCTCATGACCGAGTGACACATGGGCTACTAATATGGAATACCAAGGACATACATAGAGGCTTGAATGTTATATGCAGACTGATACATGGATTATTATGTGAAATCCATGTATATATTCATAGGTAATTAGATCATTTATCCATGGGTGATACTTGGTAACCCTTAGTGGATTTCCATGGTTGCACTCGAATGGAAGAGATGTTACACCACACCTAGCTAGTTACCTAGGATCATAAGGATTTCCATGGACAGTCTTATTGGTTTTTGGTTTTTATTACACCCAAAGTGATATATGGATTAAAAATTCAGAATTCCATATACGGGATTAGGTTATAAATTGAATAATAGAATGAAATGGTTTATATAACACGTCTTCGACCCCAGTGAACAAGCTTGGATTCAGTATCTGTTTATACTATATAGATGGATTATTTAAGAATCCTTTAACCATGTTATCTACATGGGGGATGCTGGGAATTATGCTAAGCCCTAAGACATATTAATTATATGATATTTTATGGTTAAAAAAATTTGGTTATAATAAATCAATACTAATCGTTAATTCATATAATTTTCTAATAAATGAAAATGATTAAATGAATTGGTTATAAAATGATATCCTAGACTTATAGCTTTTTTTATTTTTGAGTACTTCCATTACTTGTTATATTTTTCATAACAATATGATATATATTGACTGAAGGGATAGAATAGACCTTAGGTGATTTCCTGTTAGGATTATGTCTCAGACCCTATTTGGGACACCTTTTGGAACCAAATCATACAATATGTTTGTGGGTATGGATAAGGTTAGGAGCCGTACTATAGGTTCATGATGATTACATCGAAGTATGGGAGCTTAGGACCATACTGATGCTCAAGATGATAACATGGATATTTTAGGCATTTTGTAACGTTGTTCAATATATTGAACTCTTACCTTGTATACATGATTTGAATATTTTATATAGACATATGAAATGTATCATCATATTTTTTTATTTGAGGTAGTTCACAGAATTTATTATATATCCATATTCCTCTATCTAGTTATTTTTTTTATTATAATGCTTCCGCTACTTTCAAGATATTAATTTCATTGTGTTACACTATGGTAATGAGGGAATAGTCTCCCAATAGACACACTAAGTCCCTCACTGATAGTCTTCAGTTTCTAGAGTTTTGGAAGATCCATTTGATTCCATGTGACCAATCAGGCTTAGGGAACCTATTAAGTGGAATTTAGGTTCGGGGTGTTACATATTTTATTGATAATAATTAATTTGAAAAATCCATTATTACCAATAATAATATACCTTCATTTCTTGTATAAAATATGTCATCAGAAAATAATACTAGTAAAATGATGAAACTCCAAAAAAACATCGTATGGATACATGTGTCCCTTTCATTATTCTTGGAACTAAATTCTCTTTTGGCCATATAAAAATGAAAATTAGATGATTCTAATGTCTATTCCAATCCATCAATATGTCTCTATAATTAAAATATTTTATTAAAAATATTTGATAAAATTAAAAATTTCATTCACATATAGATATGTATTCAACTATCTTCCCATTAACAATTAATTTTTCACTCCTTTTTCAAAATTTCAAAATCATGGAAGGATACTATCAAAATGAATGTTCTAATTTATTTATGCAATTTATTTGGAAATAATTTTTCATAATTATTGATTCTTGGATGTTTCTTGAAACCCTTCACTACTTGTTATTCCTTATAGGTTCCTTCATAACTATCCATGTCCAAATTTCCCTTGAATATCATTTCATACCAATTAGTTTTTTCATTAGATGGTGGGTAAACTAAATTCCATACTTGATTTTAGTACATGGAATCAATTTTAGAATAGTTTGATTCTTATAATTTATAAATGTATTAGCCATATAATACCTCCTTGTAGGTTATTGGATTATTATTCCCTAGAGGTAATGTGTCACTTGCCTCAGTTAATAGAAAACTATATATCTTGGGGTTTTAACCCCTCTATTAAAGCTATGAAGACCTTATTTCTCATGAACTTATTCCTCTTACACTGTCTCTTGTGCATACAGTTATCATTCAAAATTTTGTTCATATGAATCATCAACATAATTGAATTAAATATTCATTTTAATATTTTTATTTGAAATGTCCTCCATTTATTGAAATATAGAATATATTTCTACTATAAAATTTCTATACAAATAGTTATATATGAAATATACATTATTCAATATTTGATAACCTATAAAGATTCCTTTTGTGGTTTGAGACGTTGATTTATCCCTAGGTATAGTCTTGATGCAATCCACACATCCTTGTACACCTATGTGTTATAGATTGATTTTCATTACCTACCAAAACCCATAGAGAATACTATATGTTACATTAGTCAGTACTCAATTTAATTCATATACCATAATCTGTAATGTATATCCTCAATATGAAAATGGTTGAGTTGTGTAATTGATCATCGATCATGACATGTCAAGTATGGTTTGATTACACCATTCATTAAAACTGATTCACTGAGGTGTATAAGGAAGAGTGATTTACAAAACTATCCCTCAATACATTAAATGGTTAATGATATATTGGTCATGATATTCTTCACCACGACCTGATTAGAATTTATTTATATTCTTACAATGTTTATTCTCAAATTATATTAACATTCTTTAAACATGATACAAGAATATAACATATAACCTACTATTTAATTAGTTAAAATATACCATATTCATTGGTATAAGTATTTACATAAGAAATATCTCCCCTTCCTCTATAATAAATACACCTCATATATCAATATGAACCAACTCTAAGGGTTTTTTCTCTTTATCATTTCACAATAAAAGTTTATTTGAACATTTTACATTGTAATCATGAATGTAATAAATCCAAGGGTTTTAAATCAATGATTTTTGAATACCCTTATTAATATAGTTCTCATTAAATCAACTTATTTACATAACAAAGCATAATATGTCACAAGTGTGTATGACATGACTCATTCTCACAATATTTTTACTAGAATACCCAAACTAGAGTTTCTTTTTCCAGTATATATAACTAGTTTTGTTGTTGTTACATATCATAATATATATTATCCATATACATAACACAACATTTAAATTTGTCATAAATTACTGTAATATCTAAATTCTAAAATGATATTTTTTTGTTAATATATGGTATGTAATAATAATTAGTTTTTACATGAACAATATGACTAGGTAATGTAAAATGATAATCTCTCATTTTCTATTGCCGCTAGTCTCACACATGTTGTTTCTCAAATATCTAATTAAACTTTTCTTATTGTATTTAATGTATTGGTTTCATGTATTTGAATGAAAATGTTAAAGACACATATATTATACAACACACACCTTGTAGAATTATAAAATATTCATCCAATTAAAAATATTATGATGTAGAAGAATCATCATGATTTTTTCACAATTGTGTAATAATTCATAAAATGGCCATTATTACATTATGATATATAGAATATATTACATTTGTTACTATACCTGTATTAAATTGGCTTCATAAATGGTAAATACATCAGATACCTTTAGAATGTGTTATCAATTGGCAGTTTTTCCTTAACATTCTTCTTCTAGTCCACCATAACGACATTAAAGTTGAAATTATCCATATCATAATCATATTTTTCAGATAAATCCAAGAAATCATGTAGTAACATATTCAGGATTTTTATATTATTTTATACAATAAAACACAGTAATTAATTATTTAAATATGCAACAACTAGATCATTTGGTAGTTATTGGTTATGTTAGAACCTATGGTTCAACGGTCTTACAATAAACATGATCAACTTAAGAAATTGAAATCTTCATGATTCCCATATTCTTGAATATATATATATATAGACACACACATAACATCATTTCTCATATCTTTCATTATAGTATATATCATTATATAAATCATGGAGACAAGAAAACATTTTAAAATAATATACATCCTCACAATTTTTCATCAACTCACTATACATATATGAAAACATGAAACACTGCCTATCTAGTGATTCATCTATATGCTTCTCAAATTTAAATTTATCCACCATTCTGGATCCTAGAGGGGTCTTATAAAGATTTTAGGATTCCATCATATAATGAATCCCCTCTTTGTATGGTAACATATGAAAGCAAATGTACCAATCTATTAATTTATTTTTAGTCAATGTATTATATTTATCCAATTTTGATAGTAGTTAAAATTGAATTAATTTCGGTTTCCATTATATATATAGAAATAAATTTATAATTTTTTTAAATTATCTTTACTACCATTAGTAATTTTATATTTATGAATTTAAAATATCACACACTATTTTAGAAAGTATTTGTAACCCTCAACTATTATATTTTGAATACTCAAAAGATTGAGTATTCATGTGGAAAATAACCTTAAATCTCTCTTCATAGCCTGAGAAATCAAATATACAATACTCAGAGATTAAAATGTTATATTTTTTACTTCCAAACACATTAACTAATGGATCCTTGAGCTGTTGAGTGGTGTTGCATCACAAAAAAGGTTTATGTCACATTACATTACACATTTCCTCTAAATTTTCAATAATATAGAAATATAGACTAATTTTCATACGAATTTAGTTAAATTCACCTGAAAATTTAATATAAACACATTAGTTATAAAAAGTTCTCTCAAGAAGGATAGATGAGCATATCAAATATTTTTTTTTCAACTAAAGTCCAGCTATAGAAAGAATTTATTAAGGTAGTATTTTATTTAAGGGATTTTATAAATAATCTTGGTGAATAAAAAACTTTTCTATTTAAAATTCGTGTCTATGTGATCTCACTCACCTTCTAACCATGTTTAAAATAGAAAAAAATAATTACACTTGTTTGTTTTTTATATACATTCATATTAATTATTATGTTATGAGATCACGTTTTATAAATTCACATTCACAATATACTAGACCATGGAAAAGATAAAATAAATAAATAATGATGTGATCATGATCTATTAACTATCAGATATTAAATTAAGTGAATAATGGATTAACATAGAGCCTTGTTGAATTACTTTAGTCAATACATTACAAAAAATGTGATGCATATGTCCCCCAATTACTTCACATGTCATCTTTACACTGGCCCTCAACTCAAAAAAAATTCCCATGAACTCGATTATTAATCAAAATATGTACTCAAATGATGGTGAGGGGATCTAAGTGTGAAATAATACCTTTTATCACTTAAATGTGGACATTCATGCCGTTATATGAATCAAATATATTGGGACATCACCCAGTAAGGTCCCACTCACTATGAACCAGAATGATTCCCATGATATACACATCCAACTCCTTTTGAGGATATTACCCCTATATGCAGCTATTCCAAAACCATGTACACTAGATGTATCTAGATAAGGATTTTTTCTATGTAAAAAATAATACATTCTATAAAAAATCATATTTCATCCAATGAAAAGTATTATTTTAAGGGTTCTCACTAAAATTTTCATATCATAGATTCCAAAGATAAATAATCTTTAATTTGATACTAACTATGGTGACCCATAATTCTCATATATAAATTTCACTTCTTACAAGATGAATATTCAATATATGATACAATGATCCATCTCATAACATTAATGTTTTGGTTCCTTTTGAATCATCAATCATTAAAAACTACATTATAAAATATATAATTTATTTCATGCTTAGTTTTTCATAACTTGGATGCTTATTTGACATATCATAATTAAAAATTTTCAGCATATCCGAAGGAGAAGAGAAAATAATAAATAATTATCTTATATTATCATTAAGGATATATGAGAGAGATGTCATAGGTAAATTAAACATTACAAGAGAATAATTAGTACGAGAAGGTGATATTAACAATTTGAAATCATAAACAATGATTTTTATATAATAAACAATGGACATTGCATAAATCATGTATATTTGTATGACATAAACCTAAAATGGGTCAAATAAAATTATCCATGATAACATAACATTGGAATAAGATCATGTCATAAAATAATGTCAAAAAGTGTGTCATATTCAAATAATATAAATATTATATTATTTCTACCCACCATGATATTTGTAACATGTTATGAGTCGGGTAACCATCCATAAACCTGTTTCAATCTTGGGATAACCTCCCATGTCACCAGCGTTACACTTTAAATAACCCCCCTTGTACAACTTTTTTTAGGATTATGATAACATCTAGTATACCATGTGTTCGAATAGAACATTATTATTTATAAAATTCATTTGAGGGATATTTAATTCATTACCTACACATTGTATAATCATAAATCCATCCTATTTATGCAATAATATCAGAAAATCATTCATCAGAACTTGACCAAATGAACGAAAAATGAGATTTATTGATATTTACTCATAATTAACAAAACAATTCCTTAGATATAATATAAAATATATAATACTATTGTATACATAAAAAATCATATGAAATATAAAATGAAGTCATATTATATGCAATATTACTATAAAATATTACTGTATTATTATTTGAAAAAAATAACACATTATTTTTTTAAAATTACATATTGAAATATAAAAATTTAAAAAATATCACGATAAAAAATTTATATGAAAATAATATATAACAATTTTAATGGAAAACTCAAATCATTGAGTTTTTGTGATGGCTAGAAAATTATTTTCGTCTGATGCTCTTTATAAGAAATGTACCTACTTTATTTTAAGTAAAAATTCAAAAAGTACCACATTTGAAAAAATTTAAGAAGATTAATTTTAAAAAAAATAATAAATTAAAACATGGTAACAAATGAATTTAGATAATAATAATATAAAATTAAAATAATTTATTAAAATATTTTCAAAAAACATGGAAATTGATGAAAATGGATTTTTAATAGTAGAGATAAATAAAATCAATTTTTCATAAAGAATATTATCTATGTCGCTTATGGACTTAAAGAGAGGAAAATATAATTAAAACATGTATTATTGAAAAATAAATAGAGGATAATATTATTAAATTGGTTTATTATAGAAGGAACTTTTAATCTTCATTATAGGTAATTCAAGCATAAATAATCCCAATTAAAATTAGATTGAAACATAAATCTATTACCTCAAGTACATGTTTCATTGGGGGTTCTCTAATATCATCTATAATTTTTTTTATTTACTAATGTTCTATTCCAATGAAATGTGAATCACTATAATATCATTTAAAATCCACTTAAAAAATATAAATACCCTTTTATTAATAATTCCTAATTGAAATCATTATTTATAGGTTTTAACTATTTTTCATGGTCATTTATGTTTGACCCGAATCCAGTTTCTCATAGTGTGTTTCCTAATTTTTTACTTTGGAATATATACAAATAATATAAACCTAGAAGTACTGGGTAATTTAGTATCATTAGAAACAATATACATAAATAATTAGAACATTACAACTTGAAACAAAAAAACAATTTAGAAACTCCTTTGACATCATTTAAAAATCGTAGGTTATTTCTGCATTTCATTCATAATATAACAATTAATGTCATGGAAAAATGAAACATAATAAATTGGGGGACTCAAATGGATTGTAAGGGTAAGCGATACAGTAGAAGATATCATAAACATAAACATTAGGCCTGGTGAATAAATAAAAACACAGGCCTTTAAAAATTAACTTCAACACATTATGGGGGGAATAAGAGAAAAAATGACATAATAAAGAATAATAATTGGTATTATAATAGTAAAATAACCACATGAAATTTAAATTAATATTTTCTCAATGAGGTAGTGTGTAATTCCATACATCATAACTATACTGTCAATGTCTAATTGCAAGACCATAAAAAATCCTTTTCTCAAGGCCTTATGGAAAGACCAGAGTTTGTCTCTTGAGACCCACTGATGCATCTAGGGTATATAATGGGCCCCACAAATAATTTACTATGTATAAAAAATTCATAATATGCATTGGGATAATCATAAACAACATAAACATTCAAATTGAAACTATCATTTTTTATGATTATAACATTCTGCAGACATTATGCATAAACACTAAAAATACTGAGTAAATTAGTGAATGGTTTTAAGATAGTACATCCACAATAAAACTAACCATAAACCATTCAATTAATTATGATATGTGATATCTTAAAATATTAATACCAATAATACATAATAATAAACAAGTGTTTTGGAACTAATGAAGATACTCCTATAAAATCATTTAGTATTTTTTATGATAAATACTCTTTTACTTGGAAAAGAATAGTTATTTTAAAAAAGTATATGTATAAAACATAAAGTGGATTAGGATATTATTTTCATAATAAAATGAGATATTTTAGAAAGATGTTGGTTCCTAAAAATAGACTATATAGTGCCCCTGAAAATAGGTAAGAATTGGAGAAATTCACTTGAATCTAGCTTGTATATTGGGAAGAATTAGTGAAATATCATTTTTGAACATATAACCCACCATAACTGAATGTATGATTCTAGTGGGTTAACATTTATATATGAAATTATTTAATAATATTTTAAGTGTAAATATGAATGAATAATAATTTAATTTTGGCAAGTAGATAATAATAGTAACTAGAATGCAAATGGATGTTCGGTTGGAAAACCCTTAACATAAGTCCAAAGATGACCTCATATGATATTAATGACCTGAATAATAAAATTTATGTTCATAAATTAAAAAATTAAATAACCTCATATACATTTAATTGATTTATTATAACTATATTAGGTGCACTCATGTCCTTTTGATGGGTTAAGAGATTCAATTTCATGTTTAGGGAGTGTTTTCTTTCTTTGTTTTCAGGATCGTTTTACATATATTCAAATAAGGATAAATATGTTGATTGAAAATTGTTGTCCAAAATAGTAGTTTTATATAATTAGTGAAAAACTAGAGTATTACATGGTCATAACATTTTTTATTGTTAGTGAAGATGAATCATTATGAAAACATTAATGTCAATTGTCGGATGAATTAGCAGTTATTGATCACAACAAACTCATTTTGATTAATAAATTCATATAATGTGTAAAAAATGACTCTAGAACCCTAACTAAGTTATTAAACATATATTATAGTCTTTTTAAACCATAAAAATCATTTCTTGACCATAATTGAATACGATGATTGAAATTGAAAACACGTCATCCCTGAGTGTGATAAATTAAAAAATCTAAGATGATGTTTTCTTTTCTATTATAAAAAAAGGGGAATGGATATATGATGATGATTTATTCCTTTATCATAAATAATTATGGTACATGTATAGTAATAGATTAGTCACATCATTTGGATGAAACTAGGTGTGTAAAGAAAAATAAAAGCAAGGAACTTGAAATAAATGAAATGAAAATTGGAATTTACCTCCTAATATTATAATCCAAGAAAGCCTCTTTAAGGGAGAGGTTTTTGTGTTTTTATGAGAAAAATGGATGATGTAAATTGGTGAGCTGAATGGAAAGGTATTTTAACACAATGTAGACAAGGAACAAGGATTGAGAGGTGTGCATATAAGAGAGAGTGACGGGGGGGGGGGGTTATAGTGAATGAGAGGGTTGATTTGTGAATATCTTTATCATTATTTCATTAGTTCCCTTAAGACAACCAATAGTGTTGAATCATGTGAGCCATAAAAGTTATATGTTCATGTCAGATTCAACCTTCTTTTCTTATATCATCCGTGATGTTAGGAATAGTTCATTTAATTGATAATTTATATATAGGGTAGCTTAAAGTATTTTATAATTCATCAAAAATTCGTGTATTTCAGAAAAATAAAAAATATCACAGTAACCATTTTTCAACATGTTAAAATAAAAAATAAAATCCATTTTTTGAAAGAAATTTTCTAAATATTATTTATTTAAATTTTAAATAAAATCATAATTTATTCAAAAAATAACAATTTTAAAACTAAAATTCTTTGTATATTACCTAGAAACATTATTCAAGATCTCATTATCTTATAAACTTAAGACAATAAAATAATAATATGATTTACTATTTGTAAGAATAATATTAATATTTATAATGATATGTAACTATTCACCAAAAATTATGTTTTTTTATTAGACTCTAAATATCTTACTGAACGCAACCTTGTATGTCAGTTTTCCAAAATACAAATCATAGAAGTGGAACAATTATGTTATCTAGAAAGGTTATAACAAAGTGGTGTTTTTTGGATACTTAGTATTTCATGCATTTATTTATAAATATTTAGGGTGTTACATTATCCCCTCTTTAAAAAATAATTCCCTCAAAATTACCAGAATGTTAGCTCACAAAAGGATTTTGGGAGTTATTCGTCATAATCTCCTATGGACCCCATGTTGCATCATTGATTTTATGATTTTTCCTATTTATTTTACCAGTGGAGTCAACCATTACCTCCACACCTATTTTTTAATGTCCTAAATTCAAATAGTTTCTTCACAGAAATATAGGTCAGTTTCTATTTCCATTCCTTCATAAGTGAGGACATGTGTTGGGTCAGGTTTGTACTTTCTCAACAATAATAGATGGAACACATTGTGTACCTTAGAAAGTCTAGGATTCATCGTCAAAAAATAGGTAACATCCCCAATTCTCCCTAGAATTTCAAAAGGTCCTATATAGCTAGGGATTAGTTTCAAATTCTTCCAAAATCTATTAACACCCTTCCATGGAGGTTCATTTAAGACAACATGAACTCCCACTTCAAATTCCAAATCCTTACTTTGATTACCTGAAATTCTTTTTTGTCAGCTTTGAGCTATTATGACGTGGCCTTGAATAATATTTACCTTCTCTATTATTTCCTCCATAAGCTCTAAACCCATAATATTCCTTTCACTTACTCCATCCAAATATTTTGGTGTATGAAATCTCTATCCATACATGCTTCATGTGGTTCAATTTGAACTCTTGAGTGGAAACTATTATTGTAGGAAAAATACACCTAAAGAAAATACTAATCCCACATACCTTGAAAATCATGTTAGCATGATCTAAAAATGTTTCCAATGTTTGGACAGTTATTTCTGATTGTCCATTAGTTTGGGGGCAATAATCAGTACTCAATCCAAGCTCAGTATCCAATGATTTCTAAAGATTATTTGAAAAAATCTATTCCAATCATGGATCGTGATAAAAAACATTTGAAATTGGTGATCCATGAAGTCAATCAAATAAATAATCAATGTGAGGTAGGGGATACTTGTTCATTATTTTTATAGAATTGATCTCCTTGTAGTCAAAGGAAAACCTCATGGATCAATACTTCTTTTTAACAAAAAGTAATGGGGCTCCCATGGAGAAACACTAGGGTGAATAAATCCTTTATCCCTCAATTCATTTTTTTCCTTAATTCTACTATTTCCATAGTAGACATTAAAAAAGGGTTCTTTTATAAGATAATTGAATTAGGAATTATGTCAAATAAGAAACTTAATTAAGCACTTTAGTGGGTGTGTATGTAAATCTTCTTGAAACACATAAATATATTCTTTCACAATAGGTATGATCTCTATTTTAACATTATTTTCTTCATCCGTAGTTATTTTATTCCCTTACACCCTAATAATTAAATTTAGTAGAGCTACTAAGGGTGGATCTAAATGATAATCAGATGCTGGTGTTTCTACCCTAATGATAAGGGATTCTACATCATCCTCAAAAATTTTAACCTCATTCTTCTTGCATTAAAATTCTGCATCGTGGTTCTAAATCTAATCCATATAATTGAATATATCATTATAAATCATGGTTATTAAAATAATATATGTATATAAAGCTCGTTTATATACCCTAATAGGGACCACCTGACTCATGTATGTTGTAATGTTAAATCCATTAAGTGTTTTAAATGAAAAATCCCTTATTAAAGTAGATTGGTAGAATTTAATTTTCTTGGAAAACATGGAAGATATTGAAGAATACGATGATAAAGAATCAAACAAATCATTGGAAATGTTTTAGGAAATAATTAATGTACCTTCCACCACATCATTAGGGAATTCAATATCAGTAGTTGTGATCACATTATCTTGGAATTTCTCCCTTGGTGTTTTTTGGAGAATATTTCCTTCATGCCTAGAACAATCATTTTAAATATTTCCCATATCCCTACATTTGTAGCATTAAAAATTGGTAGCTTATTTCTACCCGTTACAACCCAAGGACTGGTGTCCATTTTCTCCACAATTTTAATAAACACTCATACCCTTCAAGAAAGTACTAGGGTGTCTATTCCAATAATTAACATATTTTTGAATGTCAAAACATCTGTTCTTCTCCATTTCCTTATTTATTTTTCCAAATTTTTCAACAACCCTTTTATTCTATTTCTTTCCATTAATATCATAAGACATGTAGAATTCCTTTTCCGTATTGAAAGAAATTGTGAAAATATGTTCATATGATGAGAAACATTTGGAGAATAGAGCCCTTATTAATAATGGTTTTAATCAATAAAAGAATAAATAAATATTTCTCCTAGGATTACATATCTATTCCATGGAATATTTTTCAAAACTTGTGAAGTTAGATTCAAAATGTTCTACATTCTTATCTCATTTTCTCTTGAGATTAGGAAACTACATTTCTATATCTGCTCTCTATTCATGAGGGAAATAGTTTTCTGAGAATAGTTCCTTAAAATCCCTCCATTCCATTTATTTCATTTCTTCCTCCTAAATTATTTTTTGGAGTATAAACCACCACTGATCCTCATCTTCCGATATTCGATAAAATTCCATGACAACATTCTCTCTTTCATTTCATAACAATGGATGAAATATCTTATCTAATGATCTTATCCACTGTTGTGTCTAGAATGGGGTTGTAGTCACATTAGATGATGGAGGATATTACTGCATAAAGAGGTCTAACGTATCTCCCCCACTTTGTGGATTCAGATGCTCTATATAGGTAATGTTATTATTTAGAACCCAAATAATATTTTTCAGTTTTGTTATATGTTTCTTAGGACTAGTCACAACAGTAGATCCAATATCATTATCTTGAATTGGAGGGAAATCCTAACATGGGACATGTAAATTCATGTGGTTTATTTTAATTTTAATGGGTTCTATTTCTAAATAAAGGGAATACATTGTATTAGGTTTTCAATTATAATTTATAATCACTATATTGAAAAATATATGGAATAAATTGAAATTCTATACATACCTAATCTAATAATCCTAAAAATGGTTTCATTGAGAAAAAATTTACATTTAAATCCTTTATAATGTCATATAAAGAAAATGTTAATTATATTAAGAATATTCCATGAGTGTTTTAAACCAGATGCACAGTAATGCCCATATTCATGTACCAGGATACCCAAGTTCAAGCCTGAAACTCCTTGTCGATGTATTCAAATCTTGGTATATCTCTGCTACAACCACATCAACCTGAAGTATAAATACAGAGATGTGTTTTCCATAAATATCCACAAAATCTATTCCTTTCAAAAAAAATTACAATATGTTATTGTATATCTATCCTCAAATACTATCTTAGTGTTTTACTATCTGATCTACATTTTCTAAATCTAGTTTGAAAGTCCTCTACTAAACTTCTACTAATACCAAGAGTATGGACCCCACCACATTTTCATGATGTTGGTGCCTTATTTTTTCATTGTAATATAAACAAGGAATATTCACCCTAAAAGAAAGAGTAGTATAATATCTTTGAAAACAAAATAAATACATATGTTCAACATTACAACATTAAATATAAAAAAACATAGAAACTCTATTGATAACATCCATAACTCCAAGGTTATTTCTACATTTCATTCACAACATACCTCTTCATGTCTTGGGAAAATGAAACATAAGAATGAGGTGATATGAAATGATCAGTACGGGTAAGAAATAAAGAGGAAGAAAAATACACTAAACATTTATCATTATCATTTTATCAAATGATAAATTCAAATGTCCAGAAAAAATTTTATATGGTAATATTTGAAATTATGCAATTGAATTAATTTCATTTCATTTCACTTCTATATTTTTATTTCCATATTATAGGAACACTCGTTATAATATACAAGTGAACTAACCATGAAACCATGTAAAAACACAACAAAAACAATAAAAATAGTGAAATATTATTAATTAATTGCTAAAAATAATAAATACAAGCATCATTTAAGGTATTAAAATTATGAATGTAATTTTATAAATAATAAATTACTTTAACTAAACTATTATACTTGATTTTAAAGAATGATACACTAAAGGGATATGTGAGGTAAGGGTTTTTCATCTCATTTGTACTTCAATAAGATATATACCTTATTCACCCTTTATTTATTGTTTATGGTGTATATACATACCATTGATATATAATATCATTAATATCATTATATTAATAGTATTAAAATTTTAATTTGGTAATTATTGCATTTATGGGGACTAATATTTGACTAGTTATAAGGTAATAAGGAAATTACTAACCAAGTTTTTATTCGTTGTGTTAATCTTGTACTTCATTGAATATGTCCAACTCAGATTATTTGTAAATTGAATTTCAATAAATTATATTTAATTTAAAATTTTTATATGTTGATTTATAGTGAGTACACATATTATGTTGATTTTATTAATTCCCACTTTAATGCTAGTTGACTTATAAGGGACTTTCTTTTAAACAAAAATTATCTTTTACAAGTTCCCATGGATAGTCACTTTTTATTCCATGACCCTATTTTTGAAAATAAATTACAGAATATTTTTACAACACTCATACTATTTGTAATTTTTTTTATACTCTTTACAAAAATAATCAGGGTATACTTTTCTAATTTTCTAATAATGGTTCAATGAATCTTTTTGAACAAAAACATAGAAGGAATGTTTGTTTAACATACACTACATTAGTATATTGTTCCTCCATAATGATGTGTTAATGTTTTGAATATTAATTTACAATTTTACAATGTTACATTCAACAAAAAGTAGTTCCTTTTTAATTTCACGTTGTCTTATACAAATGTGAATTTTAAAAATGAGAAATGGAATTTTCCTAAAAATTTGTCAAAAGACCTTATTTAATGTTTTTTAATTTTTATAACCATATTTTGATGAATATTATGACTCATTGGTTTTAATCTATTATGATACCATATTCTATATATTATTAAATTATTATTGATTAGTTTATCTATGGATGTTATATTTTGATACCATCTGCCATTTTACTACGGATTTTTGCAGTATATTTTCACTAAAAGGGGAATATATTTACATTTTGTATGCTATTTTCAATTAAAATGTATATATTTATTACAGTTCACCACTTTAGTGTGAGGAATTTATTTTACTTGGTATGTGGTGTGTGGGTTTTAGAATAGCCCATCTACGCATAGGTGGGTCTAATGAGACAAACTAGACTAGTTTTTGGCCATGACCTTACCCATTTATAAGATTCTTAGCACGAATATTTGATAATCTGTTTCATATGTCTATAATTATGAATTATATCATTATGTGAAAATATATTGATTCAAAAGTGACTATTAAATTATTATAATATCCAAAAATAATTTTTATAGCTGATGTGATCATTTATATGGAACAATTTGATCACATTTTATTATGTCTATATTAATCTCAAGTTATTGATTATATAACATGTTTTTATGTTATTAAAATTTACATAATTATTATTGTATATTTATAATTAATTTCATTGTACTTAAACATTAATGATCATTTTATAACAATACTTTATAATGATTTATTTTTCCCCAGGATGTCAAGTAGTTTTGTATGATTTATATGCAAGGATATACTCAGGGAATAATAGTTCTCTCAAAGGAATTATTATGTTGGGTTTTCTATTTTTATGTAATATAAGATACAAATATTTATATAGTTTTATTAAACTATTGAACAATTTAGAACATTGGGATTTTTTCCTTGAATCATATGACAGTGTAATAAATTACCCATTGACTCTGGGATACTAGCACTACTAAAAAACACAACATTAACAGTGTTGACATATATCATCTCTAGAAAAATATGTTGATAATGTCCATCATCATCATTATAGAAATATGAGCTGATAAAGGGGTCCTTGATCAACAATTAATAAATATGTGATAAAGCCTACCCTTTAATAGTAGTTTTTTAGAATTGATAAAAGAAAAATTTTATCAGTCCATTATTTAAGCACTAATAAATGTTATCCATTATCAGCAATTTATTTTTCGCGCTGATAAAGGGTACTATTTATCAGTAATTTTTTTGCATTGATAAATGGTTCCCTTTATCAATTAGTTTTTATCAGAAGAAAATGGTCCAAAATTAAACAAAAAATTTAACAAATAAAATTTTTTTTTTAAGCATTTCATAAATTAAATAATTATTCTCAAAAAATAATAAATTGAATAAATGTATATATAAATTCTAAAACATAATAAAAAGTAAATATACAATATATAGATTCATAAATAGAATAAAATGAAATAATTAAACAAATAAAAATTTAAACTGAGTAAATTTATAAAAATATTAAAAAGTTTGTTAATTAAATATTTATTAATAAAAATGAATATATCTAATATAGATATATATAAAATAAAAAAATTATTAAATATTAAATATTAAATATAGATATATAATATGAATAAATTTTAATAATTAAACAAGAAGAATAATAATGTAGACAATAAAAAATTATTTAAAAATTTAGTAATGTGAAAATTATCAATAAAAATGAATAACTATAATATATATATTATAAATATAATAAATAATACATATTAAATATAAATATGTATAATAAATTATATGTTAATTAATAACATATTAATAAAATATTAATTTTTTATTTTATTTTTCTTCAATTTAAAATATATCAACTGTCGTGTGTTACATTTATTTCACAAACACATAAGTATCTAATTAATTAATTTTCATATAAAAATACTCAACAAATATATTTACATAATATATAAATCCACATACACCTAATATTTAATTAATTTTTTCAAATTTAATATATTTTATAATTTCATTACAACATTATACTTTTAATATATCATGTTTTTAATCCACAAATTTTATTTAATTATTTTAAATTTTATACTTAGGGTATTCATATTTACTATTTTTTATTTTTTATTTTATTTATTAATTTAATCATTTTTTATTATTTTGTTATATATATCAATTTACTTTGTTTTAGTACTTTCAATCTATATTCTCTCACTTATATATATATATGTATATATTAATAATTATTATTAAATTAATAAAACATATTCAGTTATCTCATTGTTTATGTGTGTAATCATTATTAATTATTCAATTTCAGTCATCCTAAAAATAAATTTTTTTTAGCTTATATTTCCACTAATAATTTCAAAAATGTATTTGTAAATAAAAATATCTATAGATTTATTTTTATAAATTTATAAATTAATATATTTATAATTAATATAAATAATTAATTATTCTTTTAATTAAGTATTTATATTATTATAAATAGATAAGTTTATATATTTAAATAATAGTAATTGTATAATAAATATATTTAAATAATTATAATTATAAAACCATTAACAGAGATAACGTTTTAGCACTGATAAAAGGGATAATTATTAGCGCTAAAACATTATTGTTAATAGAAATTTTTATCAGGGATAATACTTTAGAACTACTAAATATGTTTTTTATCAGCTCTCTTTAGGATATGATGAAGCTTGATTATTATCAGCATAATAATAGCACTGATTAAAGTGACCATTATCAGTTCTTTTTTGAATGCATTATTAAAAATGTCACCGATATATTTTAATGAACCCTAACCATGACTCATTCACTCATTATTCTAAAGCTCTCATGGAACACTTCTTTTTCTGGCGTGACTCCTGTACATTCCGTCAGATTAATCAATGCAATAATCATATGTATTTTCTACATTTCCTATGTCATTGTATGATGTATTGGGATCTACTTTTTATGTTTTTTGTACCATGATTTACCATGACGAACCCTTCATCTCATATCCTCAATAATAAAATACAAAGAGTGGTTCTATTTCATATTTTTCCACCATAGTCAATGGTTTCCAATGATGATAAGGATGTTTTCATGTGGTCTGGTTAGTCCACATATGTGTATGGTCATGTATGTATAAATAAAATATGGTTTCTAGAACATGCTACATCAAAGGTAATGTTTGCTATATAGAATGTTAAATTTGAGTTTATTTAAACATTTAATTGGTTAGAACTTTTCTCAAAAATGTTATCTATATCCCTTATCATTGAGATAAGATTTTACTCATTAGTAAGTGTGTCTGAGGTAATGTGATGACCTTGATTCAAAATTAATTTTGTATACTAAGTCAAAAATGTTACAAAATGGATTTAGAGTAAAACAAGGGATATAGTTTTTGATTATACCTAAATAAATAAATAAACATAAAGACATAATAAGAAATCCATAAATATTTCTAGATATCATAATCATGTTTTAGACTTGAGTTACAGTATGAATTCAAGGTTGTTTTTTAATTATTTATTTTGTGGCCAATCTTATCGATTATCATGCCTATTTTTTAGGATTTTATTGGTAGGAATCATTAATATTACCTGAAATTACATATTATTATGTGTCTTTGTAAATATTTTTTTGAATAAATTATAGATTTAAATTTATAAAAACTTGAATAATAAATAAATAGTTCATTCTTATTTACATTTTAGTGATGATTAGGATTATATAAGTTATTAATTGATTGTGATTATTAAGTAACCCACTTTATTGATAATATTAGTTAGATGTTTTGTATTACATTTAAATTAATGCTTCTAAAATATTTTAAATTATATATAAAGTATGAAAATAATTATTAAAAGGAAATGAATCTGAGAGAGGGGAAGGGGGTTGACACATTTAATATTGATTATTTTGGGCCTCCTTGTGAAAGATTATTGTTTTTTGGAAGGGGAAACTTATATGAAACTCTATATTAATATATAATTTTTCATCACTCTAAAACCTAGATCACCATAGGAAGGAGCCAATGGAAAACCTATTTATTCTATAACTAATTTTAATCCTCATGTGTTATAGGTATTTATATATCCACATCAACCCACGTGTTATATTTTTCAATGATTGGAAGTATCTATGGTTTTGTGGATTAAAGTCTATACAAAATTTAAAGTTGAGGAATAATTTATTAGTAATAATGGATGAAAAATGTAAGTAGGGTGAGATTTATTTATTCAAGACCATTAGAGTTGAGGTAGTCCAATTTCTCTTCAATTGAGGAGACTTTTTGAGTGATTCCATCATTATAGCATCTAATGACACTGTAATCCTTATTTCCACATTGATGTGAAATATTTCAATCAACGTGGTTATTTGGGAATCCTAAAATGGTATTTTTGAGCTATTCCTTCTAGGTATGGTCATTATATATGACTTGTAAATAGTATATGGTTGAGTAGTCAATGGATGATGTTAAATAGGGTTCTTCTTTAGTGATAGTGACAATCCTATTATATTATACTTCTGTTGATGGTCTTAGGACACATAATATTCCTATTCATTATTTATGTGAATCTCATATTTTTTCTTGTATTGGGATTTGAACTTATTCATTTTGTTATTAACATCAATATTCTATATATGTAAATATATGGAAATAGATTAATCATTCTAAATTTTATACAATAATGTACACATAAATTGGGTATATCATCCTGAATTAAAAGTGATAGTTTCCTCAATGTTGATGAGTATTAAAACACCTCGATGAGATGGAATTATAATATGGTAGGTTTATAAAAAAGATATTATAATGGGTATATATGGTCGTTTAAAATAATATTATATCATTATTATGATGTATTTTGATTTTATTTTTCATACAAGACCGATGTTAACTAGATCTCCATCCGCTATTGTGAAAGTAAAATATAATGCATAATATTCAAAAGAAACATAAATTATTATTCACAAAATGTATCATGGGTTTAAAAAATAATATTGTGTAAATAAGGATTCATTTCGGTAAGATTGATATGCAAAACAATACATTCCATGTACAAAATTCCACAATCGCATGGATCGTGCAGGAAACTTTTTAGTACCTAGAATAAAGATATAATACACCAATAATTCCATATAAGTAAACATCACTAACCTTTTTTTTAATATTTCCTCATTTTTTTATTTCCTTCCATCTCTTATGGATGGATTGGACTACCTATTTCAATCTATCTTTCATCCCATCTCTCTAGTTCCAATGTTTCTTAATGTCTTACTACCCACTCGGATTGTATTCATTAATCTCCATAAAGTACACTTTCATGGATTTGAATACCACATCCCTCATCTCATTATTCAACTATTTATACCTTTCAACATCCTCATTTACTACTTCTTAAGAACAAAAAAATGACAATGAAACATTAATCAAAACATAATGAATTAATTTTTTTGAATTCATGATATGAATTTTATTATACAACACACTCAATTAAATTTTGAAACCCTTCATCTTCCTCATTTTCAAAATTTGGTAGGAATAATAATTAACATTTCATAGATGTTATTATTCAACCTCAGTGTAAACTCAACTTTTTTCTCTCGAATAGTAATTATTTCATTTTTTCTTAATACTCATTCCCCATATCTTTTATGTTTGTCAAACTACTATGAGTTGAATTTATATAAATTAATAACCAGTACGTGGTATGGGGTACATTTTGATTCAACTTGTCCAGGAAACCAAGTTGGGTGTCCAAAAAAGATGGGAGGCAATTATCAAACAACAAATATGTGATAATAACTATTTCGGTGGTATATCATCAATGAAACCTAGAACCACAATTACTAGAGGATGGCTAGTTTGAAGGAGGGAGTCCAATCCATTATCAACAGATCGAATACAATAAAGCATCTGATTATGGATTAAATAATGTTAGTGAATTTTATACATACTGAAGTACTGACGTATTATATATTTATTCAAGATAGTATCAATTTTCTGGAAAAATGCACACAATTGTGGAATTTTTAAAATGGACTATATTGTATTATTTTTATTCAAGTCAAATTAAATGTTTTACAACTCATGAAGATGATGTATTCTACACATAATGATGCTACCAATTCTAATTAAAAAATTACTATTGATGAAGATACTGTGGAGTTATTAGGGGATCGACATCATATTGATGAAAAAAAACACTGACCGAACATCACATTTTTTTAAAAAAATTTCTAGGAATGAAGTCAAAGTACACAATATGAGGTTGGTTAGATTCAATGTGACCAAACTATAGACCCCAAAAATCTAGTTTTCATAAGTTATATTGGGGTCACAATGATGATGAATTTGATGATTAATAGTGACTCATGCAGTTTTATCAAAACAATAACGATGGAAATCTTTTGGGAAGATATAATGGTAATGATATAATATAATTTATATTTTAAACAAATATATAAGGAGATGTTTATTAAATTTTCATTATTCCCTATAGACTTCATTTATTTAAGAATATTTACGGAATAAATATTTCTTAATTGATGTTAGGAAACAGTATTGAGGCTTCAAGACTCTTATGATGATATTTCATCTTAGGGATGATGAGTGAAAAATAATTCCCCACCCACCACTTGGTTATAAACACATTATAAAGCATGAAACATGAAATGGATTCATCAATCATCACTGTGAGAAAACATTTTAGGTTCATTGTAATGAATAATATATTATTTTATAAAATTAACATTATCCAACATGATTTAAAATTATTAATTTATGTAACTGAAAAAGAGTGCTGAAAATAAAGAACATGCAAAAACCAATGTACCCCTATCGCAAAGGAAGGATGGGGTATGCATCATTAGAGAAGAAATTTTTATGTATTTAAAATCAAAAATAAATTCAAATTTCATTATATGAAACAACATATGTTCCTTAATTTATATGTAGAGTCATGAATCAAAATCATAATCCACATCAATCCAACAGAATGTGTAATGGATGGTGTCCCCTCTAAATAAGGAGGGTAAATTTGTTTATGAAAACAAAAAAAAAAGCAATATGGGAAGAAATTTTATGTATGAAATAATTTTAATTCATTATTATTTATAACAAAATAAGATAAAAATATCTATTTATGTACATATTTTTTATATGGTTTATACACGAAAAACAATAATGACCATACCAAATGAAAAGAAACATTATGTAGCATTGAAGTGGCATGAACAATATGGTCGCATTAGAGGATATTGTTATAGAGTATGCCAAAAAAATATTTTGAGAATATAAAACCATATAAAGATACATATAATATTATTAGATGATTATAGACACAAATAGACTCAATGTAAGATATTATATTACCATTTTGTATGGTAGAACAATGTTTATGAAATGATCAAAGAAATCTGGTAGTGGAGAAAAGTTCAACACATAAACCAAATGATACCACTAGATTTGAGGCTAGTCATTACTCCCAACTGTATACCATACCTAGGGTAATACATTTTATCATTAATCATTTTCCTAAATTTGAATCAATCATCAATCGATGACTGTATATAACAATAATTCTTCAAGAATTATTTTATGTGATTTGTATCAGTAAAAACGCACATATTGTTGTGTTGTGAATGGTATAGTGTATAATATCCTTAATGACCATCTATACAATTAACACCTCCAAAAATATCAGATGGAAATTGGTATTAATTTTGGATATGAGATGAATATTTAGTTTCTTGTTCTATATGATTGTTCAGATATTAAAACAGTTGAATCTTCCATTAGAGCTTTCAAAGCATGGTTGTCTCATCTTATAATGATTCATGAGGTATGTTTTTAACAAATTTTATTAAAAACATGTAACATTATATGATAAATTAAATAAAGTGAGGTAATAAATAATGATGAATAAAATGTTTGAGATGTTGAATGTCAAATCAATAAAATATACTGAATCGATCAAGAAAAAATAACTTTATGAGAGTACCTTCTCCCTACAGGTTATAGTGGAACATTTATTATCATTAATAAAA
Organism: Viscum album; assembly: GCA_963277665.1. Classification (NCBI taxonomy): domain Eukaryota; kingdom Viridiplantae; phylum Streptophyta; class Magnoliopsida; order Santalales; family Viscaceae; genus Viscum; species Viscum album. Next base: position 1,889,407,707 of record OY728143.1, on the reverse strand, counting down.
CATGTTGAAAGGAAATTTTATGATAAACCTACCTAATACATTTAATATTAAGAATAAATATTTTGATTATCCATGACATGCGTTGTTGTTCTTGAGTGACTAAATAAAATTATCAATCGTGAATGGTTGGGAATCTCAGTACTGAGTATAAATACATAAGTTATATTTTCATAATACATTTGTCCAAATAGTAAGGTAATATTTTTTTAAGGTTAATAAACACTAATATTTAATAAAGGGTTTTTTATCACAATAATATAAAGGGGTTATCAATCACATGACGATTATGATTCATTAATATCTGTATCATTTTTATGCAATAACTTACTTTAAAGTGAAATGAAATTAGAATAAAAAATATTTTTTACTCTAAGAGTTTAATAAAAAATCATCAAATGACATAATATTTTTTATTCCTATAATAAAAAGGTAAAACTAAACAATCTAAACACATAAAATATAATTTTTTTCATTAGTTAATTGTTTTTAAAGGATGCACCGCATGCTAATTGCAGTAAATAATGGCACCCTGAATATTTATTTTTTGGATCCAATGCATGGATATGTAACCAACTGACCCCAAATGATTTCTATTGTGAATATTTAATACACTGAAATCAAACTTATTTAGATAAAACTAAAATCATATATTCATTTTTTGTTTTAACACGAATTATTTTATGATATGGTGGTCGTTCAATAATGGCTAGATCATAGTATGAAGTTGATGTGTATAGGGTTAAATTCTACGAGTTAGTAAAAATGGAAAAACATTAAGTTATAAATATAAATATATAACTATAAAATCATTTCAAAACAATTTACCAATTTTTATCAATGTTTCTACATTGTACGAAATAAGAAAATGACATCTATTATGGATATTATATTTTCAAATTTATGAGAGAAATCAAATGTCATGAAAATTCCTGCATCCCCCAACAAGTAATTATTGAAGGTAATCATAATTTCATTAAATATACTTAATAATAATTTTTTTTTATGAATTTTATTAGTACTATAAAAATTTATGATTACATAGTTACTCAAAATATGAAATCATTTTTTAAAGACAATTGGGTGGAATACTTTTTATCAAAATGTATGATGAAAATAAATTTGGGTGATTACCAAATATTTTTATAATTTAATTTAGTTATGACCTTTGAATGATATTTGGGATGTGATGAATTAGTGTCAAGAATTATTATATATTATTCTTTATCTCTTTATCTAGGATATTAACAGTGGATAAAGTAATTTTTTTAAGAAGTGTCGAATTGAAAATAATAAAATTGTTTTGAAATTTTGGCAGTGGATGCGGATGCATAGGATGAAATGGTGGTGGAGGATGAGGTGAAGGAAAAGTATCGGACATAGTTAGAATAGGAGCCAGAGACCAAAGTGGATGAGGAGTCAGAGGTGAAGACTAATGTGGGGAATGTGGTGGATCAGGATAATAACCAATAGGTTTAAAATAATAAAAATAGTTAGAAATAAGTTAGAATGAGGATCATACCATTATTGTGTTTGAGAACAATTTTTTAAAAGTGAACATAACACTTTTAAATTAATATAATATAAATTATGCAGGTGTTTCATGTGACATATTCAAATTAAGTTAATCACCACTTGTTTATATGATTTTATAAAGGTTGGTAATCCACATTTAAAATCATTCTATGTTGGAAGCATCAATTTCTCCATTACTATTATTAAAGAGACATTTGTAAAACTACCAATCATTAAATAGGAATATAATACAATATAACTGTTTCGATGAATATTTCAATAATCAACCATAGAAGTTAGCAGGTGTGTGGAAGAACTATTGGAGGGAAACTATCATTGATATATATTGGTCACTTAGGAGGGCTAGCATCAATGTTTCTATTATCAGTTTAAATTTTACATATTAATTTAATAATGAATCACTCGCTAAACACTGTGAAAATTCACTTGTATTGTCATAATAATTTGTTGATAGTGATTCATAAATCATATTTGATGAGTATGAATCAGTATATTGTCAAAACCACACATCATGCCGCATGTAAGGCTCAAAGTACATGTTTTCATTTTAAAAAGACATTTTAGTAAAAAAAACACAAGTGTCATAGTCAAAACCAAGGAAACACATTATTATTGTTTTGATGCTTTAGGAAAATGAATCATGAGTCATTTATGTTGTATAAAAATCATCCACACCTCAATAAAATGCATGGTATGATATGTATGACTTCAACTGTGTTTTTTTTATTCAAAATTGACATTAATTATAGTTAAAAAAACTACTAACATATTCAAAACCATATAAGATAATTCAAATTGTTTTTCTACAATATAAAAATGATCCATATGTCATTTTCAAAATATAGAAATCATCCACACATCAATATGATGCTTGGTATGACCAGTATTACTCCAAGTGTCTGTTATCAGTTTAAATATAAATTATAATATAAAAAATTTCACTCACTGAAAACTGAGTAAAGAAACTCATATTTTCATGAAAATTTTAAACAATGAATTATAATTTATTTATAGTGAGTATGAATTAGTCTAATGTCAAATTCACAAACTATTCAAAATGTATTTCTCAAAGTACATGTTTTTGTTTAATATGTCATTTCAGTATTGAACACATGTGGTGTACTCAAAAAAGGAAACACATTAGAAGTATTATTATAATTTAGTTTAAATAAATACGAGTCATTTGGGAAATTTAGAAATAAGCCTCACCCCAAGAATATTATTGTGGTGACCAGTATGACACCAAATGTGTCTTTTTATTCCAGATGACATTTATGTTTGTGAAAAAACAACTAACATACTCTAAACTGATCAAAGGAATTCATATTTTTTGGGGTACTTTAGGATGGAAATCCATATGTAATTTGTGCCATATAGTAATAATCATCACCTCAATCTAATTAATAGTGTGACTGATATGACTTTAATTTCCTATTATTAGTTTAAATTTGACATTTTAATAAAAAAGGTGTCAGTCACTAAAAACAAAGTAAAAACTCTTTTATTGTCTTGATAATTTTTAAAAAAGATTCAATATTATTTTGTGTTGTGTATGAACCCATCCCATGTAACCCCCACAAGATTACTCTATTATGGATCTGGGTGCGTGTTTCCAGTTTGAAATGCAATTTTAGTAAAAAAAGAGGGGTTTATTCAAAACTGAGGAAACAAATTCTGCTTATTTTGATAGTTTCGAAAAATGATCCATGAGTCATTGTGTATGTGTATCAATCATCTGAACATCAATAAAATGCATTGTTTGACTTGTATAAATTAAGGATCAATTTTTTATTCATAATTTACAATAATTTTATAGAAAACGAAACTCACATATTCAAAACTGAGAAAACACATTTAATTTTTTTAGAACTATAGGTTAATGATCCATATGTAATATTTTGTGTGTAGTAATAATATAAACCCCAGTCCTAACCATGGTGTGACTGATATAACTCCAAGTTTCTATTATCATTTTAAGATTGATATTTTAATTAAAAAACATCACTCTATGAAAACCATGAAAACAAGCATAGATTGTATTGATAATTTTGGGCAATGATTCCTAATTCATTTGTGATGAGTATAAATCAGTATCATTTCAAACCCACATATAATTCTACATGTATGGATCAAAGTGTGTGTTTCTAATTTAAAATGAAATTTTATTAAAAAAACATAAGTGTATGTCTATAAAATTAGTAAACACATTCTGATTGTTTTGATACATATATAAAATGAAACACAAGTCATTTAATATATTTATCAATCATATTCACCTCAATCTGATACATGGTGTGACAGGTATAACTCCAAGTAATTTTTTATTTAGAATTTACATTAGTGTTAGTGATAAAAACATCTCACAAAGTCAAAACTGAGAAAAAAATTTATATTAATTAGTTAATATTGGAAACCAATCTATATTTCATTTGTGATTTTTAGGATTCAGTGGTACCTGAATCCCCGAGACAATGTGACCCATATGGATCCAACGATCTTTAATAAGTTTAAAATTGAAATTATGATACAAAAAAACATCAATCACTAAAAACAAAGATAACATTCTCTTATTTTCATGATAATTTAGGAATATTATTCATAATTACTTTTCTGATGTGTAAGAATCAGTATCACATCAAACCCATACTTTATGAAACACATATAGCTAAAATTATGCGTTTCCTGTTTAAAATGAAATTTTAGTAAAAAATACATGTGGTATAATGAAAACTGATGAAAATCATTTAGATTATATTTATACTTTTGTAAAATTATCCTTGATTCATTTTAGTTGTGTATAAATCATCCTAACCTCTTTCTTATGCATAGTGTGACTGATATTACTCAAACTGTATCTTTTTATTCAAAATTTACATTAATTTTAGTTAAAAATATTGGCATACACAAAACTAATAAAATGAATTTGTATTGTTTTGGTACATTGTTACAATGATCCATATGTCATTAGTGATGTGTCAGAATCATCTCCTCCCCAATCCGACCCACATTGTGACTAGTATGACTTCAAGTGCCTGTTATTAGTTTAAAATAGAAATTTTAATACAAAATGTTTCACTATATGAAAATAGGGAATACACACTCAAAATTTACTTATAATTATGGAAAATTATTTATAATTAATTTTTGACATGTAGGAATCAATATCATGTCATACCCACACATGATGCTTCCTATATGGCTCAGAGTTCATGTTTCTAGATTAAAATTACATTTTAGTAAAAACAGAAGTGTCATTATCAAAAATGATGAAACACATTATTATTGTTTTTATAATTTAGTATAATTATTCTTGAGTCATTTCGTTATTGTATAGGTTAGACTCTCCTCAAGATAATTCACTTTGTTTGATTTCAAGTGTGTTTTTTATTGAAAATTGACAATATTTTTTGTAAAAAAACAACTGAAATACAGAATACAAAGAAATAAATATAGATTGGTTTGGAAATTTTTAGAAAATGATTCATATGTAATTTTTGATGTGTATAAATTATCCACAACTCAATATAACACATGGTGTGAATTGTATGACATTAAGTGTCTATTATCAAATTAAAAATTGATGTTTTAGACAAAGAAGAGTCAATCAATGAAAACCAAGAAAATGTCCTTAGATTTTCTTGATAATTTGGAAAAATGATTAATAAATAATTTGTGAAATTTATGAATCATTCTCATGACAATCCCACACATGATGCCACATGTATGGCTCAAGGTTCATGCTTCCAGTTTAAAATGAAATTTCATTAAAAACATGTGGCATACTCAAAGCTTATGAAAAACAATCTATTTGTCTTTATACATTAGGATAATGATTTTGTGACTCATTTAGGATATGTAGCTGCTAGACACACCTCAATCTAAGCCACATTATTAGTGGTATGACTCCAAGTGCCTCTTTTTATTATAAATTAACATTTATTTTATTGAAAAAAACAACTGACATACTCAAAAACAAGAGAATGCATTAGCATTGTTTTAGTATTTAAGGAAAATGGTCCATATGTCATTCATGACATGTAAGGATTATCCTCACCCCAATCCAACACACATTTTGACCGATATGACTCTATGTGCATCTTTTTATCCAAAACATACAATAAATTTAGTCAAATAATAACTGAGACTCTAAAAAATGGGAAAACACATTCCTATTTTTTCATGTAATAGAAAAATTATTCATATGTCATTTATCATGTAAATGAATTAGTCACACCTCAATTAGACTCACAGTGTGACCAGAATTTCTCAAAGTGTGCCTTTTTATTCTTAATTTACATTATTTTTAGAGAATAACCATTGGTATACAATATAATACTATTTTAATTTACTTTTATTTGTGTTATAAAAAAAATCACATAAATCAATATGTTTACCTTATTTTGGTATTTTCTTGTAGCTGTTTATGGTGATGAGTTTGTTGTAATAGCACACTGAACCTGTTTCTGGTGATGCAGTGTGTTTTAGAATCACATGAATGCGTTCACCTTCATCTGCTCTTATTAAAGAACTGATAAATATAACTTTGTCATCTATTTTAGATGCATTGATAAATCATACTTTTACCAGTCCCTGTTAAAGAGTCAATAAAGGAATATTTTTTAGCACTTTTAAAAAGCACTGATAAATGTTCTCTTTATCAATGAGAAAAATGTGCAGATAAATGTGTTAATTTATTTTTTCTTCTATTTTCATTGATAATGATACACTTGATCACTTATTTTCTACTAATAATAAAGGACTTTGTATTTTAATCACACTAAGGTAGTCATTGCTTTCCTAGCACAGTTAAAGAACAATTTTGGTGTTGTTAATGTCGTGTTTTGTTGTAACGTACGGTATGGGTTGTTATATTTGTTATCATCTGATTTTTAATATAAACATTTTGAACTAGATTTGAGAATCATAAATATGGGAATATAACCATATGACTGAATTTCAGGATAATTATATGTATATGATAATATCTTATATATTTGGTAATGAACATGGATAACCTATGTTAATCCTCTATACAAGAAATGATTTTCATGACTATATGATATTTATAAAAGATTAAAGTTTCTCAAACATTAATTTTTTCTTTTAGTCTATGGAATGAACTACAAGGAAATAGGTTATTCTTGAATACATTTGAAATTATGTTACTATGAAATAAAACGAGTAGATGAATATAGGATAGCGTGATTATTCAAAATCAATAATAGTGATATGTGATTAAAAACATAAATTTACCTGACTGATCGCTGCTCTGCACACGATCTCCCAACGATGACCTAGGTGGCTGATGTCGGCCGCGACAGCCCCTCCCCCACCGACGGGGGAGGGGGATCTACTGTTGCTCAGTTCTGTCTCCCAGTTCAGAATCGGTGCTTAGAGATTCCAGTCATCGAGATAGGACTGAAGGATCTTGGTTTCTCGGAGGTTCTTCTAGTGGTGGAAATATCCTCATTGGAGTTCTCCCACGACTCGGTTCGACTTGTCTTGGCGCTGGTTTCCTTCTTCAAGGGAAGACGTCCATCCTTTCGTGAATTTTCTCTACATGTCAGATCGGCTTGGAGTCTGAATAGATTTTTCTCGATCAGTCTTCTAGATTCAAAATGTTTCATGATTTTGCTTCAAGAGGAGGAAGATTTTCTTGGGGCCTGGTAACGTGAATGCTGAGCTTTCGGTTTGTTTTGATTCCTTCTGATTTGATGGTCGATTGACTATCACATGGGTCAGGATCTGCCTATTGTTGTGGTGTGGGTACGCCATCCAGGCTTACCCCTCCCCTTGTTCAATTCTACAATTTTACGCCTGGTACGGAACTCTTGTGGTGGATTCTTGTGCTCAGATATCCATTCAACATTGCTGCATCATCCTGCTTATGCTCTCCTGTGTGTGGAAGTTGACCTATCGAATCATCTCCCTGATTTCATTTGGATCAGTATTTAAGGGGAATACTATTTCAAACAACAGGTGATTTATGAAGCACATCCTAAATTATGTGAACGCTATTGTCGGCCAGGACACATTACTTCTGTGTGTCACACAACGGTTTGCAGTAATCCTCATGACACATACCAGATGGAGGAAGAGCAGCGAGGTTGGCATGCCAGTGAGGTTGGGTATGTCTCGAGTGCCGAACCGAAAACCCATCTCCCCATAGCTGATAACTTTTTTGGTTCATGGGGAGACCCCAACCCTCCCGTGAGTAGTTTCCTCTAAGATAGTGGAGTGTTGATCAGAAAGACATTGATTCCAATATATTTTCGGCGTGAGCAAGGGGAACCTAGTGTGTCTAGATTTTTTATTGTTCAGGTAACAGACCTGGGTGGAAAAGATGGGAAGTCTATGAACATGAATTCTCAAGTGAGGACAACATGTAAGGATGAGGTGCCAACAGTTAGAGGTGAGCTAAGAAAACCCCATGGGGAGGTGTTAAGCCCTCCCAACAAATAGGAAAACACATGCATAGAAAAGGTATGTGCTAATGTATAACTGGAAGTAGAGGGGACCTCAGTGCCTCCAGTAGAGGTTGTCCCTAACTATAAAGAAGACAATGGTTGGATACCAGTGAGATCCAAAAAGAAGATGAAGCAAGTTGGAGGTGTTGAAGAATGTCAGGTGATGGATAATATTTCACCTCCTTGAATGTTTTTCATTAATGGAAGAGAGATTTATGATGTTAATTCTAAAGCTTCTGACTAGGATGCGGATGCCCTTATTGAAGGTTTTTTTCTCAGGCAGGCAGAAAGGGAAAAAAGACTCTCGGGATTATTGGGACTTTCCATCACCTATAATGAAGAAGACCGAGAAAAGGAAAGACTATTCCTACCTTCCTAAACAAATGCTGACTAGAGCAGTGGGAAGAAGGACATTTCTCTGGGGTCCATGAGCCAAATTTTTGAGGGAACCTTTACTTTAGAAGCTATTTCAGACTAAATCTCCTCAGAGGTGGATGCATCTTTGGGTGATCAGAAGGGAGATACCGAGAGACCATTGGTTCTTAATGGAAAGATGATAGTGGAATTAAGTAAGTTCGGAAAGGCTACAAAAGAATAGATCAGTAGGTCAAGACTTGGGGATGATTCCCGGACAGCGGATGAATGGGAGAGACTCGAGCAGGGGAGTTATCTAGAGAATATGAGCCTAGAACAGATGGCGTGGTACAAATCTCAAATTGATGATTTGTTCCAAGATATTTTCTCTCCAATTGATATGGACTCATTCCAAGAGTTTATGATTTTACTACAACCAAGTTAGAGGGTTTTTTCGTCTTACACCTAGATAGAGATATCAAAGACTTAGCGTGGAAGTACTGTGTTGATCCAGCTGGGCAACCAATCTAGTAAGGTATGCTTTCCTATTGGTCTCTTGGTTGTTTTTTTGCTACAGTGGCTTTTTTATTTTGTTAGGTCTAACGATTTACCTAAATTGGGATCATTTTAAAACGAAATAAAAATTTAATTTGGAGGTGATTAAAAACATACATTATCACCAACTCTTAGAATATCTATTGAAGAGATGGATAGATGTTCACAGTGAGATGGAGTGATGTAGATGATTGAGGAAATATGATAACATTTACATAAGTTGAAAATGATATAAGAAAAAACCAATTGAATTTATTAGAGGAAAATGAAGATGTTTTGATAGTTGAAATTGGATATAAATAATATAATTTCTGAGGAAAAATGAAAACTATAGAATCATAGTCTCCATACAGAGTTATCGATTTTTGATTCTTTTAAATGTGTAAAAATTTATAATTATGAAAATATATTTTGTAGGGGTAATCTCATCAATAAAATCCTTAATGATATATGAGTAATAGATATACTATTAATTATGATATGCTATAAATGAAAAAAAGTGGAATGAGGAATAATATAATTAAGCATAGTAAATTGTTTAGGATTAGAGAGGAATGAATATGTTATTGTGTATTTGTATTTAAGAATTAGGTTTTAAAATTAATAATTATATTCTATTTTTAAGAATCATAATATATAAAAGGATTTTACTACAATGATTATATTAGGATGTGTAATCATATGATGAATTGTACCACTAACCAAGAGATGTGATTCTATTATAAGATACTCTTTTGAAAAACAATTATTTCAAGAAGATAACAATAAATATGTTCATGATATTGAGGTAATAATGTGAAATGGATATACATGTGATATTAATAGTGGCCATGAAATTGGTTACTAATTTCAGGGTTTATGTTATTATTTGGGATTACTACATGATTGTATTTAAGGAATTTATTCAACATCTATGATTTTATTTTTGGTATCCTATAAACATTCATTATAGTAATACTTGCATCATGGTATTAATATATTTGTTATGTGGTCTTATAAATTTCGTTATGTAGTTTTGGGGAATCTATTGTTATGTTTATTTTGAATTCTAGTAACCACCCTTCAAAAAAATTGGACATTGAATTTGGAAAGACATATTTTCAATGAGTCTTGTGATTTACTACTAATGGAATAAATAAAGTTTATGATTTTATATTATTGTCTTCTGATATCATATTCTAACCATTTTGGGTATTTTATATATTTAGTGATCTATGGAATGACTTTGGATATTTTAATTCCTTAATATTTCTTCATGTATAAAAATTCATCTTGAGCGTCCATTTTTTTGAGTAAGAGATGATGTAAATATAGATAGATACACACCAAATGGATGATAATATTCTATCAAATGTAAATACATAAATTAGATTTATAACATCAAGTACATTTATTGATTGTAAATGACTCAGTCAACACTAGGATAACAATTTAGAAAACAAATGTTATCTATTTACCTATCTTACTATGAAATATGTTTTCTTTTGATAGATCATATGATTTATGGTATTGTGATTGTAATTATTATAATGAAAAAGATATATATCACCCTACATAAGAATCAAATTGTTAGATTTATCTCTCTATTCAATGTGTTTTCTTTCCATTAATGATTTCGAATATAGAATCTATGTTTTTGTTGATGTTGACAGTGTCAGTTACATAATTTTAAGAGGAATTTTTATTAAACCTATATGCCATATAATTTTCCCCCAAAGTAATATTAATATATAAAACAGTAATTTTCAAGGTAGAATATGAAATTTTGAGGATGCATTTGTTTAATGCGGGTAAATGTAAAACCGTGAGATTTTACGGACACTATTTTTTAAAGCATACTTTTCATAGAACATTGATCTAAAACAAATGATTAAATATCATTATTAATTGAGATAATTACCACCTAGATATATGAATGGTGGAAATTAATTAGATTAGATAAATTATGAAAATATAGTTCATGGATTTTTATAAACTAAATTAACAAGTTAAAATTAATTACAAATGAAAATAAAAACCAATTGAACATGAAGGATATGTTTAAAAAAAACTATTTTTATCTCTATAATAAATGTTATCTTAATAAATTCAATTAATCAATTTTAATGAACTGTATTAAAAAAATTTAGTATTGTTTTTATTCAATAAAATGTTTTATAATTCATAAAATAATTTTTAAAGGAAAAATATAATAATAAATGGATTAGTAGGCATAAAAAGATTTATTTTTCTAAAAGGGTATTTTACTACACATTAATGGCTCACAATGTTTAGAACTGATTTTTTTGAAATTTTATAAATTTTATTTATTAAAATAATCAACATTTTTGAAATTTTATTATCAAAATTTTCTTTGGGTGATTATTCGGTATTTTTATGAAAATTATCATTTTCTCATTAATATTGAAAAATAATTATTTTTAATTGAACACTGAACATTAACCTAAATAATTTAAAAGCATAAATTATATTATAAATTGATGTTAATGTTGAAATGGTAAAATTATACATATATTAATACAATTAGGTTCATTGAAAAAAAATTCATGGTGATTCATGATTTGAAAACATTTCAAACATTTAAATATTTTATGTTTAAAAACCCTCTTCCATATTGAATCTATTGGATTGATTTTAAATAAAAAATTTTCATTATGATAAATGAAATAAGTAAAATGTATTCCATGTTTCTAATAATAATTTTAAAAGTATTTTGAAATATTATTTTCATTTTAAGTAAATAAATGTTACCCTTGTGAAAAACTATTTACATCGAAAATGTTAAAATTATGTAATTCTTACTGTTAAAAGGATAAAGGTTTTAAATTCCTAAAAAAATACAACGTTAATTTTTTGTACATGTTTATACTGCCCCTAAATCCATTATAAAATTAATTATAATCAAAATTCACAGAAATTAATTTCATCGCAATGTTGGTTTCTTCTCATATAAAATAATATTTATTTAATCAATTCAAACCACCCCTCCTGAATTATAAATACCACCACATTTCACCTCATAATCCCTGAAGATTCTCAAATATAGAAGAAATCATACTTACTATACCCACTCCCATGTGCATCTAGTTTAACTAAAATACAAAATACAATGTCCTAATGGTCTCCCTCAAACAAGTTATATTCAAGAGGTACTTTGCTCAAACCACCTATTTTATTTGGTTTTATTCTTCTAATTTCCATCCACCTCCTTCATCAATCATGGAAGGAAAACTATTAAATCGTGTAAATACTATAATTTTATATTAATAATGTATTATATTATATATTTCCCCTTAATTACCTATTATTATTCAATGAAATTAATACCTTGTCCAATTGGTGTTGATTAATTATCTCATTGAATAATGTCATTGTTGGTTTTCCATTACCACATTCATGGATGGTCACAAAAGTATTATTAAATAAAAAAATTTAGTTAAATAATTTGATATTATTCTATTTCATTTTATGGTACTAATAAATAGACATAAAATGAAATAAAAAGAAACTAGTTTTTGATGTGTGGATTAATCACAAAAATATACTCAAAATTTAACATTAATATTCATTCTTGTTAATCATCCTCATGTAAAAAAAGGAAAAAAGAATACATGGGAAAATATAGAAAAATTAAGTAAATTAATACCATTTAAATTAAATTATGTATTTTTATTCCCATTTTACAAGATCATCATCCATTATACACAAATTGACATAGCATGAAACCATTAAACAAATGCACCCAAATCAATGAAAATAATAAACTATTTAATAAATTTCTGATAACATGTTATAAAAGTATAATATAAGAAATTATAAATATTAATGTAGTTATATATTGAATTAATAACATTATTTATACAATTAGATATTATTTTAAATAACTCTACACTAAATGGTAGTGTGTTGTAATGATTTATCGTCTCACGTTTATTTATGTAATATATATGTCTTATTCAATACTTATTCCATAAGCATAGTGTATGCACTATACTTTGATATATCATATCATGAATATCATTAACTTCATGGTATTATATGTTTCATTTAATAATTATTAATTTTATGGGGTATATGATAGATGGAATAAAAAATAGTAAGGAAATTCCTAACCTGATTTCCCATCCTTGGTTAAACTTATACTTCCACAACAATATTGTACCATGAGGTTTTAATAGATTTTTTGTATATTATATGGTATTTAATTTTTTTTATGTCATAATATTGTTAATACACATATTTTATTCATTTTATTTAAGCTCTATTCAATGATATAATAATTATATGAGATATTCCTTAAAAAATATTTTAATGTTTTTTGAAAAAATTTATTTTTATTCCATGAGCATGCATTCTAAATTTTTTTCCAAAACATTTTTACAATTATCTTGTAATAATTTAATGTGATTTATGAATCCTTGAAAACTATTTTAGTGGTATATTTTTCCATTTTCTGAAAATGGTTTTTTGAGAATTTTCTAACAAAATTACAAAAGGAATGTTTTCTAACTTGAACGTCACGAGAGGATTATCACAACATCAGGATAAAGTAATGTTTTTAAGAATAAATTAAATTTTTTCAAGGTCATATTAAAATAAATTAATAATTATTTAATAATAATTTAGTTATTTAAACACATGTTATTTTTTATGTTAAAAATGGCATTTTCAATAAGGGTTTTTCAAATACCTCATTTAATATATTTTAATATATGTCAAAATAATTTTTTGAATTTTAATATTCATTGAGTTATATATATTATGACAACATATTATATTTATTATTAAATTCTTATTGATTATTTTGGCTGGGGATATCTTATTTCGATAACATTCATTATTTTTCTCTAGATGGTTAGTGGTTATGTTTACATAAAGGGGAATGTTATTTACATTTAATATGCTAGTTTCAATAAAATTGTATATATGGATAATGTTTCTACTAATAGAAATTATGAATGTGTTGGAATTATTATGTTTTGGGAAGGTCCCACTATAACCCCTCAATTAAAGAGTACGTCTCATGAGACAAACTAGACTGTGTTTTGGCCATGTCCTTAACCATTGACATGATTCTGGGCATGCGTCATTGATGATGCTAGATTCATGGCATAAAAACCTATATAGTATGATTCATATGCCTATAATTATACATTCCATCATTATGAAATTTTCTATTAATTATCTTCATATTATTGGATTAATATATTATTAGTGGTTATGTTTTCTCGATCAAGTTATTATTGATATAGAATTATTTTGTCAACTTTTATTCGTAACATATTATGCTCAAAGTAGTTTATTAAGAGGAAGGTTTTTTAATTATTTACATTTCCCTAAGTTTTATTTATTGTTTTAGATAGCTTCAACTACACATAACCATTACTAACAATTTAAGATCACCTCATTATTATGTTTTATAGTTCCCTATGATGTCAAGATGTTTATTATGATTGTTATTCGTTAAAAATATTATAATATAATGGTTTTAAAATTGAATTTATACATTGTAATTTATGTCATATAATGTAATTTAACTTATAATTATGTTTCTATATTTCAAAAACTACTAAATTATTTGGTCCTTTGTGATGTTATTCCACATATATTATAAAAATTCATTATTGTAACAATTGACTCTAGGATACTATGATTGAGGTTGTTACATGATCATCCAAATTTTACATATAGGATATTTTACTTTTATAGTATTTAAATATTTAATCATAAATAAAAACAATGGTATATATATATAGTCATGTAAATATATGATTTAGGAATGATGGTCCATATGATTAAACTCTTAATATCACAACTACACCAAAGTAGATCAGTAGGGGCATGTTTCAAATAAGATAATCCTAATAAGTGTGTGTTAATTCTTGAATGAAATAACCACCGTTAGGTTTATTAAAATTGAATGAAAATTTTAATTTATCGACCATTGAATCCATAAGTTTTAAATTGATTACCATATAAAGAATATCAAAATATCTTAAATGGACTGGTATATCTCACCTTTACTCGTTCACCAGTTTAGTAATTATCCACTTGGGAGCATACTCATGTTGTATGGAATGATCAGTTTAGCTGTGATCACTAAATTTTGAGGTATTATTTATAAATTTATGATTTAATATTATGGTAATTACATAGTAATGGTAATTGTATCACTAAGTGTTGCAAGGGTGATCAGTGATATCGTTTTACTATTTTGTTTCGTTGCTTATGAAATGATCTTATCCTCTTATAAAATATTACATTCCATTCTGAAAAAATCAATCAAAAATCCTTATAATCATAAGTATTTACAAAGTTAATTAATCAACAATAATAGTTAAGTCCTTTTATGTTTTGAAAATCATATAATACCACACAATCCACTAGAAAAAAAATCAATTTTTTGTCATAGAATGAGTAGGATACTCCCATTCACTTATGTAGCACTATATAAACAATTCAATTTTGTGTGGTCCCCTTTTATCACAAATAATGTAATTATAACATTTTGTAACAAAATTGTTATAGTACTTCAGGTCCATATTTATAAAACATTTTTGATTAAAATAATTCTTCACTTTATTAACCATATTATTGTATGGACATCATTGACATTAATAAAAAACTCAGTCTGATTTGTCAGAATAATTTTCCAATATAATTTTCAATTTCCATCGTTCAATCTGATTTCTCAATACATGAAATATATAGCTCTCTTAGAATATATTTCACACAAATATGAGTATATTTTTCTTCAATCCAGAAATCCCAATATGAATTTCCCTATCCAATTCCATAATATGACAATGAACTAAATATGATAATCAGCTAAAACATTTTAGTTTTCTGTCTTCTCAGTTTGCTTCTACCCAACATGACATCTTCAAGAAGGACAATCTAGAAACCACTTCTTCTCTCCAGAAATTTTTTATTGCTCTTCCTTATATATTATTTTTCATGAACAGTAAATCTACCAGAAACTACATAGTACTATCCCTTTTATTCTAGAACCAAAAATGGTTTGGTTGGGATTCTGGAAATTTTCCCTCTCAACCAAATTTCCAAAATCAAGAACTTTTTTTCAATTTTTTGTTCATCATGACAGTTTTCAATATCTCTCAACTCTTCTCGTATCTTCACAATCTCGCTTGAATCCTCAATAAACATCTAATTTTCTTAAAAACATCAGTCAAATTATGATTCTCCATTCAGATATCGGAATCTAAAATCATTATTATGATACTATACATGAATTTTGTTGAATAAATAAATAGATTAACTTTTCGCAGAATTCATCATCCTAATTCAATTTCTCCTTTTTGATTGCACGATATGATTTATTCATTAATTTTCTCTACACTAAATGTATAAAGAAAAATTATGTCTCAATAATGATCATATGAACTGAATCCCATTCTCAATTTTTCATTATGATGAATGCAATAGATTCTTTAAATCGTATTCATCCACCTCTACATCAAATTTAATTCATAATGACAAATCAGTATGAATTCTAATATGTTGTCTCTTGACCCAAATGATGAAGTAACTTATAAAAAACTAGTGTTTTTATTTCTCTTCTGAATGTGATACCACAAATTATTCCTTTGATGAATACGATGACATAACGAGATTGATTGACCATTATCAGGGGCTCATTAATTTTCTGAATATAATTCTTAGCAAAAACATTCTATGATGATTTAAAACAATTAGATTTTATTGTGACTAAAAACCAGTACCTTTGTCATGACCAACCTCCCCATTCATTGAACACATATTCTTATAATAATATCATTTAGATGATCTTGTGAAAAAAATATTCAACTTAAAAAAATTATTATTTCACATTCATCTTCTTATGTCAGGAATTCCATCATCACATCAATGTGATGAGGAACAGCATTTCAATAATCAATTTTTTTTCAGAAATAATTAAAACATCAAATCCTTTGAAATATATTCATATTTTCATTTAGAATAATTGCACCTTCCTTTTAATTGAAAATCATTGTTTTTTCCAACCATACTCAATATGATTATGACGATTCTAATTTATAAATCCCTTTATCCCATTTCATTCATAAACCCCACATCCCAAGTTTCACAACATATTTATGATATGTGTTAAATAAAAAGCCATAAGAATCCTTATGCTTATATCAGATCCATGAAGAATTTAAATCCTTTTTATGATTACACCTATCATTTTGGACTCATTGTGAGTCATATTTCATGAATACGACGGTCAGTCTAATTTCCACCATAAACAAAGTGAGTTGATTTATTTTCCTTTTAAACTTTCATTAATTGTTTTTAATATGATTATCATCCTTTTCATCTTTGTGCAAAAAATCTCCCAATTTTGATTTTCTTATCAAACTAGGTTCCTAAATCATTGAACATTGTAACCTCAACCAATGAATTACTTATAAATAATTCTAAGACTACATGAGCTAACTAATTATAGGAAACAAGGAATATTTTTATAAAATCATGCTATCCAAAAGTATTAACATTGAAACCCATCTTCATCTTTCATCCCTAACTTTATTCAATTTTTATATTTTCATAGAATACAATAGTTTTGTTTACCACAACCACTTCATCAAATAGATGTAATAATTCACAAACTTATATGCATGATTCATAGATTACCCACAACACCTCCTTTTTTAATGAATTGTTTAAAGATAGACTATTTAAATAATTATCCACCATTGACAACATTGTCCATAGAGAAGGTGAGTGAGTGGAAAAACACATACCTCAAACTTGATGGGAAATAATTTGGTCTCCCTTGTTATACCTCAATTTATAGAATGATTCATTCTGTAATGTTTTCATGAAAATGTCACAAATTTTTTACTGATGTGTGATCATATAGTAGCTTCAATTAATTTTTCTCCACATTCTATTTGACGAAATAATATATTATATCAATAGGATTTTAATGAGAACATTGTACTGGATTCTTGGTGAGGTTGATTTCACTTTGATTATCTCAACCCAATAAAATTTTTACCATTACATCAGGATATACGTATTCAAAAATAGTCCTCATCAATATAAGTTGGTTAGTATCTTTATTGGAAAACAAATACTCATCTTTAACAATAATAAGATGAACAACATTATAATTATTTGTATGTAGAGTATATAAAATTTTCCCTAGATAAAATACTACAACTAATATGTATCTACTATCATCAATATTTCCCTCCTGAGCTGAATTTGAATTCCCAAACATGTAAATACAATCTATGAAATCAGAGACAATTCTAAATTTTGTGGTGAATTCTATATAACCTCATATTCATTTTCCAGCCATCAAATGTGATTCATTTTATGAAAATTGAAATATTTCATATAAATTAAGAAAATAATCAATCTCATGTATGGAGGGAGTAAAATAAAACAATCTTCAAACCATCATTCTAAAATCTTTCGAATCATATTCATTTCCTTCACCATATTTACAAAACATGTTTCCCCTGATATTAGTGTGGAAACAGTTTTGAATTTTATATACTAAACATTTTGAGGAGTTCCTTATCAAATATTACTTATAAAAGAAAATTTTTATTCTTATTTTATTAAAAAAGTTTCCCAATAATGTACCTCATTTCCCACAACATGGAAATTTCAAAAAATATTTTCATCTCATCACCAAATATTTCACATGTTTTTTATCATTCCAAGAAAAAAATAATTTCATCAACATTAAAAATTATGATTATGGAAAATTCCATAATTTAATTAATATAATGATTTTTATCAGCTCTTCGATTCTGGAAACATAACTTCCTTAATCAAGAATCCAGTTTTAAATACCATTCCCTCGGAGATTATTTCTATCTAAAAAAATATTTCTTCAAATTACACACATAAAATTAATCATTCCCAATAAAAAATCAAAAGTATTATTAAATATAAACATCCCCATCTAGATCACCCTTCAAAAATTTGGATTTATTTTCTATTTAGTTATTTTTTTAAATTTATTTTTCAATAATAGAATGAAATATTTAGATATTTTATAATATTTTCACCTGATAAAAGGATGAATAAAAATAAATACCATAAATAAGTGAATACCATTTACAAACAAGTCTTTCATTATTCCTTATATCTTCACATTATTCATTGATTTTTTGAATAAAAAACCACATTGAACTTGTAATATTTTGGTTATATATATTTTTTATGAGTTCCTAGATATGATTCTTCTCAATATGATCATGTTCTTCATTCATGGATTCAACACATTAAATATATTAAAAATACTCATAAACATCTTTTGGTTATACTTTTCAACCCAAAGAAGTATGTGTAATTGGATTTGATGTTCTTCTTGTTTGATCTTTCTGATGTGGATCAGCATTAATATTCTAGTCATTCACTTCCTTGATCATCCAGGTATGCGATTTTCATGTATCTTCCTCACCACTTGAAATAGATGAGTCCAACTATTCTTCATGAGTATGATTATAATTGTATGTATCAATATCATAAATTTTATTAAATGGTTCTATTTCCTTCCCAACGTCCTATTATTCATGAGTCTATTAAGTTACATAAACATTTCAATAACCATCACATAACAAGAATCAATAATTCAATCTATTTATATTGACGAATCATCTATATCCTCTACATTATAAAGAATAAACAATAAAATTTTTGTCCTTAACATTCTTGTCAAACATTCCCAGGTTTATACCTTTATTATTTATAATACATGGACTCCAAAAAACAATTTAATTTACAAACATGGATTATTTAATGAATAAAATCATATGGATTCATATCAGATCTAGGCCTATATAAAAAATGATGTTGAATGTATATTGTAGTACTTATGGAATTAATAAAATTGTAATGAGAAAGAATATGTCTATGTAACTTAATTATCCCCATTTCAACCACACATCTATTATTCCTTTCAAGAACATTATTTTATTGAGATGTAATTAAGGAAATTTACTAATGCTAACTTTCAAGCTTCTCAAAAAAGCACTAAAGTTCATTATTTCTATATTCACCACCATTTTCAGTTCTCAAATTCTTCATTGAATAAACACATTCTTTATAATCATTATTCCTAAATCATTTAAAATTCATTAGAGCATATTATTTCTATTTCATATATATTACACAAGTGATGCGAGTAATATAAAAAATAAATGTGATGAAATACTTATCCCTATTTGTTAATGGTTTTTCATTTTCTCATAGATATAAGAATGAATAATTTCCATTGGTCATTTTGAGAAAAAATTAACCATTCTTATGTATAGAATTTGTAATATTCCCTTTCTAAAAAATATTGAAACACAAATCTATTCTTATTGGGATATTATGAATATCACATGAATTGTTTCATTTATATTAATGGTTCATGGTTATCTGAAACATGTGTACCAGACTCTTATGCCTCAGTTGAATATATTCCACTAGGACCAAGTAACAATAAATTGCAGTCACATCAACTTGAAATAAATTACCCATTATATGTTGGCATCTTTTATCTGTCTTTCCATCCATATCACTTTTCATTGGAAATCAAAATTTCTAAAAAATTAACTCAGTTACCTTCAACGAAAAAATTTAAAATGATTAGTAAGGTATGTTTCAACCAATAAACATATAATGCTTTATTGGATTTCACTTTTTCTATCCAGTGATAGTTGATCCAACACATTTGATTCTTAGTGATTCTTCATTACTGAATGTCACAGTTCCATATTTTAAATAATTCATAATATTAAAAAAATTCATATCACCCATCATATGAGTTGAACATGAACTATCAAAAATCAACAGTACCCTCATTTTATAGTTGCTAAATAATATTAAATAGAAATAAATTTTCCATATCCCTATTCTATCTACTTTTATGGATTCTGATAACTATCAAGAATCCTTGGTTTTGTTGAAAACCAAACAATTCAAACCTTGTAAATATTCACTAGTTATTAATAAATATTACAAATAGTTTCCATGGATTGGAAACTATTTTTAATACTTACACAATCAATCTCATAATTCTTATGAACATTATTTTTAGACATCTTTTCCTTTAAATCTGTAGGCCACTGAGCGGTGTCTCCCCATTTCACTATCATGATTGAGTTTCTCCTTGGTGGCGGCTCAGAGTGGGGGAGTCCATTGTGCAACACTTTACCATCATCTAGCCATCTCCCTCACCTCTTGAGTCTCTTCTCCCAATGGTTCATCTTCAATGGTGACCTCTCCTCTCACTCAAGTAAAGGTTCCTACATTTTATAATTTCTACCATGTTTGGTTGGATCATGTCTTTTTCCTCTGTTATAGTTCCAATACTTGGAGCCATAAGCCACTATTTCCCTTCTTTGGTCTGACATTATACATATCCCCTCCAAGGTGTATTGGGAGTGGTGGAAATTGATATATTTTGGTATGTATGATTCAGTGGACATGGTCATGTTGGGCGCCGTCCTTATGCTGTTGAGTTTTTTTGCAATGGAAACATCCTGACGAAGATTTTGGATTGTGGATTTTCTTTATTGTTTTTTCTGCATTCCCTCAATTAACGTTTTTAGGAATTTTTGGCATTTTTTGATTTGGTGACATACTAATTTTATTCTATTCATCAGTCACACTACTATTTGATGTTAGTAGGGATTGTTTGGGTTATCTTAGACAGATAGTTGATGGTGGTGACATTTTGATATGGATGGGTCTTCTATGAAATTGGTATGATGATGTAGTGAGTTCCAATTATGGAGTATCTAATTTTCATGACTGTTTTGTGATTCTTCAATATAATGGTTCCATGGTTGATGATGGAATGATGATGTTGATGATGACCTTTAGATGGGGATGACAACAATATAGTGTTTGGATGATGACATGGGTGAATATTTTTATATTGTTCGAATATATGATGTTGATGACCCCTGGGTTCTCATTGATGATGTTTGAAGATGGGGATGTAGGTGTCAACAAGGGGGTAAATGTTGGGGGCACATATCGATGTGGCTTGCTGATTGAGGATGTGTGTCTCAGTGTGACTTATGATATTTTTAACTTTGTATGAATGTACATTTCAACTTAGATGTCTTTTGATACTGGAGATCTGGTAATCTCTTGTATGACCCGGTTCTTTCTCAACCAAAATATGTTTTTGAAAATCAAATAAAAATACCATTTTCAGTCAAAATTCTTCTATTTAGAGGATTGACTCTCCCTAATCCTCTTCCATTCATATCATGTGGAATTTTATTATTTGTTTTAAAAAAAATCATTTTGTTTGCATGAACTAATACAACAAAAATATAAATATCAATAGAAGTAATATATTCCTATATAGCTTCTATACTGATTGGAATTGCGAGTATCTTTCTTATCAGCCTTCATATCTAATCATTGTGGAACACCAAGTTTTTTTTTCAAACTAGGGTCTTATTTCTCTAATTAGTTTACTTTTCAGGGTTATCAAAACCATGAGTTTTTTTAATGTTTCCATATTAATAATATTTATATGATTTTATTTATCAATGTTTTTGAGAACATATGATCTTTCATCATTGTTAACATTTCCACATACATAAACTTTATAATCTTATATTGTCTAGAAACACTTTCATCTTTCTTATAAATCATCAAAGGTGAATTTTTTATCCTTATTTGGTTTACCCTTACCATAACATTCACCAATATCTATGATATTATTTTCTAAACTTTTGATTCTCGGTTTATCTTTATATACTTTTTGTTTGATAAGTTCCAACATTTGTTCTTTTACTTTTATTATTCCTTTCAGATTCTCATTACCATTCTTTTCTTCTTCAATAATTTTTTTCAAATCATCAATTTTCACCATCAACTTTTAATTCTCTAATAAACATAATTCTTGAATTTATATTGAAGAATATTCATCTTAATACTTTTTTTTCATGACTTTTGTTCATTCTCAAATATTATTTCAATTTGTATTTAAAATGAAATTCATGTTGAGTTTTTTATTTATAATAATAACTGCTTCAGAATTCTTAACCATTCACTGTTGAAATATAATTATTTCCAACAACATACTATGTAGACT
This sequence comes from Viscum album, assembly GCA_963277665.1. Lineage (NCBI taxonomy): Eukaryota > Viridiplantae > Streptophyta > Magnoliopsida > Santalales > Viscaceae > Viscum > Viscum album. Next base: position 1,889,384,709 of record OY728143.1, on the reverse strand, counting down.
TCATTGATTTAGCTAAAGAATCTTATTTTTTCATAATCATTAGATAAGAAACATATCCTTTTAGATTTGGATATTTTTTTATCATTCCCTATGGATTATGATTTTCTTTATCACCATGTATCTTCCATGACCTTCTTAGGATTATTTATTATTCCTCACTATCTTCTTCTTTATTACTTCATATTCAGTTTTCTACAATTTTCATAACTAATCAACGTTCAAAACCTAAGTATAATGTTATAGGGTCTCTATCATCAATTGATGAAACTATAGTGTCAAACTTATCTGAAATAATTATTAATGTATTTTTGACAACTATGGAATCCTCCAACTTTTCACCAAAACATATGATAGTGCTTATAATTCCATTTACCCTGGGGAAGAATTACCCAATAGATTCATATTTTCCCTTTTTAAGATATTCATACTTTAGCATCTCAACATATAATTTTTCATTATCAATATTTGTATTTAATTCATATTTTTTTCGCTTATCCCATATACCTTTAGTTATTAAAACAACATTATGACTTAGTAGTTCACTTTCATAATGTCAGGACAGTATATCATTCTTGGATCTTACATCATTTTCAACGATTTTACTTTTCAAGAGATGTAAGATAAACCTTTTATTAAATAGGATAAAATCTATATATAAGATCTTCAATACAACATATCCAGAGACACAAGATAAGGAATAATTGTATCTTTATATATATGAAAAATATTACCATCAAAAAATAGAATTATTTTACTATTCAAACAATTTAGATTCTCCATATATACATTTCATCAAATCATCAGCAAATAATAAATAAAGGTAACCTTGGTTATGATACTAATTGAAATTTCCAAGTCAAGATAATTGTATCCCTAGGATGGGGAGGGGTGAATCATTGATATATTTCTCCTTTTATGTTTCCTTTTTTAATTGAAAATATTATCCTCCAATAAAATATTACATTCCTTTCTGAAATCAATTCAAACACACTTTCATAGGAAGACTAGTATTCATAAGTTTCATTATTCAACAAGAATATTTATTCCCTTCTTATGGTTCAGAATTGATCCAATGCCACACAATAAATTAGGAAAAAATCCTTTTTGTAGAATGCAATGAATATAATATTCCCTGTAACTCTGGTAGAATTATATATACAATGAAATATTGTGTGTGCTTGTTCTAGAAACAATTATGTACTTAAATGTTTTTATAACAAACATGTTACAGAGATTCATGACTAACCTTCATAAATACAATATTTTAAAAAAATTATTCACTTTTTTACATAGAATCTAGTATGAACATCATATATATTTTATAAAACTCAGACTAATTTCCTAGTATGATTTCCCAATCTGATTTCTCATTTCAATTGCTATATATGATTGCTAAAAATAGAGAATAAATATCTCTATCATAATACAATTGAGACAATTTCAAACAGCTTCTTCTTTAATTCATAAATCCCAATATGATTTTACCAATATGATTCCACTATACAATGACCATATGAATATGATAATAGCTAAATCATTTTAATGTTTATTTGTTTTTCTTCTATTCAGCATGACATATTCAAGAATGAAAATCAAAAAACACTTCTTCTCTCTAGAATATATTAAAAAATATACCAAATAGTTTTTTTAATAATAGTACATTAATGATAAATAAAAATGTAAATTCTCTTTTCTACACTCCACAAAAATTGTTTGGGTGGGATTCTTGATATTTTTCTCCCTCAATAAAATTAAGAGAATCATACATTATTTTTGAATTTTTGGGGAATCTTGAATTCTTCAATGTTTCTTTACTCTTCTCATCTCTTCTCAAACCTTTCTTCTTCTTCAAAAAACATCACCTTTCTTTAAAAAATATGACTAGTAATGATTCTCCAATTTGATTTTCTGATTTTATTTCTCCATTATGATACTTTGTACCTATTGAATTGAAGAAATATCCTGCTTTAATATTCATAGAAATCCTCATTCGAATTCTGTTTCTCTGTTCTAATTGACAGATATAATTTTTTCAGTACATTTCTCTTCACCAAATATAAGAAGGAAACCATATGTCCTTATAATGGTCTTATGAACTAACTCCCATTCAGATTTATTCATTATAATGGATTAGATAGATTCATTCAAACTTTTTAAACCACATATTCATCTATTTTTATCTGAATGATAAATCAGTATTAATTATAATATGATGGCTCTTGAACCAAAAAATGAATGTAAATGAAAAAAAAAACAATTCTCATATTTGACTTAAAATTATTATATCAACAATTATTTCTATGATAATATAATGACGTACTAATTATGATAGACCATTATCAGTGGCTTCATTATTTTCTAAATATGATGCTAATCAACACCTTTCACTCAAGATTTAAATCTTCTGGATTTTACTCTAACTAAAACCTAATAGGTTTTTTATTATTATCATACTAATACTCTAAACAAATATTCTTTAGTAAATATCATTATGATAATATTGATATTAGAGATATTTGTCTTTAACAATTTTCTAGTTTCACAAACTTCCTCTTATATCATGATTTTAATATATTTAAGATCGTATTTAGCATTGTATGGTTTTTAATGAAAATAATTATTACATACATCCATCACAATATATTTTTATTTCCATTATGATGTGTTTTACATTAATAAGCTTTTATAATAATTCTTTCCTTCCAACAAGACTCAATATTAATGGAATCATTCCAATTTCCAGGTCCTCTTCTGTACCATTTTCCCATCAATATTACATAAAATGTTTAACATTAATGTTATTATTAATGGGAATTTAAAATTTATAAAAACATATTCAAGTTTATATCGTATCTGTGATGAATTTGATTATCTTCATTATGATCAGACCTCTCATTTTGGACTCAATGTTAGTCTGATTCCTTGAATTCTATGGTCAATCTTATTTTCATAAGATACAAAATGAGATGTATTATTTTCTTCTAAAGGAATATTGAAAACAATGGATCATAACAGAATATGATTTTCATGATTTTCATAATAGTGATTACAATTACTGAAATGGATACATTTAAAATGGTAAAAAATGTTACGTTATATTTACCTTTATTATTATAATGATTTCATTAAATAAAATTACAATTACAATGTAACAGGGTATTCTTCTACGACATGGAATTTAAATTTTGTTTAACAATTCCCATTGTGATAATTTTAGGGTGAAATAAATAACAATTATATGTTTAAAAGAGAAAAAAATGTGATATTTTTTCTATTATATCTTATTGGGTATGCTATATAATGTATTTAGTATAGATTTATTTTATATTCGGTACTTGATATCCCATTCAAATGAGATGCGTTGAGAATTTTAATAAATGAGAATCGATTAATTTACATAAACATGAAACCATAATATGTGATATATAGATGAAACCCTAAAGTAACTAATTTTAAATTAATATTCCTTGGATTGTATTATGTCTATTTCTTGTAGGTTTCAGTTCATAATTTTTCTTTATGATGATATTACAGTTTATGCTGCTAAGCCTAGTGACCTCTTCATACATACCTAGCCAAATTTTCAATACATTATGAATTAGTAAGAAAGGACTATCCCTTTTTGGAAGATCCTTATATATGAAAAATATCAATGGATTCTACCATGAATTTTATTATGAAAGGTTCCCTTTTGGTGTATATTTTCTAGATTTGGAATCTTAGTGATGAAACAAAACCTCTAGAGATGTCTCAAATAGGTGGTCATTTGGTAATTTAATCCTTGTTAAATATGTGAGGCATGTGAAATTCAATATTTTAGTAGGATAGAGATGTCTCAAACATGGTTATCTATTTTTTTTGCCATGTGACCTTTGTAAATTTTTGATAGTGTACAACACAAGCGACCATCATCCATGTCCATATTTTTATGTGATAATACCACTCAGGGATACATAGAGTATATGGGATTATTAATTCAATATGATAGACGTTCCTATTATGATTTATCACTATCATAGTAGAATGTGGTTTTTGTGTGATACCCATTAGAATACCACAGAATTATAAAAGAATAATCATTTATTCCATAGTGCACATAACATTGGACAGAATGTGTTATTGGGATTATAACATCATGATAACATGAAATTTATATAAAATATTAACAAATCTCAATGTATTAGATATATTATCAATTCAAGCACTAGTATTTTCTATTTTTTTAACAGAATAATGAATTTCATTGATGACTTGTATTACATGAATGACCGAGTCATAAAAAAATATTATTAATATTAATATTTTAAATGAAAATTATATCATATTCATTAAATTTGGGGATTTGAATAGTATTAAATAAATTATTCAAATATGTGGTTGAATTCATTTGTTAATAATTAATTATAAATGAAAATAAAAAAATTAGAATATAAAGGAAATATTAAAAAAACCATTTTAGGCACTCAAATGCGTTTTTCCTAATAAATTAAAATTAATTAATATTAGGGAGTGATATAATTTAAATTTATATATTATTTGTTTATTAAAATGTTTTTAAATAAATCCAATTGATTTTATATTCATATGATAATAATAAAATCCCATTATACGTATAAAAATATGTATTTTATAAAGGTTGTTTGGCCACCTTATCATGGCACACATATTTTAAAAATATATATTGAAATTTATGTTATTATAATTTTAAAAAATAGATATAATTTTTAAAAGATAAATATCAAAATTACTAGGAATTTTAGGGATTAGAGCGTACTCAGTGCTTAAAATTAATGAAATAAATTAACAGTACCGAAACATTAATAATTATGAACCAATAATTTATTAATTGAAAACTGACATTTCAACTAAATAATTTATGATGTAAAATTATAGATTGGATTAATTTTAATGTATAATTAGTTCGATTATACATCTTTTTATCAAAATTATTTCCTTTTAATAATTTTTAAATTAAATTTAGAAATCTAAATATTGTAAATTTGGTAAAATTTACACATTAAAACGCTGATTTTCCAATCCTCTATTCAGAAGTAATTTTAAATTAATTTTTTCCACTAATGTTTTCTAGATTTGGAAAAAATTGACTCCATATTTTATATCGTCATAATTTATAATTTCTATTATTTTCTATTTTTTGTTTACCAAAATGATTATTTACCTCAGCAAAAATTATTTAAATGGATTAAGATAAAAACATGTTTACCAAAGGAATAAACATTAATCATTAGTAGCCAAATGACCTATAAACATTTCCAATACTAATTTTATGTCTTTATTTAGAACCTAAAAAATCAAAGATCTATATTATAGAATTATTAGAGAAATATTACATTGGAAAATATGTGTCTAATTCCCTCTTTAAAATATTTAGATGTTTTCCACTCACCAGATTTTAAAATTATTCCCCCTCTCCACCTTCTTAACACCTATAAAACCGTTATGGGTCATCAAATACCTTCCCCAATAACTACCAAAATTCCCCCATCTAATTATAAAATTCTTATAATTTTTGTAAGTCCAATCATGGAAGTCATTATTAGAAAGACTATAAGGTTAAATAAAAAATATATAATGTTTTCGTGTAATCCATTTTATTTTATTTCTTTCTCCACCTCCATTAATTATTTTTATATCATTATTATTTAATAAAATTATTATTTAAAATATAATGATATTTTTTATGTAATGGTAAATAACTATAACTTCACACACATCCATGTAATGGTTTATAAAATCCCTATTTGTATATATGATGGACTACCTCCCCATGAATCGATGTTGTTCTTTTATTACTTTACCAACAATAATGGTTTGGAATAAAAAAGAAAATATTTTATATTTTATATTTTATATATTTAAAAATTTTATATTTTTGATGTATTTATGATTTATTAATTATTGTAAAACACATACCTTCATGATTTCAATTACGTAGAAATAGGATAACGTCATTCTTATGTACGGTGGACGACCGACTCATGACGTAATGGGATTCATTGACATTATTCATGGAATGTAATAAGAAGGGATTAGAAAATAAAATTTTATAAATATGAAAAAATAATTATAATTTATTGATAATATACATATATATATATATATATTTTAAATTTTATTATTTTAATACGATACTAAAATAGAATCGTTGTTAATGCGTACATTAGACAAACCATCTCCACGAATGGCGCATTTAACATCAAATAAAAACATTTTATGTATCAATATAAATAAATATACTCTGAATATGTATCATAATTGCATAATGGTTTAAAATTTTAAGATCCCATGATCTTAATCTAAGTCACAATAAAATTTCACATCAAAACATACTCGAAAAATAGGGCTATTAACAAGCTGAACAATGAAAATATTAATAGATTTTTAACAAAACTTTGATAAGTTGTTAAAAATTATCATATATGATATTATAAATATTTATATGGATCTTTTACAAGTTAATAAAATTCAAAAATACATTATACATAGGATAAATAGCATCTAACCAAAAAATATGTTTGTGGTAAATAATTTCATCACAATTTACATTCCATTGAGGCTTATTTGTCATTAGGGACCTATTTATATTAATGTGGTTTATATAGAACCCATTTTTTATTTAATATCATGTTTTAATACTAATTATTTGTATATTATGTATAATTTTAAATTATATCACCTAATAGGTTTTTAATTGAAAATTACACAATGGTAATATTTATATATGCAGTATCACTTTAACATATTTTTATTAACATTCCCCTAAAACAATGAATTAATTATGAAACAAATTTCAAATTAAATTTAGGTGATGTATACATATTCTTGTTAGATATATTTTAGTATTTCCTTGATCATTAATTCTGATGTCTTTACCTTAGATCTGATCAACTCAAACATAACTGAGGTCATTGACTTAGACAACACAATCATAGTTGGCACTACCCACCATCCCAAGAAGATGCCCGATGTCACTCTAATTCAACAACCAAACAACCAATTAGATGAAACAACCCCCACATGGATAGGAACCATGGATAAGTGTAGGGATTCCTATCCAGTTTACACTGAAGACATCCCAATGCAAGCACTTCCCAACAATGCTTCCAAGAAAGCAGATCCACGAATATCTAGAAGAAAGAATCCACTTGTGATAAAGTAAAAAGGTGGTATCTCCCACAAAAATAAATTATAATGAGACTCCTATATTGGAACTATTAGGACCTAGAGAACCCTAGCACGTTAAGTTCCCTTAGGATCTTTGTGGTTAGAAAAAAGCAACAATATTAGAATTTCTAAACCAAAAAACCAATGGCATCAACAATGGGTCTCCCCTTGAAGTGAACAGCTATTCAATACATGGATATGTCCAAGATACTTTCTATTTTTACAAATTATGATTCATGGTTCAGAATAGTGTTAAAAATACCACCTTTCATCACGTGGATGAGTAAATCATCACATGTATGTTCTCCAGATCATGTTAGAGTACACTCTATTCAAAGATCTATGCCTCCAACATATATATTAATAGAAGATCTATATGTATTCACATTAACGATCAGTTTAATTCTATCTCAAACCCATGGGAGATCATGTGTGAATTTAATATTATTCTTCATGTGGATGAAAATTTAGTAAATGCATCATGTACCATCTCTATGATGGATTTCAGATCCTATGTTGAGGAGTCTAACCTAACTAAAATCAAATTCCTTGGGGAAAAATATACATTGTATAAGATCCGTCTAAGAGGAATGAGTAAAAGTAGAATTGACCGTGATTTTTTCAATGATTACTTTATATCGAGTTGGAAGGCTCTATCATAGGTCACTCTATCAAGATACAATTCATACAATGATCCAATTGTAACGGATTTCATGGAAATTGGTGATAGGCATCCGATTCTCCTTAGGTTTAACACTTCTGGGAATGCCCTCCATGAATGTTCCAAAATTTGATGAGACACTTTGGATATATATGGTCACAATGGAAATAGGTTGTCTTGTATTATCATTCCTAATACTATAATTATGCAATGAAGGAGTGGAGAACGAAAAAATTTTGAATTCTCGATCAAGAAATTTATTCTCTTGAAAATACATTGCTTGTGATTCTGGAATCTATCACTGTAAGAAACTTAACTAATGATATTTCACAAGAAGCTAGAGTTTCCTCTAAGAAGAATAATCTCATTTTTTGTAGTGATAAAATCCTAAAAGAACTGTTCAAATCATTTGGCTTACAGATAGAGGAAAAAACAACAAATTATTAAATATACATAAAAGATATAAAAAAGTCATCAAGCCCCTATTCTTACTAATGGCTGGGAAATATATTATTGCTGATAGGGAAATCCTCTAAAATCACATAGTTTCCTTCAACACGAGCCTCTTAAATGGTTCTTGTAGAAGTGAGGATGTGATGGATAGAATTATTCCAAAACACATCACAAAATCTACTGACATCATTTTCCCCAAAATTCTGCTGGATATTGAAATCAGCGACGTTGTTTTTGGGTTTAGAAATGGATGCTCTCTAGGCCCATATGGTTTCACCAATCACTTCTTCTAATTTAATTGGGATTTCATTCGCAATTCATTTGGAAAATGGGTTAAACACCTTTTTATATATGGATCTCCCACTGAAGGCATTAATAATTATTTTATTTCCTTAATCCCTAAGGTGGACAATGAATGTTATATTGGAGTTTGTGTATGTTTCCAAGAACATACTCTCCCTTTTTAGAAGCCCTCAATTTTATGTATTCTGGGATATTCAGTTGGTAGATAATTGTGTTCAGAAAGCCGGACAGTGGCAGTTTATCACCCGATCTACCCCCATGTCTATGTCGAAGCTGATGTTTCTAAGGATCACATTGAGTGGTTGTGGATTTTGATTGGAGAGTAGTTCTTTTGGAAACAACGAGTGGTGTATAAGTCATGGACTGCATTCTACCTGGGGTGCCTCCATTTTGGTCATCTGGCCTCTGTTTTGCATCATGGGAAAAAGGTTGATGTGCCCAATGGAGTTGAGGGGAACATGGTGCAGGCTATCCCTACTATGAACCAAATGGTGCGGGTTAGTGATGTCTTGGTTGAGCAAGTGGAGTTGCTTGATGTTTCTCAAGAGGTGTTGGCTCCTTCCAAACAAGGTGTGGAGGTCAGTGAAAAGGATCAGTAGTAGTGGCTTTCCTTGGTTCCTCTAGTGGAAGTGAAGGAGGTGAAGCCAAATGAGGTTGAGCCGCATGTTTTGTAGGTTTATTCTCATTTAAAGTAAGACTTGGGAGTATAGGAGGAAGCTATGGTTGATCCCTTAGCTGTGAGTTTGGTTGTGAAGGAGGTTCAAAGGCCCGGTGGCTCTCATGGTCGGGGCTATGAGGTTTGGAACATGTACCCTCAGTTCATGGTAAGTGGATACGAACAGGCTACCAGGATGGATTTGATTCGGGGAAAATCATTCTTGTTGGCTGCAATAGGTTCTCAAAGTGGACATGATAGGATGATCGATGGGAATGTATTGGGTTACTTTGATCAAAAAATCATTGGAACCAATTCTGGATAACTGAGGAAGGCTAGGGAGGGGGAAAAGATTTTTGGATCGGTGAAGAAAACATGTAAGGAGTCTTGGAGTATGCAGATGGATCATACTGATGTAGCAGTAATAGAGGTGGGGAACTGCTTTGATGGTCTTGAGGTCTATGATCCTCCATTATCTCATGAGGAGGATTCACTAGATGATGATAGTTTTATTCATCCCTCAGTGGATAGTATAGACTGAATTAATGGGAAAGGACCCCATAGTCCTAGATGGAAGAAGGGGGAAAAAGGCATGCGTGACTCGGGTAAATTCATTGTGGTTCAGGGGAAAAAATCAAAGGGATGCAAGGAATACTCATACTTTCCAAAACCAATGGAGACTCGGTCACCCAAGAACGATAGGAAAAGGAGTAAGGTAAAGATGCACAGAAGGGGGAAATTGAAGAATCGAGCAGAAATACAAGAGACAAGGAATAGTATGTTGGGGAATGCATAAAACTTATCCTGCACTCCCAGGAAGAAATGCTAGAGACAAGTCACCATCCCAATGTCTCCGAAAAATAGATTAATAGAATTTATGAATTTTGGTTCCTATTTTATGATAACGAGGAGCAAGAAGTGTGGATTGATAAACAAGACCACATACTGGCCATGTGAATCAATCAGAGTAAAATCAACATAGAAGAGTTTATTCAGACAATGGAAAGGATGATCACCCACCTTGAAGAGATAATCAGAGAGGATCCAGAAACCTAGGTTAGCATGCTGCACTTGGAGCTTTATCGAGTAGCTGAGTGAAATAATATTAGCCTTGTTTTTTATCATTTTTTTAGTTCCTTTCGTACCTAGTTCTTTCTTTTTGTAGAACAATGGTTTACCATTTTCCCTTAAAATAGATTTTAATTAATAAAAAATTTAATTTGGAATGTTATATTGGTAATTTATAGATATTCTCTCTACTCCACACCATTTTCAAGATCATCACCACAATTCTCTAATGTCGTCTTTCTCATGTATCTAAGAAAGTCATTTCAGGGAATCAATTTTTATATGTAAAGGGAAGAAAACATCAGTATTTCCTTCTAAATACCTATGAATGTGTGAATATACTCATTAGACTACAATAGGATGGAATATATCTCTCAAAATAGATATTAGTAAGGAATTTGACACTATTGAATTAAGAATTTTTGGTTCTATTATTCATGAGTTTGGATTTCATAAGAGATTAATTCAATGGATTGATAAAGTGATTAGCTCTTCCTATATTTGCATTTAGGTTAATTAGTATTCTAAAGTCTACATCATGTTCTATAGAAGAGTGAGGAAATGGGACCCCATTTCTGCTATCATTTTTGTGATTAATGGAGACAATCTTATTAGATTGTTGCTTCACGAGACCAACAATGGAGAAATCAAAACAATCAAGGCATCTAGAGGAATATTTTCACCCTATCACATTATTTTTTCTAATTATATCATCATTCATACTCATAGTTAATGTATAAAAATCCAAAATAATTAGAGGACCTTACTTTACTTGGAAATTGTTTTGGGACAAGAAGTTAATTGTAGAAAGTCATTTATCTTCTTTGGAAAGAATATTTCATCCCCTATGAAATCATTCATGATACGGGACCCTGGAATAAGGGAAGGTTCTATATCCTTCCCTTATATTGGGTTCCACTTGTTCCTTGTAAGACCTCACTCCTCTCACATTGTAGATGTTGTGAGCTAGGATAGAAGATACCTCACTTCTGGGAAGGGAATGTCTCTCTCAATAGCGAGAAAATTGATCATTATCAGGCTTGTGGTCACCTAAAAATCTGTTTACTCCTTCAGGGAGTACATCAAGCCTTCATCCACTATTAAAACCATCAAATCTCTCATTAAAATCTTATTGTGGACTGGTTATATCCTATAATTGAAAATTATTACCACTCTACTGAAGCAGTGTCATGTGACACAAATCCTGGGAGGACATGGAATTAAAATTATAGAGGTATTCAATCAATCATTACATGAATAATATTTTTGGAGGCCCATGATGGAAAACTCAAACTCCTTGGAATTTATCAAATCCAAATTCCTTACTAGGATGATTAAAGGGAATATGAACTACATGAAATCCTCTATTTGTTAGGGTCTATAAAATATTTTCTCGAAGATCAATACGCACTCTTACTGGTTAGAAACCACTCAATCCTCTCTAAAATTATAGAAGGATAATTGGATTGGTGATTCCTTTTATTAATAGTGTAATCACTCCTGACATGCAACCTGAATACAATGAAAAAATTGGGGAATATATTGATTAGATTACTATTCTTCTAACTGAAATTTCTGCAACGATATCTTCTTATGTTTTTATGAACACGTAAGACATGCTCATCAAGGAATCGAGGGAAAATTGAGTTATGGATTTCAATAGTTTCTAAAACTATCTTATTCAACGTAACTGTATAGGGATTGCGATCATTAAAAAAATGGTTGCAACCATATCAATTTACACTCCTATGGTGTCTCCACCTCAACAAGATTCTGGTTGAGGTCAATCTACCATGTGTTGGAATCTCACAATGTTCAGGGTGGTCTATATTCCATCATCATCAGGATGATTTTAATCATATATTTCTATCCTTCAATACCACTGTATCTTTTTAGAATGATGTTTTTTACTTATTCGAACAATACTGTCTATAAACATTGAACACTTCATCTTATATGCTTGAATTATCTGGGATTTGGCTATCAAATCAAGTCTGCATTCTCAAATCTACTTTCATGAAAAAGAATTATGTATTCAATCTTGTAAAGCAAGGATAATCATATAAATGAAAATTACTCTTTCAACCATAGGGTTTCACGCTCTGATATCCTTCTTGTAGTTCACCATGAAAACACCTTACACGAGGAATATTGTAGCAACTCAATCAGGGATCCCAAAATTATAAAAATTATGTACATACATGTATAACACCATAAGCCACATGGAACCGTTGAAGTCTTCTATTTACCTCCATTTGTAGGCGGGATAAAATTGAATTCAAATAAAAAATCAAGAAAAAACCAAGGAACATTCAACTATGAAATTTCATTCAGAGATCATAATTGTGATTTTTAGTAGGATTTCATTGTTAATGTTGATATACAACTTCTCTTGAAGAATGAATTGTGGATTTCATCAAGGCTATTTCTATTAAACCGCCATAAAATTATAACAATGTCTAGTATGAAAGTTAATCAACCTCATCATTCATGCTATCAGAATGGGTATGCTTCAACATTTATGGAATCTCACATCTAAATGGGTTAATTGCCTATACACTCTTGCCTCAATGAATTACATTATCTTTCATGTCAATCTTGAATCCAATAAACTTGTTTATTTTTTTTCAAAAAAAGGGGCCTCTTAGGATAGTTATACTAATCATTCAAGCATACCAAGTGAGTTTCTTCCTATTCTTCAACATGATAAATTTAAATTACCTTCCTTTCGACTCTTGTAACCCTCATTTTATAATATGAAGACTTGTTTCTTTTAAAAAAACCATTAGTTTTAAAATATCATTAGAATATAACTTGACAGTAAAGGTTACATATAGCTAGGAAATGTGGAATACAATAATAAATCATTATAATAATTAATTTATAAATTATTATTAGTCTTAATAATATTACTATAAGAAAAATCTACGAATGCATTTAATTACTAGTTTGTTGATTAAATGGTATGTTTGTTAAATTATTTTCCTTTCGATATTGATTACTCCTTATACATTTCTTTAAATGGAATGTGTGTTTATTTATTACATTTATGATTTTATAATATCCCAAAAATTAATTTATTTGGAATGTCTTTTTAGTTATTTATGTTTCCATACTAATTATTTTTTATCAAGATACATAAGTGGATTTTTTTCATTTATTTACCTTACCGTATTGACTATTAATTATTCATTCATGATAACTTCCATATTATTTCATTATTACATATAATTTTAGATAAACCTTGTTTCCATTATCTATGTTATGAAGAATTTATTTTTTAATGAGTCGTTAAGGATATTTTCTATTATATTTTGTTAAGTATTGTGTTTTATTTTCATTTTTCCAATCTAAAATGGATATCCAGTATGTATCTAGTTTATAAAAATTTCTAAAGACATCAATCACATCGAAAATAAATCTTATATTGATGATAATGTAATAAAGTAAAATACTAGCTATGTAAAAATGGGTTCAGTGGTTCAACTATTGATATCAATAGGAAGATTAATAGAAATATTGGAAACAAAAATTTGGAAAAGATAAACTCGGAACATAACCTTAAGATAGAATTTGAGGAAAGGTATAGAATAAAATAATATAATTTTTCTAAGGTATATATTGTGTGGTTATTCCTTGTAAATCATCCCTATATTCATTCTACAAGTGCACATTGTTATGGAATAGATGTACCTAGGGGTAATAAATTTAAAAACAGCATGTTGGGCTTTACATGAGTGTAACTTGATACAAGAAAATTTTCCTTACTGCACACCAGGTTTCATACTCCTAGGGTATATACATAGAAAAATTCACATTTTAATTAAGAATAAAAATAAATTATTATAATATAATGATACCCCCAATGAAACCATGATTATGATTATGATATTAGCTATTCCTAAATTTTCAATTTATGTTATGTGTTATAACATATTTAGAGTTATACAAAAATTATAATTCTATGAGAAAATCTAGTATCATCCACTTTCTAAACTTGGAACATTGATGGAAGAAAGGTATCAATATTTTGGGAAAGTGTATATGTTTCCATTTTTAGGAATTCAATATAGCTAGTATTATAACTGATAATGTTATGGGTATATAAAGGAATAGTATTCAGGTTTTGAGAAATAAACCTTCCCAGACAGAGAAACATTTTTGAAATGATATTATACAATTCTAGAACACATATTGTGATAAAGGCCCCATAATTTAGTATTATTACTATTCCAATAGAATCTAAGACATTGTTTATGTAATTAGAGAAGATCTTTATGTCATTTAGATTTGGTTAAAAGGAAATTTTTATAGTTGTAGTGTATTTTCATTAATTGTTATTCTTTGAATGGGTGTCAATTGATTGAGAATACTTTATAGGAAAATGAAACAGAACCCATAGAATGGAAATACTTTATGGATATATTATTTGATAAATATTTCCCCCACGGGAAAAACCTGAGATGGAGATAAAGTTCATCAGTTTATATCAAAAGGATGTAGAATGTTTTATTTACAATGAAGAAACCATTACAAGGTAAGCTAAGTATTCTATAGATTACATACATAACATGAAATGCAATATTTTCTACTTAATTGAAGTACTTAATATAATTATTTAAAATAAAATGGTCTCTCATGAATATTATTTATATAATGATATAGATTTATGTTTTATTAACATGGAGAAAGAAAAATCTATGTTTTATTTCATTAAAGGTAAGTATGATAAGAAGAACATGACAAAGAAAAAATAGATAAAGGGATGATGGAAAGGAAGGATTTTATCCCATGTGATTAATGTGGGAAGAATAACATTAGAAAACTATTCAAAGGATTTAATGTTTTTTATAAGTGGGGAGTAATGATTCCACCAAAAAAATAATGTATTGTGAAAAAAATATAAAACAAAATTATTATGTGATTTAACAGTAAAAATATGGGGAACTATGAAAATAAATTCCCCTTTCCTTTTGGGAATATTCCTCAAAAAATCGATGGGGTCATCGTCAAACATATACTATTGAAAATGTAGAATTTTAAATTATTAATGTGAATATGTATTTTGATCCTTGGAATATGATTTAAAATTATTTTATTGATGATATTTAGAATCATAAATTGTATACAGATTGTTCAATCATATTATTTTATTGAGGATTTCAAAGCATATTTTTAATGTCACTGATGCATAAGAAAAATGATTCTATTGAAAATTGAACAAATTAAGAAAACATATGTTTGGGGGAAATATATCCTTTAATATGTTACTGATTCTTAGACAACTATTTTGTGATAAAGAGATTATAGATATGTATAATGTAAGTTGAATAATATAACTAAATTAGAACTAATTAATGATGTGTTGAAAAAGTGGTTTATTCCGTTAGTGATAACGTTTATTGGTTTTTGGGATTTAAAACATATATCCAATTTTATATGTTTTAATTTTTTTATAAGGAATCATTCATGTTTTATATAAGGTTTTATGGTAATTAGGATTATTATAATGTTTCAAATTAATACATGATTCAGGTTTTCACATGTTTGGTATGTGAATATTTGGAGATACTTCATATTGTTTGGGTTAATGATATAATCATTTTTCATATTTAGTGTCCTTCTAAATATTTGGATCATGATATTTGGGAAGTCTCATTTGGTACAACATTTTTGAGATGGTTTAAGTTATTCCCTAGACAAGGTTCTATAAATTAATGTATTACTTCACTATATTATGAAACCAATACTATGTGATTAAATTGAAATTATTCTAGGCACCCAAAAGGATAATATATAGTTTTTGAAATAGAAACATATGAAATAGGTATATTTTTCTATTTTATTAGAAAGTGAAATAATTCCTCAACTATATAAAATTGTCCTAAAACAAAAATGACGTCGTATTATTATCATTTTTTATAATATAAATGACCCTTTTAACATCAATAATTTATGGATTTTCCCCTCAAATTTACCCGGAATTTTTTCTCTATATCTATAAATGAGTATTTGGTAGTTATTATTCACTACCACTCCTATGTTTTCATTTCCCACAAATGTTCTCCAACTTAGAAACCCAGTTTGGTAATTATTCCTGATGAATTCTGCATATCTAATTTTCTCTTACTAAGATGATATTATATTAAAAATACATATATTTTCGGTTTTCAACAATGAAATTTGTAAATATTAATCCACATATTACATTGATCATGTTTAGATTATGAACAAAATTTTAACTTATGGTGTTGAAAATGTAACTACAAGTAATTCTAAAAGATTAATATTTAATTCAATTGCATGTATGGAATGGAATAGATAGATTATTAATGAATATAACATCCAAGTATATTAAAATATATTTAATATTTAAAATAAATTTAATCTATTCTAATGCTTCAAATTCACACAATAATATTTAATCTTTCGTTTCATGCCATGATTACTTTTTTTGATGGCTTGCGTTATAGGCAACATATACTCTTACCAAATAATAATAATATTGTAATTTAAAATAGAAATTATATACTCTTTGTTATATTGGAGGTTATAAAGATTATAAACTAACTTCTGAAAACATATTTCTGAATTCATTGGATACAAATTAATTAGAAACAAACATATTAACTAACAGAATATAAATGAAATATTCAAAAAAACAATTTATAGTTTACAAAATGTGTTTTATAATAAAAAAAATTTCATTTAATAAAATTATTGAATGCTAATAATTAAATTTTTATATTATATATTGCTTAAATATTTTTAAAATAATCTATTATATTTTATAGGATTAGGATTATAGATAATTTATTTTTATGTTTAAAAATATGTATTTTTCAAGAGTAATTTTCTTTGAATATTGATGATTAACTTGTCTTAAAAATAAATTTCGATATTATTAAAAAATTTATTTGAAAATATATAACTAGTTTCAAATTTTATAATTTCTAATATATCTTAGGGTAATCCTTTTTTAGTAATAAATGATATTTCTTATGTTTATTAACAGTTAAAAATATAGAACTTTAATAAAAACACAATTTGTCTCTAAATATTTTAGAATGATGAATTATATTTTAAATTAATTTTTAAGTAAAATGTATATAAATATTTTATATATTTATAATTTTTTTCATTTCAATCAATCTAAAATTTAATTTTGATAAAAAACTTAGTAAATGTTTGAACATTTCAGCATTAAAACCCCATTTTTTTATCTCGTATGTGGGAATAATTTTAAATTAATTTTTTCCCAACATTTTAATTAAATTAATAACTATTGACACTATATTTGGTATAATAATACATTAAAATATATAATTAGTTCAAATTATATTTAGACTAAATTTATTAGTGAAATATTTTAAAATTATTTTTATTGATTAAGAGAAAATTGAGTCTACTAATGGATTAATCACTAAACTAATGGGGGAAAATGATATATAATCTTGTCCAAAACACATTGTATATACATATTTAGACCTTATCCAAAATAGTTCCTAATTAATTGAAACATTTTATTCAAATTACATGTAAAAAACCTTGGATTAATTCACTCATTCGAAAGTTTTCATGTTTTCCCCACAACTTATAAAATGCTTCCACCACTCCAACATATTCAAACTTCTAAAAAATCATGTGTTTTGACAATACATACCCAAATCACTCCCACATATCCCAACTCATAACTTTCAAGACTTATCTTGAGAATAAATACATCAAATTTGGAATTAGTTCAAACCTACGGAGGATACATGAAGAAGATGTAATGTATTCCAAAAAAAGTTTTTATCTTATTTCCATCAATGAATCATTATATTCATTTTATATAACGATTAAATAAAACAATTATCATAAATATAATAATATATAGTTATTATAAGTTTATGACCTATAAAATCACACACATCCATCAATGGGTTTATGAAATCATCATTAAATGTGTACAGAGGACTACTGTCTTGCAAACAAATGTCGTAGGGTTTTCCATTACCACCTATTATTGTTTAGAATAATGGTTAAAATTATAGTTCATTATTATATTTATAACATTTATAACATTTTTCATTATTCTATACTTATTATACAACACATAAATTCATGCTTATCATTTTGTTGAAATATGATAACGTCATTCGTTTGTATGACGGACTACAGCCCCCTGAATTGAGATTATTAATTCACACATTACATGGAATACATTAAAGGTGTTTTTAATTAATATATGTGATATATATCAAGTTTTAATTATGTTATAATGATAACATATATATATATATATATCTTTTTCTTTTATTTCATTTAATATTATTAGAAAATGGAATCATCCTTCATTTTTACATACGACATACCATATTCATTAATAGTGAACTTCATTTACTCTCACTACATTTTATGGATTAAATTAAATACATATATAATTAATATATGTTATAATTTAATAATGTTTTAAATTTTTCACATGATGAAATCAGGATCTAATTATGAGAAACAAAAGAATAACAAGTCAAAACATATTGAGAAAACCAGGCGGCTAAAACATGAATAAAGGAAAACAATCTAATATTTTTAAAAAATGAGTGATAAAATATTACAAAACGGTCATATATGATATTATTAATATTAATATGGTTCTATAATATGTTAATAACATTATTAAAAATATTTTACAGGATGTTAATGAGATTTTATTTCAAAACATGTGTAATATAAGGGATTTCATCTCAATTTACATTCTATTGATAATTATTTGCTATTATGAACCTATTTTCTTTAATTCGGTGCTTATACTATCAATTACTAACTTAATATCATTATTCACTCATAATTATTGTAATTTTATAGTTCAATTTGAATTATTTCATCCAGGGGATTAGGACATATAAATTATAATGTCGTAAAATTTATATTTTCAATGAAAATTTCTTTTTTGATTGTTAACATTCACTTTAAACATTCACATCCATGGGAAAATTTATTAACATTGCATTTTTATTAAATATCCTTATTATTTGGTGATTTATATTTTTAATTCCAAAACTATAATCTATTTATACATATGTGGTTTACATTGAATTTTATTTGATTAATAGGGGAAATGATTTTAAACTCTTATTCTCTAATAAATGATGATATTTAATGATATAAAATATTATTAAATAAACTATTATTTATTTGAGGAATGATTTGGACCAAATTACTTTTGTGCGGCTTAGTTAATTATAGACACTTGATTCCCCAATTGTATAATGAGACTAATAAATTATAAAAATTAGGTAGGATTTTTCCTAGTAGTTTTAAATTATCTTGAAAAATAATTTTGATAATAAAGGATTCATGTAACTGGGAAACATGGCATACAATAATTTAGAATTTCTTATTATCATAATTTCATTACAATTATCCATTATATTATCATTATGATAAAATCTATGGATTCTTTTCATTCACAGATTATTGATTAAATGATATTTGTATTGAGTTATTTATATGTCAATATTTATTATTCCATATATAGTTATTTAAAAGGAATGTGTGTTCAATTATTTATCATCGATATTGATTATTCCTTAACCTATTAATTATGTGGATTGTGTGTTTAGTTATTTACCTTCATTTATTTTCCATTCCATGGTCAATATTCCTTATCAATGTCTTTAAGTGGCATGTAGGTTCAGTTAGTTACCATGGAATTTTTTTATTAATTACTAATTAATAATAGATTCTATAATAATTAAACAGTATGAAAAAATTGATCTAACTGAAAAAAATTTCCCTTCCCAAAATTATTCAAGAATTTTTTTTTTGAATGTGAGTTAAATGGGGAAATTTATTATTTTTTGTAATGTATTGTCTATTATTTTAATATTCCTAGTGTATAATGGGTATCATGTATATATATAGTTTTTCGAAATAGCTAAACTGAATGATCATTTTTTATTTGAATCAAATATAGACGACAATGTGATATTGTCTGACACTGGTTATGGGCTACTGAGGTCGGGGTCTCAACACAAATCAATTTACAATTTTATTCTTTAAAAAATTGTTTGTTTTAAAAGGATATGTCATATTTTAAATATTCTGGTTTCAAAATTTCAAATTATGACTCATGAGTATGTAAAGAATATATCCATCTGTTATATTTGGATTAATTTGAGTTGTGTGTAAGAGGAATTTATTTAGTTCACTTTGTAGGAATGACATCAGATAAATGGGTGGGTGTTGTAGCAACACTGAGTGGATTTAGTTTTGGATTTGAAGCCCAATCTAGTAAACTCTTAAGTGGGGTATTACTCTTGAAATTACTATTAGATATTGTTATAAGTTGTTTGGCCAGATCCTATAGTATTTTTTTTCTGATAAAGTGTTTTTCATATGATGACTTCCCATTCAAAAAAAAACTACTAGGAAACTAATAAGGTAGGGAGTGTCTCATAAAACACGTTTTATCAACTCCTTTAATGTATATGGAACATAACAATGGAGGGATAATTAAAAATGGTAAAAATGTCTCATAGAATCTCTTGATATGACAAATTCATGCATTCATGTATCATGTGAGGCAATGAGTTTTAAAACTCATGGGTGAGTTTAATTTTATTCTAGATATTGTATTAATTCCCATGATGAATAAGTTATATGAGTGTTTAATATGTCTCTAATGCATCAATGCTTGAAATGAAACACAATGGTGAGGGGGTTAGTTGAGTACCCAAATATTGATGAATATTGATAGTGAGAGACCCAAAGCTTAAAGTACATGGAAATTACATTACTTTGGAAGAATACTTAACCAAACCCGAAGGATTGTAACAGTTTAGTGTCTTTGGAAACTCGGAACATATTCTTCTAATCCTGGTGAATGATCCTCAACATCTCCCATAATGATATTGTCCTTTTGTTTTCTTACATAAAACAATTCATTATGTCCTGGGGAAAAGAAAACATATAAACTGTGAGCTCAAATGCTATGTAAGGGTAATCAGGGAGAAAATAAAACAATCCATATAAATTTGAACATAAAAACATGAACATAATGTTTAAACATCAAAATCATGAGCAATAATAAAGAACATGGAAGTAAATAAGGCATAGATCATAATGGAACATTAGTCATGATGAAATGATATTGTAATAAAACATGTTATTGTGGAAATAATTAAGCACATGTTATGATTTCCATAGTAACCAAGGCATTGCTTCCAAGACCATCGTAGGGGAAAAAGTCTCTTTCTGAATCGAGTTCACTACTCGTTTCAGTCCTGTAACACTGAACCAGATTAACTTACCATTCCAGCCATGTCTATCTCATGAGATATAAATCTTTACCCAATGTATTGGAGGGAGATATAGGTCCCACCCATCACATATTTAATTCATTCTTACGTCTGCCATAACATAAGAATAAATCATTCATCATAACCCAAAGAATAAATTGGATTTCATAAACATCATTACATCATAAAATAATACTTATAAAACAAATGGATATCATTTCATCATAAGAATAGTGAAACCATATAAATCATAGAGACATTATACTTGAAACATACACATATTAAATAATGTCATCTTAGATTAAAAATGGTTTTGATAAAACACATGAAATGTATTCTTGAGGAAAATATCATTTCTTCTTGAAAATCATTTTCTTTTCACAAAATTCCATGAAATTATTAATGAAAGAGATTTTGTTTAAAATATTCATGAAATTTTATTGAGGAAGCTTCATGAATATAAGGCTTTATAAAACTGTAAAAATCCTTTTATGCCGTATAAGTTAAAAAAACATTCTCCTCATACTTTTGTGGGAAAAGTCAAAAAGTACCTCGTGTGGTAAAAAATATATTCCTTACATACCATGTAGTAAATGTCAAAAAATGGGTTAAAATGACTTTAAACATACATAAAAACATTTTTAGAAAATATGGTCTTGGATGATAAACATAACCCCAGTAAATACTTATGAATAAACAATCTCGGATAAGAATGAGATTTAAATAATTATCCCTTACCTTAGGTCTGATATGCTTCGTACGTATCTGAACCTCTTTTATAATGATTTAAATAATGTCATTGACTTATTAAAAAATAATATACATTGTTATGATATCATATATGGTTCACTTATGAATTTATATTACCCGTTCATTTGTAAATTCCATGTTAAGTAGTGTTTTAGGTAAAATCGTTTCATTTGACGTTCGTGTTTTGACTTGAGATTATTCATATGATTATTCAGATCATGGGTACTTAATTCCTGATAATAAAACATGATTTATATATAATATATATTCAGAATAATCATATATATAATAGATCAATAAATGGATATAAATACACCGTTCATGGAGACGGTAGGCCGTACATATGCATGAATACTGTTTTCGTTTCCTTATTGAATTGAATGGAATTAAGTAGATGACATAAATTTATATATAAATAAATCCAGTAGCATTATTATGTCATTTATTTCATGATTACTTATTATCTATACTTTATAATCATTCTTGAATTGTTTACATGGAAAATGAATCTCATCGCGTCGTGGAGACGGTAGTCCGTATGTACGCACGAACGATGATATCATTCCCATGATCATGGAATTGTATTGAAGTGTTTTTATAATATTTCAGAATCATTATCAATTTAAAATAATCATATATAGTTATTAATTTACACCATTATTCCCATCCAAGTAATGTGGTGGTGGGAAAAAAATTACACCACGGCGTGGAGACGATATTCCGTACGTACGCACGTGCGGTGATTTCGTTTTCCATAGGATGAATAGAATGTTAAATAGGGTTGTTTCATATATATAATTACATATCATTATATGAGTGATACTGATGTTATTTATTCATAATTATACATCTAAAGAAGAAAAAGAAGAAGAAGAAATAAATTTGAAAGAATCGGTAATGGGTATTACCTCTTCTTCGACACGCCTCTTTGAAACCTACTCTTACTACACTATGATTGGATTTTGAATAATACCAGGACCTATAGAATGTTTATAAGGTGGTTTATAAGGGAAATGGGCAGGTTTTTTCCGAGCTTCAAGGCTCATAAGGGTGTGAACGGAAGTGGGAAGGGGTTCCCTTTTTAAAAGGGAGGAGAGGGGAACCTTTGGAAATCTTAAAAATATTAATTTATAATAAATCTAAACCCACTTAAAAACCTCAAAAAATGACTCAAATTATAATATTAGATGAGATAGGGTTGTAATCTCATCAACCAATAAAATTTAGACTTTTAGGGAATTTATTTTAAACATTATCAACTTGATTTATCCTTATTTAATCTATTAACATTTATTTGTGGTAATATGATTCTAAATTTTAAATTGTTATAAATAATTACTTATGTGCAGTGAATTATTCATAATTAGATAAATTACGACATTTTAAACTATATATATTTCAATTTATAATTTTTAAATATTTTTGTGATTTTTATACAATTTAATAATATGTTGTTTTTATAAAATAACAATAGTGTCAATTTTGACAGTATTCATTTATTTGAATTTAAATAAACTACACACAGGGGATATATACTAACTAAAATATTAAATAGGTTCCTAACATGTCATGGTATTCTAGAAAATTAGTGGAGCACATTAAATAGTTTATATAATATTTATTTTACTATTTGTAAAACCATTTATTTGATATTTCTCTTAATAAAATAATTACTACAAAAGTTTTGTATAATTATTAAATATAATTATTTGATGCATAAAAATTAAAAATAAATTACTAGAATGAAGATAAATCTTATATATTTTATAAGAAAACATTTAGTCAGATGTATAGTCTAAAATACACAATTTTTAAAATTTTGTGTTTATTAAATTATGAAGGTGACAACTTTGACATCATATGAAATAAAATAATATAAGTGTCATAATCACTTTTAAAAGAATCCAAACGGTCATATATTAGGTCATTGGATGATTATTATGTATATATACACTACCAATAAGTTTTGGTCTGGTTTTTGAGCCTTTTAATATGTATTACTATTTCAATAAAAATAATATTATTGATTTTTTACTAAATAAATAATTTCTGCATCATTAATGTATAAGCTAATAAGGTAATTAAATAACTCTTAAAATTTACAAATAAATTACCATGGTAAAGAAAAGAATTTTAGATTTCAAATGGGTATTTATAACCTAATTTATATTCTATATAACCTTATATTGAAAATACTTTATTTATTAATGTTTGAGTGAGACACATTTCACTTTCCTTTAAATAAAATAAACTAAAGGTCTTAATCACCTCCAAGTGGGTTCTAATTGATTCCATTTAGACCGAAATATGACTTAGTACGAAATATAATCATCCAATTGTATTTATATAAGTTTTAGGGAAATTTTATAATATTATATTTACCCCTAATCACCTGATTTACCTTTTACTAGGGTAAATAAAATTTACAGTAGTTACTATTCATAATGGAAAAAAATAAAACGTAGTATATGAATATAATTTGGACCCACAGATTCCAAATATGGAATCCATTTTTCCAAATTCAACACACAGAAGTTGCAGAAATTAAATTAAAATTAATCTCATTGTCGATAGAAAATGGGTTTTTGTTTAAAACATTGCAAAAGATTGAATTGATTAAACCTACAAATTCAATGTAAAATCAATGCTAATGACATAAATTATATTAAATGGTAAAAATATATTCTATTTTTACTTTAAAACCATTCAATATTATAATTTATCCACATAAATTATTATGATGAAAAAATTTGTTTTTAATTATAATATAGCGTGTTTTTACTATTTATCAAAATAAGAAAGTTGTCAAAATAATATGAAAATTTTATCCAAATTAAATTTTTATATTTTGATTCCATTTAATAATTCTATTTTTTCAAATTGAACTTATAAACATGTCAAAAACTATATTTAAGGTGGGTGCTCCATCAAAAGGCAGCAAAACTGCATTTTTTTTGGAAAATACATATTTTACCTGAAAAATTTATTTTGTTCCCAAACCATGTTCTAGAAAATATGTGAGATGAATAATAATGTTATAAAATTCAAAATTTAGTTAATAATATTCATAATGGCTAGACCATAATATTATTATAACAATATATCATTGTTTAGTGAAACCTAGTATTGCGTACTGCACACGCTATCGAGGAAGGTCGCGATTGCGTGTAATGCAAACCAAGTCAGGGTGGCATGTAGTGCAAGAATCCATTGTTATTTCATATAACAAAATACAACCATATTTCATTTTTACATTTAAAAATTTCTATACTTAATGTTGCGTAGAATAATTTCTACAAAAAGAACTTGAAATTGTGTGTAACACAAGCCAAGAATAGTGTTGTGTATACTTCAAGCTAATACGGTGTTGTGTATAGTGCAATATAATATTGGTGTATCTTACAACACAATAAATCAATGAAATTAAAAATAATAATTCTCATAAAATCTTGGGTTGTTACATTCTACCCCCCTTAAAATGAATTTCGCCCTCGAAATTCGTCGGGGTTATAAATGGTTTATTACATTAGAGTTTCTTTCATAGAAACCCACATCGTAATAGGGAATACCAAAACATATCATTAAAAACTAATGTAGGAAACGTTACAGTTACCCAAATTAACTAATCAATGGGTTTCCACATACGAGAACATAGGTGAAAATATGGATATGGAAGAAAAATCTAACCATCATGTTCTGATGGAGAGTGGTAGAGAAAAGGTCTATGAAAAAGCCAACAATCCCAAAGCCATAGATTTGTGATGATCTAAGGTACAATCTAATTCATCAGATATAAGAGTACTAGGAAAACATTTTTTGGCTTTCAATATAATTTCCCTAATGTTGAAGAATTTTTGAATTAAATGAAATTCTTACTTGATTTTGGTACAATGTCATTGTTGTTCATCTCTTGAATAATTGTCACTTTATCTCTTAAAGAAATGAAGTTGAATTTGTCTTCCATGAAGTTTTAGCGGATCATGTGGTAGAATGATAGGTCATTCCATCTGTCTTAAACAAAAGGTTAGCAAAATTTATATACATAAGTCCATCTATGGTGATATTATTCGTATATGGTTCCAAAAATGGACTTATACTTCATTTATCATACCTCTTAGGAAAATAAACTAGTTTATACTAACCAGGGACTTTCTGTAGGCTAGTAGTAGGCGATAAAGTCATGTCGCACTTCGGTTGTGGGTTCGATTCCCACAACCTTGTGCGATGCGATGGGTTGTCACCCATATTGCATGTTGTCATTTTTTTCTAAAATTACATCATTATGAAATTTCATCAATAATATTGAAAAAAAGTTCTAGACTTAAACAATACTAACTTGTGTCCAACATAATCCATTTCAAATCGTTAGGCTTATCCAAAATACTTATGTCAAAGCATATAGTATAAAGAAAACAATTATTAGAAATTTCATCTATAGAGCATGTGAATACCATCCTTTATCCCTGATATATCTTTTTGATCACATTCCAATCATGTGAATACCTTAATCCTGAATTCTCTTGAAAAATGAAAACCCATTGAACCTTAGTGAAAACATGAATTCTATCAATAGTTAACTCTTTCCACATACCAAAATCCCAAAAATTCTTTATACTCAAACCATGATATCACTTTGTCCTTATATAATTCATTATCTAATTAATACT
The DNA here is from genome assembly GCA_963277665.1 of Viscum album. Taxonomy (NCBI): domain Eukaryota; kingdom Viridiplantae; phylum Streptophyta; class Magnoliopsida; order Santalales; family Viscaceae; genus Viscum; species Viscum album. Next base: position 1,889,357,682 of record OY728143.1, on the reverse strand, counting down.
ATCTAACATTTCATTATCTCCTTAACACTTATTTATGCTCGTATTAGGTGATTTCAAAAAAATATCTGAATAACCTTTCATGGTTATTGGTACAATTCATCATACACATTCAAAACATAAGGAAAAACAATAGTGTAAAAATCCTTAGATGTGTATTTATTCCATAGTACCATTACCTATACAACATAACTCTTGATAAACATAAATCATTGCACTACCTTCTTAAACCATTGACCAATCTTCAACACATCTTTCATATCATATATCATTTGTGGTCTCCTCATCATCATCCACATAAATACTACCAATATGACCATGCTGATTCTCTTCATGAGATTTTCCCTTAGGGAATTGGTTTTCATAATGCGCATACATTCCAAATTTTAAACATCTAATCATTGTTGATGTCGTAGCAATACCATTATACTTCTACATGGTGATAACTAACCCTTTTCCTTTGCACTTACTGGATTTGTATCCTTGTTTTCCACACCCAAAGCATCTTCCAGTTCCTTTGAAACATTTCCCTTGATAAAACTTCCCACATGATTTATATGAGGGAAATGGAAATTTCTTTCCTCTATGATCAACATGAAACTCCATAATTATTTTATTAGCTGAGTCGGGAAACATACCAAAGTTGAGATTATTGATCATATTATGAGATTGCAGATTAGGCATAACAACGATATGTGGACCTCCATATCCAATTTCATTTTTTCTCAAGAAGAATATCATTCCATTTTCCATCATATCTTCCATTATCGTGAATCTTCCCATTCCCAACCATTTTCTAGAACCCAAAAAGAATACTGTGAGAGGCCAAAATCATAATAAAGGGGGATTACCTTCAATATATAACATCTTAGGTTAAATTCTGTGATCGTTGCCATAATTCTAGGACTATTACCTATACTTATACTTAACCTTAGGGACATCCCTATACATACCATAGAAATATCTCTAGGGATATCACTAAAGTTTTCGCATCCTAGTTTCCAAAGGTTAACTAAACCATTCCTCTGATACCAACTATAGATACCCAAAGCTTGAGGTACATGGAAATTACATTACTTTTGTGGAATACTTAACCCAAACTCAAAGATCGTAATAGTTTAGTGTCTTTGGAAACTCAGAACATATTCTTCTAATCCTGGTGAATGATCTTCAACATCTCCCATAAAGATCTTCTCCTTTTGTTTTCTTACATAAAACCATTCATTATGTCCTGGGGAAAAGAAAACATATAAATGGTGAGCTTAAATGCTAAGTAAGGGTAATCAGGGAGAAAATAAAACAAACCATATACATTTGAACATAAAAACATGAACATAATGTTTAAACATCAAAATCATGAGCAATAACATAAAACATGGAATTACATAAGGCATAGATCATAATGGAACATCAATCATGATAAAATGACATGGGAATAAAACATGTAATTGTGGTAAAAATTAAGCACATGTTATGATTTCTATAGTAGACAAGGCATTGCTGCCAACACCATCTTAGTGGACAAAGTCCATTTCTGAATCGAGTTCACTCCTCGTTTCAGTCCTGTAACACCGAACCAGATTAACTTACTGTTCCAGCCATGTCTATCTCATGAGATATAAATATTTAACCAATGCATTGAAGGGAGATATATGTCCCACCCATCTCATATTTAAGTCATTGTTATGTGTTCCATATCATAAACATAAATCATTAATCATAACCCAAAGAATAAATTGGATTTCATAAACATCATTCCATCATAACATAATCCATATAAAACAAATAGATATCATTTAATCATAAGAAAATTGAAACCATATAAATCATAGAGACATTATACTTGAAACATAAACATATGAAATAATTTCATCTTAGATGGAAAATGGTTTTGATAAAACACATTAAATGAATTCTTGAGGAAAATATCCTTTCTTCTTGAAAATTTTTTCTTTTCACAAAATGTCATGAAATTTTAAAATAAAGTGATTTTTTTGAAAATATTCATGAAATATTTTGGTGGATGATTCATGAAAATAATTCTTTATAAAACCATAAAAATCCTTTCATTCTGTATAAGTTAAAAAAACATTCTCCTCATACTTTCGTCGGAAAAGTCAAAAAGTACCTTATATGGTAAAAAAAAGATTCCTTACATACCATGTAGTAAAAGTCAAAAATTGGTAAAAAGAAATATAAAAATACATAAAAACATTTTTATAAAACATGGGCATGGATGATAAACATAACCAATGTAAATACTTACAAATAACCAATCTCGGATAAGAATGTGAATGGAAGAATTATCCCTTACCTTAGGTCCGATATGCATTGTACATATCTAAACCTCCTATATAATGATTTAAATAATGTCATTTACTTACTAAAAAATCATATTCATTTATATGATATTATATATGGTTCACTTATGACTTTATATTACAGGTTCTTTTGTAAATTCCATGTTAAAGAGCATTTTGGGTAAAATTGTTTCATTTGTCGTCCGTGTTTTGACTTGAAATTATTCATATGATTACATAGATCATGATTACATAATTATATAATATAAAACATTATTTATATATAATATATATTTATAATAAACATATATATAATAAATCGATAAATGAAAAGAAATACACTATTCACGGAGACGGTAGGCCGTACGTACACATGAATGCTGTTTTTGTTTCTTTATTGAATTGAATGGAATTAAGTAGATGAAATACATATATATATATAAATAAATACAGTAACATTATTATGTCATATATTTCATGATTACTTATTATATAGACATTATAATCATTATTGACTTGTTAACATGTAAAATGAATCTCATCGCGTCGTGGAGACGGTAGTCCGTACGTACGCACGAATGATGATATCATTCCCATGATCATGGAATTGTATTGAAGTGTTTGAATAATATTTAAGAATAATTATAAGTTTACAATAATCATATATAGTTATTAATTTACACCATTATACCCATCCAAGTAAGGTGGTAGTGGAAAACAGATTACACCACGGCGTGGAGATGGTATTCCTTACGTACGCACGCGCGGTGATTTCGTTTTCTGTAGGATGGATAGAAGGTTAAATAGGGTTGTTTCATATATATAATTAAATATCAGTATATTAGTGATACTGATGTTATTACTTCATAATGATAAAACTGAAGAAGAAGATGAAGAAGAAGAAATAAATTTGAAAGAATCGGTAACGGGTATTACCTCTTATTCGACACGACCCTTTGAAACTTCCACTTAGGGAACTAAGATTGGACATTGAAAAGACCAGGACCTCTATAATGTATATAAGGTGGTTTATAAGGGAAATGGGCAGGGGTTGGATGACCATCAAGGCTCAAAAGGGTGCGAAGAGAAGTGGGATGGGGTTCCCTTTTTATAAGGGAGGAGAGGGGCACCTTTGGGAATCTTAAAAATATTAATTTATAATAAATCTAAACTGACTTAAAAACCTCAAACAATAACTCATATTCAAAGATTAGTTGAGATAGTGTTTTCATCTCATCAACAAATAATATTTTGAGATGTATGGAATTTATTTTAAGCATTATCAACATGATTTATCCTTATTTAATCTATCAAATTTTATTTTTGATAATACGATTCTAAATTTTAAATTTTTATAAATAATTACTTATGTGCTGTGAATTATTCATAATTAGTTAATTTATGAAATTTTACACTATATAAATATAAATTTATAATTTTTAAATATTTTTTGATTTTTAAACAATTTAATAATATGTTATTTTTATAAAATAACAGTAGTTTCAATTTTGACACTATTCATTTATTTGAATTTAAATAAAATACACACAGAAGATATATTCTAACTAAAATATTTAATAGGTTCCTAACATGTCATAGTAATCTCTAAAATTATTTGAGCACATTAAATAGTTTATATAATATTTATTTTACTATTTGTAAAACCATTTATTTGATATTTCTCTTAATAAAATAATTACAACAACATTTTTGTATAATTATTCAATATACTTATTTGTTGCATAAAAATTAAAAATAAAATACCAGGATGAAGATAAATCTTATATATTTCATTAGAATACATTTAGACAGATTTATCTACTCAAACACCCAAATTTAAAAATGTTATATTTATTAAATTATGAAGGTGACAACTTTGACATCATATGAAATAAAATAATATAAGTGTCATAATCACTTTTATAAGACTCCCAATGGTCATATATTCGGTAATTGGCTTATTATAGTGTATATATACACTACCAATACGTTTTAGTCAGGTTTTTGAGCATTTTAATATGTATTAATATTTCAATAAAAACAATATTATTGATTTTTTACTAAATAAATAATTTCGGCATCATTAATGTATAAGCTTATATGGTAATTAAATAACTCTTAAATATTAAAACTAAATTACCATGGTAAAGAAAAACATTTTACATTTCAAATGAGTATTTATAACTGAATTTATATTCTATATAACCCTATATTAAAAATACTTTAATTATTAAAGTTTGAGTGAGACATATTTCACTTTCCTTTAAATAAAATAAACTAAAGGTCTTAATAACCTCCATGTGGGTTCTAATTGATTCCATTTATACCCAAATATGACTTAGGACTAAATATAATCATCCAATTGTATTAATACATGTGTTATAGTAATTTTATAATATTATATTTACCCTTAATCACCCGATTTACCTTTTACTATGGTAAATAAAATTTACCATAGTTACTATTCATAATGGCCAAAAATAAAAAGTAGTCTATTAATATTATTTGGAACCACTGATTCCTAATATGGAATCTATTTTTCCAAATTCAATACACAGAAGTTGTAGAAGTTAAATTAAAATTAATCTCGTTATCGAAAGAAAATGGGTTTTTGTTTAAAACATTGCAAAAGATTGAATTGATTAAACCTACGAATTCAATGTAAAATCAATGATAATGACATAAGTTATATTAAGTGGTTAAAACTTATTCTATTTATACTATAAAACCATTCAATATTATAAATTATCTAAATAAATTATTACGATTAAAAAATATTTTTTTATTTAAAATATAGTGTGTTTTTACTATTAATCAAAATATGAAAGTTATCAGAATAATATGAAAAATTTATCCAAATTAATTTTTTATATCCTATTTCAAATTAAGAAATTTATATTATCAAATTGAACATATAAACATGTCAAAAACTAGATTTAAAGCAGGTACGCCATCAAAAGGCGGCAAAAAACATTTTTTGAAAAATACTTATTTTACTAGAAAAAATTATTTTGTTCTCATACCATGTTCTATAAAATATATAATATGAATAATAATGTTATAAAATTAAAAATTTAGTTAATACTATTCATAATAGCTAGTCCATAATAATATTATAACAATATATCGTTGTTTAGTGAAACCCGGTATTGCGTACTGCACACGCTATCGAGGAAGGTCGTGATTCCATGTAATGAAAGCCATGTTTGGGTGGTGTGTAGTGCAAGACTCCTTTGTTGTTGCTTATAAAAAAATACAACCATATTTCATTTATACATTATACAAAGTCTATACTTAATGTTGTGTAGAATAATTTCTACAAAACGAACTTGATATTGTGTGTAACATGAGCCAAGCATAGAGTTGCATATACTACAAGCTAATACGGTGTTGCGTATAGCGCAAGATAATCTTGGTGTAGTGTAAAACACAAGACATCAATTAAATTAAAAAGAATAATTCTCATAAAATTTCAGGTTGTTACAAATAGTCAGCGTTAGACTTCGATGATTCATCCTGAATACCATAGGATCCAATGGAATTAATGAAAATTAATAGGGAATTTAAATATTATGTTATCATTTAAACTATATGTTTCATAAAAAGGATAGTCTAAGTGGATATTTTGACTCATCAATGATATGATGAATTGTTTTTATGTGTTTTTACCAATAGATGGATTTTTCCACACATCATCATGAGACATAGTGCCATGGTATGGTTCAAGGAGATTATATCTTGTATAAATGGAGTGTGTCCAAGGAGAGCTATACATTCCAATCAATGGAAATTAACATTATTATATTGGTCTACTCCGGGTTTAGTGAATATTATGTTACCTATCTTCAAATCATCTTTAGTAAGCTGAGATAATATCTCACTGACTCCAAGAAAACAAAATTACCTTCATGTTTATTGGATGGAACCTCATCTGAGAAGAATCATATAATCATTAGGATGGTTCGTTGATAGTCATTTTGAAAAAAAAATCATTAGATTTTGGAAGGTTGAATGGTTCATCCATGAGACATCACCAAATGTCATTTCTAAACATTGGTGATCATACTAGAAATAACCTTGGTGGACCATGAAATAAAGGTACAAGAATAATGTTTTATTAAATGGGGATAGTTACAGTTAAGACAATTTTGTGAATAGTCAACTTCATGTGGTTTGAATTTTTTTATGGATTTTTGAACTCAATGGTGAGGAACTCTATTAATATCATCACCAATGAAGAATGGTGTCATGTATGATGTTGAAGGATATTTTCAAGGAAAAGCTATTATAGAAGTTAAAAGGTGGTAAATATGGATTCCACTATTATGAGGTAATTGAGTACTAGGATCTGAGTCCTAATAGGAAAATATGTGTTGTGATTTTATAGTAATTAGATTAACATGGTTAGAATTATATGGAAGTGTTTTAATATGAAATTTCAGTGGTGCAAGAATTTTTTCTTAGAAGTGGTTACTTGAAGCTAGTACCTATGGTGGGGAGGGATATAAGAAGACTGGTTAAAAAGTAAAATGATGTGATAATTTCTAGGGTTAGATAATCTTGGTTATGTTTTGTCGTATAATTTCATTTTTAGTATTGAGTATTGTATCTAGGTTTAGTGGATTCGGTACTATTCATTTAATGTAGAACATGTAGGAGTTTTAGGTGTGTGAAACACAATGTGGAAATTAGGTGAAACATAATTACCCATGTAGGTCGGGAGATGTTACTTTTGTTACCCAAAGATTACTAGTGATGAGAATTTTTATTATGGGTATATCGTATGATCATGTGTTCTAAATTAGTTTTAATTTTGAATGAAATTTTAATATTTAATTTTTTTTATGGGATAAAAATTAAAACAAGATTCATAAAATATTTTTGAGAGTTGGAACAACATAATGTGTTTTTTCATATGTTTTATGGCCTAAGGAATGTCTCACTGTTTTGGGTGGGTTTTGGAGATGATGGCCTTAGAGAGCCATGTTTAGAGAAGAGATAGACAGGGGCACATAATTAGAGCTAACTACAGACCCCAAATAATACGACATGTTCTATAGTTGAACATCTTGTCTAAAGCATGTAAGGGGCTATGTGAAAACTATGTAACTTACTTATAAATTTGATTGTATTGTTAAAATATTCATGATGGGTGGTGTAACCTTATATAAAATCTATAGCTTATTTCATAGGTGACCATATGAGTTGTGCATGGTTGTCTTTCAGTGTGACTAGTCAAGCGAGGGGGTGTCCCTTTGGATACTGGAATAGTATGGTTGGTACTTGGTCTGATAAAACATGCAACAAAACCATGCATGTCATTAATGAGACTATAATGTTATTGTTTTCACTCCATCCATTAACTTTCCCTCCCCTTTCATTTTTTTAATGTACCTTGCACATGATCCTACTGGTGCTCCCCTCCTCATCCTCCCCTGTCATTGATGGTTCTTCTTCATTTGGGATCCAAGTATCTCATTGTTAGTTGCATTGGATAATCCCCTGCAAGAATATTATTCATGTTACTTACTTTATTCATTCATTTTCTATGTTGGATTTAATTTCCTCGTGAGATCATATATCATATTTATATGTAATTTGATGATTATTCATATTTATCTCATTTTTTATTGAATTAAACCATGATAATATATCATTTAATCTCCCTTGTTATATGGTATGTGAATTAGTTTATTTCCCATTTATGTTACTTTGTTTATAAATATTTTAGGTTGTGCAGCATAACAGACATCCCATATATTCATACTAAAACAAGAAATTCCCTAAATATAATATCTAGACCTCATTTTAACACATTATGACACCATCATAAATTCTTAGAGGCCAATGAACCAAACCTAAAAACCCAAACAAGGTGTTTTTTGTGTAAATTATTAGAATGATCATTATTACCTATCATGTGGGATCACCACTTTGATGTGTTAAACTCTCCACTTAGTATTTGTAGCTATAAATCCCTTATATGTGTTGTGAAATGGATAAATGGAATTAAAAGGACCATAAGTTGTTTGAATTACCCACATAGATTATGATCATTATTTATATTACCATAGATCCATGTTCATTGAATCAAGTGGTCAACAAGAAATTAATGAATTTTTTAATGGAAAGTATTCATCTCATGGATATGATCCACATTTTAAATGAAATAATTTACCCCCTTATACCAGAAAGTGGGATGATAAATAGAGAAAGATTTATTGAATTGTTAGTTGGGATGGATAAGATCCCCCTAGTCCATGAACTTTTATATGTTTGTCTATTTCAATAGATACATTAATTATATTATGGCATAGATTAATTCTTGTAGACAATGTTAATTATTAAATGTGAACATCCTATATATGATTTATTATTCCTTGAACAAGCCTGGTATTCCCATGTAGGAATACCATGAATGGGATTATAGGTCTAATGGGATACACTATTACATGAGTGATACTAGTTTTCTAATGACATGGCTATGGGAAACAAGGGTAATCGGGTTTACCTTATACATGAACATTATTAGGAGGCCTCATTTTTTGTTGTTGGACATAATTTGTCACAACCCCCTAGTGTATGATGTTTGAAAAGGTGTTTTAAATACATTTTTTTGTTAGATATTAAATTTAATAATATGTGATTATATTGACAGATAAGAACATTTTCGTCACTGATTAGAATTTAGGGTTGTGCCACATTATATCCCCTATATATATTCTGGTTCTTTTACCAATATATGTATAAAATGTTTCTTTTATTAATATTGTTATTATTATATACGGATTCCCAAATCATATTCCTTATTTCCACACTGGTTGATGTATATAACTACATATATATGTTTACATATTTGTATATATACACATGATGGAGTTTTTAAAGATATTTTGTCTAAGGATAAAGTAGGTATTGTAACACCCCAGGTAAATAAATAGTATGAAATTTTCACATTTATCCATATTTGTGAATAAAATATTAATATTACTTTAAAGGGGATGCTATGCACGATGGCGTACCCAATACGCAACAATGAGTTTCTTGGGAATCTTGCATTGCACTATAATAATAAAATAATATTATTTTAAATGGTAGTTAACGCCTTGCCGTTGTAATGGAGGGAATGAATAGAACTAACAAAAAAATGATTATATATGTTTGTCAAATATTTTTACTCTTTACAATAAATGTTATAGGATTAAAAATGCAAATTTATCAAATTTTAAGCGTAAACATTCCAAATATTCTTTAAAAGGTAGATTAACCACCTTTTGATGGAGAACATATTTTAAATCTACTTTTTGACAATTTTATGTGTTATATATGACAAAATAAAATTCTTCTTTAGAATCGGGACATCAAAATTTACTTTGTGTGAATTTTTGGTATCTTTCCGATAAAGTTCATTTTTTTATGAGTAGGAAAAAATGATGTATTTTAATTCAAAACCCCTTTTTAATCTAATTTATTTATATGATTATATTATCTTTTGCATTGGTTTTAAAGTGAAATTATAATATATTTTTACCATTTAATCTAATGGTGGACATTGGAATTAATTTCGCTTTGAAATCAGACTTAAACAAGTGTCAATATTTTAATACGTTTTGTTTCATAAAAACACGCTATTGTTTTGACAGCAGGAATTAATTATTAAATTAATTAATGAAACTTATATTTTATCAATTTTTTAAAATAGACATCATTTCTGAATTCGGAATATCAAATATTCTTAGGGTGAACTTTTGGTAATTTTCTGAAAAACATCAATTTTTGATGAATAGTTAAACCACTAAGTGGTACTTATAAAAACTGATTTTCCGTTTAAATGAAATTTTTCCATCTTTGTGTTTTGAATTTCAAAAATCCGACATACATGGTTGGCATTAATAAGTAAAATGTGGTTCAATGGGATAGAAATAATTTTTTGATGAATAGTAACTTATTAAGTTTTTAATCGCGATTAGAGGTAATTAGTGTAGTTTAAGGTAAAAATAATGTTTTAATAATACGAGATGATCTTGACACATTTCCAACTCTCATTGGATGTGTCATGGCCGACCAAGACAATCCATGGGTCAACTCAGGGACCCCATGGAGAAACTTTGGTTGGAAAATGACATAAATACTTTTTTATTTAATGTTAAAGTAAAAATGACACACACATGAGATGTTTTACTAAAACAATTTTTAAATGGGGATATACATGTAAGATTTTTTATTATAAATATTAATTAGAAATATAAAAATCTTTCCTACATCATGATATTTATTTTATAATTTTTAGACATTAAATATATTAAATTATTTATGACATCATGATGATGCTGCGATTACCTCGTTAATAAAAGATTTAAATAAAATGAAAAGATAATGTAAAATATATGACCTACACATGTCCAAAACCTATTGGATGGGTGTATTTAGAACCCTTATCACCTTATCCTTGAAACACATCAATGTGGGACCATTAAAATCCTAAAAGCATTCTAAAATAAAGTAACATTTCCTTACTTTCCAAGAGTGCCTCTCCTCTCCTCTTATAAAAGGCCCCCACCTCTACCAACTTACCCACACATCCAAAGCCTTTGGCACAGCCAACCCCTGCCCATTATGTCTCTCCACATCCCTCTATAACTCCTTGAATCCTCACTTTGGGCAGAAGTATTCCCAAGGAATCCTTTTAGATCAAACAAAAGGGAGTTACCCGATTTTAAGGTAATGTCTTCACTTGAGTCCTTTTGTTTTATTTTGCTTCTCCAACCCCATAAAATCTTTTTATTAATTTCATTTGTAAAAAATATATTATCATCAATATACAAGGATGTTGTTATAAGAAGTATTAGATCTACACCTACACACACTTACATCTAATGGTTAAAGAACATACTGTTTCCGTGTTTGGCGATTTTCTGCCTCACGAAGCGATGATTGTTCAATATTATTTTAACAACTTTAAAGGTGGCCATTAGGATGTCACTGTATTTTATTTATGGTATTTATGTTTTATATATTCTTCTGTATTTTATATTTACACCATACCTTTATTCTTTTCATGTTGTGTAAATGCGATAATTTCATATGAGGAAGTGTGGACTACCGCCCCCTCAAATGATGTGACTCGTACATGAAATATAGGGAACGTATAAAGAATGAAATTAATGAACATATGTGACCTATATATCATATATATTATTCTGGAATTATAATATATATATCATTTATTTTTAATTCGATTAATATGACAAAGAAAAAATGAAAGTAGCTTTCATGCGTACGTACGGCCTACCGTCCCCATGAACGGTGCTTTTCGTTTTTTATCTCCAAATGATATGGAATAGTATAAAATGAATATGTACTGGATATATATGATATTTTAATAATTAATAATATTCTTGAAATTATTTACTTATAACTACATGGACAATCATTTTTCAAACAAGTTCATTTTTGACTCATGTACCAAACATCGGCAAAAATGTCTGATATGAACTAACATTACTAAAAAATTATTATAACAATATAATATGTGATATGAACTGAATAATAATATCTATAGCAGGTCCTTAGGAAATTATAAATTGACCAAAGTTTATTATTTAGAAATATAAAGAAACGAACAAGACAAGTCGGACTTGAGGTAAGGGATCCTACTCCTCTCTTTCTTTTGTAGTACACTCTTTTATGTCATTCCTTTTAAGCTCATCTTTCTTGTGATTGGAATGGTCTATTATATTACTATTACTATAATTTTCATGTTCATATTATGATAGACCCTATTCTCTCTCATCAATCCATTTTGGAAGTTTTGAGTGGAGCCGTTAGGCTGCCGAATTTTCGTAAGAGATCTAACCTCTTTCTTTCTTTTTAAGTACGCTCATTTATGTCACTTCTTTTAAGCTCCTCTTTGTTATGATGGGGGATGTTATTTTATATTCCTATTTCTGTAAATTTTATTGTAATATGATGAGAAACCCTATTTTATCTCATCAATCCATTTTGGAAGTTTTAAGTGGCGCTGTTAGGCTGCCGAGTTTTCATAAGGGATTTTTCATCTCACTTTTATTACCGTGAGATTTATGCTACATTTGCCACAATTTCCTTTGAGTGGTGTATGTACTGCCCATTATTTTACCCATTGTGTAATATAATTTAATTTATGAGTATTTACATCAATGTTTTATTGTCCTTCTTTCACGGGGTGTATGTTTCGAAAGATACCCATGTCGGTAAGGGAACCTTTCACCCTCCTCTTTTTAAAAGACTTATTTTGTTATGTATTTTAATTCACATAACATTATGTTGGGATATGTTCTTATATATCCTTAGTGAATTAAATTTTATTTCCAAGTTATGAGATACCCTTTTTATCTCTCATCAAATCATTTTCTGAAATTTTTAGTGATGTCGTTAGGCTGTCAAATTTTTGCAAGGGAACTTCTTAACCCAATTTTGATTCTTTAGGATAAGCTTGTAATCATTAAATATGTCATCCTTTGAATATGTGTGAATGGCATTTTATTGTTTTACACTTAATATCCACTTATATTGGGTGTATTTATATTTGTCACACATAATTTTGAGATTGATTTATCCTTAATTTAAGGATACCTTCTTTATAATGGATTTCATCTCATTTTACATTTCTATTGAGACTTCATAGTTGTTATGAAAAAATTCCCTCTTATATGGTGTATATATTGTACTTTGGAATATTATATCATGAATCCATTTATTCTCATGATATTATAACGTTCTGATTAAATGTTATTCCTCAATTATTGTATTCAAGTGCCTCTAATTTTGGTAAAAACCCTTTAACCATAATATTGCTTTAAATGTTTTAATGATTTGTTCTTATTAATATCCATGTTTTCAAAATGGTTTTAAGAATTTATTTATATTGATATTAATGGTTTAAATTGTCATATTCTTCAAGGTGGTATGGGACACATTGATTCAAAAATATCTTTATTAAATGTTTTAAATGGTTTTGAAAATGGTTTTTAGAATGGATTCATTATTTCAATATCTTAAAATGTTATATTGTTTTTGCAATGCAGGAATATTATCTTTCCTTTATGCTTAAGTTATGTTCTATGATTATGTTATGGATCTTGGGCGTTGTTATGAATACGGGTTGTTCTGTTATAAACTAATGGCAGGTGAGCCTGATATAGCTCTCCAATACATTGGGTAACACGAAGGAGTGAAACGTTATGGTTTCTCCAAATAGATTTAGGGAATATATTGTGGTGGTTATTCCAAACGTAACCAAGAGGGTTACTCCCTACGTTAGAATGTTATGAATTCCTCAAGTTACCTTTTATGTCTTATTATTTCTATGATTTATTCAGGATTTGATGAGGTAGGTAAAAGTGCTTATGTTTTATGAGTAAAGTATGATTTCATTGATCCTTATGTGTACATGTACTCATGTTTCCTTTCCATATTTTTATAAACCTTACTGAGATTTTTATGCTCATCCAAAATTTTATTGAAATTTTATTCACAGGTCAAGGGAAAGCTACATGATATGATGATAGTGTCAAGGAAGTGTCAAGAATGAATCCATTATTTTTTTAAATATGTTTTTGTTGATGGAAGAAAATGAATACTATCTTTTATGTAACCACTTTGTTTAAATGTGGAATGTAATGCAAGTTTTATGATCTAATTCTCTAAAACTCTAAACCGGAAAAGATCCTCAATGTGTAATCTTGTAATAACTCAAGATTAAGTAAGGTTTAAGGCTATGGCCTTATAGTTGGTATCAGAGGTCAGTTTAGATTACTTTAGAGGTTAGGGTATTCTCTAAGAAGAAGTGACATTACCATAATGGTTAGGATTTCAGAAAGAGTCCGAGTTTTAGATAAAGTGAATGAGTAAGTGTATATTAGTGTTTACCTTCCTCATTAGTACATGATGGTTTTGTTGATATACTCACACAAACATTTCTTGTTTTTAGTGAATGGATGGATCTAGCAGGCACCAAAGAGACAATAGGTTTGAAGGAAACTGTGGTGGTTCTCTGATTAAGATACTAGATAAAATGGGGGGATTCAACGAGGAAACTCATGGTTGTTCTAAACCAACTATCAAGGAGTCATGATCAGACACTTGAACCTTGGTATGATCTATAATTAATTATGTACGAGATGGCCAATAGATGTGGAAGTTCAGGTAATAATTATAAAGGTAACCATTAGGGTTTATATGATCCTTACTTTTGAGGTAATTATGGGTTATTATATGTTAGGATGGAAAATGAAAGGCATGAGATAAAATTGAGGTTAAAATATGTTATGATCATATTTGAAGATTTTATCTCATTTTGGAGAATGTTTTAATAATTATATAGTTTTGGAAAAAGGACAACACGCAGACCGTGTGACAACCCGTCGCGTCGGACAATGCTGTGGGAATCGAACCCACAACCAAAGTGCGACTGGTATTTATTGCCTACCACTAGAATACGTGAAGTCCCTAGTTAGTTTGACTGATTCTTTTTAGTTAGATGATTTTGTTAATTAAGAGTAAGTTGATTTTGGGTTATCTATGGAAATTTATTAACCTATCATGGAGGATATGTTATTAGGTTAATTACTTTTCAGTATGATAATTTAAGAGCAAATGATGTTATTAGCAGATAAAAGTTAATTTGTACCTTCGAAGACTATGTGACTAAATCATTCAAATATTTGGGTTTCAATCATAGTTTTGTTTACATTGAAGAATTTTATGGAAAAACTCTTTATCAAATGTTCCTCGTTAAACATTGGGTTTTGTTGGAAAAATTTTGGAGATTAAGAATAGATTTTCTTTTTATAAAGGGTTATCCTTTTCTGGATTATCTGATCTTGTACTAACCATTTTGGTTTTGGTTTTTGTTTTGGTTTTTGTTAAAGTCTAAAGTCATGGGAAGTATATAGTTCCCTTTTGTGGATTAGGTGATTCTCTAGAAGTTGATTATAATACTCTTAATGTGAACAAGTCTTCCTAAATACTCGTCTTTTGGAGAAAATATGTGTTTGTGTAAGGAATATAATAAAAGTTGAAAGTCAACATGATAAGTGATTATGTTTCCTTATGAATAAATTCCTTAATAATTAGTAACTTAAAACAAAAATGCTGTCTATTAAATTTTCCTACTGGGGAATTGAATACTGTTTGACCCATCACAAGTTTGTGATTTTCTTGTGGTTAACTTTCTCCTAAACATGTTTTCTATCACTCTCCATTAGAACATGACCCAATGTTTTCTCTTCCATGTCCATGTTTTCATACATGGAATCCTAGTATGGGTTAACTAGGGTGTCCTCTGTACTTATCTTTCTTTATTTTAAAGAGATTGTTTTACCGACTCTTGTTCTGATGTGGGACTTTCAAGGATGTTTCCAAGCCCAATATTAAAAATTGCGAGGACGCAATTTCCCAAAAGGGGGGAAGGATATAACACCCCAGGTAAATAAAGAGTATGAAATTTTCACATTTATCCATATTTGTGAATAAAATATTAATATTACTTTAAAGGGGTCGTTATGCACGATGGCATACCCAATACGCAACAATGAGTTTCTTGGGAATCTTGTGTTGCACTATAATAATAAAATAATATTATTTTAAATGGTAGTTAACGCCTAGCCGTTGTAATGGCGGAAACGAAAAGAACTTACTAAAAAATGATTATATATGTTTGTCAAATATTTTTACTCTTTACAATAAATGTTATAGGATTAAAAATGCGAATGAATCCAATTTTAAGCGTAAACATTCCAATATTCTTTAAAAGGTCGATTAACCGCATTTTGATGGAGAACCTCTTTTAAATCCACTTTTTGACAATTTTATGTGTTATATTTGACAAAAAGTAAATTCTCCTTTAGAATCGGGAAATAAAAATTTACTTTGTGTGAATTTTTGGTATCTTTCCAATAAAGTTCATTTTTTTATGAGTAGTGAAAAATGTTGTATTTTAATTCAAACCCCCTTTTTAATATAATTTATTTATATGATTAGATTATATTTTTCATTGGTTTTAAAGTGAAATTAGAATATATTTTTACCATTTAATCCAATCATGGACATTGGAATTAATTACAATTTTAAATCGGACTTAAACTAGTGTCAATCTTTTGATACATTTTGTTTCATAAAAACACGCTATTGTTTTGACAGCGGGAATTAATTATTAAATTAATTAATACAACTTATATGTTTCGAATTTTGTAAAATAGGCATCATTTCTGAATTCGTAATATCAAATATAGCTTAGGGTAAACATTTGGTAATTTTCTGAAAAACTTCAAATTTTGATGAATAGTGAAACCACTAAGTGGTACTTATAAAAACTGATTTTCCGTTTAAATGAAATTTTGCCATCTTTGTGTTTTGAGTTTCAAAAATCTGACATACATGGTTGTCATTAAGAAGTAAAATGTGGTTCAATGGGATAAAAATAATTTTTTGGTGAATAGTAACTTATTAAGTTTTTAATCGCGATTAGAGATAATTAGTGTAGTTTAAAGTAAAAAATAATGTTTTAATAATATGAGATGAGCTTGACACATGTCCTACCCTCATTGTATGTGTCATGGCCGACCAAGTGAATCCATGGGTCAACTCAGGGACCCCATGGAGCAACATTGTTTGGAAAATGACATAAATACCTTTTTATTTAATGTTAAAGTAAAAATGATACACACATGAGATGTTTTACTAAAACAATTTTTAAATGGGGATATAGAAGTAAGATTTTTTATTATAAATATTAATTAGAAAGATAAAAATATTTCCTACATCATGATATTTTTATTATTATTTTTAGACATTAAATATATTAAATTATTTATGACATCATGATGATGTCGCGATTACCTCATTAATAAAGGATTTAAATAAAATGAAAAGATAATGTAATATCTATGACCTACACACATATGAAACCTACTGTATGGGTGGATTTCTAACCCTTATCACCTTATCCTCGAAACACATCAATGTGGGACCATTAAAATCTGAAAATCATTCTAAAATAAAGTAACATTTCTTTACTTTCCAAGAGTGCCCCTCCTCTCCTCTTATAAAAGGCCCCCACCTCTACCTCCTTACGCACACTTTCAATGCCTTTGGCTCGGCCAAACCCTGCCCATTTTGTCTCTCCACATCCCTCTATAACTCCTTGAAGCCTCACTTTGGGCATAATTCTTCCCAAGGAATCCTTTTAGCTCAAACAAATGGGAGTTACCCGATTTTAAGGTAATGTCTTCACTTGACTCCTTTTGTTTTATTTTGCTTCTCCAACCCCCTAAACTATTTTTATTAATTTATTTTGTAACAAATCCAGTATATTCAATATAATAGTATGTTTTTATAAGAAGGATTAGATCTACACCTACACACACTTACATCTAATGGTTAAAGAACATACTATTTCCGTGTTTGGCGATTTTCTGCCTCACGAAGCGATGATTGTTCAATATTATTTTAACACATTTAAAGGTGGTCATTATGATGTCACTGTATTTTATTTATGGTATTTATGTTTAATATATGCTTCTTTATTTTATATTTAAACCATACCTTTATTCTTTTCATGTTGTGTAAATGCGATAATTTCATATGAGGAAGTGTGGACTACCACCCCCTCAAATGATGTGACTCGTACATGAAATACAGGGAACGTATAAAGAAAGAAATTAATGAACATATGTGACCTATATATCGTATATATTATACTGTAATTATAATATATATATCATTTATTTTTAATTCGATTAATATGACAAAGAAAAAATGAAAGTAGCGTCCATGCGTACGTACGGCCTACCGTCTCCATGAACGGTGCTTTTCATTTTTTATCTCCAAATAATATGGAATAGTATAAAATGAATATGTACTGTATATATATTATATTTTAATCAATAATACTATTCTGGAAATTGTTTACTTATAACTACATGGACAATCATTTTTCAAACAAGTTCATTTTTGACTCATGTACCAAACATCGACAAAAATGTCTGATATGAACTAACATTACTAAACAATTATTATAACATTATAATATGTGATATGAACTGAATAATAATATATAAATGAGGTCCTTAGGAAATTATAAATTGAACAGAGTTTATTATTTAGGAATATGAAGAAACTAACAAGACAATTCAGACTTGAGGTAAGGGATCCCACTCCTCTCTTTCTTTTTTAGTACACTCTTTTATGTCATTCATTTTAAGCTCATCTTTCTTGTGATTGGAATGTTCTATTATATTACTAGTACTGTATTTTTTATGTTCATATGATGAGAGACCCTATTCTCTCTCATCAATCCATTTTGTAAGTTTTGAGTGGAGCCGTTAGGCTGCCGAATTTTCGTAAGAGATCTAACCTCTTTCTTTCTTTTTAAGTACGCTCATTTATGTCACTTCTTTTAAGCTCCTCTTTGTTATGATGGGGGATGTTATTTTATATTCCTATTTCTGTAAATTTTATTGTAATATGATGAGAAACCCTATTTGATCTCATCAATCCATTTTGGAAGTTTTAAGTGGCGCTGTTAGGCTGCCGAGTTTTCATAAGGGATTTTTCATCTCTCTTTTATTACCGTGAGATTTATGCTACATTTGCCACAATTTCCTTTGAGTGGTGTATGTACTTCCCATTATTTTACCCATTGTGTAATATAATTTAATTTATGAGTATTTACATCAATGTTTTATTGTCCTTCTTTCACGGGGTGTATGTTTCGAAAGATACCCATGTCGGTAAGGGAACCTTTCACCCTCCTCTTTTTAAAAGTATTATTTTGTTATGTCTTTTAATTCACATAACATTATGTTGGGATATGTTCTTATATATCCTTAGTGAATTAAATTTTATTTCCAAGTTATGAGATACCCTTTTTATCTCTCATCAACTCATTTGCTGAATTTTTTAGTGATGCTGTTAGGCTGTCAAATTTTTTCAAGGGAACTTCTTAACCCAATTTTGATTCTTTGGGATAAGCTTGTAATCATTAAATATGTCATCCTTTGAATATGTGTGAATGACATTTTATTGTTTTACACTTAATATCCACTTATATTGGGTGTATTTATATTTGTCACACATAATTTTGAGATTGATTTATCCTTAATTTAAGGATACATTCTTTATAATGGATTTCATCGCATTTTACATTTCTATTGAGACTTCATAGTTGTTATGAACAAATTCACTCTTATATGGTGTATATATTGTACTTTGGAATATTATATCATGAATAGATTTATTCTCATGATATTATAAAGTTCTGATTAAATGTTATTCCTCAATTATTGTATTCAAGTGCCTCTAATTTTGGTAAAAACCCTTTAACCATAATATTGCTTTAAATGTTTTAATGATTTGTTCTTATTAATATCCATGTTTTCAAAATGGTTTTAAGAATTTATTTATATTGATATTAATGGTTTAAAATGTCATAAGCTTCAAGGTGGTATGGGACACATTGATTCAAAAATATCTTTTTTAAATGTTTTAAATGGTTTTGAAAATGGTTTTTAGAATGGATTCATTATTTCAATATCTTAAAATGTTATATTTTTTTTTCAATGCGGGAATATTATCTTTCCTTTATGCTTAAGTTATGTTCTAAGATTATGTTATAGATCTTGGGTGTTGTTATGAATACGGGTGGGTCTGTTATAAACTAAGGGCAGGTGAGCCTGATATAGCTCTCCAATACATTGGGTAACGCGAAGGAGTGAAACGTTATGGTTTCTCCAAATAGATTTAGGGAATATACTGTGGTGGTTATTCCAAACGTAACCAAGAGGGTTACTCCCTATGTTAGAATGTTATGAATTCTTCAAGTTACCTTTTATGTCTTATTATTTCTATGATTTATTCAGGATTTGATGAGGAAGGTTAAAGTGCTTATGTTTTATGAGTAAAGTATGATTTCATTGATCCTTATGTGTACATGTAATCATGTTTCCTTTCCATATTTTTATAAACCTTACTGAGATTTTTATGCTCATCCAAAGTTTTATTGAAATTTTATTCACAGGTCAAGGGAATGATAAATGATATGATGATAGTGTCAAGGAAGTGTCAAGAATGAATCCATTCTTTTTTTAAATATGTTTTTGTTGACGGAAAAAAATGAATACTATCTTTTATGTAACCACTTTGTTTAAATGTGGAATGTAATGCAAGTTTTATGATCTAATTCTCTAAAACTCTAAACCTCAAAAGATCCTCAATGTGTAATCTTGTAATAACTCATGATTAAGTAAGGTTTAAGGCTCTGGCCTTATAGTTGGTATCAGAGGTCAGTATAGATTACTTTAGAGGTTAGGGTATTCTCTAAGCAGAAGTGACATTACCATAATGGTTAGGATTTCAGAAATAGTCCTAGTTTTAGATAAAGTGAATGAGTAAGTGTATATTAGTGTTTACCTTCCTCATTAGTACATGATGGTTTTGTTGATATACTCACACAAACATTTCTTGTTTTTAGTGAATGGATGGATCTAGCAGGCACCAAAGAGACAATAGGTTTGAAGGAAACTGTGGTGGTTCTCTGATTAAGATACTAGATAAAATGGGGGGATTCAACGAGGAAACACATGGTTGTTCTAAGCCAACTATCAAGGAGTCATGATCAGACACTTGAACCTTGTAATGATCTATAATTAATTATGTACGAGACGACCAATAGATGTGGAAGTTCAGGTAATAATTATAAAGGTAACCATTAGGGTTTATATGATCCTTACTTTTGAGGTAATTATGGGTTATTATATGTTAGGATGGAAAATGAAAGGCATGAGATAAAATTGAGGTTAAAATATGTTATGATCATATTTGAAGATTTTATCTCATTTTGGAGAATGTTTTAATAATTATATAGTTTTGGAAAAAGGACAACACGCAGACCGTGTGACAACCCGTCGCGTCGGACAATGTTGTGGGAATCGAACCCACAACCAAAGTGCGACTGGTATTTATTTCCTACCACTAGACTACGTGAAGTCCCTGGTTAGTTTTACTGATTCTTTTTGTTAGATGATTTTATTAATTAAGAGTAAGTTGATTTTGGGTTTTCTATGGAAATTTATTAACCTATCATGGAGGATATGTGATTAGGTTAATTACTTTTCAATATGAGAATTTAAGAGCAACTGATGTTATTTGGAGATAAAATTTAATTTGTACCTTGGAAGACTATGTGACTAAATCATTCAAATATTTGGGTTTCAATCTTAGTTTGGTCTACATTGAAGAATTTTATGGACAAACTATTTATCAAATGTTCCTCGTTGAACTTTGGGTTTTATTGGACAAATTTTGGAGATTAAGAATAGATTTTCTTTTTATAAAGGGTTATCCTTTTCTGGATTATCTGATCTTGTACTAACCATTTTTGTTTTGGTTTTGGTTTTGGTTAAAGTCTAAAGTCATGGGAAGTAAATAGTTCCCTTTTGTGGATTAGGTGATTCTCTAGAAGTTGATTATAATACTCTTAATGTGAACAAGTCTTCCTAAATACTCTTCTTTTGGAGAAAATATGTGTTTGAGTAAGGAATGTAATAAAAGTTGAAAGTCAACATGATAAGTGATTATGATTCCTTATGAATAAATTCCTCAATAATTTGTAACTTAAAACAAAAATGTTGTCTATTAAATTTTCCTACAGGGGAATTGAATACTGTTTGACCCATCACAAGTTTGTGATTTTCTTGTGGTTAACTTTCTCCTAAACATGTTTTCTATCACTCTCCATCAGAACATGACCCTATGTTTTCTCCTCTATGTCCATGTTTTCCTACATGGAATCCTAGTATGGGTTAACTAGGGTGTCCTCTGTACTTATCATTCTTTATTTTATAGTGATTGTTTTATCGACTCTTGTTCTGATGTGGGAATTTCAAGGATGTTTCCAAGCCCAAAATTAAAAATTGCTAGGATGCAATTGGTATGATCAAAAACAGTTGTCTTTGGTAATGTTGACATAAATTGAAGAATGAATTCTTGATGGAGATCTTCCCACCCAGTAATTGACTAAGATTGAAAACTTGTATACCAGAAAAAATCAAGTCCTTGTAATAACTGTACAAAAAACCTAAGCTTAATAGATTCTTATTTTTGAGAATTTCCCATATTAGGATCACAAAAAGAAACAAAATGTGTTAAGTGTTGTTCTGGATCTCCCGAACCATTAAAAATTTGAAATGTTGTATTCACAAAATTTAATGGGGGAGGAATTCCCTCCACCCATTCAAGGTAAGCTCTCTTTTCTAGTTGAACAGGTGCACGTTGGCCTTCAATAGATTCCAACTGAGCTGTTAATTACATAATTGTAGTCATTAATGCTTGAGAAAAATATGGGTGATCATGGACCTAAGCATATACAATAAGTGGTGTTTGGATGGGTGTGGCGACCGGTACTGCCACTGATGGTAGTATTTTCGGTTACTGTCACGTATGACCCAAAATATTGGACCTGTGAGGGTTTAATTATAATCGGGGATATTCTTTAACCATCCCAATAGCTGCATCAAATTCCCTTGATTAATTAACTCCAACATGATTAGGAGTAAGACTACCTTGATGTATTTATGCATTTAACCACCTTAACTCCATCATTTCATCTTCTTGCTATGAGAACCTTTCATCTAATTAGAGTGATTGGCCTTCTCCAATGATAGGGAGGAATGTAACCTAACTTTTACCCTTTTCATTGGCATGTGCCTTTCTGGAGTGTGGAAGGGTATTACCCGAAGGAATGTCTTTCCTCTAGGAAACACTCTGGCTTATGGTATGTAATCATTCATCATTTGTTTCTATGTGTATATCCTCTTGAAAAAGAAATTCATCATCTGATTACTCTGAGTGAGCCTAATGTTCTTGGGGTTTAGTGACAATAGAATTGATGACATTTATCGATGCATAACGCTTAACATTCTATCATTCTTTATTTCCGTGATACTATATTCATCCATTTCTTTTATGAGACATTGTCGTTTTTTTATTGATCCCTCAGATAATTCTTGATGAACTATAATTTGGAGGGAAGTTCTGGATAATTCAGCTCTAAGTTCCTTTTGTGGCTTCTTCCCTAATCGAGAGTGGACCACCTTTCACTGAGGAAGAGATTGAGAATTTGAAAAAGTACCTTGTCTAGTGGATTGTGGTTGTTCTTGTTTTTCCTACTCAACTCCTCGAATCCTGTCTGTTAATCCCTGGGGTTGGATTAAGAGAGTCCCCCATCCATGTAAGATGAGGTGGATCTTGACCTACTACATCTGAAACTTTCTTAAAATCCTTCCTTATTTTGCAGATCTTAGTCTGGAAATTATCCGGAAGCATCATCCGAAATCTACTCAAATCACCTAGTTCAGATGACCGTTGGATTATTTCTGAAACCTCTGTCACCTGATGATTCACATCCTCTAAATGAGAAGCATGTTCGTTATTCTCATATTCTTGATGTAAGAGTAATTTGATAACTTTTTCCTTATATGACTGACTTTGGGAAGAACTATTTGAGGCATGTTCTTGAGAACGCCTTTGATTACACACAAAACTAGTTAGTTGTGGCCATCCATGGGAAATAACATTGCATGATACCACATTTGGTGGGGTTTTTTTACTACAGATCACTGTGAAATGCAATTATCCATGAATAGAAAATCCCCTAATATGAATACTAAATGGGGGCATGGGTAATTAAATGGCGCAACCTTTTTATTTCACCAAGGCATGTATACTGAAGGGCTCTCTGCTGCTATTCAACCTTTGGATGTTCAAAAACTGAGAGAGATGCCAAGTCAATTTGTAGTTGCAACCCATCTGTTAGCATAACATGATTTTTATATTCATCATTAGGTAATATTTTCTATTTTATGTGACAATGAGTTTTCCATATGTTGAGATGGATGACATGAACACAATCTTCTATTAATGTTTTTGTAATATCATACTGAGAGTCACCCAAAGGCCAAAACATGACGGGTATTTCAGCTTTCTTCAATTTTTCATCATATTCAGCAGTTCCACTTTTTCATTTGAGGAATATTATTTTACCTGATTAGACCAAAGCTAGTGCTTCTTTATTACTTTATCAGATTCAACAATACTGGTAGAGAATTCATTTGTAAAATTAGAAGATGAATGACCTAGGGGTGGTTTAGAGAATGACCTACACCCCATGATATCTTCTTATTGAGAAAGTATTTCACATACTAGTGGTAAGGAATTAGACATCACTGTATTTTCATTTGCAAGTGCCTCATGATAAGACGAATTTCTCATTAAATCATTGTCCATTGAAAATTTTTCCAGGCAATGTGAATTACTACTGCAGAGACAAAATTTTCAGATAAATTCATCATCATGGGGAGGAACACCATGGTGGGTTACAGCAAAAGATGAATCCTTTTGGTCCTTGGTCTTCTGGCCACGCAGAGGGTTATCGTGGCTCTCATCTGATGATGATGCTTCGAGATTGACTGAATTGTCATGAAGAAGAACTTCATGAGTAAGTGAATGATGAATTCCTTCATAATTATTGTTGTTATTTCCAGAATTTGGAAATGAGAGAGTATAATCATGAGTTTCAATAGATAATTTTCTAAGGGCTTCATGAACTCCATCATTGAGTAAGGCCATATTGCGGATTGGCTCTTGATTTTTTAAATGTGCTGGATGAGTCTTTTTCCGTGACACCTTCTTACTCACATTTGAAACCACTTGTTGACAAATGTGGTTATTATGGGTAGGTGTATGTGCTTGTTTAGGATAAATGATCATGTTAGACTGATTATCTCAATTTATATCGGGTGTATGTGCCAGACTTTACTGTCCGTATGACATGGGGGAGTATGCCCCACGACCCTCCTGGACTGGAACATAAGTGTGTATCGGCTCCGGGGTGGCATGTTGATGATTCAATCCACTCATAGGGATATATTTATGTTTATTTTCCTATGATGTCACTGAAGTCGTTATAATATTCTTACAGGTATCTAGAATTTTGACAGAGATTTTCTCTTTCCCTTTCACCATTGTCAGAATGTGCTTGGTGACTTCAACTGTGGGAACAGAAATATATGCCCATTCTGTGTTTGGAGTAGGTGTGTGTTCATGCTCCTGTACTCCATTACATATCAATTAATTCTAACAGTATGCTTGTGTGGGGGTAGAAAGAGGTTTCTACCTCATATTTGTCAATGGAGATTTCCAATTGACATCTCTGGGAGCTACCAAACGAGATTCTGGTTTAGTTTAATGATTTATAGGTTTATGTGTCTTATCATTGTTCTCCAGAAAATATGATTGATGAAATTCCTTGAATACTGTAATAAGATACTACTGGTAGAATTGATGAGTGTAATCAGGTGTATTTTCCTGTTTACAGGTGGTCACCACATTTGGTTGGTGGGCTTCTTTGGAAACAGTCAGACAAGCCTGCTTACTGGCTGCTGATTTATAAACAGGTGAATATGCTTTCCTATAGTACACTACCAGAAATTAATGGCGAGATTGGTGTGTTACTTCCAGAAAAGTCTGCTGGGCAGTGAAATTAGGATGGATGGGTGTATATTCCCGCTCGTTGTTTACCACCAAGTTAGATTGATGGACCTCTTTCGGAGGGGGCAGATGTAATAACCTTCTCCAAATTGGCCTAATTTTGCCTCTGATGGTTCGTACTTAGTGCTCCGATGTGTGTAACCTTAGCCTAATACCTAGAGGTGATACCCCCATCATGTTGATGGTGCTCTACCACACGAGTCTTGAGGCGATTGTTGGTGGTATTCCTTGGGAAGGACTACTTTCTTCATGAACTGAGGCCTTGAGTGACCTCTTCATTCACCTATCTATAATATGGGAGGAATTGGTTTTTGCGTTCGGGGATAACGACCTGAAATGGTTTGAGATGGTGGTTAGGACCACCTACTTCTTGACCACTAGTTGTCGCTATCTGGACAACCAGAGAGAGTTGTTAACTTCGATGGATTTTCGAGTGGTGTCCAAAGTCAGGATGGTACCATGTTGACGGAAATCCCACACCAATGCATTTGACACGCAGCATTGAAGATGCTGAGTAGGTGATGTCGTCCTCAGAGCAGACTAGGATCTAGTAAGAGAAGTACTTGAGGCATTCATAGGTGTGAACCTTAAATAATCCATTTTTGTTGAATAGAGAACGTGGAAAAGAGTGCGTGTTTGATATAGCAGACATAATCAAGATAATTCTTTCCAGACTACCTCTGTTGTATAAGAACATTTGTTATTGATTTCATTGTTGGCCCTCATAATTAGTTTAATAAGGGCCTAAAAAATAAGTAAAACATCATTTAACAAGGTTATAGATTCACGCCGGGTTCACTATTTTTTGTTTCTTCTCAAAATGGGGATGGCCTTGTTTGTTCATGATTTATACATTCCAATCAGATTCTAATTGGTTTATTCGTAGAACCGGAAACACCCAATGATTCTATATCCATTTGGACCTACTTTCAAAAGGTAGGTTCTCATTAGTTTTAGACCAATGAGGGTTAAGAATTTTCATTGGTCGAGAGGATGCGAGGTCAGGTTCATCACACATTTTTGGGGGGAATTATTGCCTACTCCGAGACTCCCTTTTAGATTTATGTTCTATTCATGAATCATTTTTTATTCGCCATGCATGAAAATGAGTTTTCATTTAGATTTGGAAATCGATGATTGATATGTATAGAATTTAGAGAATCCTTTATATGTAATTGATGTTCTTCATTGATAAAGAATCATCTGTATGAATTAGAGATCGTTATTCAATGGTGTCCTTCAATACATTATATAGAAAACTCTTGTTCATTATGATGAACATACTAGTTTTAAATCCTCTCAGTGGGGTACTTAGAGTTTATTGTCATTCAGAATGACATGGATTATTTCAGAGTAGGGATCATACACGCAGATTTTACACCTACGTATCCACATTAAAAAGGAAATAGAACCCACGTAGTTTAATAAAAATCATATAGTTTAACATCATATGGGATGGAAAATAATTAATGAATGATGGGTATGAGCCTTATAAAGTCTTCTTATGTACTCTACATTTAAAAATGAGATCAAAGTCCACATATTTCGGGTGAATAAATATGGGGTTTATGCATCGTTAACATCCCAAAAGAAGATTTCATTATTAAATTTACACTCAAATATCAAGTGAGTCATGTTCAGTGTGAGAAACATGAGGTATTAGTAAACCTGAAGATTGTTCCATAAAAGATGTAGTTACAAAAAATGATGTTGGGTTTACGTATGTATGACTGGAAAAGTAGATGAATACCAGGACTTACATCAGGAAAGAAGCCCAGGAGCACGGTCCATAAAGGTATTTGTACTTTATGGAGATTTGGAATTTTAACCTGGGGTTCATCCTGAGAAAGATGCCCAAATTAAAAGGGACGTATTCCTGGGAATTATTCATGGGAAGGAGGCCCAAATCAAATGAAATTAATATTTTGGATTCCTCTTGAGGAGGATTCCAAATGTTAAAGGATGTTATGACTGTGGCTTACTCTTGAGATGGAGGCCCAGGTTAAGGGGTCTTATAACTTGTGGTTTACTCTTGATAAGGAGGCCCAAATTAAAGGAATTATGATTGGGGATTATTCCAGAGAAGGTGGCCCATGTTAAAGGAAATTATGACTGGGGCTTACTCCTGAGAAAGAGGGCTAGGTTAAGGGGACGCGGGGCTTACTCTTGATAAGGATTCCCTAAATCAAAAGATCTTCTCATCGTAAAAGATGAGGTTACATGGAGTAAACCTCTTACCGTGGTGACATAAAGCATGTTAGTCATAGGGTTTTAGGAGAGGTTCTCACAGAATTCCTTTTAGATAAGGAAGACAACAAAGAAACCAGGCCATAAGTGGATACGAAAAGGGGTACGACAACTAATCTATTAAATGGGAAAGGTGAGCATAAGAGAGACACACAAATGAAGTTGGCGTGCAAGTCTTGGTCGCGCATGTGTACTTGCACGACATGGGTTCACCTAGGCGACGAAGAATATATAGGGTAATACTTGGGCACTTCTTAACTCAATCCTTTATAATTATCCTAAAAAGTTTCCAAAAGGGTGGCACACATGTTTTATCAAAAGGGTTGGGTGGTGTGAAGTGTTTCCATTTTTAAGGAGTGATGGATACTTAGGAATGAAAGTGTTGATGAATTATAAATAGTTAGAACTTGTCCTACTTCTTCATGTATTCCATTCTAGGTAAATAGTTACATTAGAAGCTTTCAGAAGATTTTATTTGATGAATTGGGTGACCGGAGCATTAAATTGGTTTTTGGAACATCCATCATTGAAATGGGGGGCCCACAGGGGCTATTTATAGTCCACCTTGCACCTTGGGAGAAAAATCAAATCGGGCGCACAATTGAGGTGCGTGACCCATAGGTGGCGCACAAGGAATGTGTGCGCCTCACTGGAATTGGGCTTCTAGTCCATCCCTTAGTAATTTTTTTTTATTTTCTCTAAAGGGTGACCCTCATTGGGCTTAAGGTATTGCCCCTTTCCATTCATTGGACTTTGTGATGGAAATGAGTGTCAATGGTTGAGGATCTAAATTTGACACTTGATGGAATGCTTATGGATATTCTAAATTATAAGAGGCCCTATCAGATTTTAGTCACCTTTGACCCTATTGAACTACATTCATGAACAATAATCCTTGTGTTCCCTTATCTATGCATTCCAATAAATATTTTTACCTTCGACACAAGCCTCATAATCCAATGAATTTTAAGCCTCTTATTTGATACACCCCCCAAGTGTACCTTTCTCTTTATACACATTGTGTTGTGTATCCTATAACACAAGACATTCCTCATGCACATAGAGGCATTCCTAGGAACCTAAGGTAGTTCTTGCTGTATTTTCACAACTAGTATAATGGTTTCATATACAACAAAATCCTCACCACATATTTTAGGACAGACAAAAAATTCAAAATATGTGCACTATGTCGAAAAAATAATCGATGTACTTGAGAACATTGAACCATCATTCATGTGACTTTTGAAACCATCCCTAAGAGGAAGAGAAATAATGGGTTGATCCTAATAACTACAATTTGAATTTTTTAACTAGAAATAAACCACATGGGAACCCACTTCTCTATAAACATGTACCAAGACATCGATGACCTATGCGCCTAACCGACTTTAGTAACCACTACCAGAGAACCGACCACTTCATCTCATAATGATGGAGGCAGTACAACACATTGTTCATCTACTTGGCCCCCAATTCACCTTAGTGAATTACAAGGACACCACTTCACCCATGTAATGTACCTAGGATCCAAATTTTTTAGGCCACCCATATATGGGCACAACCTCACCATGCTCCCCTTCCTGGGTTCCCAATTCTCCAAAGTCACCTATATGGGTTCGATATTCTATGAGGTCAAATAATTTGCTCCCTACAAACCTTATCCTCCTCAATTACCTCCAATGATACATGACAGGTTTGATCACTTGAATGTTAATCCCTTTTATCTTGTATTCTATTGATAATATTCCTCCCTTATAAGATAACGTTCATCTTCACTTCCCCATATCAAGCATTATATTTTCTCTACTATACAATGAACCCATATATCCCACTTGATGAGTCAGGGATCCAAGCATGGACCTAATAAAATGTAAAATCCCCAATAATTATCTATTACTAACATCACACATTGGTTCAATCAATGGTCCATATTAATATGGACCTCCAGTATGGAGTTAATACAAAAATCATCTTTCACGAGATACATATATCATGCTAAATTAAAAAGGTATAGCCATTTATAATCCTTATTCAATATCTCGTTATTTCCTCTTTCATGACACGATAAAACATTCCATAAAATGTTAAACTATATGGACTGGTTATAATTTATTTCTAAACACTATGAATAAAAAACTAAAATCTCTTTAATTAATGTTTACTAGGATACATAGGATTTCATTTCATGATTTATTCCCAAAAACAAAAAATATATCATGGGACTATAGTTAGGCATAAAGATATACAATTCTAGGTTTCTTTCCTCATATATATAATAATGTAAAGGGGGTATACAACCATATGTCAGACTCTTACTATGTGTATGCACCAAAATATTCAATTTTCTATTCACTAATATTTAAGAATATAAAAGTTGTTGGAAACAATATAATGGTATAATACTAATTATAGGCCTCATACATAACTAGATTCCATTACTTATTTAGAATTAAATAGATATGAGTTTGATATATATATATATAGTATTCTTACTAATTTTACATTCTTAACGTACCCCCTATTTTTTAGTTACCAAATAAAAGATGTACCAAAAATAACCACTAATGAATATGTCCCATGATAATGATTTATAGAATCCATTCCCATAATAGTTTTTTTTCATAATATTAATATACCCGAAATCAGTCATGGATGGGTGAAAATAAAAAAACAACGGTATTTGTCACATGAACCTAGATGTAATATTTATCATGTCAAGTGGATCCAAACATTGAGGGTTTTAATTCCCTATAAATAGATACATAGAAATACCTTGTCATGGGACTAATCAAAATTACCCAACACCACATTAATCTTTTTGAAGGAATATAGTTCCTCCAAATATGAAGATAGTCAACAAAGTGCCTTCCTGTATCAATTTAGGGTGGTGACATTATTAGGAATAATGACATAAAATATAAACCATTTTTTATAGTTTGTTCATATATTCAGGTTGTTATTCATTAAATTCCTTAAAGGTAATCATTATTTTTAGTGCTAGTGATTTACTAATATGTTAAAATCCTCAAACAAGTATCAGTATGGGAATCAATACCCTTGTTGGATGAGCCATCCAGCCATCCTCATAAAAATTCTCCAACCTAATGTGTCACTAAAATGTAACAATACCGTGTGAATGTAGTTATGCACCAATGAAGAACACTCGAGTATCATAATTATTCAAAAACACCCATTGATAATGAAGGAATATTCTTTAACAAACTAAGAATACAAGTATGATAGGTATCATAGATAACCCAATGAATGTTTTATAATAATCAACTTCTAAATGTGGTTATACAAGAACCCTATATTTAATGATATTTTTACTAACATTACATTATAGAATAACGTCGTTTTGAATAACTGGTTTTACATTGCATCAAAATAATAGATCTTATTTTCTCAATAGTGGTACATTGGCTGTTATTTAATTAAAAAATATATTATCATTAATTTAGAATATATTCTCTTAATATTTATAATTATCAACATCAGAATAGGAAAGAATATCTATGTTTTATTTTTCCTAATCTCTAGGTATATTAATAAGATATTTGTGTTTTTCTCACTATTAATTTATTTTAAACTCCCAAAGAAGCTGATACTATAAATAAGTTACTTCATTCAAACATTAATTTTATTTAGATACATATAATATATGAATGATCTAATTCTCGTTTCTTATTTCCTTCCATCCCATTATTAATCCACTGGAACATCAAATTTAGTCTCACACTTCTTCCTTGACACAAATGATCATACAGAATGTATAGGTTGGGCTCTAATGATCTCATATATCTATACATTCACGTTATTATTTTCATTAACTCATCATTCCTATTATACCTGGAATTGAGCTTTCAAACCTCCATGAAATGTAGTATCATTTTATTTAAATTTGATTCTTTTTAATTTTCCATTTCTCATTCTTCACTATTTTATTAGTAAGAAAACCAGATTGGAAAATAAATTTATCATTCAACTCTCTATCAATATGTATTATCACTTACTTAAATTTAAATTATAAAAATATCCATTGAATCAAGGAATATTATTCATGAAAAACTATTAATCATCACATTTATTAGACTAATTTGTTAAATTTTTCTTTCATATGTTCATATTGATCTTTTAAAAAATTTAGAATACTTTATGGTTCTTGTTATCTAATTAATGTTACCTTTATATGCATTATGAGATATTCAAAGGTTATCCTTATATAGATAAAATTAAAAAATCTATACTCTAGTTAATAGCTTCTCATCCTACAACATATATTTTCATCATCCCACAACACATACTCACAGTGTAACATAGCTTCTATTATCATTAGCTTTTAAAAATCATGTCTTTGTAATTTTGTTTTTTAAAACACAATCCTAGTTAATTAAAGATTAATGTTGCATAACAATGAATATTTTACTATTATCAATTATCTATAGCTTCTTCTATTTGTAATATTTTTTTTCAACATTAACCTTTTACTTCATCTCATTTTAATTGTGCATGATCTGAAATAATCATTTCCACATTAAACATTATGATATAATTGAATATTCATCCCATCAAGAACTATCATCATCAGAAACTTATATGAATAAACTCCTCTTCATTATATTTATTTTTCTTTTTGAATCACTTTTTGGAGAATTATTCTTCAATAACATTCCTA
This sequence comes from Viscum album, assembly GCA_963277665.1. Lineage (NCBI taxonomy): Eukaryota > Viridiplantae > Streptophyta > Magnoliopsida > Santalales > Viscaceae > Viscum > Viscum album. Next base: position 1,889,324,877 of record OY728143.1, on the reverse strand, counting down.
GAACTTGTTTTTTATGTCCTCTACAATAACTAATTGGGCCATGATTCTTTCTCCTTTATTGGTTCCACTTTTGTTATTTTTAAATGTTATTAAAACTCAAGACTAAAAAAATATATTCTTACGTAGATCCTATATGATATTACAATCCCAACTAAATCACATTTTCATCATTTATGAGAAATTATATATTCTTAAAATTCGTTAAAGCAATATTTAGTATTTTATAAAATGTTTCAATATATTATATATAAGAACAAAAAAAATTATAACATCCATGTAGTTTATTCAATGAGCTTTCCAATAATATCAATGTTATTACGTCTTCTCAAAAAGTCTACTTTTGTATACACATATCAGTATACCTATAATTTGTATTCTAGCAGTGTAGTCACATATATTTATCTAGAAATTATAACATGAGATCATCATATAACTCTTAAACATTCCAATTCAAGAATTGGTACTTCTATATACACTAGGTTCTCTAATCATCATTAAGTGAGTATTTTATATTAAAAATCCATAATTCCCATCAATTTATTTAATATTTTATAATTAAATTCATCAAATATAAACATCCTCTATGTTATTTTCACATATGATGTTCCATTTTTTTATAGGGATGGATTTTTAATTCTCCAACTAGCTAACGTGATTCAAAATTAACTATATCTATCACAATAAACTCATTAATATATGTTATAGATAGTGACTTCATCAACCTTTAGAACTTATCATTGATTCCATCTAAATCAAACACACCAATTTTTACATATATTATATTCCACTGTAAATCAGCAATGTTTTATGCTCTATAATTAAATTTTTATAATAATTATAGAAATAAATTTTCTTCCTAATAAAATAATAATCCAAAAGAATCGCAATCTATTCAATTGGGAATATAGAATTTTTCAATATTTATATAATTCTAACTTATAAAACATATGATTTACTTTTATCTCAAATTATTATCATATTAATAATAAATCTTCAAAATTTCCCCTTCTATTAAATAATTCATTAATAATGAGGTTCTTTGTACTCTTCATTTATTTAGTTCTTCATCATTACCCAACACATACTAAATGTCTTATATAATTAGTAACATGTGGAAAAATTTACAAACATCATCATCACAATCCATTATGATATTTACCACCCACACATTATAGAAAATTGTACCACAAAATTTCATTAGTCAATGAAATCCAATGAGAAAAGGGTTCTTAAATATATCTTTAATTTCCAACATCAAATCTCTGTACATAAAAATTACCTAATGTAAATTTTCAATCAGATTTCTCATATTTTATAAATTTTATCTCTATAACCATAGAGTGTCACTTTATTATAATAAGGTATATAATTCATTGGTTATAAAAACATTGAGATATAAATATATATTTTATATAATTATATAAATCTAATACAAGGAATAAATTGTCTGCTAGAGATAGTTAATGTGGAAGTGATAGTTGAAAATCAATTGTTTCTATGTGGTAAATAATCTTAATAGGTTTTATTTATCTAAGGATTAAATATGAATACATTATAAATCAATTCTCTCTCCTCTATATTAATATTCAATTGAATATTTTTTTCACATATAATAAACTCTAGGTAGCGTTGATGACAATCAATAATTATATTCAACAAATCATGGGGTATATTAAAATTAGTCTCCATTATTTGGATCTTTCTGATCCTTTAATAAAAATATTATTATCCAAATATTTTGACTCTATAATATTGTCATAACATGTTAAATTTTATCCTATCATCATTTTTAGAGCCTTTTACAGTTCCATTTGTATTTTTTAGTGGAAATAATTTTTATTTGGGGACTCTAACATTATAAGATGTTAATCCAAGACACTATGTAAATATATTATTCATGATCTAAATATTTCGTACAAAATAAGAATTTACATTCAGATTTACAATCATCTTTGGGATGATAACCTGTTATAATTTTTAATTTTTTACTAAATTATTGTTCAATAAGTCTCTAGAACATTAAGGTGAACCTTGAATATTAGTCAGATACAATTAAATGCGGAACACTATAATGATTTACAAATTCCTTTATATAAAACATTATTCATTGATAAATCCTCGTAAATCCCAATGAAATGATAACCTATGTAATCTAATTGACCATACCCAAAATATAGTTTTTTTTATTTATATGACTTGGGGAGATATATAATAAAATCTATGGTGATACTTTCCCAATTCTATTCAGGTCTATTAAATGGTCTCATCATCATACACAATATCTAATTTTAACTTTTAACTTGATTATATAACAAAACATTTGTTTTTTATCTACAATATCCTTCTTCATGTTAACATAGTAAAATTCATTCGATATATCACTATACATTTTAGTGTTTTCGTGGTGAATATAATAATGTATGTTATGGTAGTCATCTAATAACTCCATCGTCAATTATACAATGAATGGAATATATATTTTCATTAAATATTATATAAATATATTTTTTAGGCTATAACTCTAGAATATTTCCTACATTGTTCAATAATTTAATGTTATTATCTTTGGTCTCTGTAATCCAATCATATATCAATACCTATGAAATAATATAAGAAACATGAAATGTTAACCATTGTTTGACTATATGTATATCAATTTAATTTCATATCCCCAAATATTAGATCTATTAAATAATAATTATAGATAATTGAGAAGGATTAAATATGTTATTATAATCATACACCAAATACAAATTTCTTTTTTTTGTAATGTATGGAAAAGTCATGATCCATGATAATGTTAAATTATAGCCTTTGGAGCATGTTAAGGTCCTTTTATATGAAGATATAATTTATGATTTAACATAATTTTATATGTCATATTTATTTCTAGATATTTAATTCCAACACTTTTTTAATTAAAATATTATAATTTCTCTATCCATATCATATATTACATTAATTTTTTAGTGGTATTTAATTATGGTGTGAAGTGGTCTATCAAATTTTTTTAGATGATAAAAAACCCAAGCCCTTATTTAAACAAACATTATAAATCATATACCCTTATCCAATTGAGATTACTATAATTATTTGTGCAATAAAAAACACCTTAATAATTTAATTAAAGATGATTTTTCTTATAGAAACTATAGAACTTTCTGAGTAAACATGGTTAGTGGGTTATAAAATAAGTATAAATTTCACAAGAAGTGTTGATATTACACACTATATCTATGAAAATTATAGATCATCACCATATCTATGTACATGTGTCATTATTTAATCAAATATATCATTGAATGTTTCTAAAATATACCCACACTTGTGATTAATCATCACAACCATAATACAATACATAGCCAAAATATATACATATTGAATATGAAAATTAATATCTTTTTTCACAAAAACATAATTGCATTTGTCAGATATTATACAATTTTTCTTTATATTTTATTGTACGAGTGATAACATATAAATACTTTGGTAAATTTATCATAAAAATATATATATATACTATTTATGAAAATATGAATATTGATAGGGAAATTACATATCCAAAATTTTTCATAATGAATCCTTATTGTCCATATCATTTATTGAATTTTATAATAGATATATCCACCACATTCACCATTAATTGATGATATTTTCATAAATGATATGGATTTGATAAGAGTTGAGTTCCATGAAATGGATTGAAAAATTCAGGAAAATATGTACTTGGATATATGTTCTTTACACGTAAATGTTTATATGAAAAATAATACATAAAAATATATATTTTCCAAATTTTATTTTTAACAAATAGGGCTGGGAAACCCCATGGATAAGCAAATTAATAAATAGAACAATTTTACAAATTTTGTGGTATTATCAAATTTATATTTTTCATTTATATTGGGGATTCTCTATAATAAATATTTGATACAGGCAAAACAACATGTGTGAGTTCAACTGGAAATTGCATATTAGAATTTTAGGGAACGTGCGTAAATTTTTTAGAAAAAGTATAATTATATTCTATGAAAATTCTCAAATCATAATTTTTAAATTTTCCTCCCTCAAATTGTTATAAATATCCCATATTACTGATAATTGAGAATAAAACATATTATGTTATTAAAAAATGAATTTCATAATCCTCCTTGAATTAATATGGTATTAGGGGATGATTTATGATATGAAATGAGATGTTAATAAACATATAATTAATACTCTATCAATGTAAGGATATTCACTCAATGCCTAATATTATATGAAATTATTAATAAGAATTATATCTATATATACTAGAAATATCTTTCCAATAAATATTTTTTTGGGGAGGAGTAATATATATAGGATGTAATCAAGACGCCATTGGTTTTTCATTGATAAATCCATATCAATTTTTTATTTCTAAATCATTATAAACCATTTTTTTACTCCATATTCAGAATTACAGTTGAAAAGGATGATTTTTTCCTGATTTAAGCATGAAAAATTTATTCTAATAAATGTAAAAACAATTTTAATGTATTCTCTTGGATTTTCTGTGTATTATTTTTAAATGGTATTTGGAATTATTTTGAGATCAGACCTTTTGGCGATGTGATATTTCGAGTCTCGGAGTGCCAGAAATAAATGATTGAAATAAGTTAATTCTTTAAACAACTCGTGCATGCAGTTTTCCTGAAAAATTAGAATAACTTTTAAATAGTTTCTCGAATCTGAAATATGAGGGCGCTGTTGCGTTCAAAACTGCGACTTTACTTTAGGTTGGGCCTAACATCGACTGACATGGGTCGGCCGTAAACTTTAGTTTTTGGGTGTTTTTATATAAACATTTCTGAAGAAATAAAATAACTTATTTTTTTAAATGCTTCCATTTTTGCGTAGAGACCTAATTACCCATTATTTAAATACCTGCATATGGAAAGTTCGCAGGGTTAGCCTCATAACCATTCAAATTGAGAGAGAGAGAGAGAGAGCCTCTTGGAGCATCGAAGGAGAAACTGTTGGCGGGCGACGACAATGCATCTCAGATCTGACAAACCTCCCCAAAAAATGTGACGTGGCGATGGTTCATCAACCAGATCTAGGCAGGTGTTGTTATTTTTTTCTTTCTTCCCCATTTTTGTATTGAACGATGAACATTGATCAACCCACAAAACATGTTGATCTGTGGATCATGCATTCCGGTGGGAGGGTGTTAATTTCTATTTCATTCAGGAATTGATTCAAAAATTGATATGTTAATTATTTGTTTATCGTTTGATTATACCAATTACAAACATATAATAGTAGTGGATCAAAATTATGATGAAAGATGGCGGAGGTTCATTCCTCAATTTGGTTTAATGTATTTCCCCTTCTTTTCTTGTATTCTTCGAGTTCATCCTGTGGAAATGAACAACGAATTTTTGCGCATCAGTTTCCAAATGAAACAATCCTAAATTGAATGTCCAATGTCACAACGACTTAGTGTAGGTGTGAAGACAATAGCGGATGACAAACTGAACAGGATCATGAATGATTTTTCTTTGAGAGTTCTTCGCACGAATGGAGAGATATACATTTTCGGAGCAGATCGGTGGTACAAAACCAACTGAATCAGTTTCTTGGTGTCAGGGAGACCTAAAACCTTGAGTTTGATGGAGATCAGATGGCCGGAATGAAGAATGGAGCAACACGGGAGGCGTGACATTGGAGGTTCAGGATTCTGGAAAATTCCATAATACACGGCATGTATTTCCGATGAACACGACCTGTGGAACCGGCATAGCGGCAGATATGGTTACGCGACGCATGAAGATATGACACAGTGTGTTCCCTAGAGAACATGGAGTGTGGGTCCTTACACGGGACTCGACATGTATCCTGTGAAATACACGGATACAAGATGGATTACACGGTCGTGTACTCCACCACACGGCCAGACTAGGTCATTTTCACGGGTTAACCCATAAACCTGTTATATGCAATGGATTACACCAGATAATGCCATGTACGAGAAAACGACCGGATAAACTGATTCGGCCCCAGTTACTCGAACACAGAGTGTGATCTATAATATATGTAATGTACTAACCTTTCTACATAACCAGCCTTGCGATAACAGGCTGTAGTACATGGGCAGCACCCAGGGTTTGCGGACACGGCATGTGAACTTTCTATATGTTGTGTAATTTTATGTACATGGATTGATCTTCTTGTCCACCATATCTTGGACATGTTTCATTTGGCATAGTTCCCCTTTTCTTGTTTCCCGGAGGGTTAGGTATCATTTTTTTTCAAGAGTATGATCCCTTCGGTAGGAAATTCTGATAGGGAGTTAGGTATCCCTCTAAGAGGCCCAGAGTGAGATCCCATATTCATTCATGACACTATGTGGAGTCAGGTATCGACCTGACTTCTCCCACAGGGCGCTGATCCTCTACCTAGAAGGTGAATCCAGATGAGTCACGATATCTTCCTTAGGCACTGGAATTGATCCTTGATGTTATTAATTTTTTTATTACTTATTATATACACCCTTTACTAATTTTATATGAAATGTACATAATTTGTGTGAAATATTAATGTTTTAATATTAAGTATAATTTTTGAGGATTTTTAGAAGTAGTTCAATAGAGTCAGTTTACTGTTTTAATAATAACATTCATTATACTGATCCAAATTGCGTGGTTCCTGTTTTTTAGGATTCTCCTTTAAATATACAATATTTTATTAGAAGGTACCATTATCCAATTCTGCCATTTGAAGTGCCATATGGTCTTCACAAACAAGACAAAAGAATATGTGAAGAAACTATACTATTAATGAAATTGATTAACTGGGCTAAATATAGAAGTCAAAATTCAATTATTCTCCACCATATTTCTGGAGACAATATCAGGAGCCCATGATAAAAATTTCAAGGCCAAATAATTACAAAAAATGGGCCCAAATGATGCATTGAAATCAAGCCCACCATTCTGGCCGAGAAATAAAAGTAGCACACAAATATTGACATTTCCCCTGCTTTGGACATCCATTCGAGCTGATATTTTTTTGTGTGAAAGAGGAGATATGTCTGGACAATGATATTGAAGAAATTATTTTTATTTGAGGACATATTTCTATTCCAAAACCCATTCACATTATGGACATTGAAAAAGTATGGATTGAAATGGACAGATCAGGATTGTTTAGTAAAACCACCAGAAGATTTGATACATAAGTCCAATGGACGCAAAATGTTCAGAATAGATAGAGGACCTTTATATCTATAATATTTAAGAAGAAGATATTTCATGATTAGGCTTTATGAAGGTCCAAATTGTCGATTCAAGTGGAAGGACATATTGGGAATGCAAATAGTCTACTCCATTGGCTATAAATACTCTCCCCTTCTCTACTTGAGAGGGTTTGGCATTTTAGAAGAGACAAGATCATATTGGCAAGACCAAATCCTTGCCAAAGGCTTGGGAGGATCTTCCATACTCATTTTTTCACTTGAGAGACCTTTCCTCCTCTCATTTTTTTCACTTACTTTCGTGTTCTTCATTATTGTAATCTTATAAGTCTCTTTCTTTGTAATTCTGTTTTAATGCAAGTTACATCTTCAATATCTCTCATTCTCATACACCATATTTAGTTTCATATTAATTTTCATAAAATAGTTTAAATTCAGTTGAATCCCCTTCCCTTATTTTTCTTCCTCATTCAATCAAAAATTTGTTTTTATTTATCATCATTGTTTGTGTGTGTGTGTTCAACGTACCACTCTTTTCTAATCCCTTTCTTTTTCATCTATTATTAAATAATAATCATAATTATTATAACCAGACTACTAAACACCCAAATTTCTGAGTAAATATCTAATTTTTTTGAGCCAAAATTTATGGATGTTAAGCGATTGAAAGTATTTGCTCGATGAGTATTCGTTAATTTAACATTGTGTATGTTGGACTTAATATGTCATGGACTAATGATATATTTTGTTTAGAATGTGGTTTCCATTGATTATTGGAACCATAAATACACTACATTAAACAATTAATGATTGATATTAGAATCCTAGTTAATTTATGGCTTGGATTAAATCTTTGACACATAGGAATTCTAATCGACGTCAACTTGTGAAGTGGGTGTTAAATTAAATGCAATATAAAGTAAAGCTCATGGAAATCACAAGCTTAACTTCCTAACAATAAACTCACCCCAATCATTATAAAATTGTTAAATCAATCATAATCAATAAATCATTTCATTTATGCTCTACAAACAAACCCCACAATCAAAATACAATCAACTAAGGACAATCCACTATTAAGAAGTATCATTGCCGATGATTCGACCCGAGTGTTGTTATACACAATAGCAGAGCAATGGAACCTTGACCGGTCGATAGGAGACAATCGGCCGTTCATTTCAAATGTATTTGTTGTTGGGGATGGTGCATTATGTAGTCATTAGTTTTAGGTTATTGTAAAAAAATATAAAAAAACAAATTTTACAAATAAATTGAAAAAAAAACAACACAAAGAAAAACTCGTCTTCTCAAAAAAATCATAAATGGAAAAAATAAAATGAAAAAACCATCTTCCTATTTCTTCCAAAATCTCTCTGAATTTCCTGTAGCCTCCCAAACAATCCCTCGGGTTTTTTTCCCCTGAAATTGAGAGAACACTTCGCCAATATAGGAAGAACATAAGAGATAATCAAATAATTCAAGAACCAGTCCTTGTCCAACCAGTTGAATTAGAAATGGACAATCCAAGGGAACAAACCCTCAATGAACTTGCGTCCCCTGATATGAATTACCAACCTCTAGGTATTCAATATAAAAACATAGAGGCTGACTTCTAACTCAAATCCATTTTGATTCATCTTCTCCCTCATTTCCACGGGCTAGTAGGTGAGGATCCACATCTCCACCATATAGAGTTTCAAGTATTGTGCTATACCTTGAAGCCTCAAGGGGTTTCTAAAAACAAATCAAACATAGAGCATTCCCTTTCTCCCTAGCTGACTTTACTTTTTCATGGCTCTAATACCTTACTCCTAGTTCCATAACCACATGGAATGACATTAAGTGACTCTTCATAGATAAATTCTTTCCTCCTTCTCATACTAATTCTATCTGAAAGGAAATAAGTGGATTCTGTCAGTTCCCAAGTAAATCATCCCATGAATACCAGGAGAGGATCAAAAAGCTTGTTGAAACCTTCCCACACCAAAAAATTCATGACCAAATCATTATCCAATACATCTATGCGGGATTATTGGCTATGGAGAGAACTCTCATTGATGGTGCAAGTGGCGGTGATCTTGTTTATAAGGCTCCCGCAACTGTAAGAGATATCATAAGTAACATGGCTGAAAACACATAACAATTACATACTCGAGCACATGCTCAAGTCAAAAGGCCCAAGATAATCAATCAACTGATCCGAACAAGATGACCGAGTGGATTAGTTAACTTACAGGTCTTGTGCGACAACTAGGTGTGGCAACCAAATCCACAACCTCATCTTATTCACAATCAATGTTTCCTGGACCCATCAAAAACTGTGAAATCCGCAACTCTCAATCTCATCCAACTAACACAATTCCACAACTTCAAGAGGATCAATCCGTTTCATCTGGACCAATGGAGCTCAATAAAACATATGCTCAGTGGAACACCAACCCTCAAATATCAGGTCAGTTTGTTAGAAACTTCAACCAACCTCACTCTGATCCCTTATCTTCTTCCTATAACCAAGGCCATAGGTATGGCAATCCCATATCTTATCCTCCTCAATTCTATCGTCAAAACCCAAACCAATTCCAATATGGTCAAGGATTTGGTAACTTCCAACAACCTTATCCTTTTCTTCCTCAATCACAAAGGAACAATCCTCCTCCTGGATTACATTATCCTAGTGAGCCTTCCCAATTCCAAAACCAATACAATCACTTTCCCAAGAACCAAAATCAAGGTAATCCCAATTTGGGACAAGCCTCTACTTCTAAGAAAACATGGGATAGTGTAGTGGAAGAACTTTCCTCTTTCACCCATTCTATCCTCAAGAACATTGAAACCCATATTGGTCAACATGAATCCCACCTTAGTCAGCAGCAACCATCCAATTCTTCCCAACTCCCAGCTTAACCGTTAGCCAACCCCAAGGGAAATGTAAGTACAATTGTACTTAGACTGGGGAAGAAAATTTCTATGCCTCATGATAACTCCTTCAACCATCCTTTGAATGTGGACCTAGAAAATGAAAAGAAAATGTAACTTGAAAAATAACCTGAAACAATTCCCTCACCTCCTCCAATTCCACTTAGGAACCCAATTCCTTTTTCTCAAGATGTTTCTAAGACAAAGAAGTCCTTTCAACCCGATCCTGAAATTCTCAACATGTTAAGATGTGTTGTAGTCAACATTCCCATATTAGATTCCATAAACCAAATTCTTTAGTATTCCAAGTTTCTCAAGGAATTGTGTACCCACAAGTGGAAACTTAGGACCTTCGAAAATGTTTCCACCCAGCAGTTCATTACCATAAAGAGCAAAGATCTAGGGACCTTTACGGTTCCATGCCAAATTGGCAGTTCCAACATTGATGATTCACTCATAGACCTAGGAGCCTCAATTAATTTCATTCCCAAATCCATATTCTCAAACCTTGGTCTAGGTCCCTTACATCTAATGGGTGTGGTCATTCAACTATCCAATCGAAGCACAACCAGTCCTGAGGGAATAATTGAGGATTTCCTTGTCCGGGTCAATGGTCTTATCTTCTATGCTGATTTCTATGTCCTTGATATGGAAGGTGAGATGAACTCTTCTCGATTTAACCTAATTCTAGGAAGAACATTCCTAATGACAGTGAGAACCAATATTGAAGTCCACTCAGGCATCTTATCCATGGAATTCGGTGACCAACTGGTCAAGTTCATCATTTTACAAGCCATGTGATACCCATCAACGGATCACTCTGCATTCTCAATCCATGCTTCTCAGGACACTTCGAAGATTCAATTGAACCTAGTTTTTTCATGTTCATCATGTTCTGATGATAAATGATCTTGTGAAATTTTCACCATGATTAACCAAGTCATAAAAGGTGAAGTTGATGTGGACCTCTCATTCATAGACTCCATAAATCTAGATGAACTTGAAAACTCTCTTGAATCCCACATGAACACTTATCTCTACTACTCCACCTTTGATAGTATTAAAGAAAATGAATCTGAAGCAACTGAAGTACCTTCCTCCATTCTTGAGTTGTCTAACCCACAAATCAAAATTGAGACTAATCTGAAACCACTTTCTGAACACATGAAATATGTATTCCTTTTCTATGATCACTCATATCCTGTCATTATCGCTTCTTCACTTACCAAAACTGAGGAGTCCAAACTTGATGAGGTGTTAGAGGAAGTCAAAAAGGCCATAGGTTGGACCATAGATGACATAACATGAATCAACCCTGCTCATTGCATGCATCACATCCATCTTGAGGAATCAACCAAACCAATTAGACAACCACAAAGAAGACTCAATCCACTCATACTTGAGGTAGTTAGGGAAGAGATCACCATGATTCTTCAAGCTGGTATTATCTACCCAATATTTTATAGTGAATGGGTTAGTTCAATTCAAGTTGTACCTAAGAAGGGTGGGATAACTGTTGTCTCAAATGAACATGGGGAGGTAGTCACAAATCAACTTAAAAACAAATGGCGTGTGTGCATGTACTATAGGAAATTGAATGTTGAAACAAGAAAAGCTCACTACCCTCTTACATTCCTTGATGATATACTGGAATGATTAGCCGGAAAGTCACACTATTGCTTTCTTGATGGATACACCAGCTACTTCCAAATCACAACCGCACATCAGGACAAAGAATAGACTACGTTCACATGACCCTTTTGAACATATGCATATAGGAGAATTCCTTTTTTCCTTCGAAATTCTTCTGCAACAATCCAGAGGTGTATGATGAGTATCTTTTCTGAATTCATTGAACACTACATGGAAGACTTCATGGATGACATCACCATTTTTGCGGAGTCATTTGAATCGTGTTTGAATTAACTCTCTCTAGTCCTCACAAAGTGTGTCAAGTGAAACCACATGTTAAATTTTGAAAAATGTAACTTCATGGTTTCAAATGGGATTGTTCTAGGGCACATAGTTTTAATAGATGGTATTGAAGTTGATCCTGCAAAAATTGAAGTGATCCAATAACTTCCTAAACCCAACTCTGTTCGAGCCATCCGTTCATTCCTCGGTCATGATGGTTTCTATTGGAGATTCATCCATAACATCAGTAAAATTTCCCTCCCACTCACTCGGTTACTCAAAAATGATGTCACATTCCATTTCGATGAGTTTTTCAAGAGATCCATCATTAACTCAAAACTGATCTTACATCTACCCCAATAATCCAACCCCCAGATTGGTCCTTACCCATTGAATTGATGTGTTATGCTTCTGATAGAGATGTTGGGGTTGTTCTTAGTCAAAGAAGAGAAAATATTCCTCATGTCATTTATTATGCCTAAAAACATTGGATGAAACTCAATCTCACTACACTGTCACTGTAAAGGATCATTTAGCAGTGTTTTTTGCCTTAGATATGTTATGGCCCTATCACTTTGGTGCCAAAATCATCATCTACACAGTCCATTCTCCTATAATGTTCATACTCAAGAAAAGTGATTCCAAACTGAGGCTAATAAGATGGATCCTAATGCTCCAAGAGTTTGACATTGAAATCAAAGATAGACCATGAAAAGAAAACCATGTGGCTGATCACTAGAGTAGAATTTCTAATTCGTCTCATTATCAAATCATTGATCCTGAAATCCCCACTGAGCACCTTTCATCTCTCACTCCAAAAATAACATGGTATGACCCAATTGTAAATTACATGGTTTCTTGTGTTTTTTCTGAATATTTTTCTAAAGAACAAAAAATGAAGTTTAAAAGTGATTAAAAATACTATTTTTGGGAAGAAAATAAACATTGTAAAACTACGGCTGACATGGTAACAAATAGATATGATGATGAAAATGAACATTATTCCATATTATAATTCTTTCCCTCAATGCCTAGTGGTGGCCACTTTGGACCACAAAGGACCTCCCAAAAGTTCCTAGACTATGGATTCTTCAAGCTTTCACTCATTAAAGAATCAAATGAGTTCTGTCAATTATATTCCACTTTCCAAAGGTTTTTCACAATTTCCAAGAGAAACGAAATGCCCCAAAAGCCTTTAATTTTTTCGGGGTCTTTGATGTTTGGGGTATCGATTTCATGGGACCATTTCCCCCTTCCAATGGATTCTCATACATAATTCTTATGGTTGATTATGTTTCTAGGTGGGTCGAGGCCAAACCCACTAGAAAGGATGATTCAGATACTGTTAGTGTGTTCCTAAAGAAACACATCTTCCACATATTTGGCATGCCTCGTGCCTGGATATGTGACTTAAGAACCCATTTTTTTAATAAAACCATTGAATCTCATTTGAAAAAGAAAGGGGTTGTACATAAAACTTCAACTTCATATCACCCCCAAAAAATGGCATGACTGAACATTATAATTGAGAAGTGAAAAGAGTGCGTGAGAATATTGTTAAACCCACGAGAAAAGACTGGCCTGAAAGACTTGGTGAAGCACTTTGGGATTATCGAACTTCCTATAAGACACCCATTGGGATGTCTCCTTTTAGGATAGTTTTTGGTAAAGCATGTGATCTACTAGTTGAAATCCAACATAGGTCATTTTGGGCAGTGAAAACTTGTAATTTTGATCATGAAAAATATGGTGAAGAATGATTGTTTCAATTGGATGAACTGGAGGAGCTTAGACTTGATTCATATGAAAATTATATTATCTACAAATAAAAATCCATGGTACTCCATGACAAACACATCCTGAGAAAGGTATTCCATGAACGTGAAAAGGTAATGCTCTTCAATTCTCGAATTCGGCTTCACCCAGGTAAGATAAATTCTAATTGGGCAGTTCCTTTTGTTATTACTATTGTTTACCCATTTGGTGCAGTGAAAGTCCGAGACCCCTCTTCCAAAAGTACATTAACGGTTAATAGATATCGGTTAACGTATCACAATGAGTGGACACACCATCCTGGATCAACATCAACTTCCACTGGATCCCCAACTTCAGCAGTTCACCCACCACTGGATGGAGATGGAAACCCACCAAATCCAAACCACGGGGAACCTCTTTCCCTTTAACTCTCTCTCTCTCTCTACCTCTTTCTTTTTCTTACTCTTTCTTTCATTTTTTTATCACTTTATTTATCAAAACCTTTATTTTTCACATTCTCTTTTTGTTGGGGTATCTTTATTAAAAACTAAAAAAACCTAAACAAAAAAACAATAAAATTCATCTTAAATATATATATATATATATAAATAAATCAAGATTCATGCTTACTCACAATCGAGTTTTGAAATTTTGTCCAACCATTTTGGGGAGTTAACATACATGTTTTCATCTCAATAATATTATTTTTTCATCATGAATTTGGATAATGAATTTTCTGTCAAAATTAACAAATTTTGAGTGCTCAATTTTTGATTTGGAAAATTCTTTTCCAAAACCGTGAGGAATAACATTTTCTTTCATTCCTAGGTGACCTATGGGCATCTTTTCAAAATGTGTGTTTTCACCCCCATTTGCGAGTCTTGAGTTTGTGGACTTTCGAGCGGAATTTCCTACTTTAGTGTGCATTAATATGATAGAGGCATTTTCTGAACCACATGATAATCAAATAGACAAATAGACTCCCATTTCCCTAACATATATCCTCCTTTTGAAAGCACCTTCAATCCTATTAAAACCTTTTCATTGATAGCCACATTACTGAAGGACCCCGGGACACCTTGAGAGGGGAGGGGTGAATCAGTGTGACCAATTTTTCTTTTAATGTGATGGATCTTATTCCCACGTTGGTAGGAACATGTTGAACCTGTATGATGATTATGATTAGAAAGAAAACATACACATGCACAGAGAAGACACTTCCATTTTTACTTGGTTCGCCACTAAGGGCTACGTTCAAGGAGCATACGCCGACAGGTTGTCGGTCGTACCAAAATCCATTATGCTTCACTAGTTGGAGATTACAAAAGTTCGGGCACAGTCACTCTGTCCCAGGCTCACTACCTTTACAAAGGTTCAAGAAGCTCACAGCTTCCCTTGGGTCACTCCCATTGACTCCCCCTGGCTCAATACCGTTGGTGAAGTCCCACTCAGTTTATAGACGTGAAGGTCTCTTCAATTGATAGTCATGAAGTTCATTGTCTCCTATTCAGCATGAGACTTTCCTTGTATCAGAGTCCTGAGTTAATGCTCTGTTAGATCCAAATTCCAACCACTGATGAATACCCCCTTTCCCATGTCCACAGGGAAAAAACCTTTGGAAAAAGGCCTTCACAAAGTACCCTACTTCACATGGCTCCCAATTTTGAAAAGCTCAAACAAGCCTTCGCGGAGCCCCTGCCATTTCGCGAATCTCAATCGCGAAGCACTCTCGCGATGCTCTAGCCTTTGTAATGCTTGGAAATCGCGAAGCTCCTGCCTCTTCGCGAAGCTCACTGAGCCAATGCGGGGTGCACGTCTTTCACGGAGCTTGAATAGCTGCCGCAAAGCTCCTCTTTCGTGAAGCACTCTGCCTTCACGAGAGACCTTTGCGAACCGAGAGCAAAGGACTTTCTCTGAAATTCTCTCTTCTTCTCTCGAGGGGGTCGGCCTCTATTTATAGGCAATTCCACCGACCCTCGACCTTTCCATGCAAATTCAACGCCACGTCATTTTAAATCGCAAAGCTCCAATGTTTCAGCCAGAATTTTGTCCAAATCACGAAGCACCACGACAATTTTCCGTTCGCGAAGTTTGACGTAGTCGTGAAGAATCACCATCAACTTACCTTCGTGGTGCACCTTCGTTCGTGGAGCTCATCGTAATCACGGAGAAACACCGTCAACATTCCTTTGTGGTGCGTGCCTTCGCCGCGAAGCCCCCTCGCAAATCCCTTCTCCGCCGTGATGCGCTTCAGCCTCTGCCATTCGTGAAGCTTAACGTAATCGCGAAGAGTCACTGCCTCTATTCTTCTACTCTTCGCAAAATCCAATCCATGCATCCCTTCTTCGTGAAACCCATGCCTTTGCCATATAAAAAATGATCTTCCTAGAAATCCACTCTTCGCGATGCTCAGCAACTTCCAGATTTTGGACCCCAAAAATTTGGCAATCACTAGGAAACGACGCCACCTTCAAAACTGTTGTCTGCTTGAACGATATGATCTCTTTGCTGGTACACGATCCGAACTTCCATTGATGAGTGAAAACAAACACAAACCACACTCAAAATCATGCATATAAGACCATGGTTTCAACAATCTCCCCATTTGGGTTTGTTGGCAATCAGAAGAAAAATTCAATAGATCTCCATCTATGTGAAAACCAAAACCAAAAAAAACACAGAAATCAACCCAGCCAACACTCTAAGTCTACGTGAGCAATGCTCGGTGTAGAAAAAAAGAGAGGAGGCTTGAATTGGGTTACACTGTTTTCCTTATCATTATTCTCATCACAGAAGTTTCCTGAATTTATTAATTGGGTTCCACTATTTTCCTTCTCATTCTTATCATCACAGAAGTTGCCTGAATTTATGAATTGGGTTCCACTGTTTTCCTTCTCATTCTTCTCATCACAGAAGTTGCCTGAATTTATTCCTTCTCCTTTCTCCCCCGTTGACAATAAATCCAAAGACCAGTAAATTTTTTCACGTTCAGCTCAAACCATACTCCCCCTGGATAGTATCTCCCCCATAAACCTGCATCATATCCATAAATAGATTAAAACTTTTATAAAAAATAGGGAGAGGAGAATTCTGGAACCTCTTTATGCAGTGGGAGGTGGTCGAACACCAAGGTTCAACCGATGCTTCTCAAACACAGCCGATGACAGTGGCTTTGTCAGGATATCAGCCACTTGCTCATCTGTTCCCACATGATCCAATCTAATCACGCTTTTCTCAACTTTCTCTTTGATAAAGTGATACCTAATTTCAATGTGTGTTGTACTAGAATGATGAACATGATTCTTTGTAAGATCAATTGCGCTATTATTGTCACAATAAATCACCATTGGTTGCGTCACCTCATTTCTAAGAGAAGTACTTTCTTGTTTCTTGCTCAACCAGCCAACACATTTCTGCCTAATATAGAAAGCTCCACCACTACTGGACTTTCTGTCTACAACATCACCAGCCCAGTCAGCATCAGAAAACGCTGACAATTCACTGTCCCTTCCTGCAGCAAAAAATAACCCGAAGTTATGTGTACCTAGAATGTACCTCATGATTCTTTTTACTGCTGCCATATGTTCCTCCTTTGGATTACTCTGAATGTGGGCTGCAAGGCATGTTGCAAAGATAATATCTGGCCTTGTCGCTGTTAGGTACAGTAGGCTTCCAATGATCCTCCTGTACATGGTGGGATCAACAGAGTTCCCATCCTCATGCTTTCCAAGTTTAGTTCCAACTGCAATCGGAGTTGACATTGGTTTAGAGTCTTGCATATTGAACTTCTTCAGCAACTCTCTTGCATATTTTTACTGATAAATGAAAGTGTATTCCTTCTTTTGAATCACTTGCAGCCCCAGGAAATATGAGAGCTCCCCAATCATTGACATTTCAAATTCTGATTTCATGTGGTTGGAAAATTCATCCACTGATTTCTGCCTGCTGCCACCAAATATGATATCATCAACGTAGACAAGAACCATGAATTGATCTTTTGGATAATTCTTCACATAGAGATTGTGATCAACTCCTCCTCTTTTGAATTCCAACTTCTTGAGATATGAGTCCAGCCTTGAGTACCATGCCTGTGGTGCCTGCTTCAAACCATATAGAGCTTTCTTCAGTTTGCAGACCTCTGTTTCAAGAGTACCCAAAACAAAGCCCACTGGTTGTTCAATGTAGACTTCTTCTTCGAGTACACCATTCAAGAATGTTGTCTTGACATCCATTTGATATAATTTATATCCTATTTGGTGTGTCATGGCAAGGAAAAGCCTGATTGACTCTAGTCTAGCCACTGGAGAAAAGGTTTCTTCAACATCAATGCCTTCCATCTGGGAATATCCTTTTCATACCAGTCGTTCCTTGTTTCTGATGACACTTCCATGCTCAGAAAACTTATTTTTGAAGATCCATTTGGTACCAATCACATTGTGACCTTCGGGTATCTGGACAAGATCCCATGTCTGATTCTTGTCAATCTGATCTAATTCATCATTCATGGCTTTCACCCAAGATTTATCTTTTGCAGCTTCTTCAAATAAGGATGGCTATACAACTGATAGAAATGCAGATTGTGTGGTATTCCTCATCCTTCTTGTTTGAGTTGGTGCACTCCTGTACCCAATTATGTTGGATGGATGAATCTCATCTCTTTGATTTCTCCTGCAAGGTTCAGTAATATTCTCTTCAGCCATAGTTTCTGCTTCAGATTCTTCTTCAGAGTCAACATCATGATGTGATTGCTGAGTGTTTTGAACAGCTTACTCTATTTCTGTATTTGTATTTTCTTCACGTTTACATTCTTCCTGACTTTCTATCACATCAGCATATGACGTCCTTGAAGAATTTGAGGTTTTCTCTTCAATTATTTTAACATCACTACTTTCCACAATCCTTCCCAAACTCTTTTTGAAACATTTGTAGGCTTTGCTGTTCATTGAGTAACTAAGGAAAATTCCTTCATCTGCATTGTCGCCATATTTCCCTTGATTTCCTTCTTTTTTCCTGATGAAGCATTTACATCCAATGACACGAAAGTATTTTAGAGAAGGCTTCTGTCCATTCCATAATTAATATGGTGTCTTCGTCTCACCCATATAAAGTCCTGTTCGATTCTGATTGTACACTGCAGATTGAACAGTCTCTTTCCAGTAATATCGTGGAATACAACTCTCAATCAGCACAGCTCATGCCATGTTGTTCACCTGTCGATTCCTACGTTCAACAACTCCATTTTATTATGGATTTCTCACAACAGCTACCTCATGATGTATCCCATGTTCCTCCAGATAATTCTCAAATTCAATGGACGTGTATTCTCCTCCATTGTCAGATCGCAACACTTTGATTGTTCGTCAAGTATCATTCTCGGCAATTCGCCGATATGTTTTCATGCAGTCAAGGACTTGTCGTTTCCTGTGAATGACCATCACACATGCCATTCTACTATAATCATCTATGAAAAGAACAAAGTACATTTCTCCATGAGTTCCGGTAAAATTTATTGGCCCACAAACATCTGTATGAATCAGATCAAGAAGGTGAGACGCTCTTTTCTTCTTTGGCCGATATGAACTGCAGACCAGCTTCCCACGAATACAAGCATCACAATATTTTTCACGCTTACGATTCAGGTTGGGAATGTCTATGAAAATTCTAAATATTAATATTTTCTCCATGTCTTGTTGATTGATGTGTCCCAATCTCCGATGCCACAAATTGTTTTCTTCTTCAACAGTCATGTAACATACATTTTCTTCACTATCAACCTGAAACAAGTTGCCTTCTGTTCTGCATCCCTTCATAAGTGAATTTCCAGTTTTTCCCTTGATAGTGCAGCCTTTCTGATTAAAAGTAACTATAATTCCTGAGTCACAGAGTTGACTCACGCTGAGGAGATTATGACGTAGGCCATCTACGTAAAGGACTTCAGTATTCTTTAGTTCTCCATTATCTAATTTGGTACTTCCACTCCCCTTAATTTTCAAATCCCCATCATTACCAAATCTTACAGTACCATCAACATTCTTTATGATGTTCGTTAGTAGGTCGGCATTACCTGTTATATGAGATGAACAACCGCTATCCAGAATCTAGGTACTGTTGTTCTTTGTAGCTTTGAGGGCCAACTCTGCAAGGTTGGATTTCTCAATCTTCTACCTTTCCTTCCATGAGACATTATATTGAATATATAGAACTGATGGCCTTTCAAATATCTCTTCTGCGTATCTAGGTTCTTCATAGTAAAAGTCTTCTTTGAGAGGTGAAAACCTGTTTGAAAGAGCAACATTGTCTTGCTGACGAGACTTGACTTGTCTTGAACTTCGGTATGAGGTGTCCATGTCCCTTCTCTGCCTGCAATTAGCGGCTTTATGACTAAATTTATAACAATGAAAATAATATCCATAGAAATTATTTCTTCTATAAGAATCAGGATATGAAATTTTTCTTCTTTGTTGAGCATATATATCTTCTCCATTCAGATAGCTTCTTGCCTCTTGACAATAAGACATGGTATGGCCTAGATAGCCACAGAACTGACACTTCATGAGAGGAAATGTCTTCTCACATGAAATTCTTCTTATACCCTCTTCCTTGGGAGAATAGAAAGATTTTCTGTCATTTCTGAATGTTTGAGGATAATTTTCAGGTCTCCTTTTAGTTTGGATTGAGGATTACCTTTTTGGAAGTATATGTAACGTTTCAACATGTTCAAATTTCATCTTATCTTTCTTTTGGATCTTTTCACTTCCAGTAATTGATGTCTCAGCCTCACAGCCAATTCCATTCCTTCCCATTCAAGCGGGTCTTTGATCACTCAAGATTTTTTCAACCCCATCTGAACCACACTTGGCTCTTGCAAGTAATTTTGCATCTGAGAATCTTCCAAACTGTATTTTCCTCCTCGATTCTTTTGGTACTGATTCAGTCTCCAGTTTACTTCTTAGAGTAACTACTTCCCCTTCAAAACCCTCAGCAGTCAAGTATTTTTCATCCAGTCTGGATGTGAGGTCATTGATGACCTTTGACTGCTCTTCAATTCTCAGCTTCAGATCAACTATATCATCATTTCTTTCTATTATTCTAGATTGTACCTTCACAAATTCTTCCAGTCATTCAATTTCATCTTCATGTTTATCAACATATTCAGTTTATTCTTCTACAATTGATTTCCACTTATTGCAGCTCTTACATTTAATCTTAAGCATACTAACCACATCCTTAAGTTGCACCTCAGGATCTACACAAGTTCTCAATTGTTTTTCTCCATCAGTATCTTCTGACTTTTCATCAGTGGCCATCATAGAAGCATGGTTCCCAGTTTTGAATTCTGGTTCTTCTTCATCACATAATTCATTATCATCTTCTTCCTCTTCATAGACAAAACTCTTCCTTTGCATTTTCTTACCAGATTTGAAGTCTCCCTTTTTGAAGAACCTTCTCTGAGGCTTCTTGAAGTTTTCATCTTCACTATCATCATCATTGGTATTCCTCATGAACTGAGAGGCAATGTGCCCAACTTTTCCACAACGGAAACATGTGAGAGGTAACTTTCCTTTGAATTTACCTTTCCCCTTTTGGAACTTCTTTGAAATGAGAGAAAGAATTTCTTTTTCTTCGTCATCTTCACCGCTACTATCCTTTGAGATTTTCAGTTTATCCATGGCCTTGAATTCCATTTCCTTGCTCACTCGAGTCGTAGCATCTTCAGGTTTGACTCTCATTTCATATGCTACCAAACTGCTCAGTAGATTATCTAGAGAAATTTTGGAAAGATCTCTTTCCTCAAGGGCTGAATCCTTCTCATTATACAGAGGTGGAAGTCTTCTCAATATTTTCTTTGCAATATCAATGTCTTTGATTTCTTTTCCTAGACCCCGAATAGCTCCAATTACATCAGTAATTCGATTGAAGAAAGAGTCTGCATTCTTGTCTGGATGCATCTTCAGATCATCAAACCGATTGTGCATCACTTGTAGTTTCTCCTCCTTCACCTTTCTATCACCTTCATAAATATTCTCAAGTTTATCCCACATGGATTTTTCTGAGGTTCAATTCATCACCTTTAGGTAGATCTGATCAGAAAGTGCTGTAGTGAGTGCATTCTGTGCTTTAACATCTGCATCAAGAAGTTTCCTGTCTGTTTCAGTCATAGAAAGGCCTGTTGGATCAGTGACTTGTATTCCTTGCACAGTAGAAAAGAGAACTTCCATTCCAAGAGATCTCAGATGAGATCTCATTCTGTTCTTCCAGATCTGGAAGTTGCTTCTATCGAATTGAGGAACTCCCCTGACATTGAACGCGTTTTCCATGATAAAAGAGGTCATATTCAACACGAGGAACCTGCCTCTGATACCACTTGAAGGACCCCGGGACACCCTGAGAGGGGAGGGGTGAATCAGGGTGACCAATTATTCGTTTAAAGTGATGGATCGTGTTCCCACGTTGGTAGGAACTTGTTGAACCTGTATGATGATTATGATTAGAAAGAAAACATAAAAATGCAGAGAGAAGACACCCCCTTTTTACTTGGTTCGTCACTAAGGGATACGTCCAAGGAGCATATGCCGACAGGTTGTCGGTCATACCAAAATCCACTATGCTTCACTAGCTGGAGATTACAAAAGTTCGGGCACAGTCTCTCTGTCCCTGGCTCACTGCCTTTACAAAGGTTCAAGAAGCTCATAGCTTCCCTCGGGTCACTCCCGTTGACTCCCCTAGCTCACTACCGTTGGTGAAGTCCCACTCAGTTTATAGACGTGAAGGTCTCTTCAATTGATAGTCATGAAGTTCATTGTCTCCTGTTCAGCATGATACTTTGCTTGTATCAGAGTCCTGAGTTAATGCTCGGTTAGATCCAAATTCCAACCACTGATGAATACCCCCTTTCCCTTGTCCATAGGGCAAACAACCTTGGGAAAAAGGCCTTCGCAAAGTACCCTACTTCGCAAGGCTCCCAATTTTGCAAAGCTCAAACAAGCCTTCGCAGATCCCCTGCCATTTCGTGAAGCTCAATCGCGAAGCACTCTCGCGATGCTCCAGCCTTCACAATGCTTGGAAATCGCGAATCTCCTGCCTCTTCGCAAAGCTCACTGAGACAACATGGGGCGCACGTCTTTCACGGAGCTTGAATAGCCGCCGCAAAGCTCCTCTTTCGCGAAGCACTCTGCCTTCTCGAGAGACCTTTGCGAACCGAGAGAAAAGAACTTTCTCTGAAATTCTCTCTTCATCTCTCGAGGGGGTCGGCCTCTATTTATAGGCAATTCCACCGACCCTCGACCTTTCCATGCGAATTCAACGCCACGTCATTTCAAATCGCGAAGCTCCAAAGTTTTAGGCGGAATTTTGTCCAAATCGCGAAGCACCACGACAATTTTTCGTTCGCGGAGTTTGACGTAGTCGCGAAGAATCACCGTCAACTTACTTTCACGGCGTGCCTTCGTTCGTGGAACTCATCGTAATCGCGGAGAAACACCATCAACATTCCTTCACGGCGTGCGCCTTCTCCGCGAAGCTCCCTCGTAAATCCCTTCTCCACCGTGATTCACTTCAGCCTCTGCCATTCGTGAAGCTTGACGTAATCGGGAAGAGTCACCGCCTCTATTCATCTAGTCTTCAAGAAATCCAATCAATGCATCCCATATTCGTGAAACCCATGCCTTTACCATATAAAAAATGATCTTCCTGGAAATCCACTCTTCATGATGCTCAGCAACTTCCAGATTTTGGACCCCAAAAATTTGGCAAACACTCTGAAACGACGCCACCTTCAAAACTGTTGTCTGCTTGAATGGTATGATCTCTTTGCTGGTACACGATCCGAACATCCATTGATGATTGAAAAAAAACACAAACCACACTCCAAATCATGCATAGAAGTCCATGGTTCCATTAATTACAAGACCAATACCTTTTCACACCCAATATAAAAATAAATTTTCATTGCATAATTTTTTGAAATTTAAGTGTGGGGGGAATGGATTTCATTGTTTGGGTATCCTATTATTGATTTTCAACGAGTTATCATCTGCTTTAGGGCAAGAATCCATTTCAGTGTGGGGGAGAGGTTGTCTTTTAGTGTGTTTTGAGGAATGTAATGTACTTACATTTATGTAATTTTGTAAATGTTATTGAAAACTATTCAAAATAAATTATAAAATGATGAAAAAAAAATTCAAATAAAAATAGAAAAAATGGGGTGTCTCTTGCGTAGGTCAAACATCCCTCTTCATCAACCATTGATATTGTTATAACTATTACAATTAGTGTCATTTGAAGATCAAACATGGGTTGGGATATGAGTGTGAGATCTGTTTGAAGGTCAACTTTTGAAAAACATAGAAAAAAAAGAAAAATAGGACACTTGCATTATATTCTTATTGGGAGAAGTTTTGTGTATTGTAAATATTCCATCTTCTCATTACCTTCATATTTTATTACACTATTGTATCTTTCATCAAAAAATCATTCCCTTGTAAATATGTGTTTTCATTTCCTTCCATGTTTTATTTCAAAAAAATCTGAATTTCATTTTCTATGTTGGTGTTTTAACCCTTTTCTTATATCTCATGGACATCATAATACTACCATCCCATAGCCATTGAAAATGCCCTTAAAAATACCTCTTGATTCTTGTGTACTTTGGATAGGGATTTTAATTTGAGAGATTTTTTCAAACTATAATATTTTAACTTTTGGTTGGTGAAAGAGTGAACCTCCACAAATGAATTTTATCATCTTGAGAGGTGTGAGTTATGAATGTCCACATTTAACTTTTCTAAATTTGAGCATAAAAAAAGAATTAGTTTTGGAACATTGTTTCTATAACAACTTGTGGTGGAATTCAAAATGGATCAGTGAAATAATCCAAACCTCCCCTCATTGGAGAAAACAAAATTTTGGTATTTTTGGTGAGTGAAAATGAATGTGTCATGTTTTTATATTTGATTCACATGAGGACATTCATAAAACAAAGTGTGGGATAGTTGATGTTATTAATATTTTCATGTCTTGTTATATACACCCTTTACTAATTTTATATGAAATTTGCATAATTTGTGTGAAATATTATGGTTTTAATATTAAGTATATTTTTTCAGGATTTTTAGAAGTAGATCAATTGAGTAAGTTTACTGTTTTAAAAATAAATATCACTATTATAATACATATTGAGAGGTTTTTATTTTTTAGTATTCTCCTTTAAATATAAGACATTTCATTAGAAGGTACCATGAGCCAATTCTTCCATATGAAGGGTCATATGGCCTTCACAAACAAGACCAACGAATTTGTGAAGAAACTAGACTATTCATGAAGATTGATTTAATGAGATAAATACAAGAAGTCAAAATTCCATTATTATCCACCATAGTTCGGGGGACAATTTAAGGAGTCCAGGATAAAAATATCAAGGCCAAATAATAACAAAAATGGGCCAAAATGATGCTATGAAATCCAGACCACCATTCCGTCCGAGAAATTAAAACAGCTCAAAAATATTGACAATTCTGTTGATGTGGACATCCATTCGAGCTGAGATTTTTCAGTGTAAAATAAGAGATATTTGAGGACATATATTTTTAAGAAATTATTTTTATTTGAGGGTATATTTCTATTCAAAAACCCATTCACATTATAGAATTTAAATAATTATGGATTGAAATGGACAGATTAGAATTTTTTAGTAAAACTAACATAACATTTTCTACATAAGCCCAATAGACGCAAAATTTTCACAGTAAACAGAGGTATTTTATATATACAACATTTTAGAAGGAGATATTTCATGATTCGGCTCTATTAGTGTCCAAAGAGTTGATGAAATGGAGGGACATATTGGGAATGCAAACAGTCCACTCCTTGGGCTACAAATACTATCCCCTTTTTTAGTTGAGTGGGGATGGAATTTCAGAAGATAAGAGATCATTTTGGCATGACCAAATCTTTTCGAAAGGGATGTTAGGATCTTCCATACTCATGTTTTCACTTGAGAGACCTTTCCTCCTCTCTTTTTTTCACTTACTTTCGTGTTCTTCGTTTTTGTAATCTTGTAAGTCTCTTTCTTTATAATTCTATTTTAATAGAAGTTACTTAATAAATATATCTTATTCTCATAAACATTATGTAGTTTCATGTTAATGTTATTAAAATAGTTTTAATTCAGTCGAATCCCCTTTCCTTTATTTTTCTTCCTCATTCAATTGAAAATCCATTTTTAATTATCATCATTTTTCGTGTGTGTGTGTGTGTCTGTTCGACATCCCACTCTTTTCTAATCCATTTTTTTATCATCTATTCTTAATTAATCATCATAATTATTATAAATACACTATTAAACACCCAAATTTATGAGTAAATATCTCATTGGGGTGAGTCAAAATTTGGGTATGTTAAGTGATTGAGAGTATTTTCTCGATGAGTATTCGTTAATTTTACATTGAGTATGTTGGACTTAATATGTCATGGATTAATAACATATTTTTTTAGAATGTGGTTTCCATGGATTATTGGAACCATAAATACACTACAATAAACAATTACTGATTGAGATTAGAATCCTAGTTAAGTTAAGGCTTTTATTAAAGCTTTAATACTTATAAATTCTAATCAACGTCAACTTATGATGCGAGTGTTAATTTAAATGCAATATAAAGCAAAGCTCAAGGATATCACAAGCTTAACTCCCTAATAATAAACTCACCCCAATCATTATCAAATTGTTAAATCAATATTATTCAATCAATACTTTCATTTATTCTCTCCAAACAAACCCCCCAATTAAAATACAATCAACTAAGAACAATTGACTATTAAGAAGTATCATCGTCGAGGATTTAACCCGGGTGCTGCTATACACATTAGCAGAGCACCAGAACCATGATCGGTCGATAGGAGACAATTGGCCATGTGTTCCAATCGTCATCTGTGTATTGTGATTTTTCCCCACTCAAGAGTGTGTTCTCCTTGAATTAGGATTTCTATCTCTTGTGACTTTTCCTGATAGACATCACTTCTCGGGCTGACGTCATCATTACTATCAGACTTGGAAAGTTTGTACACTCGGATGAGTACTTTGTGGAATCATCGTCCTAAATCTCTATCAGGGGTATGTAGTTGTGAGAATTGTCTCTAGACCACTAGTCTAGGTTGTGATTATATCTGGATTGGTAATTGTTATACTTGATATATGTTCAGAAGACATATATTGTGTTATAGAAAACTGTACATTTCCATTGTGTATTGCATTGTGTTCTCCAGGGTCCTTTACTGAGTATTTTTATACTCACCCCTGCACGAGCCTTTCCCCCATGTGTCATGTCCTGTGCAGATGAGCAACCTTTTGACAGATTCCGGGTGGACCAGGACAAGATTGAGTTTTTGGAGTTTCCTACAGGTCGAGGTGTTCCTATGGCTATGAGCAGAAGTTCCAGTACCTCATTGTTTTTACAATTTGGACTTTGTAGTTTTCAGACTCTTGTTTTTGGTGGTCTTGTATTCTGGCCCAGTTTACTTTCAGTCCATTACTTTCTGTCGTACGCTGTTGTTTGGGTTTAGTTGTATGCTTGCATTTTGTAAACTTGTGGTTTTTACATTTCATCATTGTGGGATTGTAGATGCCTCTGTGTGTACAGGTACTTAGGCAAGCCTCCCATGTTAGTAATTTTCCTACTCGATAATAGTCACCATCCCCTAGCCTATTGGAGGCGGTCTTAGGGAGTCGTGGAGTGGGCCCTATCGGGACGGGTCATAGCAGAGTTTTATCAGAGGTGGTCGGTTCTACCATAAGACCATGAGTCTGTGAGATTATTTTGGGAAACAATGTTAATTGTTTCGAGCTCGGATTTCAGGCCAGATACACCAGTGTTGGTCTGGGAGGCCGACATATCCTTACACTAGGACTCTGATAACTTGTTTTTTGAATCAGTACCTGAAAAAACTAGTTGTGGGTAAATAAAAATCTAGTACATGAATCATATAAGAATTGGTTTGTTTTTCCATGTCCTTTTGTCAGATATCCAGATATACTCATTGACCAATGTAAATATTTTTTCATTAAAAGATGCTTCCACGATGCATACCCACTAGTATTTAGCAACACGATCATGAGGATGACCCCCCTCAGTGGAGAGGCTTTGATACTGGGACTAGTCCCCTAGGCGTTTCCACCAGGTGGTCCACCTTCTATACCACCACCAGTGGAGAATCTCTTTGTGCCCGTAGTATCGACTGAAGAGGGGTGAAAGTTGAGCATGCTCCATGCGTTCTAAATATAGAGACCCCTCAATTTCCAAGGTGAGCCTAACCCTCTAGTGGCTGATGACTAGCTTGAGGTGGTGACCAGTGTTTTCCATCTAGTGAGGACACCAGCGGACCAGATGGTGATGCTAGGATCGAGCCTTCTTCAGGGTTCAACCAAACAACGGTGGAGTCTGACCACACAGACTCTTGACAAGGAGACTCTTTCATGGATGGAGTTTGAGAGGATTTTTAGGGAGGATTTTTTTCAGTTACATTGAGAGGAGTGCACATCCGGGATCTTCTTCAGCTCCCCCAGGGAAGTTTGATGGTACCAGACTATTCATCGAGGTTCACCATCCTTGCCTGGTACACGATGGATATGGTCAAGGATCAGTACTTCATAGCATGGACCATCGAGCATGGTATATGATGATACGTCTGATCTAGTGTCGTGTCTCTATGCATTTCGACAAATGCTAGATTGCATGAGCGGGGCTTAGTGGTAGAGAGATTCTTGGAAGAGATGAGATAGCCGACAACAGTCAGCAGTACATAGACAGGTGCCGAGACCTTGGCATCAGGTAGCTAACATTAGGAATATGGATCTGTATGTGGGAGACGTCTTAGGAGGACATAGGAAAGGGGATAAATAGTCCCGAGCTCCGAGGATAGATCCAGTCAGCCTTGGGAGAAGCAATGATACTCATGTGACGATATCAGACATCTCACTAGATATTTTCTGACCCATCGAGCTACTAATAGGGAGGCGGTGGATAGACCACTGATGTAGAGGCATATAGTGGAGAAGACAGACCTTCCAGGAGGCAGGCGTGCCAGAGGAGCAGGGAGAGCTGCAAGTGGTGGAATACACTTCGATATAAACCACCACATCCCCCAGGAGGTCTGCACCAGGCTCAGGGAGTTGGGGGACAGTGGCGGGGGAAGATACATGTAGTCGAGGCGTATGACTTAGGGGCTCCATGAATGAAATGAGGTATTATATGTGTCTTATCTACCTTAGTTGTGATTGTTATAAACAGATTTTCCAGTGATTCCTTCATCTCCACATGTCTTGTCTGAAACCATGAGATTCCAGTAGAGTCGTTGTCTCGATCATTATGGTTGGAGACACCAACGGGAGGAGACTCGATGGTCACACACCATTGCATATAGTGTGATATTACCCTTGGAAGTAAGAGTGTTGGTTGGAACCTCTTGGTGGAAGCATCGAGACCTTAGGACTACATTCTCAGTATAGATTTGTTATCCTTAGTCCATGCCCATATTTACTATTTTAGGCTAAGAGTGTGGTGTGTACATAGTGATGGACGATTTTATCTTTCTTCAGAGAAAACGAGACCCATGTATCAAAAAATGGAGTCATGCATAAGAGGATGTAGCTGATAACTCGTGAGTTATCCGACCTTATCCTTAGAGAAGTAGATGTTGTGAACTTCCATTTCCCAGCAGTAGTGGCATAGTACATGGACATCATTCTTGAAGATGTTCCATTACTACCTCCACATCGAAAAATCGACTTCTTCATCAACCTACACCCTTGGAAGACACTGATTTACTTTTCAGCATATTGGATGCCTCTTGCAGAGCTTCCCGATCTGAGGGTGAAGTGGGAGGATTTTTAGATAAAGGGTTTCGTGAAACCAAACGTTTCACCCTAGGCAGCCCCAGTTCTTTTTCAATGAAGGCTGATGGGAATTTGAGGTTGTGTGTGGATTAACGGCACCTGGACTAGGTGACGGTGACGAACTAGTATCCACTACCAATGATTAACGAAATATTCAACCATCTGAGGGGGGAACAATGGTTCTCAAAGGTTGAACATCAGTATGGTTACCACCAGTTACGATTATGGAATAAGGATATACAAAATATGGATTTCAAATGCCACTACATTCACTATGAGTACTTGGTGATGCCTTTCTATGTGATAAACACCCCTACAGTGTTCATGGGACTTATGAACCAAATCATCTAGTCGTACCTAGACCAGTATGTAGTGGTATTCTTCAACCACATCCTTGTATACTCAGCATTATAGGAGGATCACACAAGACACTAACATATGGTTATAGACGTACACCGAGAGCACATGCTTTAGGGGAAGTTCTCAAAGTAACAGTTATGGATTCAGGAGTTCCACTTTCTGGGACATGTCATTTCAGCAGTTGGAGTAGCTGTGGACCCATATATTGTGGAGGTAGTT
This sequence comes from Viscum album, assembly GCA_963277665.1. NCBI lineage: Eukaryota > Viridiplantae > Streptophyta > Magnoliopsida > Santalales > Viscaceae > Viscum > Viscum album. The sequence continues at coordinate 1,889,294,602 of OY728143.1, read as the reverse complement.
TTAGCATGGTATCCACCTCGGAACGTGATGTATGTTCGATGATTACTTGGTTTGGATGGATATTACAAGATATTCATTCTTGATTTCTCTCTAATATCGGCACCAATGACAGCCTTGACTATGAAGGGTAAACCCTTTATGTGGATGAAGAAGTAACACCAGGATTTCTAGTAGTTGAGATAGTGTTTGATGAGTTCCCCATTATTGAGATTAATGGAAGAGGGTTTCGAGTACGTAGTTTTATGTGATGCATTAGGGGACAGTCTGGTCTGCGTCCTGATTTATAGACAGGCAATGATTTCTAATGGTTCATTACAGCTTATTCCGCATGAGCAGATTTATGCGACCCATGGTCTTATGTTGGTTGCGGTATTCTTCGTGTTGACACTACCCCGTGGGCGAGCATTTTATCTTCTACTATGATCATAAGAGCCTTAAGTACATCTTCTCGCAAAAGGATCTAAATCTGAGATAGAGGCATTTTCTAGATTTCCTCTAGGACTATGATTTCAAGATCGTCTATAATGCTGATTAGGGGAACAATGTGGAGGATTCTCTTAGTAGGAGGTCGAGCTCACATCTATTGAGTGAGGTGACAGAGCAGATAGACATGTTTCAGTTATCCTTCATGGATGGAGGGGATGCTTATTACCTTTATATGATGGTTGTCACCCCTCTTCTCTTACAGCAAGTTAGGGATGCACATCTTGGGGATGTCGACCGTGATGCTATACATGATCAGTAATCCACAAGAGATGTTCCTAATGAATATTTGCAAGGTGGGAGCACGCACTTCATTTCAAATAAGGCAATGTTGTACCAGTGTAATTGTGGTATGAGGTCCTTAGGGATTTTAATACATCCTTATAGCAGTATATCCTAGAGTGCCTAAGATGTACTGGGATCTCTGATGGCAGTTCTGGTGGCAAGGCATGAAGAAAGCAGTATTAGAGTTCGTTTCTCGATGCCTTACATGCGAGCAGGTAAAGGCTGAGCATAAGGTTCCAGTGGGATTATCTCACCCCCTGGATATTCCAGAGTTGAAGCGGTATATAATATATATGGACATAATGAGGAGCTTACAACAAAAGTCCAAGGGGCAGGATTCCATCTAGGTGGTCATTGACCGACTCAGCAAGTCGGCCAGCTTCGTAGATATCAAAGAGAACAGTTCTGTTAAGATCTTGGGATGCCTCTATGTGCTATATATAGTTTGACTACATGAAGCCCCTTTGACAATAGTCTCATATCAGGATGCCCACTTTACATCCTGATTGTGGAAGGGATTGAAGGAGGCCTATGGGACTCAGCTATGCTTGAGAACAATATTTCATCCCCAGACTGATGGTCAGACAGAGAGGACCATTTCTGTTTTGGAGGATATGTTATAGACATGTATCATGGACTTTGGCTGTAGTTGGGAGGAATGACTACCACTAGTGGAGTTAGCGTATAATAATAGATACCACTCCACCATTGATATGGCCCCATTAAGATCCTTGTATGTGAGACCTTGTCGGTCACCGCTTTGCAGGACCGACATTGGAGAGTCAACACTCATGGGACCAGAGTTAGTGCATGCTGCCATTGAGAAGGTGTAGATCATCCGAGAGTGGATGAAGACTTCAATGAGATGGAAGAAGTCTTATGCTAACAGATGACGGAGAACTCTGGAGTTCGTGGAGGGAGACCACATCTTTCTTTGGGTCTCAACATGTCGAGGAATGTGGAGATTTGGCTAGGGCATTAAGAAATCTATGAGGTTCATCATACTTTTCCAGATACTTCATAGGGTTGGAGAGGTGGCAAGTCACTTTTCACTACTAGCATATTTGAATCAGGTACATGATGAATTCGACTTGTCACAGCTAAGGAGGTATGTGCCTGACCCATTACACGTCATCGAATGGGGCGAGCTCAACATTGAGAATGGAGTGATCTTTGCTGAGTACCAGGTGGAAATCGAGGATCTAAAGGATATTATCCTTCATGGGTGATCAATTCTCTTGGTGCACATTCGGTGGCATCACATGAATCTTCAGAAAAGCACATGGGAATGGGAAGGTAAAATCTATGCCCAGTACCCACATCTTTATGAGTAGCCTTTGTTTTGGATTTTTGGAGACACAAATCCCCAAGGTGAGGAGAGTGTAATGTCTCAGATTATCTGTGAATTATTTTTAAATGTTAAATATAATTATTTCAGGACCATACCTTTTGAAGGCGTGTGATTCTGAGGCCCAGAGTGTCCAGAATGAATGTTTTTACTAAGTTAAAACTTTAAACAGCACGTAGGAACTATTTTCCTGAAAAAGTTGAATAAATTTCAAATGGGTGATCGTATTATAAATTAGAGGTCACCGTTGCGTTTAATGCAGCGGCATTACATTAAGTGGGGCCTTATATCAACCAACATGGGTCGGCTGAAAAATTTAGTTTTTGGATGTTTTAAGAGAAACATTTTAGAAGAAATAAAATAGAATTACATATTTTATTTTTAAAGATTCTATAATTAACATTGACCAAATTTCTTCTCTTTTAAATACATGCATATGGATGATTCGCAGGTTTATCCTCTTAACCCTATGAATTGAGAGAGAGATATAGAGAGAGCCTCTTGGAGTATCGGTGGCGAAACCGTTGGTAGAAGACGATGATTCATCTCAGATTCAACGAACATCACCAATAATCATGATGTCGTAATTGTTCTTCAATGAGATCGAGGTAGGTGATGTTATTTAGATTCTTCATCCCCAATTTTTTTATTAAATGATGAACACAGATCAACCCATTAACATGTAGATCCACAGATCGTGCGTTCTTGCAGGAGGGTTTTAATTTCCTTTTCTTTCAGGGTTTTATTCGGGAATTGAAATCTTAATTTTTTTCATTGTTTGATTCAACCTATTTAAACCATCTAACAGGAGTGCATCAACTTTGTGATGAACGGTGGCGGAGGTTATTTCCTCTATTTTTTTTATTGGAATTCCTCCTACTTTATTGTGTTCATCGCATTCTACATGGGGAGACAAACAACGAAACGTTTCACATCAGTTTTGGAACACAACAATCCCAAATTTAATGTCCATCGCCGCAACGACTTAGAAGGGGTGCAGCGATGATTGTAGATGACGAATTGGACCAGTTAAGGAATGAACGTTCTTTGATAGTTCTTCGCACAGAAAGAATGATGCACATTTTCAGAGCTGATCGGAGGTACGAAACCAACAAAATCAACTTTTTGTTGTCAGGGTGAGCTAAAATGTTGAGTTTCATGGTGGTAGGATGACCAAATCGATGAATGGGGCAGCACTGGAGGCGTGATGACGGAGGCTCGTGATTCTAGAAATTTCATAATACATTCTACAATTCTGCAACGCACAAAGCGATGAACTGGCATGTTCCCTATAGAACAAGTCTTTTGGGTCCTTACATTAGACTCGGTGTGTATCCCGGGTGATATACGGACACGGGATGGAGTGCACGAGCATGTACTCCACCAGAAACAAGACTAGGATGGTTGCACGGGTTACCTCGAGTTCCCATTACACGGGATGAAGGACACAGGGTAAATACATCTACAAGTACACAACCACATACACAAAGTCAACCACAGTTACTCATACAAGACGTGTGATATATACTACACACCTTGTACTGACCATTCAATACAACCAACCTCGCGACACGAGCCGTTTTACATGGGTAGTACCCGGGTTCAGAGGACACGACATGTGAACTTTCTACAAGTCTTGTACTTTTTAGTACAAGGCTTGATATTCTATTCCACCATATATTGGACATGTTTCGATTGTGTTAGTTCCCCTTTTATCGTTTCCCTAATGGTCAAGTATCTTTTACTTTTTTAGGAGAATGATCCCTTTAGTAGGACTTTTGGAGATAGCATCAGTAATCCCTTCCAGAGGCCCAAAGTGAGATCCTCTATCCATTCCTGACCCTAGGTAGAGTCAGGTATCGACGAGATTGTTCCTACAGGGCATCGATCCTCTACCTAGAAGTTGAATCAAGATGAGTCACAGTATCTTCCAAGGCCCTGGAAATGATCCTCATCTCTTTATTTTGATCTTTCCACACTCAGTAGTGTGTTCTCCCTTAATGAGTTTATCTATATTTCATGACTTTTCCCGACTGACAGTACTACTCAGACGAAGTTCATCAGAGCTATCAGAATTATAGAGTGAGTTCTCTTGGATGATTACTTCATGGAATATTCAACCTGAATCTATAGAAGGGGTATGCGGTTGTACGGCCTATCTCTAAACTGTGGGTCTAGGTTGTATGTATATCTGTAATGTTTTTGTTACAATTTTTATATGTTCAGTAAGAAATATATTGTGTGAGAGATGAATGTACATTTCCTTTGTGTTTTGCACTACAGTTTTCATGGTCCTCTATAGAGTATTGTTATACTCACCACTGCATGGTCCATGACTGCACTAGTCGTGTCTTTTGTAGAAGAGAAACCTTTTGACCGAGTACAGGGCAGACCAGTACAAGACCGAGCTTTCTGAGTTCCCTATAGGTGAAGTGGTTCCTACGGCTAAGAGAAGTAGTCCCATTACATATTTGTGTTTACTGGTTGGGATTTGTAGTTTCTAGACTATTATTTATGGTGTATTTGTATTCTAGACCACTTTACATTCAGTACATTACATTCGGTCATACTCTATTGGTTGTTTTTTGTTGTATGCAATAATTTTGTTCCCTAGTGGTGTTTACATTATAGCATTGTGGGGTTGGAGATGTGTGTGTTTTTTCAGGTACTGAGGTAATGCCTCCCATGTTAGTAATATACATAATCTGTGGTATTAACCAGCCCATGGCCTATTGGTGGCAGGCTTGGGGAGTTGTAGTGAAGGCCCAACTAGGATGCGTCTATACAGTTTATCCATTAATGTATCAATATATCTTTTTAATGATCCAATTCATTATTTCATTCTTTCTTCTTGGTGCACTATGAAACTCCACATAATTTATGTTAATAATCATAATCTATGTATATAAATTATTATATCAATGAGTTATTCTATACTAAATCCCATCACATTAGGTTGTTTATTGGGATAACAATATAATTGTCCATTAAATTCATTATCCACTCAATCACTCTATTTTCGAACAATTTTTTAAATAAAAATTTTTTGATTAGAAAATAATATTTTATAATAAAAGGAGAGTAAACAATCATATGTTATTGAATAAAACATGAATATGTATAAACATATGACACCATTAGTAATAATATTTTTGATATATGTCTTATCCTTTCATTATCCATAACCTAAACCATTGTATTATATATTCCCAATGTTTAAACCAACTATTGATTCTCATATAATTCTCAGAAAAATTTTACATTATTTAGAACTATTATACATAACAAATAAATATTAAAACACACACCCAAAAGGAAATTTTTCTTCTGTATTTTGATATTACATATATATTTTACCATCTCATAGATGACAAAACTACATTTCTTCCACCATAATATCCATACATTAAACTCTCCTAGGAATATCACTACTGATGAAAAAATAGGAATACACATATATAACGAAAATGTTTAGCTAATATGATATTAGAGGGGAAAACATATGAGATATAAATAATAGTAACGTGGATGTTCAATAAATATTCATTAAAGGATTGAGAATATAACTATTTGATATGTAATTATATAAATTATACATGATATATGTATATAATAATTATACTTGAGTGATCATATAACTGGGACACATAAATATGAAACACAACAAAAGGATGTATCACATATATTATAATTGGATATTAAAAGTACAAGTTAGAGATCAATACAAAAAGAATAAAATCATTGTAGTCTTGGATCAATACATTTATCCCATATATAATAACAACATATGATGTAATGATTTTAGAAACATATTATTATGATAAAAAACTCAGGCCCAAAAATAACATAAAATTATTTATTTTCATTTTTATAAATAATTGTAATGAAATAAATCCCATGAAACATCCCATAAAAAAAATTTGACATTGGAATTAAAACAATGAAGAATATTCGTTATGATGAATAGAGTAATATTTATGATGGTTAGGAATAAATTTTTCTACTCATTACATTTTTCCACAAAAAGTGATTATATGACTAAATGGAGTTAAAAGGGAAGTTCAAATCAAATAAAAAATATTTAAAGAATATGAAATTTTATATTTACTAAATGAGGGTATATAATGAAGGTAAATTAAATATATGACATAGAGAGTTAAAAAGAAAAATTTATGGAAATTGGGGAGAGTTAGTGATCTCCTTAATAAAATCATAATTTGAAAAGAAAATGTAATTCCAATTAAAGTTTCATATTTTGATAAAATGGCTATAGTATATATCAATGAAATCAGATAAAAAGGAACATAGATATGTAAGGGTATAATAAAATGAACTGGTATATCAAGAATGAATCCCCTTATCATAACTGATGAATTTGTTAAATATATTCCTCAACCAAATATAATTTTCTTTATAAATTTATAAATTTAAAACCTTATTTGAATTTACAAAATTCAATATTGATAAAATATATTAATTTAATAATTATTTAGAAGTTAGTATTTTTTTTATCTATTATCAAATTTTAATAGTTATGTTTATTCCCTAATGGTTTTATTATTTCATTCTTCAATATCATTCCTTGTTTAGGAGTTCATCATATCTATAATATTCAAGGTTTAAGTATTTTAACATCATATATTCTTTTAATATTCCATGTTCGACTCACATTTGGTATGGGTATGGTTAAAAAGAAGATAATTCTTAATTTCATAACCATCATCAAAATGTAAATTCATAATAAATAACATATATATTTGTTTTCTATTTTTATTTATCCATAGATAATTATATTGATGGAAATAGTTTAGAAAATTTATTTTTGATTATTAAAATGTCCCTAACATCAATATTATACTATAAAATAAAGATAATGATTCAGTAAATATTTCATTATTATACCCTGTATACGATAGTTGAGGATGTAGCATTGTGTTAGAACATTCTCGGAATCTTGTATCTATAAGCCTAGTTTTGAGTCTCAGTAGTCAAAATCATTTGGAGATAAAAATTAATATGTGTAGGGAAAGATCTTGTGAAAGAGACCCTAAAGGGTGTAGAGGTTATCATTAGTGTCAGATTTGGGAAAACATGGTGGGCTATATAAGTTAGGAGCAGTGTCAGAGAATGATATATTTTGGTTTTGAAGAAGGGTTCTCTAGAAATAAATTTGTGGGGATTCAATCTTAGATGGGGAAAAATGGATGGTAATATATGGATAGCCCTACGATGGTCTTTAATATAAATTGTAGAAGTGAACGGCTTGGGGTCAGGTGTGGGGGATGAATTTCATGATGGAAGTAAGAGATTTATGGCTTGGAGTAGTGAATGAAACATCTTTGTGAAAGAAAAATTAAAACTCAAAGTAGGAAACTTCATTTTAGGATCATAATTATGATGAATCCACCATAAAAGTTATCAAATTGTAAAAATTAGAGGGTAAGACATTGAGCATCCGAACCATGAACTATTTAGTTCTACATAAGGAATTTATTGTTGGTTAAATTTGTAGGTTATGGTTTTTGGACTATCATCTTTCATAATCTATTGAAAATATTTTTTCTAGCTCATATAGTAATTTTATGTCTTTATTATTACCCCTTAAACTAGATATAATGGGTATTATAGACAAATAAGTAAAAAATTTAAGGAAATCATCTTAGAGGAGGGTACCTTTTCAATTGAAAATTAGTCATGATAATTTTATGTTATTAATTTTTATAATAATATATTAAAATTTTTATAAAGACAATAGAAAATATATAATTAATGAAGAAGGTTATATTGTCACCTCCACTGATAATATGTATATTTTCTAAATATATGAAATACTATGGGTTCCCTTCACACCAATTTTAAATATATTTTTCAATGTTTTTTAATTTTTGAATATTCTCCTTAATCCCCCATTATTTTACTTATACACAATTTCTGATACTTTTTATGATTAAATTATTATTGATGTAATGAAGAAGGTGTTACATATTTTGAAGAAGTTAGATATTCACATTCATGATTTAGTTTTAATGGGGGATTAAGGAATAATTATTTTTATAAAAGGCTCTTAATCATGTACAATAAATTTATGGGCTAGAACAATGGAATAAAAATGCTAGAAAATTTACTAGGGGTTTTGATTAGAATGTTTTCATAAATAACCTATTTGTAGATTAAATTTTAGTGTTGGTTTACTAACACACGTAAACTAAATAATGTTGTATATAATTCATCCCATAAATTGGAAATGGTGTGGTGATTAGTTTTTGGTGGATGAAACACTATGTTCGGCTTGTGTTATACACAATGATGAATTATTTTTATAGATTCTGCAAGACTTGGTTTTACAAAACTATAACCTACTATTAAAATTGATATAATAATTTCATAGTTACCACCTAGTCTTTGGATTGGAAATTTAAAAAATTTAACAAAATTATTACAATATTATTTTAATAATTTAGTAATCAATTAGCTAGAATAAAAATTAAGAACAACTTGAAAAAAAATCATTTTACATGAAAAGTATTTTTCTATGTACAAAAACAATTACAAAATACTATTGATGAATGTTTTTAATAAAATTTATATCTTACATATTTAATGAAAATATTTTATAATCATATAATATATTTGATAAATATAATATAAGAATAAATCCAAATTTATGAATAAATAGATTTATTTTTCAAAAGTGTGATTTTATTTCATTTTAATTGGGAACCAAGTTAAAATATAAATTAATGAAATTATATATTTTTAATGTCAATAAAATTAAAAACATTTTTTAATTATTAATATCGTAATTAATTTCAGGGGAACGTTTGGTATTTTTTTGACAAGTATTATGTCTTGATGAGTACTGAAAAAAATTGAATTTTAATTGAAAACAAATTTTACATCTAACTTATATAGATAATGTTTTTGAATTTGATTTAATGTATAATTATTACAAAAATAGATTAATCAATCAATTTTGGGTTGTATCGATATATTTAACATTGAAATTTGAAATAAAAACATTTTAATCTTTTGAAATTTATTTTCACACCAAAACCATGTTGTTTCTCACCATCTATAGAATTAGTTTTCAATTAATTTCATAATTTTATGTGAATTTTATTTTGAAATATAAATTACATTTTTTGAGTCAAAATTCAAAATTTTAGTAAATATTTACTAACCCGTATTTCATTGAGTATATGTCATAGTTTAAAATTTAAAATTCTCCTACTATTACTGTAAAGTTGAAAGTACAGTTGAACACAAGGGAAGGAATAAAATTTACTTGGGGTGGCCTAATTTCTAAAACAATCCCATTGTTGTCAATAATGGGTTACATATTTTTAACATTTTCTTCTTATTTTGTTATAGAGAAAAAATGAGATAGAAATTAATTTAATTAGACATGTTGAAAATTGAATTCTTGATAAGTGTGTGAAATAACAAAAAACCAGAGATAAGAATTTAAACTGAGTAGATTCTAATCAAGAAACTATCCCAGGGAATCTAACACTACTTGTTTAAAATAAAAAAATATTTACTTGATTTCAATTGAGTTCACAAACATAAAAAATATGATCAATTAATTTTTATCACAATGAGATTAATAAAATTATTGTGTTATTATAGAAGTACACCACATCAAGAGTCACCAAAATTTGAAAGTAAAATAATGATTTTGGAATAACTCTCACCAACATAATGCAGTAGAATTGAATTCAAGATTTGAAAAGTTGAATCCTTGATATTTTTTTCCTAGAGATCAAGTAGTTTTGAGGATAATTTCTTAAGCCACAAAATAATTTTAGTTTCAAAAATCACATTCATTATTGTAGTTGAATATACTTATTTGTTTAAAAAAAATTAGTGAAGAAAACTAATATAAATACCAGTAGAAATAAAATTTTTCAAACTCATATATTTTACCTTATAGTCATATTCAGCAAAACAATGAATAAAAATAAATTACAAAGTAAAAAAATAAAGAACAAATATGGAAAAAATAATTCCCCCTTCTCTTTTGATACTGCTCCGCTTCATGATCTACATGGTCTACATGTCTCCTCACTCAACATTTCCCAGGATCTCCTCTCATGGAATCGTGAGAAAGTGGCGAATAAATGTCAAGTGTGTTGAAAGATATGTATTCCCATTTAATGATGTAGCCTTTTCAATTAAAATCGTTTGTTACTTCTCTGTTAGTCACCAAAAACATTCCACCAACTCATATTGGTCTTTCACCAAGTCACCACACGGGTTTTTTTCTCTAACAAGCTTGTCAGACTAACAAAAACCTTCTAACGAACTTCTTCAAGTGGATGAATTGAATCTGAATTGTAATCAGGCTATGGAATGACTCTAAAAATTAAAAAAATAAATAATATTTAAAACATATTGTAATAAAATAATAGGAGTTAATAAATATTTACTTATATAATTAATAATCATATTTACAATTTTAAATTATTAATTTTTAATAATTTCATATTAATTATTATTTTAAATGACTATTTCATTATTATATTTTATTTCATACTATCATCAAATGTTAATTATTTAATTATTTAATTATTTAATTATTATGGTTCATATTTATGAAATAAAATTATTTTTATTAGTTTTTATAATTCAATACATTATTTTATTTTATTATTATTTTTATGAATAATTTTTATTGTTATTTCAGTTTATTATTTTAATTCAATAATTAGTATTATATTTATATTTATATTATTTGTTATTTTATTTAATACAAATTAATTTCTTTTGTATATGTAATTCATTATAACATTTATTAGTGTTTTTAATTATTATTTTCCTTAATTTAGATTTCATTATTTAACTTAAATTAATTTTTTTAATCATCTTACCCCTATTAACTATATCGTGGGGGGGTCTTGGATTCTTTAGGAAGCCACTCCAAGTCTGTTGTGGAACATCATGGTGGGCCCAGGAAAACAGGCATCAACACTCTCCTCAGGTGATGGAGGCCTCAATAGAAGGCTTGGAAGGCGAAAATATGGTTTCATATTCTCCTTATTAATGAAACTCCATGGTGGGAAATTAATCACCAGAATGTGAGTCACTTCTTTAGGTATGTAGATAGTGGTGAGGCTCGGTGGTTTCCTCAGACTCCTAGCAACGCGACTTGGGAATATCAGTGATTCGTGATGACTTGGATGTGTGGATGTTTTGATCTATGTCTATGTAATCATTAGACTAGTGATGGAGACATGAATCTAGTTTCTTCTAGTGATGGTGGGTGAGATCTTGGAAGAAGATGTTGTGTGGAGAATGAATGGTGACTCTGAGTGACCATTGAAGGGTGAAAGGTCATGACAGTGTTTGTGAAGGAAGAGTGACGGTGGCAGTAGAGGGTTAAGGGTGAAAATGGATCGTGGGAGACAATGATGTGAAGTTGGAGGGTGAACATTTTCTCAAAGTTGACGGTGTGAAGTGGTTTTATAGGTGCTAGTGTAGCGACCATTGACATTGTGGATGGAATGGTTCCTCAAGATAGGAAGAAAAGGGTATGACGGTGGGAGAAGCAATGGTGAGCCAAAAACTCACTGTTTGGTGTTGATGGTGACTTGCGTAGTGGAGGATAAAAACTTGGAGTCACCTTTATAGATGCAATAGTGACTTAGAGGGATGATGTGGTACATTAATGACTCATTGAGTCAGCATTGACGGAATGGGGATGTTGACAGTATGTCAAACTACAATGGTTTCTTATGAAAATTTGTTCACTATGACGGTGTGTCAGACTTAGACACTACATAAATGTCTTAAAATTAACCTACACCCATAAAACATAAATTAATAAACAATAATTAATATAGTGAAAAAAATAAAAAATAACAAAATGAAAATTTAAATACAAATTTCAATTAATTGAATCGAAATAGTTAAAACAATTAACCAATTAATAAATTCATAATGTAAAATTAAAATTTAACATAAATTCATAACATGTTAAAATTAGAAAATCTAAACAAAGGAATAATTTCAAAATTCAATAAATAAATTGATTTAATATTTTAAATTTAATAGAGTTAAATTAAATAATTACATAAAATTGAGTACATTAATTGTAATTTAATATTAAATTATATATAATGAATGAATGAAATGAAAATCTATATCAGGTTAATTAAATGAATATGCCCTTAATTATTGTTTAATTAATAAAAACATACATGAAATTAAATTAAAAATTGATGTAGAATTAAAATTTCAATATTAAAAATAAATATATATTAAGTAAAACATAAATAATATATTAAAGGCTAAAAACCAAAAAATGTATCATAAAAATTCATTAATTAATAAATTTATTTATAAAATCCAAAATGCTAAACTAATTATCAAAAACTGATTAATTAATAAAAAAAATCGTTAAATACTTAAATAAATGTTATGGAAAAATTATGCATTTTAAGGCCGCAAAAAATTACACCACAATTAAGAATTAATTTTACATAATAATTTACAATCATTATTGTCGTTAAAATGAGAAGTGTTTTTATTGATCAATTCAAACTTAATCAAGTAATGTAGTTTTAAAATAGAGGATGAAAAACTATAAGTAAGGATTTAGTATTGAAATGTTAAAAAGAAGTTCTGCCTAATTTAAAATTCCTATAGGTAATCAAGTGAATAAATAATCATTCTTTGTTAAAGATTTAATTCCCCATTTATTAATATTTTTAAATAATTACTTCAAACTAAAACTAAGTCCTAAATCGAAAAGTGATAAAAAGGGTAAAATTAAGTGTAATTAAAAACATACCCGAAGACACTTTATACATTGACTTTCATTTGGGTTCTAATATTTCTATTTTAATCAAAATCTTAATACAACCTAAATGGTTTCATAAAAATAAAATTTAACCTTATTCATTTGGAATTCATTATTCCCATCATATTAATGAACTCATTTTTTACCCTAGATACTTTGTTTTTTATTTTTCCCAGCCATGTAACATGTGATAAGCAATGTGAATATGCACCTATTAAAATTGTACTGAGGGCTTACTCACACACATTGTGTCTATTGTCATGGAGGTTCACTAAGTGTTCCCAAATGCTCATTTTACACTAGTTCAAAAAGATTTATAATAATACCATTTACTTAGGATCACTAAGGTGATTACTATTTTTAATAATTAAAAATGTTGTCCCTTATGAAAATGTTCAGACTTCTAGTTTCATAAGGTTATGATCATAACTCCACAAAAAATCCTATATATCACTCTAAAACATAATTCCTAAACTGAAAATTCATAAAATAGTAAGCACATTCACTCACCGAAAATTCATCCTCAAATGTTTCAAATTAAAGGAAACTCTTGGCTAATAGTAATGTATCATTCATAGGAAATTCAGATTGAAGTGCAATGTGAAGCCTAAAGAAAATAAAATTTTGAACGAATTTTGAAACATTTTTACCATTTTAATGAAAAAATATTTACGGTTAGAGTTATTTTATATGAACATATTAGGAAAATGATTATATTGATTTAATTTTACCTCTACACTATACATAAAACCCATATTTGTTCCTAAAGATGAATTTACATATAGAGAAGAAAATTTGAATATTAAAGATCAAAAAAGATTTAGAAATTTAGTAGATTGATGACATGTGTTAGGGTCTCAATGAAACACAAAAATAATGTTTAGTAGAATGATATTTGATAGCATGTTTACATGCATTTTCATGAAATCCAGTAAACAAAGTTTTCAATTAAACTCAAAAATTATCCTGAAAATATATTGAACACACATTGAATAGGGTATAGAAAATTAAAAATTATGATTAAAACATATTTTCATTATAGCCCAAAATTTTATGCTAAACACAGAAAGAAAGTATTTCACATTAAACTAAAAATATATAGAAATCCTAAATTTACCCTCCAAAATTAATTAAATAAACTAAAGATATTTATTAATGAATAAAGCCATATAGACAATGGTAGGAGTGAATAAGAACACGATGTAGAATTATTCCATTAAAATAAAAAAACTAACATTTACAGTAGAAATAAAACATCAATGAATCGCCATCACTAGAAAATGAAAGATTCATCATTGTGGATACTTACATCCGGCATTGGATAAGTGACTCATGTGCAGTAGTGAGTCAAGAACTCCATGTTGAAAAAATAATTGTTTGGTACCTGTAATAATGGAGTAGAAAAATGGAATGCCAAAATAAAAATAAGGAACATACCTGATATAATGAATCATTCACATGAAGCTTTTTTTGATTGGAAAACATGGGGATCTACTACTATTTTCTGTCCCCAAAAATTTCATATATCATACAGACCATGTAAAACAATAATAAAACACCAGCAAGAAATGTACAAAAAGAAGAGAAATAAATACATTATTCAAAAACAAAAGAGGAAAAAAAAGAAAATACAAATCATGAACCATGTATGAAGATCTATGATTTAAATATTCAATTATACATTATTAAATATCATTTATACAGTACAATGAAGGAATCCAAGAACTTTGGTTGTCTATAAAAAAATAAAATTTAATTATTTTATTGTTAAGAGGCATGATCTTGTATCATTCTCATACAATCCCTATAGCTCCATTATTAAGCACTCTAATAACTATTGAGGGTCTAGAACATTTAGATTTTAGTTTTTTTGGAAATATATTAAATATTTAATTAAATATATGGACCATCAATCTAGGTTGAAACTATCTATTTTGAATGAAAAATCATAAAAGATTTTAGACCAACCATTCTATATTCTAGATTTTTCATATCACAGTTTCCTTATCCAACTCACTCACCTCAAGGAATCTCCTTTTTCCAACACTCTAAAAATCAAAATTCAAAACCTTAAATGCCCAATGTGTCTTGTTATGCAACTCCATAGTACAATGAAAACATTTCCAAATAACTTCCTATATGGTAAAAAACCTATTGGGGTATAAAAAGCTATTATATATTCCCACAATGCTTCATCTAACATAATAGTACAGTACTTCATAGAATTTTAGACAATTTTTTCTATGATTAGTTTAATTCTATATTTGGTATTTCAATTTATCCACTAGAAATTGCATGGTATGAAGTGTGTTTTTTATGAAAACATCTTTTTTTCTCCACTAAATACGTAAAAGTTTAGTTTTAAATTTTTGTTTCATTATCAGTTAGAAAGTATTTTGGCACACTAAATCATTAATATATGTTCTTTTTAACTAACATTATTACACTATTAGCTTGATTATTGGGAATTTCTACTACCTCAACACACATAGAACCAAAATCTATATATACTAAAATTTACTCATTCCAATGATATGATGGAAACGGACCACTGAAGTACAAACCCCAAAAATTAAAAATCTAAACCTCCAAAATACAATTTTGAGGTAATACCTTCTTCCTCAAATAAATTATCATCCTTTAGCATCTATCACACAATAAAACAATGCTCTTAACATCCTTAAATAAGGTAGTCCAATAAAATCATTTTTTAAGGAATATTTTAGCTATACTCTCACCACCATGATATATTCCCTGAGGTGAGGAGTGAAAAATATCCAAAATAGGTAGTATCTCTTCCTCTCGCTCACACCTTCTTATCATTCTATCAAAACATATCTTAAATAGAAAATTATCATCCCAAGGGTTGTAATTAAATACTAAAATTAATTTCCTTAATATGATTATTTTATAAATATTTTTGAATGATAGTAGCTTCCAGGAAATTGGCCTAGTCTACAAAACATGAAGACTATCTTATTGAAATAGTGAGAAGTTTAATATCAAGAAAAGAAGAGTTAATCTCTCTTGGATCTTCAAAATGAATGTGAAGAATCCTATAAATTTGATCAGCAACTAATTATTCATCTTCATATTCATATAAAATCTTCAAATCAAATTCTTATAACAATATAATCCATTTAAAATCCTTTTTTGGATTTTTTTCTTAGAAAACATATATTATAAGGCATAATGGTTAGTGAATTTGATATCTTTTGAAACTAGAAAATTCTGCATAAATTTCTCTAAATCAAAATAATGGCCAAATAATTATTTTCAATAGTGGTTTAATGACTTTTTTCCACATCTAGTAGCCTACTAGTATAGTTACCCAAATTTAGAATCTTATTCCTAATCTGTCATAAGATAGCTCTAACAACCATATCACTAGAATCGCCCACCAGTTCATAGGGTATTTTCCGATCAGGTGTTGTAATGATTAGTGATGTATTTGGTTTTTATATAAAAATATTAAAATATTTCAGATATTTTTTATCAAATAAGAATGGGAGATCCTTGACAAGAAGTGAACAAAATGGATTAGTGATTTTTGAGAAATATTTTATAAATATCTGGTAAAAATATAAATCCCTAGGATGCTTCTAATACCCCTAACATTTTTAGGAGGTGGAAGCTATTGAATTACTTCTATATTTTTATTTTCAACTTATAGGCCCCTCTTTGACACATTATTCCCAATTATAATACATTCAGAGTCCATGAATTGATATTTTCGCAGTTATGAAAATGTTGATATTTAAGAACGCCTCTAACACTAAACTCAAATTTCTTAAAAAAGTATCAAATGTGCTACCAACAGTGGAAAATTCATCCATGAGAACCTCTATAATGCTCTCAATATTGTGTAAAATTCTATTCATCAAACACATTTCAAAGGTTTTAGGGGATCCACATATCCCAAAAGGCATCTTCGAGAAAGAAAATTTCCAAAGGGGGCTTATAATGGTAGTTTTCTCTTGATCATATAGAACAACTAGAATTTGGTTGTAACCTGAATAACCATATAGAAAATAATAAAATACATTCCTAATAAGCATCTCAAGCATTTGATCATGGAAGGGAATTAAAAATGTTATTATTTAGTGGCTGAATTGATCTTCTTATGGTCTATACAGACTCTCCATTTGGTGGCTTTCCTATATTGAATTTATTCATTCTTATCATTAGTGACAATAATGAAACCTATTTTCTTAGGGAAAACATGGATCAAATATACCAATGTACTATAACAGATTGGATGAGTAATTCTAGTATCCTATAATTTAATTACATCTTCTCTCAAAAATTCTTTCATATTGGGGTCCGATCTCTTTTAGTACTCAACTCTAATCTTATGGTTGGGTTCTATATGGATTTTTTTCATGTAAAATGATGGTCTAATTAATTTTATATAATATATTGTCGATACTAAGGTTGATATGTATGTCATCATCAAATTTACTAATTTTAAATCATTATTATCTTTCATGTCAATACAAATAATAACATGCAATGTGGAATTATCACCTAAAAAAGAATATTTAAGTTGTGAAGGTAGTGGTTTATTCCAAAGAGTGGGTAGTTCTACACTCTGATGATATATATTGGACCTATAAGAATTAATGTATTAAATATTATTCTTGTAAAGTGTTTTAAATTTTTTAAATATTCAATTTCATGAACATTTTTAGAGATCTCAGAGCTACTTTCCAAAGATTCCATAGTTCAGTTTAAAATATTTCTCAATGAAAAGTCATCATATTGTTTAACAAGCCATACCTCAACCAAAAAATGTTATCCGAACTATTTTTAGAAGAAAAATCAACAAAATTATTCCAAATAAAGTTTCAAAGTGTATAAGAAGAAGACACATTTTTAGAAGAAGATGAAACTAGACAGTTATCCAGTTCAAGAAAATTTTCTAGATTCTTTGTTTGAATAGATTCTACTACTTGTGAATTTATATATTCAAATTCCATATTTGTTTATTTTGTAATGGTTTGATTTTAATAATATTAATGATTTTAAATATATTTTTTATCCTATAAATAAATAATCTTAGAATAATTTTTAGGTAAAGTTGGTCCTCTGATATTTTTAAAAACATTGAACTCTTATTTTTAATCTCCAATTTAATGGATTAACTGCTCCTTTGACACAACAATAACATCTCCACCAATGGAAATGAAGGTTCTAACCAGAATGATGGGACACTCTCGGTCACACTATATATCATGTACTATGAAGTCTGAAGAAGGAAACAAATTTCTTACACCTACTAGTAAGTCATATACCCTCCCTACAGAATGCGTTAATAAGTTATAATGTAAATATAGTATGGTAGTGGTGGGTTGATGATCACCCAATATCAACTGTTGGAATAATGAGTATAGAAGTAGGTTGATATTGGCAGATAATTCATATAAGAAGTTGAGTTGACTCCAATTTCTAAAGGTAGATGGTATAATAAAAATATTGGGTCATGGATCCTTGGAAGGATTTTCCTTTAGAGTACAGCACTACACTCTTTAGTGAGTAAGTATGTTGCAAATTAATCAAGATCATTTTTATTAGAAACTATTTTTTTTGACATATTTAATGTAATATGGGATTTGGATTAAGGCATGATTTAAAGGGATGTCACGTGGAGCTTGGTCAAATGTCCAAGGAACTATAGAAGTTCCGATTTGTTGTAACATTTGGGTCTTAGTATTTTTGGGAAAGGGTTTAGTGGAAAAATGTTCCTTATAGCAGTAGGAATGTCCCTTAATTCATCAACCGATTTCTCCATATTCATATTTTTATTTTATTAAAAAAATTATCTTTATTTTTAGGTGACCAATTAATATTTTTTTCATTTTCATCACTGTTATTTTCATTTCAAGATTAATAATGGATTATATTTTTGTTTTCAAAATCTAACAGTTTTTCATCTTGAGAAATTCTAGAGTATTTTTTTGGTGAAGTTTGATTATTTATCCCACTTATTGTTACAACAACCATCACATTAGCTCTATGATTCAGTTTTTTTCAAGAGTCCAATCAATTAAAGATTTGATATAGTTTTTAAAAAAATTAACCCTCATATTTTCTTTGTGAATTAGAATATTTTTCCTTCTATTGTATTGGAATGTTTTTTCTAGGATGGATTTGGAAACTACGGGATGTGGGTTATTTTATTAAGCATTTATCTTCCCATGAGTGGTTGGTATGGTTCTTATTGACGTGATTTTAATTGTCAAAAAATGGGTCATCTTTAGCAAGATTCCTTGGACTAAAATTGATAAAATTTTAGTTTTCTTGTTGTTTTGAAGGCATATCAATATTTGGAAGAATGTTCTCATCATTCCCAAACATTCCACAATGAATAAACTATTTTCTAAGTGATTGGAATTGATTTTGGGTACCAACTTGGTTAACAATTTGTTTGGAATTATTGTTCATTATGGTTTGATGGTGATGAGTGATTTCGACATGTTGCGTTTGAGTTTCATTTCATAAACCAGTGTTGATAACTATTCTATTCACTCACTTCATTCTTTAATATTTATGTTTTGAATTTATAAAATGGTTATTAAAATTTTCCCTTAACTCTTTATTAATTATATCAATTTAATTCCCCCAATGATTGATCAACTAGATTTTGAACAAAGGAGGATAACACTTTATAGAAGGATCCCATGAGAATATGGTATTGGAGTTGATGATGGTGAAAGTATCTAAGCATGTCTCTAAATCTATCCAAAGCCTCCTGAAATGATTCTCCATCATCATGTTGAAAAAATGTTATTTAAATTCTAAGATCTCCATTATGTCTTAGAGGGTAAAATTTCACGAATAATGAGTTGTATATGGTCCTAATTTTCAAAGATAATCTCATATAGACTCAAAACCAGTTTTTGAGCATTCAAATTAATGAAAAATGGAAATAGATTCATTCGTAGGTCATTTTCTCTGAGTACTAAATTTGTAAATTATTGCATTATTTTATTGAAATGTATAATTAATGTTAAATATGAATAATTAGAGAGTCTATTAAAATCTTGTAACAGTGACATGTCGGACTATTTCAATTCACAATTCATGGCTCTAAGAAACAATCTAATGGAAGTTGGGTCGATTGACAATTGTGTTAGTTGTAACTCCCCAATCTTAGGCCTCTAGTTCTCTTATAAAAATTAAGTGTGACAGTTTGGTAGGTTATTCGGTGTAGGAACACACTCTCCTATGTTAGCCATTTTGAAATTATTTTTCCGTTTTATAAAATTAAGGTATTTTTCTATTTCTAGGTTCAAAGGCTCAAATATATCATCATATGTTCTGGTTATCATTTAATTTGTATAACCAATTGAAATTCAGCACAAAAACATTTAAACTGTATAAAAAATTATTTTAGCACAAATAGTATAAATAATAGTAGGGAAAAAATAAAAAATCACAGTATAGTTTTATTATATTTGTTTTGAATTTTCATCATTTCATTGAATTTTTTTATATGTCGATTTTTGGAAACGTTATTTGGAAATATAGTCTCTAGAAGCCTTACCCAAAAACAATGAAAAAAACATGACCCATATATTTTTGAATATGTGTCAAATTTAAAATTTTTATGTTTTACTACAATTTTTATAATGTGGAATGTAGGTTTGAACCCAACGGAAGCTTAAAATTGAGTTGGAGTAACCAAATTTCAAAACAAGCTCACAATTTTCATTAGTTGGTGAAATATTTTTAACTTTTTGTTTTTCTTATTTTTATGTATAACATTAATGATATTGAAAATTTTTTAATATAAAAATTTGAAAGTTGAAGTTATGATAAGAATGTAAAACAATAGTAAACATGATACATGAATTAAATCTGAGTTGATTATAATCATGAAACAATCCCAAGGAATCTAACTCTATAGGTTTAAAATAAAACATCATCACTTGATTACTTTTGAGTTCAAAACCTCAAAAAATGATAAAACAATTTCCCTCCCCATGAGATTAATAACACATTTAAATTAATATAGAAGTTCACAAAATCTACAATCACCAAACTGTGAATGTAATTGAATTAAAGATGATGGAATTAATCTCACCAATTTAATTCAGTTGAAATGAATTTAAAATTTGAAAAGATTAATCCCAGATCATTTTCTCCAAAATATTTGTGGGAATTGAAATAATGTTCTTGAGGTGAAAAACAATTTTGGTTTCAATATTGAGTTTCAACTTCACCAGTAGAATCATCTTATTTAATTAAAAGAATCATGTGAAGATGAATAATACAAATACAAGAAGTAATAAATTTTTCAAACTCATAGAATTTAATATAGAATAATATTCTACAAAAATATCAATCACAAATCAATTATAGAGTATATTAACTGAGAATGAAAAGGGAATAAATAATCCCCCCTCTACATGTGTGCCACTGCTCTACTTCCTACTCTGTGAGGTTTTCTATTCTACTTTCTTAAGAGTATCCTATATATCCTCTCCAGGAATTGTGAGAATGTTTCAAATAAATGTTAAGGTTGTTAAATGATATGTCTACCATAATATTGATGTAGCTTTTTAAATTTAAATCTTCTGTTAAATCTCAGTTAGTCACCAACAACCATCCACCAACTTAGGTTGGTCTTTCAAAAATTCACCTAACAAGTGTTATTTTCTATGACAAGCTTGTCAGACTAATAGAACCATTTTAACTAACTACTTAAGGATGGTGGATTGAATCTAGACACAAATCAGGCTATTAAATAAATCTATAAATTAAAAAATAATGAATATATTAATTTTTTTGAATCATAATAAGAAATGTTAATAAATATTTTCATATATAATTAATTATTATATTAAAAATATAAACTTATTATTTTATAATAATTTTTTATTAATTATTATTTTAACTGATTAATTAATTTTTTTTATTTTTTTAGACTATCATTAATTATTAATTATTCAATTATAATTAATATTTGAGAAAGGTAATTTTATTTATTATTTTTAGTAAGTCAATACATTAATTTATTTATTTTAATTTTATATTAAAAATTTATTATATTATTTTAATTTATTAAATAAAATTAATAATTATTTTTATATATTATTTTTATATTTTAATTTGTAATATTATTTTGGATGAAATAATTTTAATTTATTTTAATTATTATGGACTTTAAATTTTCATTATTATTATTTAATATTAAAATATTTAATTTATATTATTTTATTATTTTGATTACTTTTATTTTTTCTAAATCTTCTCACCCTTTTATCTGTGATGTGTTGGTGGTGGGGGTGGGGGTCTCAGCTTCTTCAAGAAGCCACTGCATCTCCACCTTGTCACATCATGGCAGGTCCATATGCAAGCGGATGGTGACCCTCTCCTTGGGTGACAAGGACATAGATATGAATCTTAGAAGGCGACAAAAGGGTTTCATCCACTCTTTCTCGACAAATCTCAAAGGAGGGAACGTCATCCTTAGGTTGTAGCTCGCATCTTCATAACTGCCTATGGAGGTGAGGCGAGGTGGTCTCTTGAGAATATTAATAGTTCAACCAAACAAAATATGTGATCTTTGATGATTTGGATGTCCGAATGATTATATTTTTGGATAGCTAATTTTTAAATCAGTTGTGGAGGATTGAATCTAGCTTTCCTCTGGTGATGGTGGGTTAGATTTGGGAACCCAATGATATGTGGAGAATGAATGGTGACTCTGAGTCACAGCAGAAGGAGAAAAATCCATAATGGTGGATGTGAAGAAATCGTAACGATGAAAGCATAGGGTTAAGGGTTATCGAGGCTCGTAGGACACACCGGTGTGAGGATGGTGGGTGAATGATGTCTCGATGTAAAGAAGGCAGTTTGAAGTGGTTTCACTGGGGCTCTTAGCGAGAACATTAACATTGTGGTTGGAATGAAAGCCTCAATACAGGAAGCAAAGGGGCAGACAATGGGATAAGAAATGGTGAGTCAGGGACTCACCATTGGGTATTGATGGCGATTTTCATAGAGGAGCAGCATAAAATTTGATTCATCGTTGTAGATACAATATTGACTATGTGGGAGGCAGTGGTACAATAGTGACTTGTTGGGTCACCATTGAAGGAATAGGGAGGGAGATTGTATGTGAAACTGTAATGGTGTCTTATGAGACACCATTCACAATATGATGGTGTGTCAGACGTAGATGCTACAATAGTGTCTTAAAATAACCCTGGAAACTTAAAAAAAATTAGTAAAAAAATTAATAAAATGAAAACATATACAAATTAATGAAATTATAATTTAAAAAATTAATTTAATTAATTTAATAGAAATATTTAAAACATTTAACTATTTAATAAAATAAAAACGTAAAACTAAAATTTAACCTAACATAATAACTGTCTAAAATTAAAAATAAAAAACGATCAATTTATAAATTAAATAAATAAATTGATTTAAGAAATAAAATTTAAAAGTGTTAAATTAATTGATAAAATCAAATCAAATACTTTAATTTTAATTTAAACATAAATTATACATAAATAAAGACCCAAATAAAAATAAATATTAAGTCAATAAAATAAATACACTATGAAATATTATTTAATTAATAAAAACAAACCTGACAAAAAGTGTAAAAGTGATGAATTATTTAAATTTTAAAAATAAATAGGAAAATTAAATAATTAAAATAGAAATAATGATTTTGAATGCTTAAATTACCATATTAATTATAAATATTAATTAATTAATTAATTAAATTTTAAAATCACAAAATTGTAACTAAATTAAAAAAAAAAGTGAAAACATAATTAAATACATCATTAAAAACATAAATAAATGATGTGGAAAATTAATTATGTTAAGGCCACATTATTTACCTTTTCTTTTTGAACAATATGAATCGTAACATTAATAGTATTTTTTATTACAGTAAAGGGTAATATTGTGTAATTTTTGTAAAAAATAAAATTATAAGGATTATAAAATGACCCTAATAATTCCCCAAATGTTATTGGATGAAGTTAATTTATACCTTAACAAATATGTTTTGTAATTTCATAAATTGTTTGAGGTTTTTCCATGAAAATTACTTGTATATTTTTAATACCAAATTGAGTGACAAAATGTCACATTCTTAATTATTATAATAATAATCTTTTTATTATAGGGATAAATATAATATATGATCGAATATATATATTATTATGAAAGATAAAATATATATCTACATCATAGAATTTTTTTTATAATTTTTAGTGAATAATTAACAATTAATTAATAATTAACAAATGATGATGCACTAATTATTCAATTAATTAAAAACACAATTAAGTGATATTAAAACTAATAAAATAAATATATCATCAATTAAATAAGATGATAAACGATTTTTCTAGGTGAATATAAAATAATTGGTTTGTATTAAATGAATATTTTCTAAGTTCTCTTTCAATATTTATTTTACTACTATTTATGTTTTTATTAGTGTTAAAATTATCACCAATGATATTTTGTAAAAATAATATTTTATTAAATTATTAAAAAATATAGAAATAAAAAATAAGGAAAAAGGAGATAATTTTTTCATGAACATATCATAAATTTACCATTTATGAATCAATTGACACTTTATTAGTAAAAACATTATATAATTTAATATTGAAAATTTGTTACAATAGATAAAATTAAAATATGTACAGTAAGGGATAATAAAAAGACTAAGGATTAAAATTAAAAAAATCTAAAATATTAAAATTTATGGGACTACCACCATATCCCACATTATCATCTCATTCATTTACATTTTGAGGTATTTATAGTGAGATCTAATTAATTATAAATTAATATTTTTTGAAATTCCAAAAATTCCCCCCAATTTCATTATAAACAAACATTTCTTCCCTTATCTCATTTCACCATATTGAGTCATCTATATCAACATGAATCTCCGGAATTCTCTTATACACTACTCTATCCACATTATAGATGTCATCTTATTCCTAAAATCCATCTCTAGAGTTCTTTGGAGGAGATCTAATGGAACTGTTTTGAAGAAGATGTAATTTCATTAACCAACCTCTCTCTTCTGATACTCATATATACATCCTACAAATCTATTATATATATCATAAATTTATCAATAAATTATATTAAATATTCTTAATTTGTATTATTATCATGATCACACCATTATACTTCCCATTTCCCATTAAACAAGAAGTGAATTTATCTCTCATGAGTAAGTATGTCTTATCGTATCCACGTAGCGATAAAATTCATTTTCTATCTCCCTATTTAAATATTGTTAATTATGATGGTTATAATGTTTATATTTGTTATTTATGAAATGATTGTACTTATTTAATTGTAATATCACAGCTAACTCTTTACCATCTAATCTTTTGGGAAATGACAACATCGCTCGTGTGTAGTTATGGCTTATCATCTCCACGATGTGATATGATTCGTTATATATTTATATTTCACATGGATTGTTATATGAATGAATTATTTGAATATATATGATATATATAAAAAATAATGTATTATTTAATAATAATATATCATTTTATTTTAATTATTTTAATATGACACGAAAATCAAAACAACGTTCACGTGTATGTACGACCTACCATCTCCATGAACTGTGTATTTTATTCTATACATCTAACTATTATGAATCACCAATAATAAATACATACCTAATATATCTTATATACATATCATTTTTAAAATTAAGAATATGATAAATTCATGATCTAGGTTAGAGGACCAAGGATAATATGTCAAAACATCTACATAAAACAAATTTGATATTACCCAAAACATAACATTAACATGGAATTGTTAATAAGTGAGTAATATAAAGTCATAAGTAAATAATTTATGGTATTATATATGTGGATATGTTTATTTTATTGATTTATAATATATATATATTTATTATGAATTAGGATTTAGTGTATACGATAAAAGTCAAGACTAAAGTTAATGGATTTTTGTCTCACTTTTATTTATATGGGACAAATGCCTTAAACACTAATTATTTATTTTATGTGGTCCACATAATATCGATGAATTTAGTTTTTGATTATTATTCAAAATATTGTGGTATTTTTATATATATCTAATTTTTTCATTCATATGGAATATGATTATACTGATTATAAAGTGGTAAGTATTAATTTCAAATTCATTTTATAATTCAGGATTTTTTTATATCTGTATCGATTTGGAAGTATTTAACATCCATGTCTATGATTCATAAAATTGTTTTGAAAAGTATTTTTATATTTATTAAAAAAACTAATATCTTTTTCACCCTTTTGTGAATTTTTACCAAACTTTTTGAAAGAAATATTTTTTTCCTTTTTGAAATGATGTGTGTTGTGACTTTTCAATAAATAATACGAAAGGAAAAATTTTAGCTTATATAAAATGAAAGGTATTTTGAATTTTTGTGATACATTAATTCATTTGAAATTCCATAAATATATTTCATGGCTTATTTAAATGAAAATTTATTCTATAAAAATTCTATGGAATTTGAAGAAAAAAATAAAAAGAATGGGTATTTTCCTCATGAAATATTTCAAGTGAACATTCTAAATTAATAACAATCATTTGAAGTAACTAATGCATTACATGGGTTAATATTAGAGGATAATATCATTATAATTTATTTATTTATATTATTTTTATGATTTGATGATATTTATGAATACTATTTATTTTACATTGGTAATGTAAGGATAGAATGTTTGTAAAAACAATTTTATTTAATGGGTTTTGATCTGATAAATTATTTATCTTCATTTGGAACACATATGTATTGATTTTATTATATGATGGGTGGGATCTAATTAATTGGGTAATTATTTATATATTATATGAAAGATTGGGCTAGAATGGGATGTAAACCTAGTTCAGTAATATAGGGCTCAAAGGAGCAGTGAAAGTTATTTAGTATAATACATTGTCTACAATGAAGGTCTTGTAAATGATCCATGAATGACATGTAAACGATTTTATATTCCAATTTTTATGACCTAGTTCTATATATTATGTAATTATCACATGGAATATGTTATTTGATTCAATATGTAATTCTATGATTTTTTTCTATGACACGATATCATGATCTTTGATATAAATAATATAATCTTTAAATATTTTCTTCATGTACGTATCCCATATGATTATGTTATTACTTTTATCTACCTTTTTAAACCTTACCAAGCCATGGAGCACACCATTTTAATATGTATGTTTTCTAATTATTTTTAAATAAATGTTTTAGTTTTGAATACTAAAGTGGAAGGTCTTGATAAGAAACATTGAATATCATTCAACAGACTAGAAGATTCTATTACATTATTAGGAAAGAAATAAAACTCTATAGACTTTAGTTTTGTGTTTGTGTAATGTATGAAATATTTCACAAAATAGTTTAGTTTTCTATAAGTTAAAATCCTATGTCTTAATAGCCACAAACATGTGTAAGGGTAAAAATATCATATAATAATAGACCTCACCACCTGATGTCCATTGTAGATAAGGAATCAAAACATTTTTCACAATGTGGAGTATAAATGAATACTTGATTCACATAGATGATCAAATAATCAATAACATATTGAAACGGTCATCACTAATCGCTTTCTATGTTGGATGATGCATCACTTGCTAATTACCATAGTGGATTTGGACTCAAAACATCATTCACATAGATAAACATGAAATCTGAAATCAATTTCCAATATTATCTAATGAAACATATAATAATAACCAAAGCATTAGTGGAAAATATAGGTCCCCAAAAATCATAAGAAATATATATAAGATCAGTTTAAAATTTAATCATTAATCATCAAATAAATAGCCAATGGAAAAAAATTAGTTTCTTAAAATAACATGGTCATTTAATACTAATAACATGATCACCCAAAATGATAATTTAAAAAGATAAAAAAATTGGTTTAGTTATAAACTATGGTACTTTTCAAAATAATCCTTTACAAATGAATTGGAAATAAAAAACTGAAAAATTTCTTAAAAAAGGTTCTCGACATTGTCTTAAAAGGAATTATTTTCAAGTCATGCTCCAAATAACCTATTTTTTTGAATATGATTAAAAACAAAAAATACAATTTATTGGAAAAAACGTATTCTAATTGAAATATCATGAATATAAATGAAGCATATGTTAAAATGTGTTGTAAAATGTATGAATATAAGAACATGGTATGGAAAAGCCATTTAAATATTACGGAACACCCATATTAAAAACTCAAATCACTATAAGTATAATGAGGACATTGTATGAAAATAAATAAATGGGAATATACATACCAAAATAGATAAGAATTATTTTATTTTCTACTAGATCAAGGTGATAATTTTAAAAAAAACATGCATATAGGTAATAGAATCCAATAATATAAATGACAGTTATAGTTACAAAAAGTACATTTTTATTGAATAAATGGATTCATAAATAATGAAGGATTTGATGTGTAATATAATTTCCAAATAATATTTTATTTAAATATGGCATAGCATCGTAATATTTTATACAAATTAATTCTTGAAAGGACAAAGTCGTAGTGAACAAACTTTCACACCAGAAAAGTATTTGAATTAAAAAAGCTCCATAAATTAGGTCCAATCATCCACTAATTCTATTCAGTATAATTTATAAAAAAATATCTTAATAAGGTATTTTAGTGAATTTGTAATATACATTATCTTCTATAAAAAAAATTTATACGTATACCATTGAATTATATTAGTGTATGTTATTCATGAGATGAATATGGAAAATTATGGAATGATATTTCCAACAATATGGGTATGCAATATGATTATGAAATGGGTTTAATAAATGGGAACGATACTATATATTTAATAGGAAATCACAAGGATAATAATTTATTGATTATGAACATTAAAATCTAAATCATCTGGAAATAAAAATTATTTTAATAAATAATGCTATTGAATTGAATAGAAATGTGAGAGATAATCAAATAGTGATTTTGATAGCATAACAACAAAACAAAATGGATTATGAAATGGGTTTGTTGGAATATAATTTCAATATATAATAATTTTGGAATCATTTGGTAAATTAATGGTTGATTACGAATAAATTATATCATAATCATATTGAAATATAACAGTTATTGTCAAAGAATAAGTATCAGAATGAAAAAGACATGGTTGAAAACCATTACCTTTCTACGTGGATTCTTAATGAAAAGGAGGAGTCCATAGTGTGGTAGATAGTTCCTCATTATAATAGATTATGTACATTATCACAACAAATATTTATGGTTTATAATGTTAACAAACATATTGTCACATAATGATTGTTCTTATTTATTACATAGTATGTGACAAGGTCTTAAGAGTAACTGTAATGAGTAATATTAAAATAAATAATAATGAAAGAAAGGAGTTTTTCATTCTATTATTTAATGAAAATTGATATATCAAGCAATTTTATATAAAAAAATAAATACATTTCTATCTTGTTCAGTGGAAATCCTTATTTCTTGAAATTTGAAGAAAGGGATATTGAGCACATATGTTAATTATTGTAGCATGGAGACTTATTCCATAGATATATCATGTAAAATATATTAAATTACAGAGTTATCATCCATATGAGGATTTATTTTACTATGAAACTAACTTAATTCTCTAGGGGTTCCTTGGTGTGATATTGTATGGTCACTATTGACAACTGGTGGCTCCACATATTTCCACTAAGAAAGAGGCCTATAGGGTCACACACTAAGAGTATCCAAAACATTTTTTAAATTTTAATATTTTTAATACATAACATGTATAAATATTAATCCCAAAAATTATTTAATTATTATTCATGTTTTCTTCATCACATATATTCTGTCAATGGTTATTCAGTAGAATATTTTGTGTGAGGAATATTTGAACATCTTGTGACATTGTTTCAGGTATTACTCATATCTATTTATTTTTTACATTTTATTTGGGTGTGTTATACTATTTTCCAATATATATATAAATTTTTAGGAAAATAACCAAATCATAATGGATGTATATATTTATTTAATTATTTTATTCCTGGTATAAATGTTTAAAATAATTATTTGGACTTACTTTGTGATCTGGGTTGACATATGGGATTTTATTATTTCTAATGTAGAATCTACCTATTGAGAACATTTACTTCAAGAACCATTTTCACAATATGAATAATTTTCCAAGTATATTTCATGGATTATATCATAGTAGAAAAATATTATATTATGCAAAACAAGTTCATGTATTAAAAATAATGATTGGCATAGTTCTTATCTAAGGAGACATGTTATTCATTGTATCTTTTAAATAATTAAATTCATGTCATAAAAGGGGTTTATTTTATTAATTTTTCAAGGCCAGATGTTTTAACCACACTACATGTATGAATTTATTTCAATTTTATATGGTGTTTTCTTACATAAAACTTAGGATCCATCATAGATGAAATTAAGGACCTCTGATCCTTATGTATCATTTAGTTTGGTGAGTTATCATCATTATTGATCTGTTGTGTCTCTTTGGGTAAGTGATCTTCATAATTTTTCATTTTAATTTTTAATAATATTTCCATTGTGCTAAATTTTTAGACCCATAGAACATCAATTCATATTATTCTTCATCCTTTCTAGATCTCTTATGTGACCTTCTTCTGAGGGCAGATCCATTGTTAGTAATTATTTAACTGAACATATTTCATTAAGGTATGTGTGACCTAACCAATCTTCTAACCATAGATGTTATGGAATACAATTCTAATATTTTGGAATCATTGCTATATCCTCCATTTTTATGTTCCATATAGCGGTTTTGGATCTAGTTGTAAGAATTCATGACCAGAGTTTGAGATAAGTAGTTTCATATCTGGCCTATCTTGCATGAACCTTGATAGTATTGATTAATTATTTTTAAAACAAAACATCATTATATATTGATTGAAATGTGTGTTTCTATGTGCATACAGGTTTCGTAACACCCTATTAATTTAATAAATATTTCTCTTTAAATAATTTAAATCCATAGTAGCTTGTGTTTTACACAATTATGAGCTTAAATGAAAAGTGATAAACTATTAGTATAAAATTATTATCACAAAAAACCACTAAATTGGTGAGAATAATTTTGAATAACTACTTGATGAAATAAATATAAATTTCTAACTCATATTAATGAATCTCTATGTGATTAAAAAATGATAGCACAATTTTTAATAAAATAGCATAATTTCATTATATATACATTTTCATCAAAAACTAGTTTTTATTATTCTAATTTGTTATTGTAGTAATATAAAATTTATTTTAAAAAATGAGTTTATATTTTAATTAATGGTGTTAACATTATATTAAATGTCAATTTTTAGGAAATGTTCTTAAGGAATTGTGAAAATAATGTTTTTTATTGAAAAGAATATTTAATTTTAATGTTTTTACATGGAATATTTTTGATTTGTACTAGTTTTAAATTTTAATCATTCCATTTTCAATAAAATATTTTCATGTAGGGTTTCTGAAAATGATTTTATACAACAAATTATCGAAAAAACATTTTATGTTTTAATTTTTTTTCCAAAATAGTATCTTTCATGGAATTTTACCTATTTTATATTAAATTTTGAAAATTTATTGTTTTGAATAATAAATAATTTGATGAAACTTTATATTTATAAGGTTCCAATTTAATATATTTATATTTTATGTTTTTCTAATATGATTTATAACCATGGTTAACTTTGTTGCTACGGTAAAGGGTAAATTGAGTAATTTAGGTTAAAAATAAAACTTTAAAGACTATAAAATGACTTATACACATATAAAATATATGAATAAATAATTAACCATTACACGTGAGGATCATGATTATGTTTTTTAATAGAATCATTTCCATGAGAATGAATTATATACTATTTAAATCAATGAAAGTAAAAAAAATGTTACTTTCATTGTCTTTAGTATCCCTTATGTGTCTGCATGTGGAAAATGGTATGTTACAAATGAATATATCTATTACTTATTTACTTAATAAACTTATTTTCATGATATAAATTAATTTTGTTTTACTTTTGGGTCACTTAGATGAAACTATATTATTTATAATATTTTATTTAATAAAAATCTTAATAATGTCACATTCAGGTTTTAAATACTCTATTATTTTTTATATATGGTTAATCAAAACAGAAACTAAACTATAGATATTATTTTGAGATATTATATTTTTATCATCAAAATTATTTTTTATTTTCAATTTGTAGTGGACATATATGTATATTACAATATTACAGAACACTGATGTGGTAGATATTTTATTAATGGAAATATCACATAAATGCTACTAAAATTATTAAAATAAATAAAAGTTGAGATAATTAATGGGATAAAAATACATTTATATAATTACATGATCTCTAATTTATATAATTAATTATTTTGTTATAAGATAACTTTTTATATTGATATTTTAAAACGTCCATGTAATGAATACATTCAAAATGGACACAAATAATATTTTATCAGAATAATATTTTAATAAATTATTTAAAAATTCTAAACATATTTCAAAATAAAAATTAATTATAATATTGTCAAAAATATTATAAATTGTTCATTTAGGATTTAATAAACAGCAATTCATAATTATTTAAAACAATTTTATTTTTGAATTCTTTTTACCGTAGTTAAAATTAAAATAGTGTAACAGAGTTCAAGTGAAAATGAAAGGATTTTATATAATCCCCTTAATTGTCTAAAATATATTAGTTTATGCGATTATAAACATATATAATATTAGATTTTAGTACATTAATTTTTGGAGGCATATTTATGGATATTTAATTTCTAATAAATTAATATTTTCAGAAACATTAAAATGTTCCCCACACCACAATTATAAAATAGAACACCATCCCCCACTTCTTCATGTCACCTTGAGAATCCACACTAGACCATCAGCTACCAATATATCATTTGATGTTCCCCATACCGATTGTAGTGGTTCCTTCCTTCTCAAAAGTCCAACCCCAGTGTCCCATTGTTGAGATTTAAAGGATATTCTACAATGATTATTTAATAGTCATTTCCATCTATTTCATGATAATTTCTTCTAATACATCCTATTAATGTGTTTTAAGTACAAAAGTAATAATATCAAGATGAATCTCATGGGGTAATGGGCGTCTCATTTCCCCAATAGAATCATATCTACGTCATAAACCCTTTTGGGTGGCCACGATGGTCATTCCCTTGACCTGTCTTTCTCCCCACATCAAACCTTCTCCCCTTTCGCTAATCATGCTTCCCTCCCAGATATTCCCCATATTAACCTTTTCCTAAAAGTCCACACTCTCCACCATGGGGTTCTTCCTCATACGCTTTCATTACTTGGTTTCACAGAGGAAACATCTCTCCATGCATTTTCCCTGGTTGCTCATATCGAACGTCAATGGCCTTCGCTCGATAAGATCGATGGGTTTGTTTACGGAATCAGGCCCCTTTAGGAATGAGTCATCATTGGTCATCTAGATTCATGCCACTTTCTCTTTCAATTTTCTTATGATAAAGATCCTTCCATCGAATTTTACAAATGGAGTAGACCCTACAATGGTTCCCTTTTTTTCCTTCTCATATAGAGCTATGAATTTCATTGGAAACATGATCTTACAGTTGTTGAAATTTGGGTAAGTTTGTCAGTTCTTCCCCATTTATTACCAAACCATTTTATTCTCTAGATGATATGTAATCACATACGAATATTCCTAGAGTTTTATGAGTGTTCAAGATCAACATTCCATTAAACTACATCACATATATTCATAGAATTTGACATCTCGAAGCCTCCTATTGAACCTATCTAGATTGAGATTAGGGATGAATTGTTTTCCTTCATTCTATGGATTTTAGGAACTGGTTCAATTTTTGATTGTCTTGTTGTCATCTTGGAAATCTACAAATGGGCTATCACGTGTCTCGATGCTTGATCTCGAATGAAAGTTGTTCTTGAGTTCTTCCAGTTCAAAAATTATGTGTTGTGCTTGCTCAGTTGGAGGGAGGATTGTATCTTCCTGCTTCGATGGATGAGGTTCCCCATTGTTGAGGTGTTCTTTCTGACCAAAAATATATTCTAAGGGAATGGGTGGCTCGTACTTCATGCTCCAAATCTCAAATTTTGAAAGTGGTGGGGTGTGGACAACAAGATCTAGTTATCCATCTCCCATCATTATACTAGTGGAGAAATTTCTTGAACAACAGGTTGAAACCTAGGAAAAGGCCATGATGGAGAGATGGATTCTGGAGGATTACTTTGAAACAAAGAGGTGTGAAGCGGTTGTTCTTATGGGTAAAGGAGAGTGTATTAAGGGTATATTTAGGAATATAGAGTTTATTTCTCTATCAGGGACAATGGTTATCAGTAGGGTTTGGTGGAGGTGTCATATTGGGCATCTCCAAATATTTCTTCACCACCCATTACCCTTTCGAACTGCTTTGGAGACGTTGAGGCTTCATGCCTGGATCTGGTCCCGATGAACTAGGAATTTAGTCACCATTACAAGAGTATGAGGATGAGCATTCAAGTTAATTATCTATGGATAGTTTGGAGAGAATGTGAGTTAGAGGACTCCACAACCCAAGGTAGAAGAAAGGATGAAAGGGGATCTGTGATTCAGGGTGCTGCATTGAGATTAAAGGTATGTCATTAATTGCCGGAAAGAGTATTAGCAGATTCTTATGCTGATGGGAAAAAGATCCACAAAAAGGACCAAGGAGATGGAATGTGAATGTACAGTTCAAGACTAGAATCAAAAGAAGGAATCAGTCCTAAATAGTTTCAAGGTTAAGGGAAGGTGTTGAACCACTAAGGAACATGTGATGGGTGATGTCGTAGGAATGGATAATGGGGGTAAAGCGACATACCTTGAACTTATTCCCCATTCTAAGACATAAGATCCATATGGGGTTCTTTAGATAAATGTTTCAAAAGATTATTTATCCAGAATTTTAGAAAGAGTGGTCCAACAGGATGTTAACAAGGAAAAAATAATGTTTTAAACTTTAATATTGAATTTTGGAAAAGGGGATTCAATGAAGGGAGGATAGACATAGTCGAGTACATTTTGATGTGGGACAAAATGATTTACAATTTTGAAGATTTGATCTAATAGGATCCAATATGAAGGTTATGGAACATCATTGGGAGCTATATTGGGCATTCGTATCCAATAATATTAGTTA
Source organism: Viscum album (assembly GCA_963277665.1). NCBI lineage: Eukaryota > Viridiplantae > Streptophyta > Magnoliopsida > Santalales > Viscaceae > Viscum > Viscum album. The sequence continues at coordinate 1,889,259,402 of OY728143.1, read as the reverse complement.
TATTTTCAATCATTTTGTGATTTCCTATTGCGTTCATTGATTATGGAAGTTGAACCTGTGCAGTTTCCCACTTTTTTTTAAATCAGTTTTGAAATAAAAATATAATTTTGAGGTAAAAAATAAGTAATAAATCCTATATCATAAATATTATGAGATTTTATAATTATTATGTAACATCCATATTCAACCATTTATCCATCACAGTAAAAACAAAAATTATCATGTGTTCTTACGTACAACTTATCATCTCCTCATCGTGGTGTACCATGTTTTTCTTGAACACTTTCATTGGATGGGTATAATGGAGGAAATAATATATATATATATATGTATGTATGTATGTTTATATAATAATTATAAAATAATATTTTTTCTAGAATAAAAAATAAGCTACACACTTGCTATCCACTTCACTATTTTAGGAATGATATCATCGCTCGTGCATACATATGACTTACCATCTCAACAACATCATGCATATCATTTTCCACATTCACCATTAGATAATTATTATATAAATGTATATAATGAATAAATATGATATATATTACCTTAATATCATTCATTATATTATTTAATTATATTTTATTATGAAGAATTAAGACTTATACGATGAAACATGCATAAGAAAATGAATTTGTCAAAACCTGATAGAAGAGTAATAATGAAAAATTATTAACAAATGGGTGATACTATGATCGTTTATAATATCGTAAATATATATTTTCAACATCATAATTTTGTAACATTCTTTGATCCATTATATATGATTTTCCTATATGTATGAAGTAAATCAGACTTAAAGTAAGGGTCAATTTCACAATCTCATTATTATTTGTGATTTTTTATACATAATTATCTATTAGAGAATATTTATCTTCCTTGTCCATGTTTCATAGAATACTTTTATTATATTTTTACTGTTATTATAAAATTGTAAAATTATTTTTGACCCATTTTTAATTCATACAAGATTGTTTTAATAGAATATTTCATTTCTTAATGATGTACTTTTTGACATTTTTGGAAAACATACTAGAATAATATATTTTTTATCTTATATAGCATGAAGAATTATTTCCAATTTAATGACACATTACTTCCATAAATTGTCCCATAAATGTTTGGAATTTTATTTTTAGAGAAAATGATTTCTTTTAAAAATGGGTGGAATTTTATGAATGTGAAAATTTTTCAAAGTATAATTGACATTATCCACAAGATTTATTTTTCAATTAGTATATCAATATTATTTTACATCTTTGAAAACATTATTTAATGTTAATTTTGTTTTAATATGTATTTTTATTAGTGATATATTCCCAATTATTCTTATTTATGGTTAATTTTTATGATGGAATGATATTTACAAAACCCATTTCATTTCCATGGGTTATGTTATGGTAGAATTATGTCCCTGAAACCAATTTAGTTTGTTGTGTTATGTTATAAGGAATGATTTATGTTCCTAAGGAGAACATATTATGGTTTCGATTAATTAATGGGTGGGATCTATACCTCACTTCAATGAATCTGGTAAATATTTATTTCTCATGAGATAGATAGGACCAGAATATGAAGTTAAATCAGATTAATAATATAAGAATTGAATTGGTGTAAACCCAGTTCGGTAATACATGGCGGGAATAAGGTGTAAAAATGGTTCATTGAGGGACTATTTTTACATTTTTTGTCCTGCATATGATCCATGACTAATGTGGAAATGATTTTTTATACATATGTGTATTCCACAATTTCATGTCTTATCACAAGATCACATGAAATGTTTTTATTGATTATTTATTAACATATATGATTTAACCTACGAAATGATATCATGATTTTCGATAAAAATATATAATTTTTAGTTTATTATCAAGTTCTTATGTATTATAATAATGATATTATTGATATATCCCTTTCCAAACAGTACTAATCATTTGATATCAACCTTTCTTACATTTCAATCCTCAAGGATATGAAGAAATTTATTTTGTAAGATGTGTCAAAAAGGGTTATTGTTATAAAGGAATAATAGGAAGATTATGTCGATGTTTTATGAAAAAAAATTATGTTTCCCACATTCCAAATAAACAAAACCTATATGGTTTTAGAATTAGATTCATGTGTTATGTATTGATTTTTTTTGTATTTTAGATGTAATATCTATGTGTGGAAATTACGATCTGTTATAGTTAGTATTTGATATTAGTTTAGTAAACATTTAGAAACAAGGATTTGAAAACCTTAGTAAGAACCCTAAGGATATGTATAAATATTCAATACAATCCTATAATATGGTAAAAGTTTTGAATAATGTTTTAATTTATCATGAGATATAAAAAATTGAAATTTTTGTATGTAATTTTTCATGATTATAAGGTTTTCATATTATGATTAGTGTTTCTCAAACTCTAGATTTTGGTTTCAGTGAATGGATGGAATATGAACGAATATCATTATTTCTGAATGTGATGGGTTAATGCAATGAATGTCCTCCTAAGAGACTAGATTTTATAATTGTTGGATTTGAAAATGTTTTTTCTATTCTAACATATCATTCTCAAGATAATAATCATACAAGACTACTAAATGAGAAATTTAGAGAAAAACATATCATGATTCCTTCATGAGGTACCATCAATCTTCTTTCAATTGGGATTCATATCCACTAGTGGATTAATAATGGATTAGTACCACTTAAAATATATTTTCATTTCTTGAATGTTTTGAAAATGATAACGTAATTTTGGTAGTTTTTCATTTGGATAGTGAAATTAATCAATGGGGGAATGTCTTCAAGAATACAATTCAACGAGATAAAATTGACTCTACAGAATGGGATGAGGTCAAAGACATATTTTTATAAAATTTAACTCCTCATACTTTTTTCATTAAGATGTTGAATTGGTTGTTTGAGATTAAGAAATAAGTTGAGAGATCTGTTGGTACATATGATACAAATATAACAAGACTTGCAACATAAGATTCTTGAATTATAATTCAAACTAATATGATGGTTGATCAATTATTTATTGTCTTAAAATATATTCTCCAATGGAAAATATCAATAAGGAAATTTAGTATCCAGGATTTAAACATTTTAATGGATATTGGGGTTGAGATTGATATTGGATTCACCCATCAATCATATGGGTTTGTAATGAATAGAAAAATGGAGTTCAATGGAAAATAAAAAAAACATATTTAAAAGAATATGAGATTCCTTTTATTCTCAACATATGGAAAGAAACGTGAAGGAATATTTCATAGGAGACTAGTAAATGTATTAATTGGGGTAAATAAAGTAATTATGAAATTTACTAATGATGTGATGTGAAAAATACATCTAATGATGAAAATAGAGAAAAATCTATATTAATGAACCTCTCATCCATTGGTGTTACAAGTGAATGTTAAATATGAATTATTCTAATCAATGACCTAATACAATGGTTAATGATGATTTATGTTAGAAACATCTTAAAGACAATGAAAACGGAAAATCTTATGTGATCACTATTGGTGATGTGGAGTATGCCATGGATGTTTAGAAAGGTACACATACCATTAACTCAAAACTTGTAATGTATTATTTTATCTATATCCTCACACTATTTTATTTACATACTAATTTAAAATGGTGTCTCTATATTACATTGGTAATTAGATGTTGAGTAGGCTATGATGATGAGGATGGCACAGTTCTATCCCGGCTCGCTCTCTCGAGCTCACTCCTCTTCTCTCCCATCGGTTTCCTTCCACTGGCGCCGGTGATTCCTCACAGCCTCTGATTTCTTCTGATGTTCTCCCTAAAACATTCTATTTCCTTTTTCCTAGGTTTTATCCTCCGATTCCTTTTTGTTTAGGTTTTCATCATCGATCCTTATTTGCATTTCCCTCACTTTTCTTCTTCTTTGGGTCTTTGCACCATGTCCATTTTAGGGTTTCAATCCCGCTTTCTCCTTCTTTGTTCCATGGTGGTCAAGGGTATTGATTTTGTTCCTGTTGAGGAGTTTTGATGGTCCTTTAGTCTTTAGTTTCCACCTGAAGGTTCGTATTTGATGTTTTTTATGGAATATGGTGTTTCCTTGCTCGCGTCAAGCTATAGAATTCTTGACCGCTTGCACTCCTCTTTGGCCTCTATATCCAATGATTCCTTCCAGTTCGGTTGGGAGCGATGGATTCCAAGAGGTTTTGGGTTGTGTTGTGCATCGTAGTGGGGGGTTCTAGGTGGCCCGGTCTCGGTTCAGGAGATGGTGCAGTTTCAGTTTGGATGGGCTGCTTTCGATGAAGATCTTGACTCCCTGTGTGGACTCCATTATTCTAATATGCTTCTATGTCTTCCAGAATCACTTCTCTTCTTTGGGTCATTCTGGAAAGGTGGATGTCACACAAGATTTGGTAGGTGCTGTTGCAGTTGTTTTTGGTGTTCCAGGGGGAAAAATATTCATTCGGTTGATTCGTACTGTGGTTGGTATGTGGTCTGATGATTGGGGACGATGAAATGATGTTTTAGGGTGCTTCGATGTTTTGGTGTAGAGTTTATCAGAAACAATGATGGTGATGATGGACTGGTGTTTACAATTGTCATGGTGAGGGATTATCTACGAGACAACGGTGATGGTGTGTAGGCAATTGTGGTTGGAGAAGAGTCTGGCGGTAGCGGTTCATCGGTGGCCTACATTGATGGGATGATGGTGATGTGCAATTTCAGGGGTGTGAAAGGAGGTGTATGTGTGGCCTGAAGGGTTTGTTTCATCATGATTTCAGATGAAGTTTGATAATTGAAAATCTGAATTGTAATCTGGAAGGTTCAGATAATGCATTGTGGTTTTTGTTTGAATTTGGACATTTTGATTTTACGGTTACCGGTTACCCTTAAATTGGATTTTTAGAAAAATAAAAAACATGGAAATGGAGGAGAAGGCCTTGAAATATTCTAATGAAAAAATGGTCACATCACAAGTTTATAACTCTCCTATGATTGAAGATTGTGGAAAATTTATTCCTTCAAATATTGTGATACTTTAATTAGTTAAATTTGATCAGATTCATGGAATAGAATAAAATTATATGTATGGAGATCATATTAATTATCTAGAAAAAAAAATTCATATTTAATATTCTGATGAAATCTACCATCTTCTAATAATACAAGGATTAATTTTAACTTCATGTGAAAATTACTTTCATCCTGTGGGTCTTAATTCCACAAATTGAATGTTTCCTATCTTATATGGTTATAGAGAATATCAAAATTAATGATACACCAATTTTATTGGGTTTTGTGATGACGTTCGAGAATAATTTTTATACTCACCCCTGAATTATATATTTTATTGTTCTATATTACTCTTATGGGGTTTCATGACAATATCGAAGACTCCTTATTGAATTACCCCAATTTAGTTTTCCAAATTTAGAAAAAAAACAACTCCACGATAATCTTTTAAAGGGATTTGTATTCCATAGAGTATCACCATGATGTGCATTTATTCTGTTTTTTAAGAGAAAATATGGATCAATTAGACTATTCATTCATTATCATGAACATAACAACATCAATATCAAGAAAAAAATATATTATCCCTCATATTTATGACTTATTTGACCAAATATGAAAAGGTCAATTCATTTATAAGATTGATATTTGTTCTGGATATCATCAAATTATGGTAAAAAGAGTATATATCCAAGATAGTATTTTGTACATGGTATAAACACTATGAATGTACAGTGAGTTCGTTTTTCCTTACTACTTCCACCACTATCTTCATGTATTTGTTGAATAAAGTCTTTAGAGACTATCTTGATTAGTTTGAGGTAGTCATTATAGAATATTTTCATGTATTTTTTAAGAGAAATGAAAAATATGATTATCAATTGAGGATTGTACTAAATACCATGATAATAGAGAGAATTTATGAAACTTTTTCCAAGAGTGAATTTTCTATTTGGAAATATTCTTTTTTGGGTCAAATAATCTTTCAGGAGTAAATATTTGTGCATCCATCGAAGAAGTAAGTTATTTAATTTTGGCTTAGACCAACAACAATAATTGAGATCCAATGTTTTCATGGTTTTCCTGGATATAATCAATGTTTTATTAAATATCACTAATTATTATCTAATTTACTAACAATGTTTTCTCAGAAATAAGTTAAGTTAACATGGATGGAATATTTTGAAGATAATTTCATGGAAATGAAATGAAGTTTAGTTAGTGAAAATATTATCAACCTGTCATCTAGTGGAGAATGTTTTTTAATTTATAGTTATTTATCAAAAAATACCGTGGGATTTGTTCCATGAAAAATGATATGGTGATACCTTATCCTCCATGAAAATTGAAAATCCATGAGAAAAATTACCCAACACAAGATTCTGAGTTAGCTGATGTAATTTTTTTATTAAATATATTGAGGAAATTTCTTTGTGGATAAAGGTGTGACATATATAAAAATCAAAAAATAATAAAGTATATTTTCACTTTGATTGAGCTGAATATGTTGCAAAGAATATGGTTAAAGTTAATTAATGATTCTGAATACTCAATAGATTACCTCGTTGGAAAGGAAAACGTTGTGGTATTTTCTTTTAGTATAATTTCTCTTGATAGTCTATCTATGATGAGTAAAAAAATCATATATTTAAGGATTTTCAATTAAAAAATCTTGAAATAAGAAAAGAATGGGATAAATCATATTAGGATCAAAAGAATGTTAAACCTTCTATATGAGTAACGAATAAGGAAGATCATAAGGATGATATAGAACTAAAAAAGACGGTGACAAATGTTCTTTAGTACAAAATTTATTATAATGAAATAATAAGTTTCAGTAACCATGTTTTTATTCGTCCCATGCAATAATTAATGAAATAGATGTTGGATGGGGGTCATTGTTCATCATTATCTATTCATCATTTACGCATAAAGATATATATGGACCTAAAATGGTATTTTTAATGGGATGTCATAGTGAAAGATATGCATAATATGTTTCTCGATGATTATTTATTATCAAGTTATGGATGAGGGACATATGTCTAAATGGATGTCCAAACCATTACCCATACCATAATGGGAATGCGAAAACATCAACACAGAATTTGATGTCGGATCTCCCATAGCATCTAAAGTCCATAATTCTATATTGTCTATTGTTGATCAACTTATAAATTTCGTACACTTCATTTCTATGATATAATACTTCTCTATTTATTATCATTCAAGAATATATTTTATGTTGGTTTTATGATTTCACAGTGTACCACTTTCCATCATATCTAATTAGGATCAAAGGTTTTCCTTGATGATTTAGATAAGTCTCCAACAGTATCTATATATAGTGTTGTGTTTCCTAACTTATTTTCATCCTAAGACTTATGGTGATTTTTTTGGAAAATTAAAACTCAAGAAAACATTTTGAGACCATTCTATATGGATTACTATGGTTATTTTATCAATGCCTACCTTTGGTATAATTTTTATTCAAAAAATGCTTTCACTCAAGTATTTACATGGCTCCTTTTGAAGCCCTATTTGGTAATAAGTGAAGAACTCATATATTATTGAATGAAGTCGATAATGGAAAGAAGCTAGTACCTACTCTTGTTTTTTATGTGATTGAGAAGGTTGTATATATTCAATAACACCTAAGAGAATCTTATAGACAAATAAAAAATTATAATAACTATGGATGAAAAGACATAGTATTTTTTGTGGGTGAAATGGTATTTATAAAAATAACTCACTGGATGTTATTGATGTGTTTTGTAAATAGTGGAATGTTAATACCAAAGTATATATCTCCTTATGAAAATAATGATTATGTTGGGAAGGTAGTTTATCGATTGGAAGTTCCACTGAATCTCTCTAAAGGTCATTATGTGATCCATTTAACTCTCCTGAAAACATATATACCTGGTCCTTCACATTTATTAAACTCAAAAGTCATAATTCTGTAATAATTTCATTCTAACAAAGAATAATTGATAATTATTCCTGATCATATAGAGAAACTTCTATGAAACATGACCACTTTATTGGTTAATGATTAATGCCAAAACCCCTAATTTAAGGAAGCTACGTGGGAACCTCAGTATGTTATGGGGTAGGGTTATCCTTATATGTTGGTATCCAAGTGATGAATTTCAAGGGGGAAATGATGGATATAATGTGACCTGACAATCTTTTAATAAATATTTATCTTCATATAATTTTAATTAATCAATATCTTTTGTTACACAAAACTATGAGTTAAAAGTAGAGAGAGATATTGTTTGTATAAAATAAGTGTTATATACTAGTTGTTCAATTAGTGGAAAAAAAATTTAATAAATAATTCTGAAATAAATATAATGGTTCGAATAAATATTAATTTATTAGTACGTTCTTAGAATATAATCAAAATGTTTTATGTAAAATCACATTATTCTTGAGAAAATATGTTTTCGTCGAAAATGTGCTATTTTTATTTTTCATAATTTTTTAAAATTCTAGAAAATTTATATAAAGAAATGATTTTTTAATTCAGGTTTTAAAAATTATCTTATTTTTTTAATGAAATTTATTTTTTAATGAATTGTAATCATACTAATTTTTACTTAATATATTATTTTTATTTATTGTATTTATTATGTTAAATTATGTTTAGGATTATTTTAAAATTGGTATAAATTAATTTTGATTAAAAATTATCAAATTATGTTTTTTGGAAATTATTTTATAAATAATTTATTATAAAATTATTCTATGTTATAAAATGGTATTTTTCAGAATAATTTTTTTCATATAATTTTACCAGTTTAATTTTATATTTTGAAACTTATTTGTTTTATATTTTAAAAAAATGATTTCCAAATTAGGATTCAGAAGGTCCAAATTAATAATATATGTTCCTTTTATTTTTGGCCAGTAAGAATAGTAATCTTTGTAATTTTGTTTACCACAATAAAGGTTAAATTTCTTAATTTATGTTAAATTCAAAACTATATAGACAATAAAATAAATCTAACAAATGCCAAAATTTTTTAATTTAATGAAAATATATCCTTTAAGACATAAGGATCAAAAATATGTTTTTAATAGAAACTTGTCTTTGAAAAGTACTTACATAATATTTAAATCAAATTGAGTCACAAAATGTCATTTTTTTGTCTTTAATATCCCTTATATGTCCACATAGGGACAAAGTTATGTTATGAATGAATATAATTGTTACTTTTTACATAATTTAAATATATTCATGATATAAAATTATTATTTTTATTTATTTGGGTATCTTTGATGAAAATATGTAACTTATAGTATTTTATTTAATCATAATTTATTGATGTCACATTCATGATTTAAAAACTATATTATTTATTATATTAGGATAGAAAAAAGGTATTGTTAATCCCATTATTGAAATGATAAAAAAATCATGATTATTCTGATAATAAAAAAAATTAATTTTTCTGTATGTATTCCATAATATGATATAGGTCATGAATTTGAAGAAGTATGAGTCACCTCCAATCACCGATAAGGATGAGACACCAATGAGACTGATGATGATAAGGTCGCAATTTATCTTAAGTATGAGTCACTATTGTCCACGACATGTTGTCAGTATGGATGAATTGGTGAGTTTAATACATTGTCAGCAATGTTTTTACATCAAAGTTGAGATGCCATCAGAGAGAGATATTGGTAATGTATAAGATACCTCCAGGATAACTCACCATTAGGATCTCATGTCACCAGAACATAAATTTGGCATACTGTAAGCTACTGTCAGAATAACCTATCTTAAAAGGAGTCATCGTTAGCCACACACCGCTAGACATGAAATTTATCAAAGTACAAATTTGAGACACTTCCAGAGTGAGAAATCATTCAGATGATGAGTCTCTAATAGATTGAGACATCACCACTACCTTTTTAACATATTAACATTTTTTAATTATTCATAATGGCTATTTTACTCAATTTAATGAAAATTAACTTTTTAATGATTTCCTCTTAAATTATCAATAGGATGAATTGAAGATTGAGTGAGACATGTTGTATGAGAATGTAGGATATTCAGAAAAATGTTGATATTAGTTCTTCAATTGATGGTATTAAGAGAGGAATAAGACTCCCTTTTGTTTATAGGTGAATAATCATGTGATGTAGAAAGATAAAAACTGAGAGCTTGCCTTTATAGAACCCGTACATAGATCTAAAGAGATGACCTCCTAGATCCATGAATTAGATGACTGAGGAAGATGAAACTAATAAACATCCACATAATTCCTCCTATCAAGATAAGAAGTCAATGATAGTCTTCTATTCAGAATATTTAAATTTATGCAGACTCAAGATTTACTATGAATGAAATCAAGAGTCACAAGATGCACGACCACAGACTAAGTATCTCTAAGCCCTATACTCTAAGATTTCTCTATTTTATTAATCATTATTACATTATGAGAAATTTTTCTAAACTCTCTTTTACCAAATATATTTTCTCTAGTTTTAATTGGAGCATACCTAGTTATATTTTCAAAAACATTTCATACATCTGTACTACCTGGGATAATAGTTGTAGTGGTCCATGTGTGTCATGATTATTTAACCACCCATGTATAATATGGGAAGAGGTCATGTGTGTCCTGGAAAGTTGTATACTACTATAAACCTTAAATGATTTTTTGGATCAATCTATATATTTTATATAAACTACATGGTGGTGGGAGATCACCCTGTATAGTGGATTGTGTCTCATCTTGAGAATGATCCTCTTATATTAAAAATTTAGATGATTGTTTTATTTTGTTTTAACTTGAATATATTCTATAAATATGAAATTATTTTAACCTATAAATAAAATATATTCATTTATATTTAACCATAATTATTATTTTTTTAGGTATTTAATAATGTAAATTTATTTCAATGGTTTGAGTAAAATTTTATATTATTTATCTATGAACTAATAAATCATCTATAAAATCTTATAAAAATTAAAACCTTTTATGATTTTCTATTTTTGGATGAGTAAAAAATATTTATAAATAAATTGGTGTAATATTTTATTATAAATTATGAATATAAAATCTTATTACGTATTAAAATTAACCCACCTCATGAGATACTCACACCAACTTACCTTTGTTATTAGATGTGTTTTCCATTAGTATTAATGTTTTCAGAATATTTTCAAATATTATTTTAGGTAAACAATAATGATATTAAATATATGTTATTTTGAAATTTAGTTCATTAAATGTATTCTATACAAGAATTAATTTATATTAAAAGAACATACTTTTTCAATGGTATCAATAATGCTTATTGGAAAATTGATATGACAATTCACATTGAGAGTGTGGGATTTGAAATTGGGACTACAATATAAGATAAATATAAACTATCTATGGAAGCTATAATTACATGGAATGATTATAAAAATAGTTCATATATGAATATTTATAAATAAAATAAAATAATTATAATTATTTTGGGGATTAATAATTCAATATTATATTACCGTGTAAAATAGAATATGATATTTGAGACAGAATGTCGTTTTACCATGATGGAACATCTAATGTTTATGTGATACAACTTAATAATTATAATATTATTTATTATAACATTAACATGAAGCCTGATGAACCTATTTATGATATGTATCTCAGGGTCAATGTGATTATAAGCACAATTATTTTTCATTGATATCCTTTTTCAGACAAGGATCTGATCATGTAGATAATAAGATTCTTACCTGAATGAGTGAGAGGCACATCTATTTCCATTGGAGATTATTTTGATATTAGAATGCTTCCAGGCATGGAGTTGATAGATAACCCCATGATGTACGAGGAAGTGTTTAAAGTAAACATTGAATATGATGATGATCATAAGAGTAAATCAATGGAAGTTAATACTACTCCATCTTGAAAATGGATAAATAAAAAATAAAAATAGATTTTGGATGATGTACATTCTAGTTATAGTGAATCTCCACTAGATAGTAATGATAATATGGATCACCTAGATAGAATATTAAGCATGTTTATTGGAAAAAGGATTTTTTAATCTTGTTTATAAGGGAATGTAGGATTCCAAGGGAACAAGGATTAAATATTTGAAGAGAGATGAAAATGAGGTCACCATTTATGTGTGAAAAAGGAAATAACATTTCAAAGATGTCTATCCAAAGATAAAATACAAAACAAAATGTGATTACACATGCCAAAGGTATAATAATTCAATGAAATATACAAGGATTTCTTCTAATCATATCTCATGTGATTCAAATACATCACATGATGTGTAATAAGAAAGATAAAACTACTGCTTTATGACAAAAACAAATTAGTTTCCTATTGCTTCAAATGTTTTAACTATGCATAATAATGATATTTATGATGTTCATAAAATTGAACATGATGATGACTAAATTTATAATGAAGACGTATTTGAATACTATAGTCTCGTTTAGGATACCATTAATGAACTAAAGAATAAATATAATGCGCTCAATAGATATCATGCTTTATTAGCTAAATTTAAATCTAAATTGTCTTTTAAAAAATAGAAAATTTCTCAACTCTTAATGTAATATATAGAACATATGTTGAAAAATATGATGTTAAATTGATACCTATAACATTTTACAAGTGGTTTCTAAATGAATACCCAATGTTTAGGAAACCATGTTGCACCAAAATATGTTATTGTTATTTGATAACAACCAAGATAGTGGGTGTAAGAAAGAATAATTTTGTAGCTAAGTCCAAAAAAACATGTTCTTCTCCTAATTATCACTCTAATGGCCAAATAATGTTATTATTTAAAAATTTATTTATTCTATTTTATAGTAAACCAATCATGAAATTCTGGATTCCAAAATAATTTATTACTAACATCATTGAACCCCTGAAAATATGGGCACAAAAGTCATTTATTGGATACATTTTTTCTATAAAAATATTGTTTGCAGACATCCTACAAGATTATGTGGTACTTGGAAAGTGGTTTTTTATTACATATGACAATATATTATTAATTATTCAAGAGACTTGATAAGGTCTATTGTGGTAATGTCACCATTGGTAGTAATGAAAATGGAAAAAAATTCTTGGCCAAATAGGTAATAGTAATTCTATTTTAATATCAAGAGTATTGTTGGTTTATGGATTGAATTATTTTGTGTTTATCATCTCACAATTATTTGATAATAGTTATTAATGATGGATTCCATGTTCATGATTTGAAAAATTATTTACTCTTCAATAATTTGTGAAATTAAAATGTATATAGTGTTTATTTAAACAATTTTGTTTCATAAAATTATTCCTTATTGAGTGACTTTACCAAGGGGTCTTGAAATTATCATAAGAGACTATTCTATTGAATCATTCCTTCACTTAGAATTATTTCTAAGAATGTTTTAGGTATGGATCTACCTAAACTATGGTTTCTTAATAATAATGTCTGAAAACCCTACCAATAAGTGAAACTACATAATGTCTATTTTAAAATAATGAAAGAAGTTTCAACTTCTCAACCACTATGGTTAGTTCATATGTGTTTATTTGGACTAAATACATTATTCAATTTAAAGGGGAAGTTCTATGTCTATGTACTAGTAGATTCCTTTTTTAAATATAATTGTGTTTTATTTTTATCTCACAATATTGAATCATGATGTTATTTCACCATATATGCTTGATCTATATAGAACCTATGTGAAATTATATTTATTACCTTAAGAAGTTAATATACATTTGAGATTTAATATCATGTATTTGAATATTTTAGTTCAAATAATGGCTACACTCATACCTTCTCTCCTCCTATGACCTTATATCATAATAGATTTGTTTAATAGGGGAATATAACATTACAATAGATATATTGGACTATGTTAAATGACTATGACTTATCTATCTATTTTATGGGGATAATTTGTGAATATGAACCAATATATCAAAAAACGTTTTTTAATAAGGCCCATTTTGAATAATACCCCATAGGATTATAAGAATAATTAAAATCATATCGATATTAACTATAGACTATTTGTTTGAAAAGTATTTTTCATTAAAATTAAGGGTAATTTAAAAAATTATTCCTTTAAATGTGATGAAGGAATTTATTGTAGTTATTCCACCTCTAGAAAATTATATAGCGTCTTAAATGAAAATCCTAAATCTATGGTAGAATTCACCCATGTTAAATTTGATGACACTAATACACATGAGCCTAAGACCTCTCTATAAATTCCTTTTATTGATTAACATACTTTGAACATAAATTTTAAGCCTTCTAATTCAACTGCTAAATAGATGGAAAAATCATCCAAATATGGTGAATTTCCGGAACATCATGAACCCCAACCAGTAAAAATTCCTAATGTAAAAAAGACCTAATTTTTATAGAGATATTTTGACTATTAATTATAACCCTTTAGATTATATTATAGGATACCTAAAATTTAGGAACAAAAATAAAAAATTCTCTTCGAAATATGGCTGAACATTATGAATTATTTCCTTATCTTGAAGATAAGAACATCAATAAAGTCACTAAAGATGTATTATAGGAGATGGAAATGAAATAAACATTAAGTCTATTTGAAAAAAAAACATTTGGGAATATGTATATAGTCCCAAGGACACGTTGACTATTTGAACAAAGTGGTTGTTTAAGAACAAAGTAGACGAGTGAAGAATAATAGATAGAAATAATGAAGTTCTTACATCACAAGGTCATTTTCCTAAATAAGAAATATACTATGAAGAATTATTTTTAACAGTTTTCAGACATGAATATAAAATAATTCTTCTTTCTAATGAAACAAATTAATATTTCAAACATTATTATATGGATGTCAAGAGTTCATTATTGAATTATTTTATAATTGATATTTTTTTAACAAACCCCTAGTTTTCAAATTATCCATTTTGATAATCATGTTTCCAAAGAAACAAATGATTTATATGGTTTGAAACCGAATCCTAGAGCATGGTATGATTTGCTCAACAACATTCTAATTTCAAAATGAGTTTCAAAATGAATAGATTATTCTATGCCTTTTACAAAATGAATTTCAAAATATGTTTTAATTGTAAAAATCTATGTTGATGATATTATTTTTGGATATTCAAGAAATTATCATTGTAATCATTTATCTTAAATTATGTAAAAATAAATTTAAAGGAGTTTGATGTGTGAAAATATGTATTTTCATTCATTTAAAATATTTCAAACTAAATAAGGAATTATTTTAAATAAAAGTAAAATTACAAAATATATTTTAAAAACTTTCTACATGGATATCACTACGAGTAGTGGTACTCCAATGAGTTCCACCTATAAATTAGATGTTGATAAAATTGGGAAAGTAGTAGATCAATCAAGTTATAGAGGTATGATTGGATGTCAACACTACTAGACTACAAGTCGACCTCATATAATGTTTTGTGTGTGTATGTGTGCTCCTTTTCAGGATAATCTAAAAGAGTAACACTTTTTTGATGTAAAAATAATTTTCTAATACCTCATGTATACTTCCAATTTATGACCGTTTCACTTTATTGGTAAATCATTTATTTTACTTAGTTATTCGGATGCCGATTTTGTTCGACGTATGTTAGAGAGAAAAATAACCTCTGAAACATGTCACATTTTAGGAATGTCTCTAGTTACATGGTGTAGTTAGAAGGAATTTTTTTTTTGAATTATCTAATATATAGGATGAATACATAGATCTTGGTAGTTTATTTAAACTATTTTTTTATTAAACATATGTTACAAGACTATGAATATCAATTCGTATATATCCCCATAAGTAGTTATAATACATGTGCTGAAAATATTACGAAGAATACAGTGTCACATTCGAGAACAAAGAACATTGATATAAGACATTACTTTTTTAGATAAAATTTTTAGAATGTTAATATCACTCTAGAATTTATTGGTATAGAACATCAGTTTGTTGATACTTTTACTAAGCCCTTAAATTTTGACATAATTAATTAAATAAAATGTTATCTAGGTATTATTAATTTTGATTATGTTTACTTTTCAGTTGACACAACATTGTATTTGACACACCATTGTAGTAGACACACCCTTGTGGTAGACACACAGTTGGGGTTGACACCCCTTTATTATTGACACATCATTCTTTTTGACACACTATTGTACCTGACAATACATTTTGGTTGAGTCATTGGTGTGTTTGTACCACCATTGGGTTGTTGCATCATTGGTTTGTCGTACCACTGTAATATTTATCTACCACCAACATTTTAACGCTCCCAGTTTATGTACTTATAGTTTAGGTTATTCTAATGATATGAAAGGTATATTTTAAAAATTCTAAAATAAACATCTATTTCTATTTAATTTTACCTAAAATCCAAAATAAAAAAAATATCATGTTCCCTGTTTCCAACACACCTCTACTTTAATTCCTCTTTATCTAGAGCAAAGTTAGAACTCTCTTATCCCATCCTTCACCTACAATTAACATCACCTAAAAACCCAAAATGAAATGTTGGACATGACTGTAGCATACTTTTGTGTCTTCTCTAACTGTGTCATGATCGCCTATGAAGTACAATGTTAAAACGATTATTCTCTCAATAGTTGCACCAGTGAACCCAAGGCTCTGAAAGAGGATTGTTTTACCCAAAATTAAAGTGGATAATAAGTATTTGTTGTCAATTTAGTCATTAGTTATCAACGTACTTCATGTTGAATGCTGGTTAGAGTGGTTCACTTTGAATAATATAACTTTTTATCCTAGAGTTATATATAAGACTTTTCTAATATATTGATTTTGGTTTTAATGATGAATAATAATATTGTATGTGAACAAGAGTTAATGGTCACTGAGTAATATTTTCCTCAAAATAGTCGGACAAATGTCGGAGAGTTCCTCATGAATTTATTCATGATAACTACCAATGATCTATTACTCAGTACAGTTACGTCATTATTTATGAAATTTTTTTTAATAGCAAACTGATGATTGGATATCTTGAAGGATAATAGCATCAGAACTTAATGGTGAGGGTAGAAGGTTATTCAAATGAATTCAACTTATGATTTTCCCAAAAGGGTTATTTATCAACACTATGTTATTCGGATATCTACTTTCTTAGTCCTATTAAAAGAGGACTTAAGATCACTCTATGTAGGTATCATATAGTTCAGTAGTCTAAAATCGTCAAATTTTTGTCTAGATCCAATTCCTTGATTTATCCAAAGATTATCTCTACTATGTTAAAATCAAAATTTTTTAGTCTTGAATATTATAGAACAATATGTTGAATAAGAAAATATGGAAAAATAATAATTTATTGTTGAAGGTACTGACCCATTTTTTCATCTCAATCACCAATAATTACTTATGGAGCTCCTACCCACGATGGGGTCTTCCATAAAGGGAAATTATTATAAAAAGGTATAAAGATGAAGTAGCTTTTTGGGGGGAAAATCTATTTAAAATATCTTCGATGTCTGATGATGGAGAGAATGATGTATAAGAAAATGTAAATAAAAATGGAATTTATGCTGATAGTAATGATTCTAAACTTGATGGTTCACTTAAAAATATCAAAAAGAATGAAGTAGATTTACCTACATAACATATTTCATCACCTGTTAAATCTATAGAGAAACTAGATTTTTGTAGTATGAGTGGAGCCAAATCATATAGATAAAGATGCACCTATTGAGGGGGTGAAATACCCATCTATTAAAATCATTCATGAAATTATAGCTATTGATGGAGTTTAAGCTAGTATTTTTTGTCATGATCATACTATGTTTGACTCTGCTATGGTTGAACATATCTTTTTTTATTTATTTTTTTGATTATCATGTAGCAGAATAGATTAAAAAGAAGAATGTCAAGGAAGATCATATAAATGAATAGTTTGGTAATATAGTTTCACATGAGAATAGTGTGGATATAAAATTGGAATGTTAATTTGATGTTTATTTTTAGAGAGATGATGTTCATATAATAAATGTACATGTTTTTTGTAAAGTGATAGAATCCAAGAAATCCAGTATAGAATGAACTGTAACTAAATCGATTCTATATACATAGAAACATGATGAGTTGTATGTTTTAACTGTTTTTGTCATTCCTCCAACCACATCATGTGTTATTGATTTGATTTCAAGTCAATGGGTTGTTCTTATAGTAGAAAAATGGGATAGTTTTAGTAACTACCCACAAAATGATGGTGGACCCTTTAATCTAAATGAAATAGATCCTAAAGGATATATGGTGGATAAGATTAATTTTGATGGTTTTCTTGGAATTGTATCTTCTATGAGATCACCTGCACCTGAACCTAATTCTCTAACTCATCCTACCGTGTTAGTTTACATATTCACAATGAGTGAATTAGATTCTTTTGGTATGAACGTATTGTTAGATTTTGATAATTTGTTGAAGTGTAAATAAAAATTATTGATTAAGATCTTTGAAAATTATGTCTGGTTTCTTCATTAATTTATTATTCATGACATAACAAAACGAGGCATCACAACTATTAAATTAAGGTTAATCATAAGATGATAAGTACTGATTTGGTATCTATAAAGTCTATGAATGAAGTCTTAGAGTCCTATTTTACTAACTATTTTGATAAAATTCAAAAAAATGTTGATGTTGACTCCTCAGATAATTAAAATTCTACAATGTCAGTTGATGTTGGTCAATTTAGATTCATCATAAGAGATGAGCATATTGTTGCTTAGAGTGCACCTTTTAGTGGAGAACATGTCTTACCATTAGATATTTTGAGGATTTTTGATAGAGTATAGATTGCGATCATATGTTGATCAGATCATATACTAAGGATATGATTGTTGACAAAGGAAAAATTTCTTAATACATAATATATTATCACTCAAATATCTTTAAAAAAAATGAAATGTAAATTTATTCCAAATTCTTGGAAGGAAATATTAAGATGCCCCTATTAATCTTGTATTCAACCAACAAGTCAGGATGTTAAAGGATATGGCTTCAATGATAAATAGATTTATAGAGGAAAATGGAGGCTTATTTAGTGCAATGAAACGAGGTAGTCATATCATTATGGATGTCATAAACTTGAAGAAGTTATTTCATCAAGTTCATCGAATTGTTATAGTGTTTTAAGAAGTTATTCCCATTAGACTATGATAATTCTTCAGTCTAAGAGTTACAAGAGATCCAACTACACCACTTCCTTCCTAGTTTCAACATTTCCCTCTTCCTCCCACACCAAATACAAGACTTCTCTGGTCGATTATCATCAAATATTTTTGGCCTCTTAAATCCATTTCTAGAACTCCAACAGTTGTTCCAAAAAATCTACGTCAAACTGATCCTACAACCTTAGACAAGAATAGTGTGAAGGGAATAAAATTGTACTAATGGATCCTGCACCCAATCCGCGACTTCTTTGTTGGATTTTCAATGTCTTTGATGGTATTCTATATAATCAATTTTTAATAAAAACATATTTTCATGAATTTGATGAATATTATTCTACTATTCATAACACTTCCCTTGTATTTTCTATTTTTACTTGTCATTATGTTATACATTTTTGATAATCTCGAAAAGGGGAGAAATTATGAAATTTCCCTTCAGATAAATCATTTAGATAAAATTCCGATATAGAAAATATTTCATGTTTATTACATTGACAATTCTATGATACATTTGACACTATTTTTTTAAAAAAATTACCTTTTATACTTGATAACTACCTTTATTTCAATATTATTTATCATTGATACCATATGAACTTACTTATAATGTTATGTCATGACTTAAATTTTTAATATTAAATTTTATTTCATGTTTAATATTTGGGATGAGACACAGTTGATACTTACACCAATGAGATAGAATATTAAACTAACAATGTGTGAGTATTTTCCATGGAACGCTATCAGAATGGAAATATTTCTAATTCTCAAACACCATATGTAATGTTTTTTCATCAAAGATGAGATACCACCCAAGTGAAAAAATAAGTAAAATATGAGATATCACTATTATATATCAAGGTAATAATGTCGTTCCATCATTAGAAAGATTCACTATTGTCAACACAATGTGAGACAAAAAATTTATCAAAGAATAAATTTTTGGCACTGCCAGAGAGAGACACTATTATACCTTGCATCACCTAAAGATCGAGTCATCTCCAGTCTAAGACCCTAATATAGTTTTCATAAATTATACTTTTTTGAGTTATTAATAATTTATAGTTTATTAAATTTGATGGAACATTCTATTTTAATCATTTTCTCTTAAATTCATGATTGAATGCACTGAAGAGTAAGTCAAAATGGTGTACGGGGAATAAAGATATCATATGAGAGTTGATATTCTTCCAAATGTTGCTAGTATTAAAAAAATGAATAATAATTCCTCATGTTAATAGGTGAATTCTCAGAAGAGGTATATATAGAATATGCTATGAAATCATTCTTACATACACAAACATAGAACTGAAGTGGAAACCCGATGCATCCTATAATCACTCGACTAAAGAAGATGATGCCCATACACATATAAACATTCCCCTAGTTATGAATAAGAGTCTGCAACACTCTATTCTATTAAATATTTCAAGAGAAAATGAACAAGATTTAATTTCAATCAAATAAATATTCACAAGATGCACTGCCTAGACTGAGAATTTCTAAATCCCACACACTAATATTTATATATTATGTTTATTTTTATTACCTTACAAGAAATGTGTGTAAACTCTGCATTACTACGCACATTGTCTTCTGTTTTAAATAGAAAATATGACGTTATTTCATGAAAACTCTTTATGAAACTGTACTCCCACCGATAAAATTGGTAGATGTTACTGTGTGACCTGGTTGTTTAAAATCCATCATACAATAGTGGAAGATGTCATGTGTGACTTAGATAGTTATATAATGTTGTAAAACCCAATCTAGGTTATAGTCCAAACTATTTGTTTTATAAAAACTATGTGGTGGTGGGTGGTCACCATGTGTGGAGGACTATGTATTAGCTTGAGACTATACCTCTTGATATAAAAATTCTAATGTGTGTTTTATTTTGTTTTACCTTGAATTTGTTCTTAATAACATAATTTTTTTAATCTATAAAAATATATTCGTTGTTAGTTAACCTTAATTAGTGTTTTAATAATATTTTAATTGAGTAAATTGATTTAATATTTTGGGGAATAATTTTTATTATTTTCTTGAGACAAAATCAATCCTCTAAAAATGATTTGATTTATTAAAATTTATAGTGAAATATATTTTTTTAATTTCCGTATTTTTTAAAGTAAATATGTAGAAAATTATTTAATCCATTATGAATAGAAAATGTTAATGAGTACTCAAATAATCCTACTCTTGAGATACTCACTCCTAGCAATAGATATTTTCAACCATAAAAATTATTCTGAAAGAAATAATCTTTATCTTTATCGTGTTATTTTAATTTTACTTTTTATTGAACAAATATATATATTAAATAATTACAAAACACTAATACGTTAATTATTATGTTAATTGAATAATCAAATAAATGTTATGGAATATATAAAGGTTAATATAATTTAGATAATAAATTTTATAAAAATATGTAATAGATTAAATTTCCCTCTTAGGGATATAAGAAAAATAATTATGTTAACTTGTTATCATTATATTTGTAAAAGCCAGTGTAATTAATAGTGTGAAAAATTAAACTAATGATATTTTATCAAAATAAAAATTTCTTAAATTATTTTTAAAAAATACATCATATTTAAAAATAAAAAATTATAATATAGTGGAATGTTTTCAAAATAGTTTATTTATTTTTTTAATTTATATCACATAAGTAAAATTTTTTACTTTTAATATTGAATAGTTGTTACCTTATTAAAATTTAAAATAGATTAACTGAGAGATAATCAAAATTTTATGGATTTAAATAATACCAAAACATGTTTAAAATCTATTTTATGATGATATTTAAACCTGATCGCAAATTATATTTTAATAAATGGCCTTTGGGATATGTTTTTTTTAATTTCAATTGGTTATAAATTAATATTTTGAGATATTCCAAAATTTCCCCTCACATAAATTATATAGGCATCCTACTCCATCACATCTTCATATAACATTGAGCCTTTAAGATAAAAAATCCCCTAAATATTGAACCTCTAAACTTCCCTATCTAAATTATAGAGGTTTTATTTTTCGTAAAAGACCAACCCTAGTGTCTCTAAGAGGATATCTAAAAGATGTTATCCAAATAAGCGGTAATTCTCTTTACCACCAATTTCTTGATTTTTTCCCTTCTATTTACTCTTCATATATATTTTACATTATTAGGTAATAAATCATGTACCACATATATGGTGAGATGTTATAAGGATTATAAAATAAAATTATTCTGTTTTTTTCAGTCTTATGAAAAATGAATTTAGCGTGGGAATGTATGGCTTACCGTCCCCATACTATGTTGTAATTTTTTTTCTCTAAAATAAATTATTTGTATCTGTATAATGAATGAAATAATTAATATATATAATAATAATAATAACATTATAATGATTTCGGAAAAAAAATCACCATCCACTTACATACCATTTCACTATTTATGGAATGATACAATTTTATCATGTCTATGTATAGCCTACCCTCTCCATGATACATGGTAATTTATTTTCCATATTCACCACTGAATAATGATTATATTAATGTATATAATTAATAAAATTAAATATATTACCTTAATATCATTATAGAGATTATGGAATAATAGCCCACGCACATGAATTAAAACTTATATGAGAAACATGCATAATAAAATGAAGTAGTTAACACCCGAAAGAAGAGTACTAAGGAAATACTATCATTGAACGGGCAGTAATATGATCACATACGATATAATAAATATTAATTTGGAAATTTAATATTATAATAAAATTCATTCCTTCATTATACCCAATTTTTTGATATGTGTGATGAAATCCTACCTTAGGTATGAGTTAATTTTATAATGTCGATATTATTTGGGATTGTTTATACGTTAGTATCAATTATGGAATATTAATCGTCCCTATCTATGTTTATGAAAATTTATTTCTAAAATATTTCTACTATTTTCATATAATGTTTTAATTTTATTTTTACCTATGTGTTAATTCTTACTAATGGTTTGAAAAAAATCCTTTTTCTTGTCTCTTATTAAGTTACTTGTAGACATTTCCTAAAAAAGTTAGAGAGGAATTTTTTAATATCATATGGAATGAACAAATCATTATACTTTCATGATTTCGTAAGTAATTTAATCGTACCATACAATATGAAATGGTTATTTTCAGAGAAAATTTTTTCATTTAAAATTTCATGGAATTTTAAGAAAATGAATATTTTACAAGTAAAGAAAGTATTTTTTCCTCAAGAATTATTTTAACGTAATATCTCATTATTATATTCAATCTATGAATACATTCTTTGTTGTTATATATGATTTAATGGGGATTTTTCAGGAATACTATCCATATTATTCATATTGTTGGGTTATAATTATGATGGAATGATATTTATGAAACCCATTTCATTTCAATCAAAATTATTATGATGGAATAATGTATATTAAAAATATTAAATTTTATGGGTTAAAAAATTATAAATGATTCATGTTCTTTTGGAACATATTTGTATGGTTTTCATTATGTGATAGGTGGGACCTATATATCCATCTAAATTATTGGGTAATGATTTAAACCTCGTGATATAGATAGGACTGGAACATGAAATGAAACTGGAAAATTAATATAGGACTATAATGGGGGTAAACTAGGTTCAATAATACATGGCTTGAATGTGGAGTGAAATTTTTTCATTAAGAGAATTTATTTGAAATGATTATCTTGGTAGTTATTATTTTCTAATATTAGAATTTTTTTTATTCTTAAGTTTACACCCCAACTTCATGTCATATGTTATAATACAATTAAATATGTTATTTGATACATTATTAACTTATATAATTAATCCCATTTCATTATATCATGATATTTTATATATTGGATATAATTTTAATTTTTTTTCTTATTCTTTTATATTATTATTATTATATGATTAATGTATCCTTTTTTACCCTTACTAGGCATCTAACTTCACCATCTGTTATGTTTCTTTTCTTAATGATACGATGAATGGTATTAATTAACATGTGTCAAAAGGGGTTCCAGTTATGGAGGAAAAAGTAGGAGATGATGTATATTTTTATGAACCAGTAGCTTATGTTTCCTTGTTTATAAAGCAACTAAACCTATAACATTAGGGATTTGTTTTTTTATGTTATATAATGAATATTCTTCTATTTTATATATAATATCTTGATAATAAATGTTTTGGATATTTTAGGTTTTTGATAAAATTAATTATCCCTTTGTTTTTGTTAATAAAATGGTATTTCTAATGGATTATGAACAGGATTTATGAAATGGTATTCAATTATTGTTTTTTTTATATTATTTGGGTAATTAATCACATGGAAAACCTTGGGTACTATGGAGGATGTTTTACTAATAGACCTCATCTTTTCAAATTGTTAGTGATTAAATCATGGGGGGTTCATTTTCTTCCCATGAATGTTGGCCTCGGGACATGTTATACTTATTGGGAGGTTCAATTATTGGATTTGTATTCTTATCTCTAGATTCTATTCATATTTATGTTGACATGAAGTGAATGATTTTCTATATTTGAGAACGATTACTCTAGATATAATAACCAGTACTGATCCTTGGCATGACATTACTTGTACGTTTTGTTTCAACTAATTTTGATATGATATGATATGTGATAAAATATTTTAATTGATTTTATGCATGTTATATATTTTTTTAAACTACATTCCATTGACTATTTTAAATTACAGAAAAATAGGGTCTAATTTTTTTGATTTTGATACAAAAACTATTTAACTGATTATCATTCCTACTTTTCCTTAATGTTGGAAATGTTCATATTGTTTCACAAAGACTTTTTTTGGGACACTAGGGTGGGATCCAGCTGATATTTGTATCTCACACCTTTCTCACTCCATTAGTGGTGCATAATACTTTTTATGTAATTCAATATAGGGATATGAAATGTGCCATGGTGAGAGTGAAAGTTTTCTGTTAGTTATATTGGGTAGCCTGTTATGGGATAGTGGGATAGTGTCTTCTTAACACATAGAGTTGTTGTTTCTCATTTTTAGGGCTTTCCTTTGTTGTAGGAATCATACCTCCGACATTGTTTATCCACATTAATTATGTATTAGAAATTTTGCTTCCATTTTATGGTATATATTTATTATTTTTCCCTATATCTATATCTTTAAGAAACGTAGATATATTCCATGTTTTCTACTTCAAGTTGGTAGAAACCATTACCTCTATTAATTATTGATTCACAGGTTCCAGTTTCAATAAAATGGAAATAAAGAATTCTCTTTCCGTATGTTAATGGCCAGGCTGTGTCTTGTTTTGTGTGATTATCTAGGTATGTTTTTTATTTTTTTATCAGGGGTTGGTTATTTCTTAGTCTTGGAATTTTAGTAGAATGGGGATAGGATTTTTAGGACATGAGGAGTAGTCTGAATTGAAAGTCTGGAAAGATCTTATTGTAAAGAGACTCAAGTTACCGTTAGATTTAGGGATTTGTGTGACTTGTTTTGTGTTAATGATCTTAATTAGAGTTTCTTCTTATGTTTTTTTCGGTTTAAACTATTATATTACAATACTTTGACTAGTTATTATATGTTTAGGGTGTAGTTAAATTCTTCTAAAATTTATTCCATTGGTTACTCAATATGGTGCAGTGTATGATATTCAATGTAATATTCTATTATATTACAATAATTTAGATCCTATCATTAGAGTGGTTTGTTCCATGTACTTTAATAAACCTCAATTCGAGAATGAAGTTGTTGAGGAACATCCAGAATCTATAGGAATAATTGATGAATTATAGGATTTCTTACACCAGAATCCACCATCATTTTTATATATGAATAAACTATATGTAGTTTCCAAATTTCTAGAAAAAATGGTCAGAATATCAACATCATGGATACACATGAGAATTTCATGTTGAAGTGCACAGTTTCATCCTCAGGGGTACCAATAAGAAATGGTAGGATTATATAGTATAGGTGGATACACATGTAGGATTATACTATAAGGCATTCAAACCCCTCTTATTTTATAATTTCTTTTTGGAGTATCTGATAATGGTAAAGTCATTATAGTTCTTATCCTATGTAGTAGAGAGAGCATCTTCTGTTTATATACACCAATTTGTTCTCAAAGCTGGTTCATATTTCACCTGCGGTAGTAAATAATGATTACTTAATGACTCAAAAGTACCGTCCAAATTTGTAATCCGATACAGGATCAATGGTTTTTATATTGAATCATTCTAAATCTGAGGATACTATATAAATGCTTATAATGTAAGATATGGATATAGAAGTCCATGTTAGTATTTCTATCTCTTTTCATTATCCTAGTTGTTTCCTTTGTTTTTTACAAGGAAAGAATATGAAGTAGGATGATAAACTCATGTGTAGGGGGCATTGTTCTATGCAACATTCATGGTTTCCACCACTAATTACAACTTGTAACATTCCATTTACTATACATCAATGTGGTATGGTTTGATACACCTTGTGTTCTTTACATGAACCTAAAAATATGTGTAATGGTTGTGGACACTAGGACCATCATTACTGATTCCATCAAGGGATGCCTACATCTCATTATTGTCTTGGATCATCAACTCCAATGGCTATTTTGGCATCGTCATATACTTCATAAACTACAATGATCCAGACACATTACTCAATATTGAATTACCTTGATGCAGTAGATGAGTTTCCAATAGAGTTTGACATGGGACCAATCATAGTGAGAGGTTCCGTATTAATTTCATGTTCTGTAAAGGATTATTTATTTGATATTGATGTCTCCCAATAATTTATTTATACTTATCTTGGTTAATAATCTTACTCATACAAAGAAAATAATATCCTTTATTATGTTGTTAGCGACACCTACTAGGTAATTGAATTATTAGGGTAATAGGTATCTATTTTTTGTTCATAAATGATAGTTGATGTAGAGTTAGTCTGGGATGTCGTTATTTTCAATCAGGATATATTGGCCTCATCAGAAAAATCGATTGGATTATTTCTCACAAAATTAATATTGATATTTATCATCAGTGTTTTTTTTCTTTTCTTCTAGTGGGGTTTGTTTGGTATTAAAGGGATATTGGGATATGTGGTTTGCTCATGTAGGACCTTAACACTGAGAGTTCAAGAGGTTTTTCTTCCATTTCTATTTACCATGATGGTTTTTATTATGTTTTTTATTACAACTATTATTTGTAAAATTCAGGTTTTTTTTACATGTGAATTCTTCAAACTGCATCCAACAAAGGAAGAAGTATTAATTATGGATCAGGTGCTATGTACAAAACCAATTTAAATATCCACATATCCTATGGATCTAGTGGGTCTAAAAAGGATAAAGATTTAGTTGGAATATATGACAGATGATGCTTTCATACAATGTAGTTTTTCACCTTGGGTACTCCTGTGCTTTTTACATGATGGAAGAAGGGTCACTTCGATCATACATGTAATATAAGAGTTCAAATTGAGTGATGATTAATAATAAGTATATTTTTTTCCATATGTGATGATTCTTTTTGACCAATTAAATAAAGAAAAGTGGGTTTTTGAAGATTGATATTCATTCGGGTTATCATTAACCCATTTTTAGAGGGTTTGATATACTGAGATGGATTTCATGAGAAATTATAGACATTATGGATATATTCAGATAAATTGTGGTTTGAAAAAAATTCATACTTTTCTTCTAGCTTTGATGACTGAGATATTCCATCAGTATCTAAACAATTTTGTGGTTGTGTTTTTGGAATATATTTTGATCTATTTGAAATATAATCATGAAAAAAAGAACCATTTGAGTTTGGTCCTATAAATCATGTGGAATAAATATTTGTATGGAATATATTGAAAATTTAGGTTTTATATCAATGAATTGATGTTTTTAAAACAATTTCTTTCTGGACATGGAATATTAGTTGATCCATAGATGGTGATAGTTGTATTTTCATGGGAGTAACTATGTAATGTCTTCGAGATTCATAGAATTCTTGGACATGATAGATACTATTGAAACAATATATATGATTTAGTAAAGTTGGAATCACAAATGATTTATCTTACTAGGAAAGGGGTTAAATTCATAAAATATTTGAAATATCAGTCTTTTTTCAATGAGATGATAAATCTTCTGACATTATGACCTATTATGATCTAACCTGATCCCGATAAGTGGTTTTATGTGTACTTTGGTACTTCTAATTTTGGTATGGGGTGAATGCTTATGCAACATGATCATGTTTTGTTTTATGGATCTCTTCATCATCAATTAAATTAAATAAATTATCACACCCATGATTTATATCCTTTTAGGATTATCTGTGCACTTATTTTATAAAGGAACTATTTTTTTGAATTATACCTATTGTTTTTTGGAGAATAAGAGGTTTTGGTTTATTTTTATCATAAATACATGAATAAGAGGTATATGAAGTGGTTGGAAATCATTAACATGTATGATTTTGACATATAAAACACCATATGAAAGGGGAATGTAATTGTAGATGCTATTAGTGGGAATGTATCATTATAGTTTGTTTTGTAATTGAATGAAGTGTTGGAACTAATTGATCTTTTTTCACAGTTTTATCTGGCTTCTTTGGAGGATTTTTAAAAAATGGTTCTAACTAGTGTTTATTTATCCTTAAATATTCTCAAAACTACTTATTAGGGTCTATATCATGATGATGTTTTCATAGGAAATTTAGAAACCTTTTATTTTGAGGATATCATATTTTCTCAGTCTCACCCTTCAATTGTTTTTTCTATTTTATGAATCATTTTTTCATCAAAAAATCTATTAGTATATCAATATTGTTTTTACTATAATATTTCTACATGTTCTATTCATTTGGGAAATAAAAATTTTTTTATTAGGACCTGACATAATGATTTCAGTGGCTGGGTATAAATCATTACATTGAAAATTATGTTCCATGTTGTTACACCTCCAAACATATAAATGTAGAGCATATGTGAGTTTCTGATTTTATCCATTATATTTTGGTTATACCTTATAAATTGGGTGTGATGTTCACATACATTGTTTTTTGATTTCCATGAAATCCATGGGGGAAAATATTATATGGGTAGTAATTCATCAATTGATGAAATCTGCTAATTGTGTTCTGATTAGAGAAACCACTAAAGTTGAAGATCTGGGTAAGTTGTATGTATAGGTGGTTGTGAGGATATGTTGGGACCCTTTTTCTATTGTCTCAAACAATTATCCATGGGTAAATTCATTGTTGTATAGAAGTCTACAGGTGGAAATTAGGACTCGGGTCAGCTTGAGTATAGCATACCATCTGAAGATAGGTGGACAGATATAATGTGTGATTCACATTCTCAAGGATATGTTTCGCACCAAAATTGTGGATTTTTTTTGAATCATGGAATATCTATATTATAATTGATTATATTGTTTATAAATATTGATACTGATCCTTTATTATAATGGCTCCCTTGGTGTATTTTTATGGTCTCCAGTGTATTTCATATCATTATTGGGGAGAGGTGGGAAATGCCTCTCTTATGGGAAAAAGTCTCATTTTGGATACATTGATGAGGATTCGACATATACATCGACGTATATTATTGCTCAAAGAAGTAATAAATTGTATATGGTTCATCGATGTCATCCATGGGAGTTGTCTGATATTTTATAGGTTTTTAAATGTTTTTCCTCAGCTGGGTCACCATTATCTTGGAAAATAAGGGAAGTTGGATTCAAGATATGTTAAACTATTTTAGATCACTATGAATATTAGGTAGGATTCATATTACTTATAATTTAATAATTTTTCGATGGGTATGCCGGATTTATTCAATATATTGTTCAACAGTAAATATCATCCAGATCATTCTCAAGTTTTATGCTAATAATAGAATGAGTTAAAGCTATATTTATCTATTATAGATAAGCTATTGGATATCATTGAATCTTTGGTGAATGTATTGTGTCTGATGTCTATTCCATTATTCATATTGGTATAGAGACATATAATTAATTATACTAATTGTTTGGAGGGTTAATGTTTATTGAGGGAGTAGTTTTCTCACCTATTTCTATAGCTACATTCATCCATATGTCTTTCTAGGGATGGAAATTCCTATGGTGGGACGTTTTTTGCATATTGTCTTCTCCATCCAATTATTACTCATCTCTCTTTCATTTCCCTTTTTGTTAAGCACTGTTACTGGATTTTCAGGGATAAGAGAATTTCCAATAGAAAATGCCTTAAATATCAGGGATGAATGATTGTTTTAATTAATGGATTCTGTGTATAAATGTGTAAAATCATTATAATAAATTCCTTTGTGCTATTGGTAATCCTTAGTGATTTTATATATTTTTCAATAGGATATTCATGTTGTACACATTCACATCATGAACTCATTAAACAAAGTGAATCTATTTCAAAGGAGATTCCAAGAACTATTTCAGAGCATAAAATGTTTAAATTTCATCGAAATAATTTACTTCACTAAAATAACAATCAATGTTCTTTTAATATGTGGAAATCTCTATTTCAGCATATCTTCTAAATTGTGAAATTCACATCGTGGAAGGTTTTCATGTCTAAGGGAATTTAAATTCCATCTGAAGCTAGAAATGGTCATTTTTGGGAGAAAAACATGATTATCACCCCGAGGGATCATTCTAGAATCAATCATGGTTGTTTGAAAAGGATCCCATAACTATGAGAAACACCGCTTTCTACACACTATTGGTGACAGGAATATCAGATTCATTCACCAAGTATGATCATATTTGTAAGGTAAGAGCACACTAGAAAATATGGTTCCATGAAAAAAAAGAAATTCTTCAAACAACACCTTACTTTCACACCGAAGGTGATTTCAAGGGTTCCACTTTGTGTTCCCAGTCTCCGATGTAAAATGATCCAACTGCACACAAAATGTTGTGTGGACATAACTAACCATTCCAGCTATAAATAGAATGTCATCCCCTTCTTTAGGAAGGTTATCTAGAAGGCAATGTGTCACTATGCTTCATGTAAAACAAATCTTTTGTAAAAGAGGACAATATGAATAACCCAATGTAGAGATTCTTGCGTGATAGACCTCTTGTGGGAGAAAAAAGGAATTTTCCCACAATTGAGTAATCCTCTCCCAACTCCTATTACGATAATTTGAGTTCATGCAAAACCCGTACTTGTGCACAACTTAGCCATTGGGGGAACTCATGATCATGAAATCACTTGTTCCCTTTTCCTCTATGGAATTCCCTTGTGCTAGAGAACCATGATCATACAAATAATTCACATAGGCCAAAACATTCAAAAAACACATAAAACATTCATGCAACAATTTGATGGTTCCTCATATGATATCCCCTATGACTCTAGTGCATCTGTTTCTACACCATTTTCCTCTCACCATAGGTAATGTAACCTTTATTACATCTTTGATTAGGGACTATAACATGAACTATGTGATTGAAGACTCTTCCATGGAACATCTAATTCTATTCCCCTCCCAATTTTTAATGATAATTTGTCAAGTAAGCACAATGGGTAAGGAGTGAGTCCCCGAAGGTCTGAACTATATGACATAAAACTACTTACCACTATGTCTTATTCATATGATGTTACACAGCATGAAAATATCATCAATACACGACATAATAAATTATCCTTACCCTATGCATCATGTGATTTATTCTCCATGTACGATTGATATGGGATGTTTCAACTCCTTTCTCTTGACACAAGATCATGATTTTTAATGTATGATCATCATGGGATGTCATCCTCTCTACCACTACAAAACACAAACCTTCCATAAAAGGTAGATAACATCAATATTATCCACCTCCTTCCATAAATAATAATCCTCTTTCCATGGGAATCTCCCACACATAATCCCCAATCACATTATCATTGCTCTTAGAATCACTAGGGAATATTCAATGCGTATTCCACACACTATCACAACCAAGATAAATCTTTCTGTGAGGGTAAGCATCCATACGCAAGAAATCATCCCATCACTTGTGATGCTACTTTCACATCATGAGGATAAAATATACTACTACTTATTTTTTCACACATCAGAAACCACTCACATGGGTTTAGAGGTTAACCAGAATCATTACATCGGCCCAACCACATGATCTACAAGGCATCCTATACAATATAGTCCTCAATCATTATGAACTATCTTGTCTTGGAATCCTAACTAATATTAATACTGAATAAGTCTCCCTGAGGTAAAACCCCAATTAATTGATTCTCTCTAATATTCTCTTGGCCCTATCCCTGGTAAGTTCCTTCCCCAAAATATAGATTTCATCTCTGCTGGGTCCTTTGAGATTCCTTAGCATAAGTCCCACAATAAATCATGACTAATATTCTTCTTCCAATGTGTCCTTTTCACATGACATTAAATTTCAAGGAATAGTACAATCACATGAACTTAAACTATGGAATCAAACTAAGTGGATTTTCATATTTTTCCTCTAAACCTGGTACATAGGAACCCTCCCTCACTACCAATCTCATCCACAATAAACTTATTTTATGCGTCTTCAGGACACAACTCTCATGTCCTTCCCCATAGGGAATTATGATCTATCCATTGGTAAAATTTCATGGTGTGATATTTTATCATTATGAGACACACCTACCTGACCCACCTCAATGGGGTGTTCTTACACATCCATTAGTAATCCATCATGGTGAGAAATCATACTTTTATGGTACACACCTCCCAAATACTCATATATTGTGCGTTTTAGTCCATCCATAAGTAAACATTCATGGTGTAACATCCCCCCTTTATGTGAAACACCTACAGAATTATCTTACATGGTGCATTCTGAACCATCAAACTATAAATAGTTATGATTTGACATCATCACTTTATGGGAAATACTTCCCTGATCCTCCTCAACAAGGAATTATGAACCATCCATTGATAAACCATAATGGTGTGGAATCTTCCCTTTACGGGATACACATCCTGGATTTGCCTCCATGACATGTTCTGATCTATCAATTGATAAACCTTCTAGATGTGATGTCTTACCTCCAAGGGAGATACCTCACTAATCTTCATAAGGTATCATTTTGATCAATCTCATCTCATCTCAACAAGATGTTAAACTCATGCCCTGATCCCTATCAACCAAGCATTTTGATCCATCTCCACAAGAAATATAACATGTGAAAAACCCAAACACCTGCTCCAGGATGAACATGGGATTCTTGAACATAAAAAACAGAAAGGGATTATTCCACTAGAATTTAAAACTCATTATAAAAATGGGATTCCTTAGGTTCTTTTCCTAATATTCCTCTGTGATATTCCCTTCCATGAGGATCCATAAATGTGACCAATGTTCACAACATCTTGAAATGTCAGTGATGAAAAACATGATTACCCAGATGACCGAATATTGCTACCATATCAAGATGGAACAATAATTTCCATATATTAGTAGTTTAATTAACTAATTTCTATCGAAAGATGGAGTTTGGAATTAGTTCCATGAACATAACATAACTCAATATGGGATACCCATAATAGGTGATGCGTACGAAGTGGAATCAATGGAACGAGGAAATGACATCCCATCATCCCATTTCGATCATGAAGTATATATCATAGTTGAATGAAAATAAATATAACCTCCTATAGATTGTGGTAATGTGGGGTAAAAAACATCCAGTACATACATATCATGTGTGGATGCACATGTGTGTCCTAGAAAAAGTTTAGGAAAATGAAATGGTGAACTTGATGTGAAATATCTTATCCTCAATATGTGGACTAGTTGATTTTTCCACATTATAATAATTACATATCAATTGATCTACATATATGTGGCTAGGTTCCACCATAAAAATGTTTGGATCATTATAGAGCTCACCAAAAAACTGGCGAAGTTAACATTGAGAATTATTTGTTTGTGGGATCATTAGCATGAATCGTTCTCTGCATCAAAATAGTGGACAATGATGGGACACATGAAATCACATTTATTATAACTATACTGATGTCTGAATCAAACAAAATTATGTGAATTAACCTATGGTTAATCATCCAACCACAACATATATGCGCCTGGGAAAGAGAAACAATGTTGTAGAAATCTGGCATGATCTCCCTCTTCCCATGACTTCCCTGATTACTTTAGCAACCAAGGAACCATAACACATCTCACCATAAATAGTTTTCCATATGAGGGTGATGAAAACCATCATTATTTGTTATGATAATTAAGGGTTAATTTCTAAAATTTATATGACCCACTAGGATCTAGAGGTTTCATCGCGTTGTCATCATAGCCCTGACCAGAGGTCGGGCCAATGGCAGTCACCCCTGTTCAAACAATGAATCGCTTCAAGAGTATCTCCCAAAAGATATCTTATGACATAATCCCATAATTCATGGTGTGTTGGGGGGGGGGCGGTAATCGAGTCACCCTATTCATGACTAAATCCAAGGATTCACCATGTAAGCCTCCCACTAGTCCTCACTCGCATCAACAAAGACATGTCCTTCGGGAAAATTAATAGGTGTACATACCCCTGCTCAGCTGGCCTCATTCCAAGCCACCCAATTACAACATCAAGGGAAGGCCTAAGAGAATGAATAAGAATGTGAATCACCATCTCTGTCTTCAATGGACCCTTCCACTACTAGTTCATTCTTCCAAATCCACGTGATTGATGAGAACAGATACATCTTTAACCAATTGGAATTAAGACCTCATCCACTTCGTAGGTAGGATGGGATGACTCATTCAATCCCTGGAACTGTCGATAACCATCAGGGTCCAACTCGTGATGATGAGCTTCAATTTAGAGGTCCCCTCAATGCCTTAGACAAGTCAATAAATGTTCATCCTTTCTATCACAATAAGTTCATAGGTCCTCATCACTTTATTCTCTTTGTCAAGCAGAGATGCACCGCATTCTAGAACCAATCAAAGCTGAGTAACTCCCCGCATCATCGACAACCAGTACAGAGGTCCTACCAATGATATTATTACTCTACAAAACAAATTTCCTCATCATGTCACAACATATCATTGTGGAGGTTATCCCCGCTACTTTATTAGTAAACATAGAATACCTCCCTATGCACCCACTAATCAAGGTGGAGGTCATCTCTACACCTTCAAAAACTAATATGGATGAATATTAAATATTTCCAATCCTAAATATAGTGGTCCTACATGGGTCTATTTCAACAAACATGAAGGTCCTCAACATGCTTATACTAACTAGTATGAAGGTCTTCCATGTGATGTTACCACCGCTAAACATGGAGTTCCTCCCTATGTTATTTAAAATCAAATTGGAGGTCCTCCATGCTTCAACACTAACTAGTATAGAGATAATCTCTATTCAAAATAAATTACTTTCCCTGAAGAACCATTCTAATTTAGAAATTACAACATCCTATGTCGGAGGTGAAATCATGTTAAATGCAAGGTTTTCATCTTCCTCATCAATCTTCTAGATTCTGAGGAAATAGATAACTCTCTAATGGTGTTAGGACCCAGACTACGTGAGTTTTGGAAAGGGGTCTAATAGGTGAATTTATCTATCCTAGAAGGTGATATCCATAGGATCCTCATATCCCACTACAAGTACATGTAGTTGGATGATGAGTTGGTTCCCTTCCAGTGGATCATGGTGTAGTCGTACCAATCATCACCCATCTACTGCTCTACCACTATCTATGATAATGGGGAGTTTTTCTTTATTGGGATAACTCCTTCTTATAGTGATCTACCTAAATACCTATTGATGTGTGTCGCCACCCATCCACATGATAAAGTGGTTAAAACCTATCCCTATATGGACATGATGATGCAGTTCATGCATCTTGTAAGGGATGAACCATCATGGAGAGAATGGGTAACCCACAAAGTGCCTCCTCTACCATCCACCAAGAGTCCATAAGGATACACATAGATGCCACAATTAATATGACAGACATTAAATATTAGAGTATTTTATAACCTATAAAATATAAATTCCTCTTATAAATAAGTACTATGGTAGACTCTATCTTCCGATCATCATTTAGGGGATTTTTTCCCAATATGACTCCCAACATATACATCCCTGAGTCCCTCATTGAGGGATAGGTAGTGTGTTTCTAGAGACAGTTTGGGAAAAGATAAACTATCTATGTGACCGTCATTTGGATTATCCAAGAATCCATGGGAACCTGAAGGATATAGATTACTAGTTCACAAGGATTTAGTTGGAAGAACTCAAAATGGATAGACACCTAAAATTTCCTAGTAACCCTTTAAAACAACCAACGGCATTTCCTTTGGACCCTCATAGTGTTTCTATGGATTATGAAAGAGGTGAGTTTACACATGTAGATCATGGGTTGGGTATAGTATGATTCTCTCCACTTTATCCATATCATGCGATATCCTAACCCACCCAACGATATCAGGGATTTCCCTTTAGGTATTGTTATAGTAAATATTTTTGTTCATATGTTCGCAAGAACATGTACATACAAGTAGGACATGATGAGAAAACCCATCAACAATGGGTACCACAACACCAAACATACCCTTATATAGTTAACCTCACCTACCAGAAAAGGCAGACAATTGGACATAGGGATCCTTCGAAGACACTTCCATCTCATTAGAACATTTACAAGGGTATGAAGAATGTCCACACCAATTATCTTCTCAGGTTCATATCAAATATAGATATAGATCCCACTATGGCCATCCAAATCCAGGATCTTGTAGTGTACATGAAACATGGCACTCATTTCATAGTCATTCATCATACATATTATATTTTATCCATACAGTATCTCATTTCTCCTCAATCGGGGAAGCACAAAGTACTCCTTCCATAGTTACCCCTATCAATCCTTATAATTTTTTACATCTTGATATAGTATAGGCATGGGATTATGGAAAGTGTCTAATATATGAGTAGTTGGACCATACCAAGCAGCATGATCATCCTCTTTGGTATCCAAATCAATCCACTCTATGAGTTTTTAATCTTGTTTACTAATTTAATAATCAACGCAATGTATTGATGGTCGAAAATCATTATCAAGAGAGTGATCCTTACCAAGATGACTTGATAGCCTCTCCCACCACTCTCTTGGAGGCCCCAGATACATGACATGTGTAAATACACATTGATGGAATGTTTTACCCAGAATCGATAGACTACATGTTAACACAACCAGTTTTTGGGAAACCCATTTTTCCCTATTCAATGGGATGGGAAATCCACTAAATTATTTTGGAAACTACATATCATGGTGATACAGCATGTTGGGAAGCCCAAATTAGTGGTATCCTTCCAAAATATAGCATTTTTCATGAAATTGGAAGGGGATTTGTTTTTCTTATACAACCTATTACCCATATTGTCCACAACTATATGGGAATATCTTCACAAGAATTTCCTCTACTAGTACACCACTTCTAATGGAATGCCAAACATTGATGAACTCATCATGTGTAATAAACCCAGATGATCAAGTCACATTTTTTTACACTATTTATAAAGGTAACATGAATTCATTAAATATGTTACTATCTCAAAGGAAATTACAAATGATCTATGTAGGGAATTTTAATACTAGTATTTACCCACCCTTATCACTCAAAAATTCCCATTAACATTCCAGTATTTTTCAAACAAGGATGAGAGTTTGTATGAATCCTTGTAGTGGGATGAGAAAGAGCTTCATTTTCCACGCACTCTCTCTAGAAGATATGCCAATATTGAGACTACTAACACAGTAATGGTAGAGGTTCTTGTGTGTTAGATCCTATTATTTTTCTAGGTATTACACTTTTAAAAAAATTTGTAGATGGGTTGTCATTGTATGAACTCATGGAATGAATTAATTAAAATTTAAATAAATATTACACCCCATATAAGTATTGTTCGCCATGTGTCGACATGTCAAGAAATTTTATTACACCACATTAAAAAAAATTACACCCAGTGTAACTATATTACACCATGTGTAATCCTCATTAATTTTCTAAAATATATTTATGGGATTTTAATGGAAAAACATTATAAAATTTAAACAATGTGAAATGGGAATTCATGTTATGTAATTTTGACTTCTCAACATTTTAAAATTGAGTCTCTAGTATAGCGTAAACTGTTGGACTCACCTCACCTATGTTCTAGGGATCTGTAATCCTATATTTTTCACCACTAAGCCTCCATACACATCCCCCATGGACCAAAACCCATCTATGCATCTCCACCATGGACTGAAACTTGTTTTTCCACCTCCTCTATGGATTGAAACTCATTGGTGCACCTCCAACAGGGATCAAAACTCATCATTGAACCTTTTCAATGGTCCAAAACTCATCGATGCACCTTCTCCATTGTCCATAACTCATTGGTGTACCTCTTTCATGGCTCAAAACTCACTTATTCACCTTCACCATGGACTGAAACTCATCAACGCACATCCTCATTGATAAAATGTTATCAGTGCCCACCCATCTAAGAAAAAATCCCTTCCATGCACCACCATCTTCGACTAAAGACCATCTGCATCAAGTCAATGCTCAGGCCTAGAATAAAAGACGTTAGGAACGCAATGGAAAATGGGTTAAGGGTAGGTTTCTGAAATTGAGTTGTCTTTTATAACATGTGAAATTGGATTTAAAATGTTGAATTAATTAATCATGGAATTTTGAAACTGTTGATTTTGGGAAAAATTAATTGTATAATTAATTTTTAGATATTGATATCATACATTAGGGATAAATAATATTGGAATTAGTTATGTGGTATAAATATTATTATTTTTGATAATTGATTGTAGTGTTAATTATGGGATGATGATGTATTGAAAATGATTAATTAATAATGGAATTAATTCATGTAACCTATGAATTAATAATTCTGAGTAAATATAATATTTCATTTATAATTTAAATAAATAGATTAATTAATTAATTTTAGTAATGATATTATTTTTGTTTTAAATTAAAAAAATGATTAATTAATTTTTAAATTCTATAAAGTAATGCAATATGTGAATAAAGGTTTGTCTAAATTATAAAAAATAATAATGAGAATGTGTTTACCCTGGATAATAAGGACCTAGGTGTAATGTAGTTAAGGGTAGTGATACTACCTTGATATTGCCCATGTGGCATAAAAAAGGGAGGAGACAATAGAAATAAAGGATATGTGGTGTTTTTCATCAATGAATTCTTAACATAATTTTTATATGTTATGGTCAAGTCCCTACATTGGAAAAATCCCAGGTACTCTAAGAAATCTATAGAATTAATTACGGACATAGATACGATTTATTTAGATTTAGAATGAGATAATTAATTTCGGATTAATTATGATATTTCATGTTTGTAGATTGTGATTAAATTAATTTAAGAATTAATAAATAAGATTGATTTAATTAATTAATTAGGGAATTAATTTATGTATTTAGGTGAAAAAAATAATTATTGAATTAGTAAAATAATTGTAGGATAATTAATTACTGGGTCATTTAACGAATTGATGATTTATAAATTATAAATACTTGATTGGTGATATAATTATTGGATGCAAGGTTGTAAAATTATTTATTAATTATTTAATTAATTAAGGAAATTAATTTGGTTAATTAATACATGATTTAATTGACATATTTGATGTGAATAATTAGTTGATGAATTAATTTAATGGATTTTTATGATTAATTAATTTTGGAATTTAATTAATGAAACTGATGTTATT
This sequence comes from Viscum album, assembly GCA_963277665.1. Classification (NCBI taxonomy): domain Eukaryota; kingdom Viridiplantae; phylum Streptophyta; class Magnoliopsida; order Santalales; family Viscaceae; genus Viscum; species Viscum album. Next base: position 1,889,219,390 of record OY728143.1, on the reverse strand, counting down.
GGTTAATTAATGGATTATTTATCAGAAATGGGTTATGAATAACTAATTTGTGAGTTGATTAATTGAATGGATGTATTTAATTAATTTTTAAATAATTAACAGCATTGATGTGGACAAATAAATGATGAATTAATTTAATATGTTTTAATAATTAATTAATTTTGGAAATTAATTAATAAAATTGATGTAATTAATTAATAACTGAAATAATGAATGGAAATGGATTATGAATATATAATTCATGAAATAATTATTGGATATAGATTTTTCAAAATGATTAATCAGTTTTTGAATTAATTAATGGACATGGGTTAATTAATTTATAAATTAATTAATGGAATCCATTTTTGCTTATTGAGAAATAAAGATTATTATTTTTAGTCTTAGTTGTTGTGATAATGTTAAAGCATGTGATAATACGATACATGTGTCATTGTGATGAAAAGTGATGTACCTGTATAATTGAGACATGTGTTGCAAGACATGAAATTTAAGGCCAGTGATTATATAAAAATATTTTTGAATGAGGGAAAAACATGACGCTCTATTCAAGTGATAGATCTGTCATGTTTTTGGGTGTTACGCATAATGGTCTACACTACTGACTTAGTGCGCATGAATGATTTTTGGGTGTTAGACATGGAATTATACCCCAGATGTATGTATAAATTATTGAGATTTTGGGGGTTAGACATGTAATTTTACAACAACGTTAATTATGCATGTTTAGAATTTGGTGTAATGAAAAAACATTCTATTCCACCGCGTACTCTGATTCATCACCTCACACGAAAAACATTCGAACTCTAGAATGCGTCAAATTTGGTACTAAGATATCATATCACCTTTTCATATATTGAGCTCCACCATGAATCCGGGTAGGTATTAAGATATGATATTTCTTGGGGAACATTTCAGGCTCTCGTATGAGACGATGTTAGTATTGAGGTATGGGTGTCGTTGGGAACCCATGAGTTAAAATGATTAAATAAAGAATAAATGATAATATGATTACATTTTATTTATTCATTTTATTTATTTATCTATATACTTGAATACAATATATTTTGACTATATATTTTTAGGTACCATTGGTGGTGGCCTATTGAGTTTTACAAACACACTACTCGAGCTTCCTGATTTGTACCTGAATTGTATTTTTGTTCTCTAGAAAGGATAAGGGAAAAGTGTCTATGTTAGGATGTAGAGTTGGGATGAAGTATAGTTAGGGAACAAGACCTTGTGTCATTTTCCACATTGAGGTGTTTTCAGTGTATTTGTATATTTATTTTTTTTGGTTTGGCATATTGATAGTTGAACGTACATTGCCATGGTATTTCCCTTTCAGTTAAATATTTTATTACCTGTATTGGTTATATCAAGATATTGAAATTATATATGGTTATGTTTATGCTTCCACTATTTTTTTTATTTCTACTTGTGTTTACATTGATAAAAGAGGGTATATCCACCCCTTGAGTGACATACCAGTCCCTTATTGATGTTCGGTAGCCTCTATTGTATGGGGAGGTGCACCTGAGGTCATGTGGAAAACTATCTTAGGGCACCGTTGTGTGGAACCAGGGTCAGGAAATTACACCGCCCCATTGGAGTTTTTGGACCCTTTTCTAGTGGATCCTAACCATGTGTATTTGTCTCCTCATGTGCATTCTTATTCATTGCAAATTCATGAGGAACCACCTTGAAAAGCATATGCACATAAGTGATAGAATGTCTCTCGGCCCAATATAAGTATATGTCCCTGTATCTAGGATGAACTCCTAGATTTCCCTTTCCAGTTAGAAGGAACCATACATATTCATTCAAAGAATCATCGGATCCCCAAAATTTCATTTTTTTCCTACAAAAAGTAATTTTGTAGATATTTGTGTGAATGTACACCCAAAAAAGCTGAACATTCAAACCACATTGATCAATCACCCCACCATAGGGTCTGTGGACATAACGGAAATGAGTAGTATGTTTTCATGTTTTAGCTCCAAGAATAAGAAAATAATGGTATGGTCATGTTTGGTAACATCCATACACTGGTGGAACATATCTCCATGATTCTAGGCAATTATAGTGAGGGTCTATGTGAATGGAATCATTTTTACATCCATGAAACTGAACGTTATGAAGATAGGATAGCCTGCAGAGTAGTTTCTCATTCCCATGGTGTCATCGTTACCCACTTAGTCAGGATGGATCCTTTTGAAGTTATTGCACCTTCCCCATCTATTAGATTTTTTTCAATATCATGGACCTCCAAATATAAGAAGTGTTGTGGACAATGAGATAAAAGAATCCACAAACAAATACTCGTGATTTATCCTTCCCACACCCTCTAAAATTTCATGCCTCTATAGTTGGTAATCTCACCTAGGGTCTTCCATTCATTAGAATACCTCTTTTGATTTGCCTAGCAATATGCCTATGTGAATTACATCTAGTTAAATAACCAATTCACACTTTTTAGTTACATGGAGTTCCCTATAAACTTCATCAATTACACTTTCAAATACTATAAAATATTAGTTGAATGATATTATAACTGAATAACGCTTATGATAGCACCTAAAGACATTTTTTTCATGCTACTCGGACAAGGTAATTTGTTTTTCAAAAACCGAAACAATCATTGATATCAAATCCCATTCCATCTTTTATTCCTCCAAAGCTGACAGTGATAACAGATTTAATAGATCATATAGACATAAATATATTATCAGAACATGAAGAAAAATCATGCCTGCATCATGACCGACTAGGTTCAACTAGATCTAAACCACAATCAGCTGATAGTGGTACTAGGTGAGCTAGCTAGTGAGAAGTAGGATATTTACTGTATTATCCATGACATAGCATCCCAGCCATGGGTATCCATTATGACCCCATCCATGGATAAAATCCATGTGGGAAGAAACTTGTGTTTTTTGTATAATTTTATGTACTGAAGAACATTTCCAATATACATATGTGTATATCTATCCTCAAAACTCTCTTATTGTAAAAATAAATGAGTAAGGACCTTGTAAAATCCTTGTGAAGCTTACTATATAGGGTGGTTAGTAAAGAATAAGATTCCTACTCTATAGAGGTATGTTTCATAGAGGCCCTACAATTCAATTTATAGGTAGCTTCCAGTGAGGCCTACACTTTAAGGTAGGTTAGGAAAGAAAAATTATAGGTTGTCATATAATTCTATATATATGATGACGTATCCCTCTTATAGGGGATAATTTTTCTATTTCAGATCATAGGCCATTTAAATGGAATTGAAATCTATTGAATCCTGGATGACACATGTTCTAAGATTAATCAAATCCTAAAAAAATACACTCCGTAGTTTCGGAAAGACTGATGTTGATTTGAATTGGAACTGAAGATTCTCGTCAATGATAGGACTGATTAGAGGATGTGTGGAAGAATTTTGGTGAAGACCCAATTGCAAGTCATGATATAAATAACTGAATTCTTAGTAGTCTCTTAGGATACAACCAACGACACTTTTATGGGTAGCCCGTGGCTTTATCTGCATGTGGTAGTCACCTCCTCATATATCCAGTGCCTAAAATAGTCCCTCAACGGTCCTGTATGTGTACATCATGGTGGTTATTCTCCCTTAAAATAATTTTAATCCTGATATATAGATTATTTCTACCAAAATGTATATGGGTTGTTAGTTTTGTTTAGCATGGTTTAGCGCATGACCATTGCAACCATCCCATGAGATCATTTGGATGTTGCATTTATTCTCCCCATTCATCCTCTATAACCCACAATGATGGATCTAGAATTTTTTTTCCAATCTCCACAAGAAATATATGTCACAATCTAAAAAGTTATGAATGTACAATGAGTACCTTGTACTATTACATAAGACGCTCCATGGAGATACCAAAATCCCCAAACCTTTTAAACTACTAAGAAGTACACCCCATGGCCACAATCTCTTTACAAGATTTCTTCTTCCGTAAGGATGTTTTGCACCAAAATCCAACCATCCACCACTACATTGATATCAATCAATGAACACACAGTCGAAATACTGATGGAAGTGGTTCATCAACCTCTATCTCAATGAATTAAATATAGATGTGGTCCCCCAATGAAGATTCCCCAACCACTGAAGTAGGAAACAATGCCACCCAAGAACTGGTTAGCCTGGATGAATTTCCTCTAATAGATTCTCTTGCCTTAGACTATAAAGAATATTTTGTATTTTCACCTCCCTCATTCAAATAAGATTTATCCACCTCCATTGATGACTTGGTACAGGTGAACCATGGAACATTATAAGATTCATGGCCAATGCTAATCAATGTAGCTATACTCCAAGAGGAGAAGTACCATTATGTAACTTTCCTAAAGAAATATCATAATATATATGCTCTATGTAATGATGAGATGTTAGGACTAGGCCCTCAGGTCACCATCCAATGTCTTGATCTCCCAATAACTCATCACGGGATCAAGCATCCCACCATGAGAGTGTACCAATTTCATGGTTCTATGGTCAATGTCGATGTTGATAAGATTATCTAAGACAACATCATAAGGGATGATCAGCACCCCATGTGGCTTGCCAAAATCATCCAACTAAGGAAATAGAAGATAATGATCAGAGTCTGTATTAACATTAGAGACATCAACATGTATTGTAAAAAAATTTATTTTCTCTTTCAAGTGGCATATTTTTTTTATCATCTCTATAGTTGGGTTCCAGTATCTCACCTTCATGGATAGATAATCTGTATACAAGATGATATGATTGGCCCCTGAGGATGATGAGTCTACCACATTTAGATCACCTCAATGGATATTATGATATCTAGTGACTCCCTTTGGCAAGAATAATTTAAGACCCACTCATTAGTGGGATATGCATCAAAAATTCAAAAGAAATACTTGGGGTTCCAGTGGAATTCTACATAAAGGATTTTGTGGTCAAAGACATCCAATGTTAAGACTATATCAAAAATGATGAGAACTGTTTCATCTCTAATAGCTCTTATAATTTCATGATGAACCCCTTGAAGTGTGGAATCCTTGTTACCTATTATATATTTCAGAGCATCATTCTCAAATATATAGGAATCGAGAATGACACAGAGATGATCATGACCAGCATCCATATACCTCATGTGAAAAACCAACAAGGTCTCTATGTCCTTCAAGGACACTTATCTTATATTCTATAGTTCATTGGAAAAATGTCTGTAATGTTTAGTCCCATTTCCAGCCTCATGAAGAAATGTACAATCTACTAGTGGGATGAGGAGTTCCAGACTGCCTTTGCGGAATTCAATAAGGATATGATGTAACCTATGGTTTTGATTCCATTTGTCTCTAGGAAAACTCTAGTCCACTAGTCACTATAATAGAATATTCCTTCAGTGCCCTACTATCTCAAAAGAATAACTAGGGTGTAGAAATAATTTTATACAATCATTGCCACATGGTCCTCAACATGGTGGCTAGATACTCTCCCATTGATAAGAGTTGTCTCACTCTAGTTTTTAATATTGAAAATTTGTGTCATTGTGTATAGGATCATGAGATACAAATTGTGTCTCGGGTGTATTTATTAAACTCTATACTAGGTCACCGCTTATTTGCAGGTCTTTGAGTGTACTATGTATCAATCCCTAAAGAGTTTTTATCTGGTTCATTATATAGAATTCTATTAGTGTCCTTTAACTGGTCGAATTCCTTTCCGACCATCCATCCCATAAAGAATTTCTTCTAGAAGTCGACATCATAAAAAATTCCATCCTTTTACTAGACAAATTCATGCCATGCTAGTAGATATATTTAGATGTTTCCTCCAAAATCTCACCAGTAGAAGGATTTTAATTCCCAATATCAACAGTGTATGTTTTGGGGGTTGTCTTCATCACTATTTCATAGGTTGTTCTAACCTATTCACTCTAGTTTCCATACGGTTAAACCAGTAAGAAGGTAGAGTAGCAATATCTTGTTTCTGGTCTCAAGAGGGTTGTTGAGATTGATGTTCCCCACATACATTGGAAGGGAGAATCCAAATTTATAATCAAATAGATCAATGGTGACTACATCATTATAAATAAAAAATCATGTGACCCTAATAGAGCACACTCGACAACTAATGGACCAGTTCCCTTCATTCATGTAAGTGACTCTTGTACCTAGATCACAACATGGTCGATTTGATTCCTTGGTTAGTCTAGACAATGCTATTGTAGATCCAAACCATGATATCCTTTTAATTCATGTGGATGATAGGATAGTAATCTATCTATTCATTCAAGATGACTATGATTGGTTGAATTCTAACTAGCTGACTGTCTTTGGTTCCACATAAGGACCCCCTGGTCCACCAAAAGTATAAGAATCTTTCAATTGGAAAAATATTTTCTTCATGTGCCTCAAAAGTGGTATCATCCCATTGGACTAAGAAAAACCTGATTAAATCTATCAGTATATAGCATATTTTTCCCTAATGATTAGGCATAGACTTGATTCAATCATTTACAAAATAGGGTTTGAAGGAAGTCAACTATTTTTCATCCAAAGAGAGGAGATTACCTAGGATTTTTGGGAAATTAATTCTGGGTCATGTAGTGATAATATGGATGGATTGATGATCTCCTACTAGATTCAGTTTCTAGCTTCTATTGGACCAGTATAGTTCATGACTATATAGTTTTTGACAAGTTGTACCACACATTTCAGATATATGCACACTTTTTTGCATCGACTCCCAATTCCCCTTCACACTATAAATAATTCTTGGCCCTTTGTAATATAGGTACCCAATGATGTTTAACTGTAACCACTAGCGACATCTCAGTTGTGCATGTCCATTATGACCTTGATGGATTTCCACTCCATGTGGGTAGAAATGATTCCCCTAAATGAATTCATGGCCCAGTCTATGATCAAATTCATGATCTCAAACATCATCCATCGATTTGGGGTTCCCCAAACAATTACCATAGAAAATGGTACTATAATACAAAATAATGATCTAAATAGGTTATATATCAAGGACATCATCTAGTCCAACCATACTTCCTATTATCAAATGCATGAAAATGGGTAGATTTATGAATTCAATAAGACCATTTAAATCATTCTGTAGATGTTGGTGGGATAGAATAGGAGAAGTTGGATGTTAAACCTCCACATCACCATATGGACCTATCATTATATTACTCATCATTATACTCAAGTGACACCATACTCTATGGTGTATAGACCTGAGGTAGTGTTTCCCAATGAGGTTCAGTTTCCATTTCCTTTAATGTCTCTCTATAACAATAATACACTTAAAAATATTGATTATGTATATCTATATGAGATAGAATACCTTGAAGAGGGATGGGACCAATACTTGATTACACTAGAGAGGAACCCAAAAAAGATATAATGAATGTTCAATATAGTGGTTCACCTACAGTCCTTCCTCCATGGTCATAAGGTACAGGCTCTCAGAACACCGATGTTACACGATAAGAAGACACTAATGATAGAGAAAAGGTGGGAAGGATCTTACATCACTCATAGGTACTATTCTAATGGATAATACTCTATGATCACTATTTTCAATGATCATATCACCCCTCCCACCAATCCCATATTCCTAAAGTAGTGATACGCATGAAGGGGAGTTATAAGTCTAAACTCCTTATCCATAAACTAATAGTCAAAGTCTCAACATCATGACATTGACATTTTTTCATTCCCCTTGAGAATTTGTTTTTGAAATGTGGGCCCCACTTAGTCATCATTCACATAGAGTTATTTCATCTACACCACACACAATTTTTAATGTTTTTAAGATCCTCTTTGTGGTCTGAACACTATGGCCATAAAATAGAGGCATGTGTCCTAGGAATATGTTATTAAACTGTGTGATTGGTGCAACATCCATGACATTACACTGGGATTCAAAGTTCAATAATTATATTTCTAAACTATACACAATACCCTCATAGAAACATTTTCGTGGTGTTGAGTCTCCTTGGCCCCCATTCATGTTGGGTATGCCATGAAACCACACTAAAATTTTCTTTTTGAGAAGACCCATCACTGTGGTCCAAATTCTATGACCTTAAAAAAGGTGCTTCATTTACCAAAACTATATGAACATAAAATAATAGCCTTAATGATCCAATAATTATGTCTTAAAAAATTATCCATATTATGTTCTATTCAACACAACCTTAAAATATATGTAGTAAGTCCAAGAATTATAAACATATACTATTTTCAGACCATATAGTCAGAGTTGTATGTCATTACACTAGGATGTCTAGAATCTTTATCTGATGCTGTTAAACTGTGATTCTACCTCATATTGAATCAGGACCGCTCATAATAGTATATAACCATTACCCAAACCCAAATTGGTATTCCTCGTAAGACAATAATGGGTTGATTGAAAAAGCTTTCTCCATGTCCCAATCATGAGATAAAATGCGATAATCATGGGATGCATTAAATTCCATATCCATAGAGGATTCCCACTACCTACATCAGTATTTTACTAATATATGTTATAGAACTATGTGTTAATTGATTCTCATCCTTATAGTATATGTATAAATTCCCAAAACTCCCATCTCTAGGCCTAGCTATAAATTCATCCACATGTTTGCCCTCTAGAAATTGTCGAACCATTACAAACATAAACTATTATTCTTTTTATTCCTAATATTATTTTGGAACATGATCCTCCTTGTCTTACCCATGTCAGGTTTTACCTTTTTATAATTATCAATCATTATTATATCAAACACCTTTTATAGTTAAACCGTCATGACATTACATTGGATTCCCCTAGTCTAAGAAATGTTACTATAATCTATTATCTATGGTCTAAACAGCATGACCTAAAAATAGGTGTATTCATTTTTTTGAATATATTGTGCCTTTATTCACATCTTCATGGTATATGTAGTGACACCCATATATTTTATTTTCGTTCCATCCTCTCTAAAGATCTTCCATGGGGCCTTTCCCTCTATGATGTCACTATATTAACCATAAGTTTGAGGTTTTGGGATTTGTGTGGTAGTTGAAACCTTTTACCTTTCATTTATGTTAGGATAACACTCATTGTGGCACAATATTATACTTCTAGACACACCAATTCTGCTTATGGTACATTAATTATGGCCATAAACTATTTCAAAATGACCCCTTACATTCACATGGACCATGGGCCATTCTATCTCCCATTCATGTTTGGTAAACAGTTTTTTGTTCCACATAAATGTAATTAGGGAACCCCTTGATATGATCATTATTACCTTAATGTAATAGTAGTGTACATTTTTTCATTCAACATGAACATAAACTATTTCCATGTTCCTGACCACAAGACCTTAAACATTGTAAAATTTCCCGGGAAAATGACCTATAACATCGAGATGTATCCTTATCACATGTCGTTAAAATTTTCCATGCACCATACTCACCATATGACATTAAACTGCAGTGCCATTTTCCTAACCATAAATTTAAACTAAGTGACTTTCATCACCATTTCATGAAGTAAAAAAATAGAACACATCCCAGTCCCTCCCTATAGAGGTCCTCTCTTATGAAGACAGTCTTCTACCACATCTTTCACATTTTTAGGTATCACATGGCATCCTAGATGACACAACCCTATATGATGAATTTGACATTTTTTTATATTGATACACACACACACCAATGTGTTCTAAGACACAATTTCATAATTCCAATTTTTTTTGAACCCATTTGAAAATTCAGTCAATTCATTTCCATGCATCGTGTGCCCCTAATATAGATCAATTACCTCCTCTATGTCTAAAGGGACACCCTAATGACATGGTGTCTAGATAAGGATCACCTACCATCCTGGTTTAATTTCCTAGATTAATTTTAATGAAATGTTGAGATATGTCTTGAATTTAAATCAAGGTCAATGGATGGCCCTCAATATGATAACAACATTCACCGGCTATGTGATGTGGAATTTGTGTTCGAAAAATGGTCAACTATTATCCCTCAAAATGAGGACACTCTTCTTTTGATCCATATTTTCAGTATCATGATTCAATCATCTCATTCCCCCTTTTAGGGTATAATGTTATTCCCCAAGAGTTACCCCGTTTTTGAAATAGAGAATGTTGGAAAAGTATGTTTACTATTCTAAGATCGTTGTTCTCCAAGAACAACCTTTCTTAGTACAAAAAATCATGGTGGTTAGTCAAAAACAGGACACTAAAAGTATTTTAGGTTTATCTAAAACTCTAATAAATATTACAAATTATAAGCTCATTCCTTAGTTCTCACATTGATCATGACTCGTGTGAGATTATATATGGTTCATTGGTTGTTTCATGAATATGATTGATGTTTAGTAATTAATAAAATTAAATTAAATATATCAATACATTCTAGAATGAATAAATATGTAAATTTTGGCCATTGGTGGGGTTCATCCAAATACTGGAGCATCTTTTGAGTACAAAAAATGATTCCCCTACGGATATGTTCAATTAATTAATTGTTATAGCTCTTTCAATCACTATTATGTGGCCTCTGAATCTTTCTTCTATCTTTCGAACTCTAATTCCTCATCATCTACCATAGTATAAATATATTTAGATATAATATAAACATGGTCCCACTTATCCTGATTCTTGGCAATCTGTGATATATCCTTCCGTAGCTACTTCTCAACCACCTCTAGCTAGGTCATCAGACGGCTGACAACATCTAATTAAGCACTGAGAAAGTCATCACATCTATTCATTTTCTCCTCAGATACTGGATTTCAAGATTGGATTCTTGTAGTATATGGATTCTATCAGACCTATATATGTTCCAAGAAACATCTAAATGAAATAATCCTTTGTGAACCTTCTCATCAATGAAGTCATGGACTAGGACATGGAGACTCCAAGTGTTACCCCTTCAGTGTTTAGGTTTCACAACTAGGGGTGGAGGGACCCCATATGACACACTAGGTCTAGTTCCTAGGTATGGGTGATGAAACGCTACAAATTCTTCCATGCCCTACGTCAGACTATGTTATTTTATATAGAATACTCAAACATAAAATCTTCTTTCCCATCGGGATGTGCATGCTCATACTCAGAAAAGGAAACCAAGATGGTAGAATCATGGTACTTTAGAATAATCTCATATTGCTTGACACTAGATTATGAAGATGGTTGTATTCACATGAATATTCCTTTTTAACTTTTCATATTCCATCCTCGACCTCAACCCCGCAAGTGGTGTCAATCGTATCCATTGAAAAAACTCTTCCATGGGTTTAGGTTAGATTAGTTTGAATGACTAACTCCTCATGGATTGACTAAAATATCATAAAAGGTCTTTTGATGCTCTGAACTCATCTACATGCTTGGAATTTTACATTTCTAGCTCATATTGAAATTTGAATAGGACAATCAATGGAATCAAAAATAATGAGTTGAACATTCATGAGAGTGGGTGAGTTATAGAGGTTGAGTATCAGCAGATTCAATCCCATGAGTCATGGTAGAAAGACACATTGATAATGTTAAATAGAAAGACATAGGAGACCCATCATTACAGGTTTGTACTAAATAGCTGGAATCAGATCATATTTCTTTTGTAATATAGGATATATGTTAAATAGAAAGACACATTGACACAATAGCTATGTGAAAATATGATAATGTAAATATGAATTGGGATATTCTATAAACTTGGGGAATATGGATTTCAATGATGAGTATCACCAAGCATTCCACTTCTCCAAATGTGGGAACTGCTATTGGAATATTCAGGCACATACACCCAGATATAATTGGGAGAACTTTAGGCTCTATGTGTTTCACTTTTACTTCCTCAAATAGCACACCATCTACTTCATCAGTTGGAAACTTCCCATGAGTGTACTTTTAATCACCCAATGGTGTACCTTCTCCCTCTGAAATGGAGACCCTTCTTAATCTCTAATATTATTCTATAAAAAATAATCATCCATTATTATTTCTAGATAAATAAATGAAGGATCAATAGATTCAACTATTTTAACGATTTCCGATATTAACTAGAAAAATTATTCTTCATAGGCCATGATTTCAACACATTATTGGGTACTACCTTAATGAGATAAAGGTCATTAATATTCAATATAATTGTAGTCTTTCTCATCATCAACTATTGACTTCGCCTTAGAAATATTTTCAGCCTTTTGAGATTCCTCCTCCCTTGGGACTTCTCCCAACATCACTCACACAAGGGAGGAAAGAGTATCATACTCTCCCTGCCAAAATGCATTCTTTTCCATATCAATTAGATATATATGCATAAAATTGAATCTCACCATGGATTTGACCTGGATGCACCTGAATTTTGGAAGATTTTTTTCTTTTGGTTTTAGATTTTGACATAGGTCAACAATTGATATGGATGTTTTCATTTTATTCCAAGACACATAGAGATATGGAAAGGCATAATTGATATGCAGTTGTAGAAGGTACCTATAATTATTACTATGATACTCTTTATCTATTCTTATCAAATTATTGAAGCAAAATTCATTCCAGTAATGTCACTTATGTCACCCTTCTCCTCCAGGAGGCGGTGGTGTGATTGCGCTTTGCATCATCCCCACTGTGGTTCCAACATTAGCTTCCAATGTTTCCAAGATTTAACCCCATTAAATATTCAACCCACCAATTTGTTTTCAGGAACTATGCTTGCTAGTTTGATCAACTTATTTCACATCCACAAGATTCCCCCTTTGTATGCTACTACCAAGTTTATAGCACAATCTATTGACAAAACTCCAACAATATTGGTTGTTGAAAGCCCAATTTTTTCCCTCGAGTTGGTGTTCACCATAAAAAACACAATTGGATGAAAGATAAAAGGTTTATACTCCCCATGGAACCACATGTATACTCTATTCAGTGCTCAATGGTGACACTTGAACTATCTAGAAGCGTAGGAAAAAATATATGGTTCACCATATACCTAGTTGTAAATCCTTCCATCCAGGACACCACACCTAAATATCTATAGGTACTTATTTTTTCACATGTATCCTATAGATTATCCCCCATAAGTTAATCCATGTTCGAGAATGGATGGATGTTTATGTTTTCATGGTTTCTGATCAAAATCAGCACCTCGGCCTCATCAAGCACTACCACAAAATTGGGCAAGGCCAGCGCCACCCTTTATCAGCACTAACGAAAAAGCGCTGATAAAGGGGTACCATTATCAGCTCTAAAAAAGAACTAATAAAATTACCCCTTTATCAGCACTTTTTATCACTGATAAAGGTACCCCCATTAATAGCACTTTTTTAGCGCTATTCAAAGGTACCCCTTTATCAATGCTTTTTTTAGTACCAATGATAAAGGGGGGTCTTTATCAGCGCTTTTTTTAAAAGTTCTTATAAACGGTCTGCTTCCAAAAACATTCATTAAAAATATATATTAAAATTTAAATATATAGATATATTTATATTGATATAAATATAATATATATTTCTTAAATACAATTTTAAATATATTTTAGATAATTTTAAATATACATTTACACTTAATATATAAGATATTTAATGGAAATGGCTTATAAAAAAATTTAAAAAATATTTTTAATTTATAATTTTTTAATTATTATGGAGTAATAGTCGTTTTATAAAAATTTGAAGACTAAAAATTAAAAAAAAAATTTAAAAAAGATCCAAAATATGTTGAAAACACAACTCAAACTTAAAACTGAAATAACTTTTGATCCAGGTGTCCGTTTGAGCTCCACCACACATCAAATCGAAGTCCGTGATGAGCTCTACACCCTAATAATTGGGGGGCACCCCTGCCATGTTTTTTTCGAAGCCAAAAAATGCTCATAAGGCCTCCAAAACTGAGTTTTTAGTCAGGATACCTAGATGTTTTAACATTTTGTGGATTTTCAGCCTCGTTTAAGGTGGTATTATTGGCTTTTTTTGTGCAGAATGAATTTATTCCAAGGCATTACATTCATATTCATATTATGTTTTTTAAATATTATCATTTTTTATAATTTACTGCTATTTATAATAAAATATATAACAATATATACATATTTTTTATATATTCACGCATAAAAATTTAATTATAAATACAAATAATAAAATATATTTACATATAAAATATATTAGATTTATCTAAAAAATAACTAATATCCATTTTATTTAAAATACTAATATATAAATATATATATGCTTATATATTAATCTAACAATATATATATATTAATATAACTACATATATACTGATATAACTTTAAATATATATATTAATATCACTATAAATATATATTTTAATATAACTATATATATATATTAATATAACTATATATTACTATGTGAATAAATATAACTAAATAAATTTAATAAATAAATATATATATATATAAAGATTTTTCATTAACTGGAGAACAAATCAATATGGAAGAGTGGTAGAGGTTTTAGGTGTGCAAGGGGGAGGTCTCGAGATCAAATATTGGTGGAGGAAAGGGCGCGTGCATGGGGGTGGATTTTGGGGGCTAGTGCTGATAAAGGGGATGGGTGTAGCATTGATATAGGGTGGAGGGGGTGCTTGCAGGTGTTGTAGAGTCTTGGAAGCACTATTAAAATGGGGCTCAAGTGCTATAAAACCCCCCCGATTGGATGGATTTTTTTTTAAAAAAAATTAAATTTTTTTTACTTTTCTCAGCGATAAAAACAAGCAGTGATAAAAGGGGTCTTTTATTGGTGCTAAAAAGAAAGCACTGATAAAGGATCCTTTTATCAGCGCTTCTTTTTAGTGCTGATAAATACCCCTTTTATCAAAACTTATTTTAGCATGGATAAAAAGGGTTCTTTATTAGAGCTTTTTGGAGCACTGATAAAGGGGACCCCCCCCCCCCCTTTATCATCAATGTATTTAATAGTGATTTTCTAGCGCTGTTAAATCCCATTTTTAGCGGAAATAAAATGGGTATTTGTAGTAGTGAATGATCATAGGTAAAACCCAAAAATTGTTCATTGGATTTGTTTAAAGAATGTAATTTGTGAGGATAATGGAATTCAAGAATTCATAATCCTCAATGTGTTCTATGATCCAACCATTTATGAATTATAATGGCTCAAATATCCTTCTCTATGTTCCACCCCACACTATGTGGACCAACATGATATAACTAAATTCTAACAGAGGTACCACCATGTTAACATTGTATCCATCCTCAAGAATTTCCTCCCTCAACAATGTGCCTAGAATATCGCACATACACATGTCCTTAATGGTAGGTATACAACCCCAAAAGAATGTGGCAAGAGAAATAGTGTAGCAAACTGTTTGATCCATGCATCCCGCAATGTAGAACCCTCATTCCCAAGATTTAGGTCTTTCTATATAAAACAATAATATAATTGAATCCTCATATGAGGAAATTTAGAGAACTATTTCCCTACCCCATCATCCTAGTGGTTGGGTGTTAATTTGGATGAAATTTAGTCCTTATTTTGAAAAACATTTCCCTGTGAAAAATATTAGAGCATGAGCTATCTTCTTCTTCATTGAATATAAAAATTGTTTCACTAGGTGAGGGGTCTATTTAATATCATTGGAGGTGTTCTCTAATGGAAGTAACTTGTCTAAATAGAACCCATATAGTGGAATACAACCAATAATGGGGATGTCCAAAAAACTTATACTGACCACCCTTTGGTGAAGATAGAAGGTATTCATATCTGGAAACCACATGCTTAGGAGTAGAGACACCAACTCATGTTGATGGTATAAGTGGGACTATGATGTCCACACAACATTATAATGTCCATTGTGGCATATCAATGACCAATACTATAGGAATAGTTAGTGTGCCCATTACAACCAAGGCCATTCACTGGTAATGTTTCTACTAGAAAACAAATCTCAGTCTTTGTGTCATCCCTTGTTGTCATCCAGTTTACTACTCTAAAAATTCATGGCATAGTGGGTGGGGAATTTTTCTACTTTTATTTATTCCCCCACGACCATCCTCGTCTACTTATTCTCTACTTATATTTCTATAAACCCATGATCCTTGGCTGGATGGATGTTAATAGTGATGTTACAGCAATTGAGATCATCCTCACATGTGAACCCTGATCACAATGTGTTAACCAAAAAATGTGGGTTATTGAACTCTTCTTCTAGAGTGAAAATCCATAAAATGAGGTAGTTAGTTTGTGAATAATTCTTATGCGCCTCTGTAAACATTTACACATGTACCTAATTCTCTTATACGACCCACCTATCTAATGGTATGTGAGGATTTCAACCAATTTCATCACACTGACCAACAATAGCATATTCAATCTCAACATATTTCTATTAGTGGTCTATTTTAGATGACTATGGAATGTCCATGGAACATGATTGTCATGAATCGTCCCCCAATGCTCATGTCGAGACTACCCCAAGCCCACCTGCCAAAGGATATGGGCTGGTGACATGTGCCAAAGGGTTTATCCAGCAAGTGGGAGTCATTTACCGCATACCTATACACATGCACACTCACAACCCCATCCTGTTACGCTGAAAATGAAACCATTCATGCCACTAAGACAACCACTGAATGTAGAAGTATGTATTGTAATTAAAATGGGCCAAAATAAAACCCCCATAAAAGAGACAAGCTGTAAACAAGGGAGTAAAAGGTCTCTGATAATCCGTCCATATAAACCCTAACATAATGAGTAGGTGTAGAGTAGGTAACGAAGTCCGTAAGAGTATGCCTCACCTATCTGAGGTCACCGGGCATTGTCTGGTCCTTGACCACCAATGACTATATCCATGTGTCGATATTCTACACATGACAAAACATGTGCAGGAAAATCCTGTGTAGTGGTGAGTAACAAAATACTTAGTAGGGACCCCTAGCCACATAGAAATAACCCCAAATAACACACCACCAATAAGGTACAGTCATCTCAAAACAGGTGCATGTCATTAACCCTTATAACAAGAACATTTGGGTATACTCGTAAAGGATTCTAAGACACAAAATTTCCTCAAATGAATGTTATATGGTTCCGTATGTAGAAAACTTGATTCAGGTAGGTCCCAATCATTGAGCTATCTAGTATTAACCACATATAAAAAGGCTACCTTAAGTATCTGAGAGAACATCCAGTCTCAATACATCACGAAGTTTCCCTAGGACGTCTGGTCTCATTGTGACAAGGATTCACGATGCTGCTACCAATTGATTGCCATGAAATTCTACACAAAGCATGCTCGTCCCATCAAGACTCATCCCTTCAGCAACCAAAGTCATGAGAGACATTCGCTAAGAGGTCCTGCTTCCTTAGGCCCCGCCCAAAGAGAACACACTAAGAATTGCCCAATGTACACTACATCAGCCGTAACACTGAACATATTTTAATACTGAGGGACTCATCTCCAATGATTCGTTGTGTTTTGTTGGGTCAATGTGGTTGGATCGTCTGTCTGGCCACTAAAGTCCGCTCATTTTTTAGGCCACTGAGGTCCACTGGTCTGTTGGGCCACTAAGGTCTGCTCAACTACTGGACCACTGATGTATTCTTGTATATAAGGCCACATAGGTCCTATCCACTACAGGACCAATGAGTTCTACTCTTCTTCTGGTCCATTATGGTTCACTCATCTATTTGGCCACGTAGGTCTACTTGTCACATCCTTCTCATTACAACCCGGATCTAGATTCCAGCATGTATCACGCATGAATCAGGGAGAATCTACCCCACAAGCCATCATTCATAACCAAACATCCAAAAAAAATCACATGGATTATTTCAGAAGGATGTTTTCATCAGGTGGGTCCCAACACTGCAGACTTCTTATCAATCAGACGTATGGTTTAGATGTTATGGACCTTTTAGTAAACAGGGGTGTGTTAGGTCTAGGTCATGTCCAACCAGGGTCCGACCCAACCTCATATCTGACACTATCTTTTGGGCCTAGGCCAGATTGTATGGGTCTTAGGTCTGGCATGATGGGTGTTGGGTTCGGCATGTGGGGTCATGGGTCCAGCCCACTAAGTCGGGCCGGCCCACTGGGCGACCTGGTTCTTTCTGCCACATGACGTGGAGGGCACCGTGTGTCATCATTACAGTCCCAGTGGACCTCTCCCCTCCAGCTGCATGATGTCATGTAACTACCCGCATCCTCTAGTTCCACCAATGGATTTCAACATACTTCTATTCACCACTGCCTTGGCTGATGTTGTAGGCCCCATTTGCTATCATGATGCACCACCCGTGTGCGCTTCCTTTGCGCCCCCACAGTTGTTGATCTATGGCCACTCGTGCACCACCTGAGGCCTCATTCTAATGGCCTCCTCAACCGCTATAATGCATCACCTCCCATTCCACTATGACCACCGATCCATGACCCTCTGCTAATGCTACCTCCTAGAGCGGCATTTTCATACCATTGTGTTCCCCACCTAGACTGCAGATCGACGCCACTATTTTAGTTCTCAATTCCGTCCTAGATTATTACAACGATGAATATTGGGGAAATTGAAAGAACATGGAAAATATAAATTCCCCTGAACACCCAAGGTGGGAAGATTGGGCCTTTTTCATGTCGGTCTTGATCAACCCACGTTAGAGTTTAAGAATGGATAAATAGAACTAATTCTAATCATAGGTTCAACATGGATCCAATTTTCCAATTATTATCCAAAAATCCAACCCATCTCACGATATCAGGCATAACCCATGAATAATTTCATTCAATGAATGATTCATGTTTGATGTGGAGATATACAAAAAATTCATAAATAAAATTTGAATCAAATAAACTCTCTAACGTGAGGCTAGATCATTCAATTGTGAAGATCAGAGTTACACCATCTTCGATCTTTGTTCATTGATCCTCAACACGTTATCATTGTTGATTCATCATTTGTCACCATTCTTCACATTCCAGCAAATATTCTACAAAGGTTCCGAGAAATCCTTGATCTCTTCCCATGATCCCGTATTTGGTTAGTACAATAAATGGCGGAATCAAATTTCAATGTTTCTGTTACACTGGGTTACAGCGTCATTACACTGTTTCATTTATGAAATAAAATTTCTGTTACGCTTGGGTTGCTACATTTTTGCGTTGCATAAAATACCGAATTTGAATAAAATAACTTCCACATGTTTATATTATTTTCTCCAAGAAATTTTATTTTAAAAAGGATGATAATTAATTTTTTCCAACAACCTTCGCCGGTCAAGGTTATGTACATATTAAGGATAACAACTAATTACAATCTAAAATAGTGGTATTTGACTTTCAATTCGTGTTGTTGTTTGTGAGTTCTAAGGATTTGAAATCAATATAATTTGTTTTATTAAAACTAAATTATATGTGGTTATGTCTTAAAAATGTTCATAAATAGAACCCGTCAGCCGATTTTATGATCCTCATAAAGATAACGCACCCTCATGAGCTCAATTGTGGTATCAAATTTTCAATCTGATTCACTTTTCTGGAGTTACAATGACTTGAGAAATAAAATAATTATATTTAATATTTTTTTATGATTATTCCATTTTCAGTTTTTATAACTAGAGACACATGTTGAATAAACATATGTTGTACCTAGGGTAAACCCACTATATTAAAAATAATGGCACTCGATGATTTCTAGTCGGGGAAACCATTTAATAGATATTAAACATTTTCAGGAAAACCACTCACCCATGTTATTTAAAACAAAACATTTTTTGACGAATCATTATGGGAACTCTGAAATTGAAATAGCACGCCATCATAGAAAATAGTCATGTAATTTTCCAAATAATTTTATAATAATAGGATAGGGAAAATCCAAGCCATTACATCACCCCCACATTAAGGCTTTAGTTCCCTGAATTCCATACAAATGGTTTCCCAAACAGATGAGGGTATGAGAACGAATTTGAGCCTCCTGCTCCCCCAAGATCTCTTAGATATTCTTGTTCTACCACTGAACATGCACTATAAAAATCAATCAGCCACAAAGGGTCATCTCCTGTTGATCCTCGATCTCAGCCAGAATCTCCGAAAATGTTTCCCTTTCTTCAACATCCCACTCACCCTAGTCAAATTTCCATCACATAGAGGAATCTTGTTCCCTCTACTAAAATATGCTCTTCGTTATTTAGGTAGTGAGCTAACATGTTGATTCAAGAAATAATCAACCATATAGTATCATGTCTCCTGGACATATGTGGTAAACCTATCACGAATTCCATTGATATCCCTTCCCACTTCCTTCTTGGAACCCCTAGAATGAGAAAGAACCACCCACGAAACTAATTTATAAAAGCATTTAGATTTCCATCTTAACAGGTATGCCCAGGATAAACCATTTCTATCATCCCCATTTTCCACCTTGACACCCACACACATAACCCAATGTGTCTCACCACTTTAGTCTTCATATCTACAACTATGCATCCTATGAAAAGAACAATGTGTGCCCCAACATTCGAATGTCCATCAGGGGTATTCCCTAGGTACAATTGAGCATGTGAGGAATCATATTTGGGTTCACTAATTTGTTCCTCCGTGACTCATTTATGAGTGGATATGAAACAACCAATGACTAGAGATAAGATTCTTCATCCACATCCACAATGGATAACTATAACGAGGCCAAATGCTCTATTTCCTCATTCATCCACTACGAACTAGATCACCTACAGAGATCATACTCTATCAGGTTCCCCTTACCATGAGTATAGACTACTTGGAAGTCATAGTCCTCAAGGAAATACTGCCATCACATCTGTCTCCAGTTCAAACCATTTTGAGAGAAGATATACATCAGACTCTTGTGGTTAGAGTATATTGTAAAACATTAAACCATGGAGTTATTGTCGCCACATCATTAATTTTAAGACTACCACTTCCAACTCAAGATCTGGGCTTTCATCAAACTCTATCTTAATTGTTGAAAATATAATGGTTACCCTTCCATCCACATGAAAGGTCACCCCTATCAACCTATTGATGTCTTCATACTCCATTTTTTATTGGGTACTCATTCTCCATGGCCACATAGTTAAATTGTTGATAACCCACACATAACCTTGAACAATGGGTCTTACTAAGACCTTCCTCTATAAGTCCCCACCTACACCCTTAGCCCCATAGGCTTTGTGAAATCCATATGATATACAAATGCTGATATATGTGGATTCTCCAGGTGTATAATAATGTAGTAATCTATCTCCAAATGGGGAGGTAGTCCTTGAAAAATATTCTAGAATGATGTCCCTGTAATCTACCACGATTAATGGGTATTAAAAACTCAAAACATCCACTTCCACTAGGGTAATTCTATCTGATTCAAGTCTGATTGGATGAACCATTCCATGAATGAGTTTATCTTATGCTACTTGGGATTCTTTTTTCTCTGACCAAGGAAAACCCCATTCCATCATTGTGACCAATCCACATCCTTTTTCCTGAAACAATTTATCTATGTACGAACTGTGGATGACCTGTCCATACCCAAACTAATACCGGAATGGCTCGACACACCCACCAAGAGGTTCCAACAAGAAAATCTCACATCAAGGTTCTAGTCACACCATAAATATAAGGGTTATTATTGAGTATCCTACCATAGGTATTTCCATACGTAAGGGTCATTTAAATGGTTCAACTGAAAAGTCATGGTTTTGAAAAATATTCATGACAGGAATGTATGATTATCACCTATGTCTATTAAAACAGCAGTAAAGAGTAGAAAATGATTGTACCTTAAATCATTCTTAGTTCTCTTTTGTCATAATCCATGGCCACATGAAGCTATCTTCTTCCCCTATCCTCCATCTCCCTATGCCTGGTTTGGACAACATTGGGGTGGTGATTGTAACATATCAAAATGTATACCACCAACTACTTCTCTACCAGCTCCAATTCCACTTCTTCCATAGTATAATTTAATATGTTTTCATCCCTATCTAAGCATCGATGGACCATCCACCATTTCACTATCAGCACAATGGGAAAGAAAATATCTAGCACGATGTCCCCTTCCGTCTTTTGAAAAGCATTACTTGTTTCCAGGAGAACCGTACTCACCCTTTGAGACATGAGCTACATATCCTTATCTTGGGACCTATTCTAAGAATGTATCAGATGTACATATCTTTGAGACAAACCATTGCATCCTCCATTCTCACTATTGACATAGACTGGTTTTATATGCTCAGCTATAGGAATTTCAACCCAAAGGTTCTCTCTAGCACCCTAGATTAAGTAGGAAGTCATGTGGAATAGTGTTAGCTCGGATGTCTCTAAAAACATCTCACTCGGAGGTCGGGCCTTGAAGCACTGGTCATATCATATTCATCGAGTACCTTGAATGGTCGGTACGCCTTAATTAATACTCAACCACTAACATGTCTTCCTACTAAATCTATAGAATCTCTTTTTCAAACATATCCCTTAGATCTTATGGAAATTTATACTTCTCTAAAAATGTTTCTCAAGATATTTCCAAGGAAAATTCACCTCATCCTATGATTTGGTAAAATAAAGCATTCCATTGCCCTATTGATCCATGTTGAAGGTTCACTGACAAAACCTTCATCTGATCTAATTGTGCCCTACCTAGATAGAAAAATCGATCACTGCCACATTTCTGTCCTGAGATGCCTGTGAGTTAGGCTCACCTCAGAAACCTAAGTGGTCTCTGTCATTAAAACTCAAAAAGTTTGCTTAGCCCACACATCTCATCTGTTAGTACTACAAGTATCATGTGCTACTCCACATGTGGTTGTATATCTGGTACACCACTTAGTGGTGTTATCTCTTGTTCGACCCCATATACACAACATGTAACCCTACAGATCATTGTCATGATCATTAAGTGGATCCATGGATAGCGGTGTATGTGGAATCACCTTGAAACAAAATAAGATGTACCACAATCAATAATATATACCTGGTGTGCTGACTCAAGATGGACATGGAAAACTCAACCCATTCCTATATGATTCATGTACCGTCATTTTTTCCTAAAACTTGTGTTTTCATTTACCAAGTCAAAAAATAATAATTCATGTTCCTTGTGTTTGGATAATTTGGCCACCAATAGTGGATTCACGGTCCTGAAAGTTGAACTCAAAACACATAACACTATTTCCCCAAGCCAAACTCATATACTCTTGGATCTTATGGAGGAAATGACCTCCTCAGATATCAATTTGTCACGACCAGTCCCTGGGGTTCTATGCCGTAACTAACCCAAGCCCACCACCTAATGGCCAGGGGATAGCGACTACCGCTGAAATATTTATCCTACAAGTGGGAGGAATTTTCTGAGTACCTACACACACACACACACACTCACAACCCTATCCCAAAACACTAAAAATAAAAACACGCATACAACTAAGACCACCACTAAATGCAGAAGGTCAATATGTATGTAAAATGTGCCAAAATATGAACCCAATAAAAGACAATTTTAAAAAAGTGAGTACAAGGTCTATGATAATCCATCCTATGGAAACCCTACCCAATGGTTAGGTGTAAAGTAGCTGCTAGAAGTATTAAGAGTATGTCTCACATGTCAGATGTCATTGGGAATCACCTTGTCCTAGACCACCAAGGTATCTATCAATGAGTCGATCGTCTGCACATGACATGACATGTGCGGCTAAAGCCCAAGCAGTGGTGAGAAATAAATATACATTAGGGACCCCAATCCATAATTAAATGACCAAAAAGAAAACACCACTGAGAATGAAGTGTCTGATCAATTCTAGTATATGTCATCAACAAATATAGAAATAACATCCAGGTATACTCATGAATTATTCCAGGATACAATGACTCCTCCGCTACCAGTCATATGGTTCCATTCGTAGAATAATTGATTCCTAGTGGTCACAGTCCTCGAGCTATCTGGTAGTAAAAAATAGATAAATTCTTCCTAAATTATCTCAGGGAACATATGTTCTTGAGTATGTCAAAACGTTTCCCTGATACGTTCGGTCTCACTTAGATAATGAGTCTCAATGTTATGTCCAATCCCTTATCACAAGATTCTGCTCAAGGCACTCTCATCCCAGGAGGACTCGCTTCATAATCCACCAAGTCATCAGATTCCTTCACTATGAGCTCTTGCTTCCTTAGGCCCTGCCCATTGAGAAAACATTAACAAATACGCGAAGTACACCACTTGTATCGTAACATAGAACATCTTGTACTATTGAGGGACTCATCCTTGATGAGTCACTGAGGTCTGTCAGACCACTGAGGTATGCTTTTCTACTAGGACGGTGAGGTCCATTGTGCTACTAGGGGACCGATTTCTTCTCATATATTAGTCCACTGAGGTCTACTCAACTTCTGATCCACTATTTTCATCTCATTTGTTGGTCCACTGAGGTAAGATTGACTACCGAGCCACTAATATCTACTCGTTTGTTGGGCCACTATGGTATGCTCAGCTACTAGACCACTGAGTTCTTCTTGTCTTTTGGTACACTATACTCCAATTTTCTACAGGGCCACTAAGTTCCTCTCATCACTTTTTTCTCATCATAGTATGTTGTAGGATTCTCTATCACTACACGCATGATTCTAGGGGGATATAATCCTCAACCCATTGGTCGTTTCCCAATTTCCGTGAAAACCCACTTGAAGTATGTAAAAAGGACCCTCTCTTTTTGAGGCTACCAATGCCAAAAATGGATCATCATTCAGAAACATTGTTTGGATGTTTTACTAAAAAGGTTCGGTGGGGTCCGGGTCCGGTCAGACCTGGTCAGACCAATCTATCCCATGGTCCATCGACCCAACCGGCGCTCCAACCTATAACACATAACCCTGCTCAGACGAGCTGGGCCATGAAGAAGGCCTTCTAGTGTAGCCATCTTCATTGGATGGGCTTGTCCGGTCAGCCTGAGAATTAGTGGGAGTCGTGTCCCAACTGGGGTCCAGTTGTACCACAGCGCGCCACGTTCGCTTGTGCCTCCGCAATCCACCTGCAAGAAGCCACTGACCACAGACTACGGCGGATGTCGCAGGCCCCCTTTGTCAACGTGGCGCACTACCAGTTACCACCTTCACATCCATTGACCTGTAGCCTATTTTTTCATGCCACTTTCATAGTTGTGGTGCGCCACCAGTGTGCGCCACCTCTCGCACCGCTACGGCCACCATGTTATGACCCTATGAAACTACGACCCTCTATCATGAAATTTTCTTATCATCGTAGTCACCGCTTGATCGATGATATCCCCAACCATTGGTGATGTTGATTCTATCATAAACTAATGTGACGATGATGATCAGGAAAATTGAATGAACAGGGGAGGAAGAAATTCACAGGAACCCCTGAGGTCAGCGGATCAGGCCTTTTTCATGTCAGCCTTGATCCACCAATTTTAGAATTTAAGAGTGGATAAAGAAAACCAATTCTAATCATAGGTTATACATGGATCCAATTTCCCATTTATTATCCCAAAATCAAACCCATCCTACAATAAAATGCATGATATATCAATCATCCAGTTCATTGAACGATTCACGTTCATCGTTGAGATTTATGGAAATATGGAAATATAAATTGAATCAAATAGACGCCCTACCTTGATGATGGATCGTTCAATGCATATGATCATAGTTTCACTACCATCATTCACCATTCCTCTATCCTCAAACCATCACAGTTGGGGAATCTTCATTTATCACCATTCATCACTTAACAATGGGAATCCCTTAAAGGTTCATAGAAATACTTGATCACTTCCCACAATCCCATATTATGTTAATACATTAAATAGAGGAAACGTTTTTCATTATTTATATTATGCTGAGTCGCAGCATCATTACGCTGCTCCATTAATAAAATAGTGTTACTGTTACTCTCAGTTTGCAATGTCGCTGCATTACAGCGAAACACAAAATTTTATAAAATAAAATCCTCTAGTTTATTTTATTTTATTCATGTAGCATTATCAGAAAAAGCCCAAAAAACATTTTCCATTGATATTAATTGGTTGTGGTTAAGTCATTATTAAGGAGAAAATCTTATTAAGAACACATCAGATGTCTCATATTATCAATTTGAGTTACCATTAGTGAGTTATCTGGATTTGAAAATAAAATAATTTCTTTAATTTAAATAATTTTATTTACAATTACATCCCAAAAACCAAATTTCACATCTGACCCATGTCGGCCAATGTTAGGCTCTAAATAATGATATAAAGGCCTCATAATGTCAATAATAGTTTCATATTTTTAATTAAAGTTACCATTCATGAGTTATAAGTAATTAAAAAATTAAATAATTTCATGTAGTTATTTTATTTAAATTTAATCATTTTTAAGTTTTCTCACTGTAGAACCGTGAAAAATAAAATTAAGTCATGCCTTGGGTAACCCCACTTCTCTAAACACAACAGCTCTCTTAGATTTCTGAGTTGGCATCTGCTTGAGAGTTATTTAACTTTTTTAGGAAAACATCTCACAGGTGCTATTGAAAACAGTAAATTTTTCAACAGATAATTATGGGATCTATAGTCCTCATAATCAAATTATATATTAGAACATGGCCTTTTGTTATTTATTTGAATTTTATTAAAATATAACTATTAAAATCTATGTTGTTACAGTGTGTGTATGAAATACTGTTCTGTGTGAAAATTTTGATGTCTCCTACAATGTCTGGAAGTAGGCATGTAATATTAGGTTCTAGTCATGCAATAAATTGCATGAAAGTGAGAGTATGTATGAAATAAGTGTCTGAAGATAAATATTTAATAAAAAATAAAAAAAATACCCACATGAGAGAATCACACTATCACATGTAACGTCTATGTACCATAAAGGGGAACCACCATCTTTCTATTTATAGGTGTGGACCGTCACCTTATGCACGAACAAAATAAGATTTTGAGTCAATGTGAATGTTTTTCATGCACCCATAGGAATCAATACCTCTCTTAAGTGTTTCCCACTGAATCATTTCTTCTGGTCCCCATTCATCTCAGATTCTAATGGGGATTTTTTTTGTGCTGAAATTATTTTTAAGCTAAAAATGATAATTTTTTAGAAAAACAAGGCTTCATCCAACTTGAAAACCCATTATAGGATTGATGAGGGAGGAGAACATAAGATCACATAGCTACACATGAGACCCCATTCCATCTTCAAAAACCTTACATGCTAAAGAGGATAAGATTGTCTACTTCATCCACCAAGGCTAGTATGATTACTAAGGTATGTGTGCATATGAAAAAGGCGTTTCAATGAAAAAATGAAGGTTTCACACAGTGCCACCCATGTCCCCCAAATAAAGTTCCAAGGGTTCAATTTTTCATCCCTAATCCCCCTGAAAAATGATAATACCATGGGAAAATAAATTCCACTCCTAAAACCATGCACCCATATAGAAAAACATTTGAGATATATATATATAATGTCTCCCCTCCCCCACCCCTTCTTTGGGGGTATTCTTGATAAGAATAAGTATTTACCTTCTACATGTAAATCTATAATTCAATGACATAACATAATACGGATCATCCATGGCAGATAATCTTTCAAGATTATCCTCCTATGGGTCCCATGATTAAATTTACCATATTTGTGTAATCCTCTCAAAAAAAAATTTAATGCAATAATGTTGGTTACAAATATCCTACTTGAGTGAAACCCTCACTTGTCATGTTACTCCCAATAAAGTGTGATCCTATGCTATTTACATATATGTGCTTTCCTTGTTCTTGAGCACCATGCTTGTGAAACTATTAAACATAAAGAATAAGAAATTTACGCACCTCATGTTCTAGACTTTGGAAAAAGCACACAATAATTACATAGTTCTTCCCATGATGTACCTATGCATTTACTACATTCATTTCAATATATTTTTCTTCTTAGCATAGGTTCCATAACCCCAATTTCCTCTCAGATTAAGTAACATAACATGAAACTCATGATTGACCACTCCTTCATGGATTTACCAAATACATGCTCCTCCCAATGGTGCATGAGTGTTAGTTATATTAGCTTATGGTATGACCAGTGAGTCCATCTTCATCTGAGATGCATTGTGTAAAACTCCATAAATCCACATCTTACTCATAGTATGTTAAAATGCATGAAAAAATACTCATCCCATGACATTAAACAATATCCTTACCCAATGCATCATGCATATAATACCTTGTGTACAATTGACATGGGATTATGCCACCTTTTACCTAATGTGATAAGTGGGGGATTATCCTTGTATCATAATCAATTGATGGAACCCTCTCTCCTACTACAAATCAAAGACTTATCATACTAGGTGGGTAACATGAAAAAGTTCCACCTCCTTCCCTAAAGAGTATTCCTATTTCAGTGGGTATCTCACATGCATAACCCCCAACCACCTCATCACCGGTCATATAATTACCCAAAAACATTAATGCATAATCCCCTAATTATCCCAACCAATATAAATCCTTTTTTCAAGGTTAGGATCCATGCATATTCCCCATCACAATCCTTATGATGATCCTTTCGTGGAATGATATATAGATCTACTACTCCATATTATTTATCAAATCAACCATAACTCACAAGGTATTATAGGTTAGCGGTGATCATGAAATCTACCCTACCACAATCTATATTGGGCCTCCTATTATGTATAATCCCCAACTACTCTGAACTATGTGGAAATTGATTCCTAACTAACTGGGATATGTTGGAATCCTCCTTGATGTTGAAACCAAACCATGATAAGTACTGACCAGAAATATCCTACCCCACTGGGAGACTACATATCCTTAGGGTCCCTTTAGATAACTCAACATTTTTCCCACACCGAACCATGATAAGTACTCTCCCTTTTGAGTGCCCTTAACATATATCGTTCATCATTATGGATTGGAACTATCACATGACCCTAACTTGGATCATCTAACTATGTGGGTTTCAATATCTATCATCTAAACATGGTACGTATAAATCATCCTTGAGGTTTAAGGTCAACCAATGGTAAAAATAGGTTCTCCCTCATGGGGATACACCTTACAGATCTGCCTCCATGAAGTGTTCTAATCTGTCCATTGGTAAACCTTCGAGGTGTGAAATCATCCCTTTATAAGAATTTTTTTGGGATCTACCTCTATAGAGCATTTTGATCCATCCATAAATAAAATTTCAAGGTGTAACATCTTAAAATTATGGGACACACCTCACGTATCCTTCTACATGGGGATTTCAGATCCCTACATTTGTAAACCAGCATTGTGTCTCATATTACATTTACGGTACACACCTCCCAAATCCACATCCACATACAATTACGATCCATCAATTTCTAATGATTCATGATGTGATATATTCCCTTTATAGGACACACCTCCTAGGTCCACTTCCATAGGGAATTCTAATCTATCCATCAGTAACCCTTCATGGAGAGATAGTCTATTTATGGGACATACCTCCCAGATCATCCTCCATGGGTCGTTCTAATCAAAAAACTGTTAAAGGTGGGAATATGTGAAAAAAATTTATCTAGTGTGTGCATACCATGTGATGATGTGTGGATTTTCCCCATTTATAACCCCAAAAATAACATCCTGAATGGTATGGGGACAATGGTTTTAACCAACATTAATTTTTTATTTTTTTCATTCAACATGTAGGCTTCACTCCTTAAAACAAGGATCTCTTCCATATAATTTTGGAGACCTATTCTATTTTCTGATCATTTCATTTTTCAATTTTTATTCATGGGGGATGTGTTTTGTCTCTTCATGTATTTTATCTTACTAGAAGTTCATTTTTGTTGGTCACATTAGTGTCGTTGAACTACATTTTTAGATCCATTTATCTTGTGGTGGTGTTATTATTTAACAGTTCTTGATATTATGTGTGTTTGTAACTTGAGGGTCAGTACTATTCTTTATGGTGTGGTGTTTTCAATTTCATTCACGTAACTGTGAAAAAAAACTCTTTTGACTCTGGTTATTAGGAAACACAATTATGAGGTGTGGGAATCATATGTAAGTACTATGCTTGTTATTGTGTTTTCCTTCTTCTAGTTTTGGATCCAGTTATGGGTGTGTGGGAATTTATTTTGTGGTAGGTAGTTCCACATCATCATTTTTTTAACCTTAATTTATTTGGTTTTTATAATTTCTTATAAAGAAAATGGAATAAATGATTGATTGATTTGTGTGTCTGTGGTTGAAACTGGGGTTTTTAGAAAATATGGTTTTCATATTGTTTTTGTAATATAATGGTTATTTTAAAATCATTTTTAAATTTATATACGAAATGGTTTTGAAATAATTGTTTTGATGATATTATTTGGAAAGTGATTCACATGGGAAACCATTGGAATTAGGTGGACTATGTAGTAATAGACTTATTCCATTGATATTTTCAGGGAGTTTACTCATTGGTTGTTACTCTACTCCCTATGACCAATTTTATAATTTCTTCTTAGACCATTTATGTGGTTCACTTGATGAGTTTTCCTTAGATATCAATATTTAATTCATATTTCTGGAGACTTGATGTTTGTAGTAATAAATTTCTTGGTACTATTGTTCTTGCTAGAAAATCCTATAGTGATCCTTCTTATGATGTTACTTGTTATTTTGGTTTTTTCAATTATTTCTTTTGATATTTCATACATGATTTGAACTTATTTGTTATA
Source organism: Viscum album (assembly GCA_963277665.1). Taxonomy (NCBI): domain Eukaryota; kingdom Viridiplantae; phylum Streptophyta; class Magnoliopsida; order Santalales; family Viscaceae; genus Viscum; species Viscum album. The sequence continues at coordinate 1,889,188,694 of OY728143.1, read as the reverse complement.
TTTTATATTTTATGAAACGATTTTTTCTGAGTTATTTGAAACTATAGAAAAATGGGATGTTTCAGCATGAATTCGATATAAAATATTTTTAATTAATTATCATTCTATATTTTCATTAATGTTTAGAATGTTTAGATTTTTCTACAGAGGCTCGTTATATATCACATGGGTGGGAGACTGCTGAGATTGTTAGCTCACACCTTGTGGACACCTTTAATAGTGCATAGACAAGGTAATGTATTTCCACACTGTGAAAGGGAAGGTCGCATGATGTGGTGGATAGGATTCGGTTAGTTGAGTTGGATATATGGTGGTGAGATAGAAGAATATTGTCCAAATATCATATTGACTATTTGTTTTTAATTTTTGGTATGGTCCTTTCATTTTGGAATCATACCATGGAGCTTTTTTGTCCTCTTTTATGTTATATCAATTTTTCTGTTTCCTTTAGTTATGGAATATAATTCCTATTATTCTCTTCCTATTATTATTCATTATATATATATATAAGAAACATTTTAAAATTTGTGTGGGGAGAAATCATTCCCTCATGTTGTTTTATTTCAAGGCGCTAGTATATAGCCAGTGGGGATCCAGAATGTCCTCCGGGTATGTGGCGGGTCTTGTAATGTCCCGATCTGTGTGGGTATCTATGTCATTTTTTCATACTATGTAATAAGTACTTATTTTTGAGTTAGTGAATATATAATTTATTTTTCATTGGTGAATAAAAAAATAAAATTTATTTTTTTAATATATAGTCAATTTTTTAGGTTCTGATAAATATAGTGGAGGAAAAGTCGATAAATTCTAAAGGTCTGATGAAAATTTATATATATATTATATACTATTATATTAAATTTTATACTATATATTCATGAAAAAATATTTATTTAATTCCTTAATTTTTAGCATGTCAATAAATAATAATAATAATAATATTTTTATAGACATGATGTTCAATATGGATTAAGAAGATAATAATGGACCATAAAAAATTTTATTTCCAAACCCTATAACTATTCAAAACAAATTATAATATTTCCAATAAAAATGTATGCCAATTTCTTTGGTTAAAATGAAAAAGAGAATTAAGTCAAGCACTAGATATTCCTCTCTCTACGAACACTCTAAAGAATGGTGTATTATCCTCCTCTCCTATACCACTTGAATCCATAAATATAATAATGAATTCATCATGGAAATTATTATTGGGGTGGTAAAGGATGAAAATCAAAATCATTAGGATCATCTATGGAAGAACTCATATATTCATATAATGATTAATAGAGGTTCATAGTACACATGTTGGTCCCCACAAGGGGGAATCCACACTTGATTCATACTATGATAAGACAGTATAATGTACAGACATTTTCATATTCATCAGTGAATAAAAAAGGCATCATAAGGTACTATTTTGTTCAATTCAGTTGTTCATGATGATATTGATCGATATACATCTCGGATTAACCATCGATTGTGAAAAAATAACCATGGTGGGAATACTCGAACGTTGCTACCCCTCCACCTAGAACCAATATGTGGTATCAATGGGGTCACATAATTATTTAAAACCATTTAATGATTTTAGATATATATATATATTTCACATTAGTATTAATTTTTGATTAATCATTATTTAATCCATATTAAAATAGATTCACTTCTAAATTTTCAATCTCAAAAAATAGTGAATATATAGATTAATTATGAACAGTGAACATTCAATGAACTCTTCCATAGGTGAAGATGATTTTGGATAGATAACTGTTGACGCTTCTTTTCATCACATTTTCTAAAAGAATGGAAAGAGAAATGACTTAGCACAAATTGATTCATCTTTTGAAGAAAACATAAAAAATTGACAAAGGCATGAACAAGGCTTAAAATACACAAGGGTCGCGCATGTTCCATCAATGTCGTGCAAGTATACTTGCGCGCCACCTAATGGCCGCGCATGTTATAGCATCCCGTCTTTTTATAACATAACTTTTCATTCCATTACACAGAACTGAGGATCTTTAAGGTTTAGTGTCTTGGAAACAAGGAACATAAAACATGAAAAAAAACATTCTTCTTAAACACTTGAAAGGCTTCTCCTCATGTTCACCCTAGGCTCATTACTGCATCCCATAACCTGGGGATATACATCAATAGGAAGGGTGAGCAGAAGGCCCAGCAAGGGAAACAAGTGAAACATTTTACATATGAACTTGAGATACATCAATAAAGTCATGAAAAGAACTTTAAGGCATGAAAATGAAATCATGAGGCATATCATAATAAAAAAAACTTTTTCATAACTTGAAGATGTGGCTACATCATTTAACATATACAATCATGAACATATCACCAAGTTCCATCCCCAAGGTTTCATTTTAAAATTACCAAGGTTATTCACCAAGGTATCGTGAAAATTGTAATCTCTAGTGGTTACATCATTACCCAATGCATTGGAGCGCTATCAGGGCGCACCCTTAAATTTGCCTTTATTATCATGTGAGCCACATATATCATCATCAAACATTTCATAAATAACCCACATAGCATAAAATAAATGGGTTTCATTTCATAATCATAACGTTTTAAAAAACTGCTTTAAAGACATGATCTTTACGCCACATTAAACCCACAGAAAGGGAAAGCGGGTCTCATGTATGTAAATCCCAGAATTTAAAATGGAACATTTTGATATATATATGTGAATACCCTTGTAGAAATAAGTGCTTTGAGTATTCACTTTATAACATAAAATAATTTTTTAGAAAAGAGAGAGGCATTTTGAGGGGAAAAATCTGCATCATAACGGCTAAGTTTCGGGGTTTTAGAAAACATTGAAATGAGAGGGGACATGGGTCACCCCCTCATAAATGATCCACAAAATAGTAGGGTGAAAGAATAAGAAGGACATATGGAAATTTTAATGAAATTTTAGGGACATACCATTTGAAATGAAAAACATGGAAGGAAAAAAAATTAGATTTCTCTTATGAAAATTTGGCAGCCTTACGGCGTGACTTAACTTCAAAAGAAAATGATTTTCCAAGATCAAATAGGGTCCCTCATCATATGATCATAATAGATCAGTATGATAGATATAGAGATAATTCCCCAACATAACAAAAAGTAACTTGAATGAATTGACATGAAAGTAGAACTTCAAAACGAGAAGGGTGAAGAACCACTTAAAAATTCGACAGCCTAACGGCGCCACTTAAAACATCAAAATACTGAATTGAAGAGATCAAATGGGGTCTCTCATCATATGAACATAAGAGTCCATTATGATATATATAGAGATCATACCCCAATATAACAAAAATGAACTTGAAATAATTGACATGAAAGTAGAACTTCAAAACGAGAAGGGTGAAGAACCACTTAAAAATTCGGCAGCCTAACGGCGCCACTTAAAACATCAAAATACTGAATTGAAGCGATCAAATGGGGTCTCTCATCATATGAACATAAGAGTACAGTATGATATATATAGAGATCATACCCCAATTTAACAAAAATGAACTTGAAATAATTGACATGAAAGTAGAACTTCAAAACGAGAAGGGTGAAGAACCACTTAAAAATTCGGCAGCCTAACGGCGCCACTTAAAACTTCAAAATACTGAATTGAAGCGATCAAATGGGGTCTCTCATCATATGATCATAAAATATCAGTATGATAATTTAGAGATCATACCCCAGCATAATAAAAAGTAACATGAAAGACTTGAATGAGAATAGAACTTGAAAACGAGGAAGGTGAAAGAATCCCTTAAAAATTCGGCAGCCTAACGGCGCCACTTAAACATTCTTAAAACGAATTGATGAGAGAAAGGGGGGTATCTCATCATATGAACATGAAATAGGAAGTAGGATGAATATAAAAGAACATCTTCCAACATAAGAACATGGAGTATAAAAGAAATGACATAAAAGAGATTACTTGAAAAGAAAGAGAGGGGTCGGATCCCTTATCTTAAAATGTAACTCTTAAACCTAAAAGGTTGGGACCTTGAGGGCTTGGGGTCACCTTGGGAGGACTCCTTGGGAGGTAATGAGACCAGAAATTCGTTGGGAATGAGTGGGGAGTCTAATGGATGAGAGGAGGGCTTGGTATTTATAGGGAAAGTGAGGGGACAAGGCATTAATGGCCAAGGGACACCTCACATGTGCTTTTCTCAAACCCATGTGCTCTCCCTTGTCATTTATCATGGAGTTAGGCCACATGGGCCCCCAAAACAATAATTCATCACCCTTGGCCGGCCAACCCTCAAAAGATCTCATGACATCATCATGACAACGTTATGATGTCATTAAACATACCGAAACCCTAAAACTGTATTTTTACTATTCACTGAAAATTCAACTTTCTCAGAAAAATCCCAAAATTTCACATTAACCAAATATCAATGCTCTGATTTCAAAAATGAAATCCATTTTATAAAAATAATTTTCTAATTATTTTTAATTTAATTTTTAATTAAAAACACTATTCATCGAAAATTCATTTTTTCAGAAAAAACCCCAAAAATTACCATAACATAATATCGATGCTTTGAGTTCAAAAATAAATTCATTTTTATAAAACTAATTTTCTATTTATTTTTAATTAAATTTTTAATTAAAAAACACTATTCACTCGAAAAATCTAATACTTGAATAATAATTAATGAAACCGTTATTTAACTATTTTATTGAATCACATTACTTAATCAAGGTGCCTAGATTATTTTAAAACTTTCTTTAAGTGAGATTACTAATCCATTTGGTCATATTACTAATCCTTATCATAAAATCACTATTCATAATTTACTATTCATCAAAAAATCAAGTTGATCTTATTAGACTCAAAATTTAGTACTGAACATAATTACAGAAGACCATTTTTTTAAAATCATTACACATTTTTAATTATTTAGGGTTTACATAAACATATTTAAAATATCCTTTTTCAAAAATTCATCAAAAATATCCATACTATATTTATCCGGTCATTTCAAAATTCATAAACTTCATCATAAGAAGAAATCCCAATTTTTATTTAAAAGAAGGATTACACAAGGTAGTTACGGTCTCGTTACATAACCCCTTATAATACCATCATAGGACCTAAGAGTAAGGTATGCTAGGGTGATAGAAGCTTGGGGCGGCTCAGTCAACATTGCCCGAGTAGTAATTTCTATCAGTTTGAACTTCTCACGAAGGCAATTCCGTTCCAGCTTCACATGATGAAGTTCGGCTTGGATTTGATCCAGAGCAAAGCCCAGTGGTGCTACCTCCTTCCCAAGCTCTGTTAGATGGGCTTCGATCGGTCCAAGACTACTAGGTGAGGCCATCGAATCTTCTTTCTATAATAATTAACCAAGATTACTTATATCAAAACATTTTTTTCACAGCGGTCATATTGACCGATGGTTATATAATAGTCAAAACCCACTGATCTCATTTTAATTATAATCATGTTTATCAAATAAAACGTTTTTTTTTGAGTATAACAATAACACATAAAATTGGGAAACATAATTTATTTAAAAAATTCGGGTCGTTACAATCTTCCCCCCTTAAGAAATTGCGTCCTCACAATTTTAAAATTGGGTTTTGAAATTTCATTGAAAGTCCCACATCAGAAAAGGAGTCAGTAAAACGATTACATTAAAATAAAGAAAGAGAAGTACAAAGGTCACCCGAGTTAACCCACACTAGGGTTCCATGTAGGAAAACATGGACATGGAGGAGAAAACAAAGGGTCAAGTTCTGAGGGAGAGTGATAGAGAACATGATTAAGAGAAAGTTAACCATGATAAAATCCCAAACTTATGATGTGTGTAAACGGTCTTTGATTACCTAGTAGGAAACGTAAACCAACAACATTTTTGTTTTACGTTTCTTTTCATAATTTTGAGGATTTCATTTACTACATAGAACAAAAACGTAAGAAAATATACCTACCTTCAAGTAGAGTTTCATCCTTTAACAAGTCCCTAACAACACTAATCTTTTCCCCAAATGATGAGAATTCAAAAACACTTGGTCTCATAAAATAACAAGAATCATCTTCTATAGAATCACATAATCTACAAAAGATTAACTATCTATTTCTTCTATCTTTAACCATTATCCCAAAAACAGAAAGGTTAAGGTAAAACAACTCTTCAAAAAGAAAGAATCCCATAGGAATGGAAACTACTTTTAAATCATCAATGTTCCATGGTACTACCCAAATTTCATCATAGACCATTCCCTAAATAACGGTTCTTAAAATTCCTCAAAACAAACCAAACTAAGATTGAAACCCAAATACAATAAGGATTTGATAACATAGTCTTCCAAAACAACTTCATTGTTCATCTCCAGACAACATCAACCACTCCTAACATCTTATAAAAAAAGTGGCTAACCTAAACATATTTTACCCAAGATAGGTTAGTCATTACCATAAGTAACCTAAATTACTATAAGTTCACCTTAAATTCATCGATTCTTCAAAATATAAGTCAACCTTACTCCTCAATGAAAATACCGTAGTAATCTATTTACCTTGGTCAAATATGGTTCCCAAAATAATGAACGTCTTCCAAAATAATAATCATATTTTAATCCCCTAATCATCCCTGTCATATTAATACGAAAATCGTCGCATTTCCTATCACATTGATTGTCGGAACATGTTCTTCCATTTCCCACCATTAACTAAGAAGAGAAAGCATAATTAGGGGCTTAAGTACTTAGCTAATAATCATGAAAAGGAACTGAAAGCATATAAGGATAACTTGTATATGAAAGGTATACCCTAACTTGTGATCTCCTAGGTTCCCATCTAGGTTATGAATGATCATATATTCTTATGTGAACCTTTATTTTATTTTATCTTTGTTCCTTTAACAATGGTTCATACCATGCTTATGAATTAACCAAAGCATATCCCCCGGGAGTGTCGTAACCAAGAGTGCAGCAAGGCCCGTTGTCGTGTACCATTTCCCGTTCGAGTCTAGCTCAAAGTGGTGTTTTCAGGTTTTACCCCTATGTACATCTGTGCCAGAGCCACTTCTACCTGCTCGTATCCAGGCAGGGATGTATTTGCATGGCAACCCCTTACTCAATACTCACCAAAATACCAGGAAGATTTCCTATATTAAACTTTTCTATAGGGTTCCTCCTAGAGTTTTCATATCCTAATTTCCACAAATAACTAAACCATCCTTTGATACCAACTATAGCATCCCGTCTTTTTATAACATAACTTTTCATTCCATTACACGGAACTGAGGATCTTTAAGGTTTAGTGTCTTTGAAACAAGGAACATAAAACATGAAAAAAAACATTCTTCTTAAACACTTGAAAGGATTCTCATCATGTTCACCCTAGGCCCATTACTGAATCCGATGAAGAAACAAGGAAGAACTAGCTCTTGTCAAATCAGGTAGAAGAATCTTCATTTAATGATAAAGAGGAAATGATGAACATGAGAAAACAACTGGCGAAGGGTGAAGTGCCAGTCATGTTTTGGCCTCTGGCTGACTCTCAGTATGACATTCCAGAGATGTTGATGGAAGATGGGATTCATGATATTCGTCTCAACATATGGAAAACTCTTTGTCAGTTGAAAAAGAAAGTAATATCTTATGATGAATATGAAAATCATGTTAAGATAATAGAAGGGTTAAAATGTGAAATTGACTAGGCATCTCTATCAGTCTCTCGATATCCGAAGGCTGAAAAGCATTAGAGATCCCTTCAGCATTCATGCCTTGGCGCACTACGAAGATTGCGCCAGTTAATTTCCAATGCCCCATCTGGTATTCATGTCAGAGGATGGGGTGTTCATGGAGAACTACATTTCAATATGTTCTCAAGTCAGCAAAGCCTACCGAAAATGGTCTCATTCAATGTTATTGCCCATGGCCGACCACATTCAATGGGTTTTGTTTGTAATCAAAAGCTTTTCCCAAAACATGCCTCAACTAGTTCTTCTCAAAATCAAGAATACAGAGAACAAGTTGTTGAATTACTCCTGCATCAAGAAAACGAGAATATTGAACAGACCTCTCATGTGGAGCAAGCACATCATCAAGTGGAAGAAGTGTCGAAAATCATCCAACGGTCATTCGTGACGGGTGATAAAAGTGGATACAGGTTGATGCATCCAGCTAATTTCCAGACCAAGATCCATAAGATCAGGAGATCTTTTAAGAAATTCTTAGACATAGCATGTCAAGAGCCACCCCAGCTTGCCAGACTGGGGAATCTATTAAACCAAGCCTCAGAATCAACAAATAGAATTAATGGAGTTGAGCGGTAACAGCAGGAACATCCCTAGTCCACCAGACATGGGACTTTTTCAAATCATCAATCCCCTCCTTAGATAAAGTTAGTCTTTTATCGATTGGGGAAGAAGGCTCAAGAGGAAAGAAGAGCCAAATTATCAGGACATTCCCTCCAAATTACGGTTCTTCAAGAAGTTCCTAAGGTATTGAATCAAAAATGGAAATCTCTCATCAAAGACATGGAAGAAAAAAATATCACAGAAATGATTATATAATGTTTTCGATGCGTTATGCATCAATCAATGTAATAAATGACGTTGTTGCTGATCCACCAGATGAGGATCACTTAGGGGACTCATATGAAGAGGTTCCTTCTCAAGAAGTTGTACGCATAGACACAAATGTTGAAGGTGTGTGTATCCGAAATCAAAGGATTACTCAGAACCTAGGTAATCCTTCATGTAATCCACTTTCCCTCTCAAAATGGGAGCCAAAAAGGGGAAAGGGAAGAATCAGGTTACATATCCTCTCTCTGGGGAAGGCCAATCACTCTCACTGGAGACAATATTTTCTCAACAAGAGGAAGAAATGAAAGAATTTATGATGTTGAACGCAGAAATACTTCAAGGTAGTATTCCACCTAAGCATGATAGAGTCAGTTAGCCAAGGGAGTTTTTTGCAGCTACTGATATGGATCAAGAATATCATCCTTTATCAGTACACCCTCACAAGTCTAATCGTACAGGTCAAGTGCAACAAAAATTGACAATGCTGCCATCAATTTCAGTACCAACCACCACATCTGCCCATGCTCCAGTTAGTTCACCTGTTCATATTCAAGCTCAACCGGATGCTTCTCAAAAGTTAATAAGTACTATTGAGTCATTAACAGCTCGGTTGGAAGATATGGAAGGGAACCGTGCATAGGTTCAAACTAAAAAAAGCATACCCTGAATGGGTAGATTCAATCTCTCCCCCATCAAATTTTGGGAAACCTGTATTCCCTATTTTCAATGGATTAGGTGACCCTGAACAGAATTTGACACATTACGTGTCTTGTTGCAATCCTATGATGGGAACTCCAGAGCAGTAAGAAGCAGTGAAACACAGATGCTTCGTGCGTACCTTTCAAGGACCATCTTTTTCCTGGTATACAAGCTTGAAATCCTAGTCAATTACCATATGGGAAGATCTCCTTCAATGATTTCTTCTTCAATTTAGCTCAACTTTTCGAAAGAAAACAGTTTTCGATCATACAATCTGTAAGCAATGGAAGAATTAAAGAGTCTCTGATTTCATTGCTCGCTGGAAGGGATTAACATATTCCCTGAGCTTAGCACTCCCTCAAGAGGAACTTTTTCCAATCTGTATGGAAAATCTGTGTGAGGAATTACGCACACCACTGATCTCTATGAAATATACAAGAGGGTTTCGAGACCTTACCTCAATCGCTCAATAGATTGAAGATTCTGTTATACAGACTAAGGCTAAATCTCATGTAATTCCATCATCTTCAGGAAGGAGAATGGGTAAAGTAGAAACTGCTACAGTTATGCTTAAACATGCACCTGTACCTTCTTCTACCTCAAAACCTTCATCTTTTCAAAGGGATCCACCTCCTGAGTGCCAAAAACAAAGACCATTTTCTCAAGACGATCAAAGTGATCAAAGACAAAAACAATTTGATGATCTAAAGAGAAAAACATACTCTTTCCAAAATAAACAAGTTCCTTGTTACTTCATTTCGGCTCTGGAAAATAATTTAGTTCAGTTGCTATGGCCCAAAAGGCCAATCAAGGAAGGAGATAAAGACCGTCCAAATTATTTCCCCTTTCATCAAATGTTGGGGCATCCCATCTAGGAGTGTTTTTTCTTCAATGACCTCCTGAAAAAGATGCTCGACTCAGGACAAGTAAAATTAAAAGGTTCTTCAGCATAGGTAGCATGTGTTACTGCTATAGTTTCAGAGGAGGAAGGTGAGTGGCAAGAAGTTAAGAAAAACAATGCACAGAAATATGATGATTGGATGGTCAGAAAGATGATCAACTGAACACATGCTATTTTTCGAACACAATTGAAGAAAAAAATTGTACCTTATGCAATGAATGTCGCAGAAAAACCTTCTTCATCAGAGGGAAAATCCTCAAAGAAATGACATAATTCAAAGAAAGAAAAAAAATCAGAAGAAGTTGACTACGTGTCAAAGCCTACGTTGTATTTGACCCTGGAAGACTTCATGCCATCTACATCAAATCAATGGGCACCGTCCCACCAAACGGCACAACCTAAACAGGATAATCAGGCAGATTCATCATCAGATGAAGAGTTTATGTTATGTTCTGTTAATATGATTCAATTAACAGATCCATATGCCAATCGCAGTTTCAATTTCGATGAACCTGAATTCCCTGTATCAAACAGAGGAATCAGAGAATATTCCAGAGGCTCAAGATATAGGGGAATAGGTGGATCATTCAGAAGCCACTATTCCAATTATACCCCTGCTAGAACTGTGTACACAGTATAAACTCATGGTAGAGCATTTCAGCGAGCTCAACATAAACAAGCATGTTCTTCTACCAATAACAAATTCAGTCCTGGCATAGTTATTTTGGAGGATCAGTTGGGGGTTCCACCATCATCCTATCAACATGTAAATAGATCAAACTGGTCTAATTTTCCAAAACCAGGAATACTGCCAACTCCTATCCAAATACAAGATGAATCAACATCCAAAGCATCTGCTTCCAAGGAACCTACTAAACCACATGTTCCTGTTGGTTAACGCAGACCTCTGGATCAAAATTATGATTTATTGAAAAACTTTTCTAAATTACCAGCCATGTTATCAATTCTAGATGCTTTAAATCTATCAAAAGATCTTCGGGAGGCACTCATCGTGGACTTGTCAAGTCCTCAGGAGTTTAAAACTGAAATTGCTGCAGCTAAAATCTATCACATAGAGAATAATCCTGCAGAATACCATGCAATAATATCTTTTACTGATGAAGATGAAGATGATTATTTTCATGGTCATCTTAGACCATTGTACTTATCTAGAAAGGTCAATGGCATAGACATATGAAAAACTTTCATTGACAATGGTTCAGGATTCAACCTCATGTCCATTCGTACACTTCGTTGATTGGGCCTCCCGGAATATGATTTATCTCCTTCTACCATGATGTTACAAGGATATGATAAAAATGAACAAGAACCACTAGGAGAAGTTACACTCATAACACAGTTTGGAGATCTTGTATCCAATTCAGATTTCATGGTTGTTGATCAAGACTCATCTTTCAACATCTTTCTTGGAAGACCCTAGCTACATCAACATGTGGTTATCCCTTCATCATACCATCAATGTCTCAAATATTGTTTCGATGGTCATGTTGGGACATTATATGGTGATAAGGCCCCGTTCAAGACATGTGAGTCTCAATACATTGAGGTTTAATTCTATCACATGAAATAAAAGGAAAAATCCACATGAAAGGAGATTATTGAAGTTAATGCTCCATATGGTTTGGAGAAGATTCCAGTAAATCCATTTGTGAATGTGATTATAGATTATGTGTTGCCTATCAGTCAAATTGACGGGATATACCCAAATCAAAATACTCTTATGTAAAAATCCATAATGTCAATTACGACAATCAAGATAGACAACATAGGATAAATTAGTGATCCTCTAAGCAGTGATGAAAGCCCAAATGGTGATGTCTTTATTTCCTCTGCTGAAATCCAACAAGTGTATACTTATCCAATCAGGCCAGAAGAAGTTATAACAACATCATAGGTGAACAATGATGTCGATTCTCAATACATCATCTCCTCTTTATTTCCCAAGGAAGACCCTTCATCATCAATTGGGTCAGAAATGGAAGCTTCTTCTTCAAGATGTTCAAATTTTAACATCTCTTCTAATCATGGAAATTCTGCTTTATCATATACTATGCAAGTAGAAACAGAAGAAATAACCCATATTGAAGAAGAAGAGGAAGATCTCAGAGATGCTCCTCCATCATTTGAATAGGGTATCTCTACCACCGTGGATAAACTCAGAGAGATAAATTTGGGTACAAAAGAAGATCCACAACCCACTTTAATCAGTGCGGCCATATCTCTTGAAGAACAAGAGATGTATATTTCCTTTTTAAAGAAAAATCGAGAAATATTTTCTTGGAACTATACAGAAATGCCCAGGCTTGATCCTGATGTTTCTACTCATCATTTGGGTTTACCAGAAGAACATCGAGGATTTATGTAAGCTGCGAGAAGAACACACCCAACTAATGCTTACAAAATTGAAGCTGAAGTGGATAAGATTATCAAAGCTAACATCATAAGAGAAGTTCAATATCCCAATTGGTTGGCTAATATTGTCCCTGTAAAGAAGAAGAACAGACAAATTAGAGTTTGCATCGATTTCAGAGACCTTAATCGGCATTGTCCTAAGGATGATTTCCCAGTTCTGATTACAAAACATTTAATTGATGCAACAGCTGGCTATGAATCACTTTCCTTCATGGATGGATATTCCAGATATAATCAAATCTGAATGACCCCAGATGATGAGGAATCCATAGCCTTTAGATCCCCTAAAGGTGTGTTTTACTACCAGGAAATGCCCTTTGGCTTAAAGAATGCAGGTGCAACATATCAGTGTACCATGCATCGTATCTTCAAACACTTTTTAGGGAAGTTTGTTGATTTCTATGTGGACGATTTGGTGGTCAAGTCCAAAAAAATTCTTAATCACTTGGCTGATTTGGAAGTCATATTCCGCAATCATTGACAACATAATCTGAAGATGAACCCCTTAAAATGTGCTTTTGGGGTAACCTCAGGAAAATTTCTCGGCTTTATTGTATGCCATTGTGGTATTGAAGTCGATCCTGAGAAGACAATGTCAATCCTTGGTATGTCACCTCCTCGAAATTTGAAATAATTAAGAGGACATCAAGGACACATAAACTATATTCGGCGTTTCATCGCCAATTTTTCAGGAAAAAGATTACCCTTCACCAAATTGACGAAGAAGGGAGTCACTTACTAGTGGAATGAATAATGTCAATAAGAATTCGATATTCTCATGAAATACCTCTTGAGTCTGCCGATACTCATGCCTCCTATTGAACGAATCCTACTTATCCTCTACGTGATAGCTTTAGAGCGATCATTGGGTGCATTTCTTGCTCAGAAGAATGATGCTGGGAATGAAAATAGCCTCTACTACCTCAGTCGGACTATGCTTGAATCAGAAACCTGGTATTCAAGAATTGAGATGTGCTTCCTGGCATTAATCTTTGCAGTTCAGAAGTTGAGACAATACCTGCAACATCATGAGGCCCAATTGGTATCTCGCAATAACCCGCTCAAATTCATACTTAGTTGTCCAATTCTTACAGGATTTCTAGCAAGGTGGGCAATTATTTTGCAGAAATTCGATATTCAGTATGTGTCTCAAAGGGAAATAAAGGGCCAAACTCTGGCTGATTTCCTAGATGAACACCCTTCAGTGGAAGGCACATCTTCAGATATTTATCTCCCTGATGAGGAAATCTTCTCTATTCAAGAAAGTCCTCAGGCAATGGAAATGTATTTTGATGGTGCTTCCAGAAGTCCAACAGGGAGGAAAATGGAAAATCCTAAAATCAACAAAGTTTTCTTAGGAATTGTGCTAATTTCTCCAGAAAAGGAAGTGTTACCTTATTCCTTCTTATTGTGGAAATGTGGTACCAATAATGAAGTAGATTACCAAGCTCTCATCGCGGGCTTGGAATTAGTGCTCCAAGCACAAGTGAATCACTTAACGGAGAAATGTGATTCAGACCTGAAAATCAAACAAGTCAATGGGGATTATGCCATAAAAAAAGAAGAAATAAACCCTTTGTATGATTACATCAATGAGTTAATGGCGGAATTCCTTTTGGAACTGACATTTTTGTATGTCTTGCGATCATAAAATGCTCAAGCTGATGCACTGGCTAATATAGCCATAGCTTTGGAAGATCAAAGTCGGGATGTGACAACCATCAGTATTGCCCACCGTCGTGAAATTTCACATTATGTCCGAATCAGAACAGAGGAAATTAATGAGATTAGTCCCATTCCTGAATTGTATTGTCTTACAACGGGATGGATGTCACCTATCAGGGAATACCTTCAAAATAGAACACTTCCACTTGATAGAGTCATGAAAGAACAAATTTGGTGATGTGTAGTCAATTGTACTCTATATGATAGCCCAGATCACCTAGAGAAAATTCTCTACAAATGTGGTTTTGATGGAGTTCTCTTCATGATCATTGATGGTGAAGAGATAATGGATGTCATAAAAGAAGTGCATGCAGGAGTCTATGGTGCCCACCAGTCTGATTAGATTCGAAGGCTTGGATACTTTTTGCCTTCAATGATACAAGATTGTGTTGATTTCACAATGAATTTTCATTCATTCCAAGTACATGTCAACATCATTCATCAACCTCCAGAGTTGCTTCATATAGCTAAATACTCGTGGCCATTTTCCACATGGGGAATGGATGTGGTGGGACCTTACCCTTTAGCTATGACCATGCAGTTTAAGTATATTCTTACTAGTAATAATTTCTTTTCCAAATGGGAAAAGGAAATACCTTTCAAGGAAGTCAGTTCTAAATGCATTTTCAGCTTTATCAAGTCTAACATCATTACCAGATTTGGTGTCCCTCATACCATATTGACGGAGAATGGCACCAACTTCTGTTCATCTGAGGTGATGAAATTGTATCAAGAATACAACATAAAATCCAACCATTCATCTCGGTATCATGTAGCAGCCAATGGCTAGGTAGAAGCCTTCAATAAGACTTTGTCAAATATACTGGAAAAGATGGTGGATAAAGATAAGAAATCATGGCCTGGTAAACTCTTCCATGCTTTATTGGCCTATCGTACTACCACCCACACTACAACGCGGTCAACTCCATATTCACTGGTATATGGAATGGAAACATTCTTACCCATTGATGTTCAACTACCCTCAATCAGAGAAGAGATTTTGGATCAGTCATCTACATATGAGCAATCTCAAAAGTGATTGAATGAATTGGAACAGTTAGATGATAAAAGATTGTGCATTTTGCACCACATGGAAGTCTATCAGAATCGAATAGCACGAGCTTTTAACAAAAAATTTTGTCTTCATTTATTCACTCAGGGAGAATTGGTATTAGTTCTTAGAACTCCAATGATACCAGGAAAGAAACCTCCCAAGCATGAGCCAGAATGGGAAGGACCTTTCTGAATACAAAGGGTCTACTCCAATGGAGCTTATTTATTAATTTAAATGGATGGAGAACTCATCACTACTCCAACCAATGCATGATTTTTGAATAAGTATTTTGTATAAACACAAAATATATCATCAATGGTCTGGTATGACTGTAAACTACACCACCAACCAGCAAGACGTTAAACTGCATAACCAACGGTCCATGCATATAACCCTAAAATATTTGCACATACGTCTAACATGGCGCTAAATTGTGTCCCCTTTATCCTCCTTTCTATATGAAGTTAAACTATACAGCAACGATCCATACATATAACCTTAAACTATTTGCATTCCTTTCATCTCATGTGATGTTAAACTGTGACGTCCTAACTACATGACGCTAAACTGTACAGACGTCCCTTACATCCAGTATGATGTTAAACTGCACCATCCATGGTCCATGCATGCGACCTTATACTATTGGCACTTACGTCCAACATGACGTTAAAATTTGAAAAAGACCCTAATACATCCAACATAACATTAAATGGTGTACTCTTTTGTCCTCACTGCATGACATTAAACTGTACAGTCCCCCTTTTGTCCAACATGACATTCAACTGTGTTGTCCCCATCATCCTAACTACATGACGTTAAACTATACAAAAAGTCCTTTGATACGTACTACATGACATTAAAATGTAATTTTTCTCTACTACATGACACTTAACTGTTCAACACTTATAGTCCTAACTGTATTACTTTAAACTTCATAGTCCCTTTATATTTCCTATATGACATTAAACTGTGCATTGTTAAGGTTGTGGTTCCCCCTTTTTTCTCACACCGAGTATGACTCGTGTGAGATTAGAGAAAACTTCAACCATAACACTCTCTCTGGGCTACTAACCTTCTGTAAGTCCCAAAAACATCATTTTTTAGGTCATTTTCCCCAAGAAAAACTTGATCTCTAATTCAATCTTTAATTGAACTATGAGAACATTGATCCTTGCCTTCCTTGATGGGTACGTAAGCAACCTCCCAAGGTTCAAGCCCAAAACCAATCTTTTCCCATCGGTTCACTTCCATCACATACGATGTTGATTCGTGAAACTGCCCCTAGAATCAATATCTTTACATTGGTTCACTTTCTTCCTTTCTATATGACGTTAAACTATACAAAATTTTTTGTCATGTATGACATTAAAACTACAATATTCATTAATACCCTCACCTAAGAGGGAACCATTATTTACATTGATTTTTCAATCATGTTTCATTCCAAAGACTACGTGCATACATGGCAATGCCCAAACCTTTTATCTTGGGTTAAACCGTCATTTCACTAAAGTCCATTTTCACCCTTCACATGTACGAAAAAAATTTGTACAGAGGGTAGTTCTAGAACTACGTGGGCTTGATTCCCATCCTTATGGGATACATAGGAAAATTCGAGTGTCCCTCGAATCCAGCCCCAAGTCTTTGTCCCTAACCCCAAATTTCACTTTCATCCCCTTGTATGAAAAGTCCCCATCAAAACACACATTGTGTATTTCTTATAATGGTCCATGCTCTA
This sequence comes from Viscum album, assembly GCA_963277665.1. Taxonomy (NCBI): domain Eukaryota; kingdom Viridiplantae; phylum Streptophyta; class Magnoliopsida; order Santalales; family Viscaceae; genus Viscum; species Viscum album. Next base: position 1,889,171,589 of record OY728143.1, on the reverse strand, counting down.
TGACCCTAAAATAAGATCTCTAATCCTTTTGCCCCACATGACATAAAACAGTGTTTTAAGAAATATGTATGGCTTGATTCCCATCCTTATGGGATACCTAGTGAAGTCCAACATTTCCATTCAGGACCCAGCCACAACATGATTATTGTTATCATTGATCCATGTATCTCTGCATACATTGGACAATACCCATCTTTATGTGTCATAATCCTAATCTTGAATAATTATATATCATTAAAACCCTTTTCTTGACTTCTAATCACAAAAGGCCTGAAATTCTGAGAGTTCTTTTGCTTGACCTTACATCACGTTCCCTTAAGCGGCCTTGCATAAATAGTCTACATAACAGACCTGTCAGACAAGAGATGCTATTATTTGACTATACAGCCAATTACCTTAGGTGGCCCTGCATAATTCAACCCCCTAACAGGTTTGTTAAATACTGGTAACTTCATTCTTGAGAAGAAAGCTTTTTTTTTTCCTTATTTGTCTTAATGACAATGTGTAGGGATCTACAAAAATATCCATCCTTAGCATACTTGTCCCCTATCCTTTCTCATGATTTGAAAGTATTCAAGTCTATGGTTTATATTCTTCTTCCCTATGTTTGGGTAAGACCTTAAGAGGAGTAATATTCATCCAGTTCTTCAATAATCATGTTTGGAAATATATTCTCTGTATTCAAGTACATCTTTCCATATTGCAAACTCTATACTGTGGAAAATTTGAATCTTCATAAAATTTCACTAGCTTTTTAGCACTAGGAAAAGTAAATTTCTGATAGTTCTTTTTCCTGACTATGCAGCATGTGACCTTAGGTGGCCTTGCATATATAGTCTACATAACATACTTGTTAGCCAAAAAATGCTATTTATTTGACTATGCAGCCAATTCCCTTAGGTGGCCCTGCACAATTCAACCCCCTGACGGGTTTGTTAAATAATGGTATATTTATTCTTGGGGACTACTTCTTCTAGTTCCTTTTAGCTCCTTTTCATATCATTCCTCAGATTCAAATTTTCTTAAGTCATAGTTTACATATTTTACCTCATACTTGAGTATGGTAATATATTTGTAGATAAATTTTCAAGGAATTGAGTCAATTCTAAATCATTCTGTCAAAGCTATTTTGATTTTAATCATTAGCCTTTTTATAGTCTGACATGAATGACTTAAAACTGCCAGATTTCTTGTTTTTCTTTTTCACCTCTGAATCAAATCCTCATTTCTCTCCAGATCCAACTTTGAGGGGGGAATTTTGTTGACGCTCCTTTTCGTCACATTGTCAAAAAGAATTTAAAGGGAAATGACTTAGCACAAATTGATTCATCCTTTGAAGAAAACATCAAAAATAGACAAAGGCATGAACAAGGCTTCAAATGCACAAGGGTCGCATAAGTTCCAACAATGTCACACAAGTATACTTGCGTGCCACCTAATGGTCATGAAAGTGACTTGCGTTCCCTAAAGGATAACCACCCAGGGTCTTCTCCAGCCTATAAATAGACCCTGTGGGCCACCCATTTTGGGATGAATTTTTTTTCTAGAATTCAGATACAGAGCATTGAACGCCCAAGTCTCTTCTTCAGGTCTTCCGGACACTTCTAAGGTAATTATTTACCTAGAATGGAATGTCTAAACAGGAGGATTAAGGTCTATGTGTTAGAATTCAATAACACTTGCGCGCCTAAGTGTTTTACTCTTAAGGGAAATGGACACACTTGTGTGCCGCCCTACTTATTCACCATAACTTGTGTTCCATATTCTAGAAAGCCTCTAGGGATGATTCTAAAGGCCTTGATCAAAGATCACCCAAATTTTACTCTAAGGGATTAAAATCGTGCAAATACACATGTGTCGCATAGGTATACCTGTGCGACCAGGACTTATGCACCCATGCAGTACATGTGCACCTTCCAGGACTTGCACACCCCTACCTTTTCAGGTGCCTTTCCTGCCCATTTTTACCCCTATTATGCCATTTCCACCTCTCCTATTCAAAATTCAGTATTCAAGAAACTCTTCAAAGCCATTTATGGCATGATTTCTTGATTTGGCTTCCTTATCTGAAAGGAATTATGTGGAATATCTCTAAAAAACTAGTGATTTACACATCTTCATGTCACTAACGATTGAGATTTCATTCATTCAACCTCATCCATTGAAATGAGAGAACCTCTTAACCTGGGACTCCTTTTCAGGACTAAGCCCCAGTCATAATTCTCTTAGCCTAGGCCTCCTTTTCATAACTATGACCCAGTCATAATTCTCTTAACATGTGCCTCCATTCCAGGACTATGCCCCAGTCATAATTATCTTAACCTATGCTTCCTTTTCAGGACTAAGCCCCAGTTATAATTCTCTTAACCTAGGCCTCCTTTTCAAGACTAAGCCTCGTCAAAATTATCTTAATATGGGCATCCTCTTCAGGAATAAGCCCCACTCATACATTCCATTTAACTTAGGCCTCCTTCTCAGGGATAAGTCCTAAGTCTCAAGTCCCCTAACCTGGGCCTCCTTCTCAGGAGTAATCCCTAGTCTTTAAGTTCCCTTAATTTTGGGCATCCACCATAGGAGTATGCCCCGAGTTCCAAAAAATCCAAATTCCCTTAACCAGGGATTCCTTTATAGGAGTAGGCCACATTCATAATCCCCTTTAAATGTTGGACTCTTCTTTATGAATAATCCCCAAACATAATTTCTCTTGACCAGTCTTAATTTACTTTTTGAATTGGGGTTCCTTCTCAGGAGTAAAACCTAATCATAAGTCCCCTCCTAATTTGAGAATCCTCCTCAGGAATAAGCCCCAAGCTAGAGTATTAAAATCTCCATAAAGCACATAATCCTTTGTGGAACTTGTTCCCAAGTTTCTTACCTGAAGTAAATCCTAATCATCATCTATCCGGGCAGTCATACATACATAATCCCCACTCATTTCATATAATTTCATCTTTCATGGCACAATTGTCTGATTTTACCAATACCCCTTGTTTTTCACACCGAGTATGACTCACGTGAGCTTAGAGTGTAAAAGTAATTATGACATATTTCTTTGAGAAATCAATCTTGCATAAACCTCATACTTCATTACTCGAACTACGTGGGTTTTGATTATTTTTCCAAAACAAAGTATACGTAGGTATCCCGTCAGCGGGTACGATCCCAACTCTGAAATAATCCATGTCCTCTTGAATGACAGTAAACATCAAGTGCCCCACTGACTGGCTTTAAAACCAGTATGGTCATCATAATGACCAATATACTTTTATGTATTTTTAATCATACCATCAACTAAGAATCTCTAAAAAATACAGATGATTCTTCTTCGATTAAGAACCTCAAATACATATAAAAGATTCTTTGAAATTCCTACATACAAATCATTGATTTCCAGACTAAATAAAAGCTCATTCATATACTTGGTGATGTAATAAGGATTCACGATCATAACTTAAATATATAAAGAGAGTCCTAGAGTAAACAATAATTCCCCTAAAAAGGTGTGATGAGTCCGACCTCCCATCCTCTCAACCAATAAAAATTCCTAAGCCTCATCAGTCCACAACTAATGAGGTCCTACCTTTGGAAAGTAGGTACAAATGGATATGGAATCATTAGATGTTTTCGGTTCTACGAACAAACCCATTAGAAACCAATTGGAAAGTTTGAACCTTCAATCAATGAGGTCATCCCCAATTCTAGAGGGAAACAATAACACAATTGTACAAAATGTGTAACGAGTTGGTAGACACCACATACCCATGTTTAATGCACTACGACAACCCATTAATGTAGTCAAAATTAATTAAAATTAATTAGTTTTAATAAATTTTTTGTGTATTTAATACACCTTATATCAAAAAGGCCATGTTGGAACATGATTATCCGTATTTCATTGCTTGTAAATTTTTTTGATAACTTTTATTGTATTTGTAAAAGATGAGACATGTCATTTCACATGGGCCAGGCGAATGGTTACACTATAACATGAAGACCAAATTATGTGTATCCCTTGTACAAGATATGTACTCTATTAATTTTTCTGGAAGGAATACACAATCAATCCATATGTGTGTGTTGTGAATAAATAGAGAATAATTGTACATGACTTATATCTAGATTATATATAACATCAAAATTACATAATTCATCCGAATTCAAAATTAATTTATTTAACATCATAATCATTATAAACATGTGTTAATGTTTCATTTATTTTACTTATATATTCCATGATATGAGATTTATATATATTTAATTTCTAATTAATTTCAATGTAATAATTTAAATATCATGTCATGTATAAGTCAAAATTATAATACAAAATTGCGTATATTAAATCATAACATGGTACTCAGATAACATTTTTTTGGTGTTTCATTTAGTGGGATCAAACATAGGATGAAAATATGAGATATTATGTGTATTATATATTCCACATGAGTAAACATTGTATAAATATAATACATTTTGTTATGTTTGGTTTCGTAGTCACCATGTCGGCTCCAAGGTACATTTTTGTACATAATATATTTTAAATCATTTTTTTATTTGTTTAAAATTATGATAGATGATAATCTCAATAATTTTTGAATGAGATTTAAGATAAAAAAATTGATTAATTAAGTAAGATAATTAATTTAATCGATTATGGTTTCTCTAAAATAATATTTGTTAATATTTATTTTTATTTTATTATAAGTGTAATTTATTTATAGATATGTATGATCTTAATAATATATTGGACCGTAATATGTTATTGGCTTAATATTAGCATATTATTAAATTAAATTGAGGTATTATGATTCATCCATCCTCCAATTATGTAAGGTACTATTTGTAACACCCGATTATTTTATATTTATTACCATTGATATAAACCGGAAGTATTCGATATATTTTTGTACAAGCAACCTTAATTCTAAATGAACCATAATAAAGTAATTCATTAAATCATGGATATTAAATTTGAATTTATTATTAGTAATAAAAAAATTATAGAAAATGAGTATAAAGGATTTAAATAAGTAAAATTTATTTATTAATGCATAATTAATAAGTACAACATTTTCTTTAATATCACTTTATGTTAAATAAATATGTTTTCTTAAAAACTGGTTTGATTTTAATTTAACGAAATGAACATTACATTAAATTTATATGGTTCTTATAAGTTTTAATCAATTAACTAAAAATCATTTTTTAAATCATTCTGTCAGTGTTAGCTAGGTTTGAAGTTTTAGTATATTCCAAAAAGGAATATTTTTTCATTGAATATTGAATATTACAAATTTCTTAAATTTTTTCATTTAAACACTCCATTATGTTTTCAATTTAATATTAAATTTAAATAAATAAAATTTACTTTTAAATGATCAACTTAATTGTACAATAATAATAAATAAGCATGCTTTTGATATAAGTTCATTTTCAGGATTAACAAATTATTTTTCTCAATAATGTGTTTATTCACCCAATGTGTTTTTATCTTAATAAATTAATTTAATATATATTGATTCGTGGTTTTAATTAATTGAATATATTTAATACTAGTCCTTATATTTTTAAATTATTTTTATGTTTTTTATAAACGATTTAATTGAAGGAAGATTTCATTAAAGATTAAAAATTAATTTTCCTAAAACGGGTATCCACTGTGGTTTATGATCTTATTTAAAACTAAATACATAGAATAAAAAAATTAGATATAGTAAAATTTCTTTCATATTTAAAATCATTATAATTTATATAATTTAATTTTGGAAACATAATTTTTAGTCAAATTGAATTGTAAAAAATGTAATATATTGTTACCATATTTGAGGTTAAAACGAGTTTACCTGGTGTTAAACCAATAGATAAGTGTAGGATTACCACCCGATCATGTATAATTTTTGTTTGTCAGATAATTTTTAAAAAAAATATTATAAATAGTTAAATTACAAGGATATTTTGATCCACATTCTTGTGAAATGGTCTTTATGTCATTGAAATCTTTTAATAAATTCCATGTGTGCCCCTCCACTTTGTTATAAAATTGAACATGTTATCCTCAATTATTTACACCATTTTATTATTATATATCAAACAATACCTATCCCAAAACCATCCTATAGTCATTCCATTAATCCTAGATCTTATATTATTCTTTTTATAACAACACATCAAGGCATAACGTGCAATCCAAAGGAGGTCTCTCAATGAATATGTATAGATCATAACCGGTCATTATCAACAATATTTCTTTTTATATTTAATGAAAAACGTTTAATATATAGAAAAATGATGATTTAATTTTCAAAAATATATTTATAATTTAGTAGTTTAATTTTAAAACCATCTACTAGCTCATATCAACCAAATTTTAGATGAAAGTATCATTCATGCATACATGTAGAATATCATATCCATGTAGAAATATGATTCATTTACCACCATAATAATTTCTATTTTTGTAGATGGTAGAATTGTTTTTTGTATATGATATTTATGTTATAAATTTATTTTATATATTTTAAATAATGTTTAACATTTTATCATTTCATATATCTATAATGGTAGTGCCACTCAGGTGTATGCATGTATTATCTTATTTACCTAGTAATGTAAATCATTTTTCATCACCACAATAAATTATTGGTTATAAATGTTTATATATAAAATATATATGATATTAATATCATTATTAAAAAAATTGTGTGAATAAAACCTGATCAATGTGAAAGTACCATAATATCCAAAAAAATATAATGAACAAAATTCTATTATAAATCGAAATGATGATGCTAATGAAAAATTATTAATGAGTGGGTTATAAGATGTTATATTTGAACCATGTATGGTATTATAAGTATTAATATGGTTACGATGTACAATTATAATATATTTTAATTTATTATATTAGATTTCGTGTAACTTATGAATAATGAAAAACATGAGGTCAGGGTTTTGTGTGAAAATTGAAATTTTTTCAGGATTATATATACATAAATTTTATGATGATGAAATTATTTGATATATCTTCGTTAAATATTATATTTTATATTATTATCTAGTTTTTAGAATATATGTTTTACTTTCATTTTTCCTCTTTATGTAATCTTGATACCGAAGGAATTGTTTTAGGGAAATCCTTCTAGATTTCTATCTTATGTCAAGAATCCTTTCTTTCATATCCACATATTCATTAAAAAATTATCAATAATGGGTTTATTATTCTCCAAATACTTATTATGGTCATTTTTTACCAATGTATGTATTTTTATAAAAAAACTAAAATGATTCTTATTTTTATTTTCTAAAGAACAACCTTTTGACTAAATAACAAAAATGTGTGATGAATTTTTGTATTATTATACACCACAGAAATAGATACCCCCACCATCATTTATACTCTTTTACATGGATCTTAAATTATAATATTTCATAGTTTATTTCTATGAAATTTATTTCCATAATATTTTTGAAATTTTTATATTTTTAATATGTGATTTCAAAATGAAAATTTTATTTTTCTCAAAAAATGTTCTGAACCTATTCTACGATTATTTTCCATCTATAAAGCCATCCCTTAATGTTTCTTAGGCTTTAAGGGGTATATGATTGAATGTTACCATATTTATTCTTTTTCTAAATTGTTCGCATTTTTTAACCTGAAAATTTTCTACAACCTATTTAATTTAAATAGGTTTAGACTTGATGTGATGATAATTGTTTTCATGATATTATGGAATAATCATAAATAGATTATGATCATGGGATGAATAGTTCCATTATAAACTAATAATGAGTGGATATATTATAAACTGGAGATCAGTGGGTCCTTTATATCCCTACAAATAATTGGGTAATACTGAAATATTTGAGAAACACAACTGAGATAATAGAGTTAAGAAAAAGGTAAGTGATGATGGATTTATCTAGATGGATGTTACTACTTATATTATGTCAGAAATGACGTGGTAGAAACTTCAATTAGTGGACAAATTCCACAATGATAGTTGTAGATGCTGAAAAGTGCATAAGTGCCGGAGGAAGTTACAAAATGGAAAAGTGAAGTTGTATTTGGACCCGGAGACCCAGTCTGGAGGGCCTGGAGATATTGTATGAAAAAAGGGATAAGTGCTTGAAAAAAAGTTATCTCATGCAGAAAGTACCGGGATTCGTGAAGAATCATGGTGCTAGTACGAAATAGTTTCCCTACCGCACACCGTGCGTTTGATATTTTTCACAGTCGCCTCTATCGTGCAATTATTTCTAGCAGCCATGAATTCCGCACCATCGGATTCCAATAAATAGATGGATACCCCCATCTTTTTTGGGGCTGAAGAATTCGAACCGCCTCTCGTGCGCGTGATTGGAATTCCGCATGCCTGTAATATAGACATAATGTATGGTTCTTCATCGCTTCAAGTCCCCCAGGATCCGCCTTCGGGCGAGATCCCCCTGTCATAGACTAAACTCCAACCCCCGTTCAGGGTCTTCCCATTGGGCACAATTCCTTCTGGGGCGCGCAAGCCGACCAAGTTGTGTACAATCCTTCCCTTGCACACAATCCCTTCCTCAATCCACAATCCCTTCATGCTGCATAAAAAACTTCAGCCTCCACTATTTCGTGCAAGAAAAAATTATTTCACACCATCATGGGGATTTCCACACCAGACCCCCTATTTCTCGCACCCCCCCTAGGGCTACGTGCAATCTCCTGACGCCCTTCACCTCAGTACTCCCCAGGCACCCTCTTGAGAGAATGCTCAATTACCCCCTTATGGGTGCCATTCGCAGGTGTCTTGTGCACCCCGGGCATCCGCATCATAAATGGTTTTCCCGTGTGACACTTTAGGTTCTTACGAAGTAACTTCAACTTCCCTTGGACAATCCTTCATGTTCAGTTACTTCATCTCATGATTCTTTGCATTGGCATGGTAACAGCTATTGCTTCTTCACATAGCCACACTAACGTAGACCCCTCGATGGTTCGCCCCGCGACACCCCTCACTACAGCCTTTCTGATTCCTTACCCTCCACAAGGGGAAGAGGGAACCAGTTATGTAAGCCCTAGGGGTGCGGATCCAACCCACCCCATCTGAGCAGCAGGACGTTAAATTTCAAGCACCTCATCTTCAAAACATGACGTTAAACATTGACCTGGCCCCGTGACTCGCATGCAGGGTCCCCCCCTTCTCGGATATTCACTACGTCCACTCATCTCCACGGGGATGGGATCATCCCACACGGGGGGGGGGTGATTTATTGGAGTGGAATTTTTCAACGGGGAATGACAGCCACCTTGGTGTAAGCCTCTATCCTTCCTTTCAGGAGGCAGCACCCCTGCTCCTTCTCACATCCTCAGTGCCAAGGCCAGTGGAGGGCATGATAGGGAACGAGGCCCCTCCTATCATCCTGGGTTTCAAATACCTCTTCTAGTGCGCTTTGTCTCCCTCGGGACTCCATCATGGAGTATGTACTGGCACCATGGGACACTCAACGTGTAAGCCCCTCTTTCATTCCCATGGACGCACCCTTCGCAACATGATCGTCAGGTCTCTGCTGGCTCTTGTTTCTCAAACCGAGCATGACACCCATGAGGTTAGAGTGAGCACCTGCCATGACACACCTTGGGTCATCTCAGAGCGTAATCCCCAACCATCCTGAACTATGGAGACTTTGATCTGTTCTATGGCATTGTACGTAAAAATCCTCTACGAGGTTCAAGCACCACCACCTTGGGACATCATTGAGAGTAATCTGCAAACATCCCGAACTATGAGGATTTTGATCCGTCCTAAGGAATGGTACGTCGGAAGCCTCCATGAGGTTCAAGAACCCCCACCTTGGTCCATCTCAGAGCATAATTCCCAACCATCCCGAACTACGGGAACTTTGATCCATGTCAAGGAATGGTACGTAGGAACCCTCCATGAGGATCAAGCCCCACCACCTTGGGCCATCTCTAATCGTAATCGCAATCCATTCCAAACTATGGAGACTTTGATCTGGGTCAAGCAATGGTACATAGGAAACCTCCACATGGTTCAATCCCCACCACCATGGGCTGTTTCAGAGAGTAAGACCCATCCATTCCGAACTATGGGGACTTTGATCCGTGCCAAGGCATGGCACGTAGGTATGCTCCATGTGGTTCAAGCCCACCAAATCATTGGCCTAGACTGTCTCTATGTTCTAGAGCCAATTTTTACGTTGGGTCACCTTAGAGTGTAAGCCCCAATCCATCTGGACCCCAGGTCCCTCTTCACGTCGGTTCACCGACTCCAACATTGGGTTGTCTTAGAGGGTAATCCCTAGATTCCCCCGTACCTCATGATGTGAAACTTCTTACCATCCTAAAGTACTAGGACTTTGATCTGTGCTAATACATGGTATATAAGAAGCATCCACGAGGTTCAAGCCCACCACCCGGTCGTTCTGACTCCATTCACGTCGGTTCGCCATCACCATTGGTCGCCTCATGGTGTAAGCCCCATTTTCTTCTCTCATGACGTTAAACTATCTCTACCACATAAAATATGAATACTTTGATTCCCTACCATTGGGATATGTAGGAGGCCTATACAAGGCTCAAGCCCATCACTCATTTCTCATCCTGATCTCTCCCTCTAGCCCATGTGTCTCGGTAATCTCAGGCCATAACCTTGAGACTATACCTACTCTGGGTCCAATCCATGTGTTCATTCTCACAAGATCCCTCTTAAGGAGTCCCATCATCTCACCGAACTACGCAGAATTTGATTCCCCGCCACAGGGAAGCATAGGAAGTCCCTTCGGGACTCAAGCCCAAAGCCATCGTCCATCCTGATTCTTACCCAAGATGCCACTTCTCTTTGAGATCATGTGACCTCACCCCCCTCCATAACATTTGTGAAGCCACCCACATTCTATCCCCAACATCGGTGTTCCCTCCTCGGGGTTCTTCAATCTGATCCACTCCAGCTAGTGTTTTGATCAGTCGGATCCATCTCTGCTAGATGTTAAAATTGTGGAATACCCTATGTTAGACATGGTAAGTTGAGTAAAACCTCATATACATGGAAATGGCATACAATTCCCTGATTTTGATGTGGGATGACTTGGGCTTCCTCTCCCTCGAGAAGCCCTATGATAAGGGACATGAGACAGACATGCCAATCCCCAGTGTCAAGACATGCCAGTGATGCCCCAACATTACCACTCTCCTAACTGAAGGTTGATGCCCTTACTGGACCCCTTGGAAGGTCCTGAGAGAGGAGGCGTAATTAACTGGTGCACATGATGATATGGTTCTAGGAAGATCTTCACGAATTATATTTTAAATCCATGAGGGAGACCCAGACTAGGTGACAAGCTTTGAGGAGGAATACTCATAAGGAAGAACTGACATTCCATCATCTTGTTTCAATCAAGGAGTAGTCATCTATGAATAAGGAGTGGATGCCGCCTGCCTTTGGAAAGTGGGAATGTGGGGTAATAGAAGCGCGTCCTCTCTGTGATGGAGGCACGCGCCCCGACGAAAGTGTCGGAAGTAGAAAATGGGGAACCCGACTTGAAGCCCCTCTCATAAGCTTAGAGGCCAGTAGTATTCAGTATATCAATGTATAAGCATGTCGTCTGACCTATTCATCAGGTACCAGGTCCCACTAAACAGACATGAGGTGAAACTCCCCATAATTTGGGACAATCAAGACGTTGAGCATTCCATTCTGCGACATTGTCCACGTGGATCCCTCTTGCTGACCATGGAAGACGAGACATCGTTGAAGAACTAGGTGATGATTCATTTTCGTAGAAGTATTAATGGGTTGCTACATAAGCTTTTGGAGTCAATTCCTTGCATCCAGAGCTTGATCACCTGCCCACGACGCAGTGGTAGGGGAAATATCAATTGGCATGTTTGGTCGACACTCCCTATCACCGGCATATGTTGAGTAGGGGCAGCGATATGATCGACTTGGATCGAGGCCCCAACTACCCCACGGGCAAGTTTGGTCAACTCTCCTAGTCACCAGCAAAGGTTATGGCCACTAAAGACCAATCTGTAGCAGTGTCTCCCATCGTAGAAGCTCACTCCGCACCACCACTACGGAAGGTGCGTGCCCTCCCTACTTCCAACCTCGGCTTGTAGGTTTTCCCTGCGCCACCTTCAACCCAAGAGAGGGTCTTCCCGAAGATAGAAACACTCCATATAGGGGGTCTCTCCCTCACTCACTACCCGGGGTACCAGGTCACTCCCCCTGCCGCGTACCACGAGCATGGAGACACAGCATGTTTGGTCACTCACCGACTTGGAGGTCCTCCACATGTCCTCATGCCAATTGTGAAGGTCCTCCTCACCCTAGAAATCTATGTGGTGGAAGCCAACCCTGCTTCATCAAAGATCATTATGGAGGTGCTCCCCATGTCCCTTTCAACATTTTTCCTGGTGCTGCTTGCACCCCGGCTTCTTCAGGTGGAAAATTTTTCCACCCTGGCACTAGTATAGCCGAAGGACCCCATTTCGGAAATCAAATCTTCCATGAAGAACTATCAAGAGGAAATAGAGAAGTTCACCGCAGCCTTAAGAGGAATCCTAGGAAAGCCAAGTAGGAATCAGGCTAGTTCGCTTCATAGACTCTGAGGCGGAGTACGATTCAGCACAGGATCCCTCTCTTCATCCCTCTGAGTCAAGGGATGGGGTAGGAAAGAGGTGCATCTACCTCGTGATCCTGGAATGAGAGATCCACAAGATCCCAGCTTCCCTCCAAATGTATATCTACGAGGACAAGACCCTAGTATATTTCCAAGGACCGACCACGCAGTCACTGCCATCGTCTCCAGAAGCAACCTCTACCTCGGAGCTGTCTTGGGTGGTCAATGACGGAGTATACAGGGCGTAACCCACCCCCGGCAGACACTACTTCTATGTCAGGAGCTCTCATCTTCGGCACATTTTATCGTGATATGGCATCCAGGTTGCTGAAATCCTTAGGGTATTGCACAAGATTCTGTAGCCAATTAGTGTGGTCGCCGTATTCTCCACCAGCCACCCTCCCATCCCAGCAGCCCGTCTTAGCGCTGCTGCCAGTTCCTCAACCACCCTCAGTTGACGAGTGGGGAAATCAATGTCCATACCTTAGATCTTAGCCGGGGAACTTCTGAACCATCCTCGCAGCGGGCCACATCCCTAAGATGTTTTGGCTAGTCGTCGGATCGAATTTTGGTAATCTAGAATTGCTCACCACAGAGGAGTTTGAATGTTTCCACCAGACCCTCTAGGTGACTCACCTTCATCTTCGCCAACAGCGGATGACATTTCCCGGGAGCCAAAAGAACCTCGAAGACAACAACGAACAATGTCGCCTGGTTGACCTGGCCAAACTCCCTACGATCTGACACCCTGAGCCACCTGGACAACATAGGGCCCACCAGCAACAGTGCGTTCATAGTTTCCATGTACTCTGCCATCTTATTGAGGAATGTACCCCACCCACACAAGTCCCTGGCTGGGGGTAGTACACATCCCTCCTCTACAGTGTGATTCGTCAGCAGCCCCACATGCTTGGAGAAGTTAAGGACATGCCTCCAAGAAGAGTGGTAGTCAACATGACCAATCTGTCGGGAGAAAAGAACGAGATGGGACTTATTGATGGGGGCATCCCCCCTAAGGCCGTGCTTCCACAAGATCTTCCAGGAATGATTACTCGCCAGCAGAGGAACCTTCAAGGTCTCCCTCCACCCACCGAAGCACTAGTACTGAGCCGAAATGTCAGTAAATTCAAAGAGAATGTTGTAGCTATCAAGCACTCCGACCCTTCCACATTAGTATAGAAGATGGAAAAGGAACCTAAGAAGGACATGCTATGGCATTAGCATGCTGAGAAGAAGAAGTTGTTCGATGAACTTCTGGCTAGGCATATTGTAAAGAAGAAACCCGACTATGGTGATCCTAGGCTAGGGCAGAAGAGGTAGGAACAACTACCCCTCAGTGAGATTCTCCCAGGAAACCATGATCATGATATATTCGCTGACAAGGAGGAAGCCGGAGCTCACATCAAGAGGGTGCAATATGTCTTGTCGGAGCCTCCCGAACGACACGACCACGCAGGGAACCCCATCCGGGATCCTCTCGCCACCCCAAGGGGCGCTCCACCAGCCACTCCATGAGCTTCTAAACTCAGCTACAAAATTGAAGAGCCCGACAACGTGCTCATGGTTAGGTGTCCCCGCCAGGATAGGGACCTGCATCTGGATGATCTGATGGTGGCACTCATTTCCCTCCTTGAAGCTTTTGAAATGCAACAAGTTGCTATCCCACCTGACAGCATTCTATACCCAGCATGGGTGGATGACATCCCTGCACTGCCGGGATTTTTGGAATCCCACCTTCTCCCCCTTTAATGGGAAGGGTGATTGTTTCCCTCAGAATTCGGGGATGACCTCCTAGATGGGAGATTCAAATGTTCCAATCGGTTTCTAACGGGTTTGTTTGTATAACCGGAAACATCCAATGATTCCACATCCATTTGGACCTACTTTCCAAAGGTAGGTGCTCATTATCTTGTGGACTGATGAGGCTTAGTAATTTGCATTGGTCGAGAGGATGGGAGGTCGGACTCATCACACCTTTTTGAGGGGAATTATTGTCTATTCTGGGACTCTCTTTATATATTTAAGTTATGTTCGTGAATCTTTATTACATTACCAAGTATAAAATGAGCTTTCCTTCAGTTTTGACAATCAATGATTAAATATGTAAGAAATTTAGAGAATCTTTTATATGTATTTGAGGTTCTTCATCAATAGAGAATCGTCTATGTCTATTTAGAGATTCATGATCAATGGTATCCTTCAAAACATTTATATAAAAGTCTCTTGGTCATTATGATGACCAGGCTGGTTTTAAAGCCACTCAGTGGGGCACTTGAAGTTTATTGTCATTCATAAGGACATGAATTATTTCATAGTTGGGATCGAACCCGTAGATGGGATACCTACATATCGTTTGTTTTGGAAAAGGAATCAGAACCCATATATTTCGAATAAGGGAGTATAATGTCTATGATTGATGGCTCAAAGAAGGATGTCATAATTTGTTTTACTCTCTAGGCTCACGTGAGTCATGCTCAGTGTGAGAGACAAGAGGTATTGGAATAAAATAGACAATTGGGCCATGAAAAATGTAATCATAAGAAATGGTTTGGGGCTTATGTATGTATGATTTCCCAGATAAATGAAGGTTAGGATTTACTTTAGGGAGAAAATACAAAAATAGGGTCCATAAAGTTATATGTGCTTCATGGAGATTTGAATAATCTAACTTGGGACTTATTCCTGAAAAGGAAACCCAAATTAGGAGAGGATTGATAACTAGGTTTTACTCCTAAGAAGGAATCCTAGATCAAACATAAATTAGGACTGGTTATAGAGAAATTAAGGGACATGGGGCTTACTCCTGAAAAGGAAGCCCAAAATTTATGATTGGGACTTATTCCTGAAAAGGAAGCCCAGATTAGGGGACTTGGGGCTTACTCCTGAAACGGATGCCCAAAATTATGACTGTGATTTATTCCTGAAAAGGAGACCCTGGTTAAGGATTAGGGTTTGGGGCTTACTCCTGAGGAGGATGCACAAATTAGGGGATGTGGGGATTACTCCTAATAAGGATGCCCAAATTAGAGGACTTATGACTGGAAATTATTCCTGAAAAGGAGACTCAGGTTAAGGATTCTCTCATCTTAAAGGATGAGGTTGAATGAATGAACTCTCAATCTTTAGTTACATAAAGATATGTAAATCACTAGGTTTTGGGATATATTACACCGAATTCCTTTCAGATAAGGAAGTCAAATCAAGAAATCATGCCAAAAATGGCTTTGAAGAGTGTCTTGAAGACAGAATCTTAAATAGGAAAGGAGTAATGACTTAAGAGGGGTAAAATGGGCAAGATGGGCACCCAAAAAGTAAGGGGTGTGCAAGTCTTGGAAGACGCGCATGTATTGCATGGGCGTGCAAGTATTGGTCGCGCAGGTATACCTGTGCGACACATGGTGTACTTGCGCGATGGTTAACCATCATTGAAATACTTGAGCGACTCATTATTAAATCCTTTAGAATCCTCTTGAGGTTCTTCCAGAAAAGGGACGCGCAAGTTCTATAGAAGGAGTAAGGCGGTGCGCAAGTGTGAACACTTCCCTTAAGGGCTGGCCACTCAGGCGTGCATGTGTTGATGAGTTTCAACACTTAGGCCTTCCCACCTCTCTTTAGATCTTCCGTTCTAGGTAAGAAATTACCATAGAAGTGTTCCGGAAGCTTTGAGAAGAGACTTGGGCGTCGGGAGCTTCAATCCGAGTTTCTGGAAAAATATCCTCCCTGAATGGGGGGCCCACATGGTCTATTTATAGGTAGAAGGAGACCCCGAGCGGTTACCGGGCGGTTATCACTTAGGTCGCGCAATTCACTTGCATGACCATAAGGCGTCGTGCAAGTAGACTTGCATGACCACTAGGCAGTGCACAAGTGTACTTGCATGACCATGAGGGAACTTACACGACCTATGGGAAATGTTCTCCTTGTTCATCCCTTTATCGATTTTTGATGTTTATTCAAAGGATGAATCACTTGGGACTAAGGTATTTCCCTTTTTTCAGTCGTTAGACTCTGTGACGGAAAGGAGTGTCAACAAAAGTCCCCCCTCAGAGTTGGATCCAGAGAGAAAAGAGGATTTGACTCTGAGGTGAAAAGAAAAACAAGAAATCTGGCAGTTTAATGTCATGCATGTCGGACATACAAAGGCTAATGTTTAAGGTCGAAATATCTTTGACCGAAATGGATTAGAATTGACTCAATTCCTTGACAACACATCTGAAAACTTAGTACCATACTCAAGTATGAGGGAAAATATGTAAGCTATGGCTTAAGAATATTTGAATCTGAGGAATGATATGAAAAAGAGCAAAAAGGCATTAGAAGAAGTAGTTTCCAAGAATGAAGTTACCATTATTTAACAAACCCGTTGGGGGGTTGAATTATGCAGGGCCACCTAAGGACATTGACTGCATAGTTAAATAAAATAGTATCTTTTGGCTAACATGTTTTTTATGTAGAATGTTTATGCAAGGCCACCTATGGGCACATGCTGCATAGTCAGGCAAAAAGAATTCTCAAAAATTTACTTTCCTAGTGCTAAAAGCCAGTGAAAGTTTATGGAGATTCAAATTTTCTAAAGTATAGAGTTTGTTGTATGGAAAGAGGTACTTGAATATGGAGAAGATATTTCCAGACAAGATTATCGAATAACTGGATGAATATGACTCCTACGAAGGTCTGACCCAAACGTAGGGAAGAAGAATAAACCATAGACTTGAATACTTTCAGATCATGAGAAAGGATATGGGAAAAATATGTTAAGGATGGCTATTTTTTTGCAGATCCCTACATACTGTCGTTTAAGACAAATAAGGACAAAAGAGGCATTCTTCCCAAGAATGAAGTTACCATCATTTAACAAACCCGTTAGGGGGTTGAATTATGCAGGTCCACCTATGGGCATTGGCTGCATTGTTAAATAAAATAGTATCTTTTGGCTAACATGTCAGTTATGTGGACTGTTTATGCAAGGCCACCTATGGGCATGTACTGCATAGTCAGGCAAAAGAATTCTCAGAAGTTTGACATTTTTGTGACAAAAAGTCATGAAAAGGGTTATAAAGATCTGAAAATATTTAAGGATAGGATTATAACACATAAAGATGGGTATTGTCCAATGTATATAGAGATACATAGGTCAATGATAACCATAATCATGTTGTGGATGGGTCCTGAATTGAAATTTTGGACTTCACTGTGTACCTCATAAGAATGAGAATCAAGCCATACGTAGTTCTTGAAATGCAGTTTAAAGTCGTGTAGGACGAATGTATGAGAGATCTTATTTTAGGTTCATAGAGTTCAGACCATAATAATGAATACACGGTATGTGTTTTCATGAGGACTTTTCAGCCAAGCTACTGAAAGTGAAATTTGGGGTTAGGCCCAAAAGACTTGGGGCTGGATTCAAGGGATACTCGAACTTTCCTACGTATCCCATAAGGATGGGAATCAAGCCCACGTAGTTCTAGATATACCCTTTTGTAAAAATTTGGTTCGTACATGTGAAGGGTGAAAGGGGACTTTAGTTCAATGATGGTTTAACCGAGGATAAAAAGTTTAGGCATTACCATGTATGCACGTAGTCTTTTGGAAATGAAACATGATTGAAAAATCAATCTAAATAATGGTTCCCTCTCAAATGAGGAAATCAAAGAGTATTGTAGTTTATTGTCGTACCATACAAAAGTGTTGTATTGTTTAACGTCATATAACAAGGACGAAAGTGAATCAAATGTAAAGATATTGATTCTAAGGGCGGTTTCACAAATCAACATCGTATGAGATGAAGGTGAAACGAAGTGAAGAGATTGTTTTTGGGATTGAACCTTGGGAGTTTGCCTTCATACCCAGCCTAGAAAGCAAGGATCAAAGTCTGTGTTGTTCAATTAAAGAATGAATTAATGATCAATTTGTTCTTGGGGACAATGACCTAAAAAATGTTGTTGGGACTTACACATGGTTAGCAGCCCGAAGAGAGTGTTATGGTGATGTTTGATCTAAGCTCACATGAGTCATACTCGTTGTGAGAAACAAGAGGTAGAAACAACCTTAACGATGCACAGTTTACTGTCATGTAGCAAGGACAATATGAAGGGATTATGTAGTTTAAAGTCTTGTAGTTAGGACTATTGGTGTTGCACAGTTTAGTGTCATGTAGCAGGGACAATGTACAGTTTAATGTCATGTAGGATGTATCACAAACTTTCTGTATAGTTTAGCGTCATGTAGTTAGGACGATGGGGACAATAGAGTTTAACGTCATGTTGGATGAAAGGGGGGGGGACTGTGCAGTTTAATGTCATGCAGTGAGGACAAAAGAGTGCACCATTTTAACGTCATGTTGGACGCATTGGGGATTTTTTCCACAGTTTAATGTCATGTTGGACGAAAAACGGACGATAGAGTTTAGCATCATGTTGGACGAAAGTGCGAATAGTTTATGGTGATATGCATTGACCGTGGATGGTGCAGTTTAATGTCATGCTGGACATAAGTACAGTTTGAGGTCTTACAGGACCTTTGATGATTATGTAGTTTAACGTCTTTTCGGACATAAGGGACTTTCAAATAGTTTATGGTCATATGCATGGACCATGGATGGTGCAGTTTAATGTCATACAGGAAAATGGTGTAGTTTAAAGTCATACAAGACTTTTTAGGGAAATTTTTCACAATTTAACGTCGTGTGGGACGAAGTTGCAGTTTAAGGTCATACTGGACCATGGTGTAGTTTAAAGTCATACATGACTTTTTAGGGAACGTTTTCACAGTTTAACATCGTGTGGGACGAAGTTTCAGTTTAAGGTCATACTAGACCATTGCTGTATAGTTTAACGTCATATAGCAAGGACGAACTGGTGCTGCACAGTTTAGTGTCATGTTGCAGGGACATCTTGTGAATAGTTTAAGGTCATACTGGACCAAGGAGGAGTTTAAGTTCATTCTGGACCATTGTTGTATAGTTTAACATCATATAGCAAGGACGAACTGGTGCCACACAGTTTAGTGTCATGTTGCGGGGACATTACAGTTTAACATCATGTTGGATGAAAGGGGGAGTTTAAGGTCATATTGGACCATTGCTGTATAGTTTAACGTCATATAGCAAGGACGAACTGGTGCTGCATAGTTTAGTTTAATGTTGTGGGGACATTACAATTTAACGTCATGTTGGACGAAAGGGGGAGTTTAAGGTCATACTGGACCATTGCTGTATAGTTTAACGTCATATGGCAAGGACGAACTGGTGTTGCACAGTTTAGTGTCATGTTGTGGGGACATTACATTTTAACGTCATGTTGGATGAAAGGGGGCGTTTAAGGTCATACTGGACCATTGCTGTATAGTTTAACGTCACATAGCAAGGACGAACTGGTGCTGCATAGTTTAGTGTCATGTTGCGGGGACATTACAGTTTAACGTCATGTTGGACGAAAGGGGGAGTTTAAGGTCATACTGGACCATTTCTGTATAGTTTAACATCTTGTAGCAAGGACGAGCTGGTGCTGCACAGTTTATTGTCATGTTGCGGGGACATTACAGTTTAACTTCATGTTGGATGAAAGGGGGAGTTTAAGGTCATACTGGACCATTTCTGTATAGTTTAACGTCATATAGCAAGGACGAACTGGTGCTGCACAGTTTAGTGTCATGTTGTGGGGACATCTGAAGGGACTATGCAGTTTAAAGTCTTGCAGTTAGGACTATTGGTGCTGCACTGTTTAGTGTCATGTAGCAGGGACAAAGTGAGAATATTTTGTAGTATATACAAAATATTTCTTCAAAAATATGGCATTAGTTTGATTAGTAATGAGTTCTCCATCCATCGAGATTAATGAATAAGCTCCATTGGAGTAGACCCTATGTATTGAATAAGGTCCCTCCCATTTTGGCTCAAGCATGGGAGGTTTCTTTCCTGGTATCATTGGAGTTCTGAGAACTAATACCAATTCTCCCTGAATGAATGAACGAAGATGAACTTTTTTGTTAAAAGCTCATACTATTCGATTCTGATAGATTTCCAAGTGGTGCGAAGTGCAGAATCTTTTCTCATCTAACCGTTCCAATT
The DNA here is from genome assembly GCA_963277665.1 of Viscum album. Lineage (NCBI taxonomy): Eukaryota > Viridiplantae > Streptophyta > Magnoliopsida > Santalales > Viscaceae > Viscum > Viscum album. The sequence continues at coordinate 1,889,150,900 of OY728143.1, read as the reverse complement.
CATTCAACTTCTTTTGGGATTTCTCATCTATAGATAACTGATCACAAATGGATACTCTGAGTGAGGGCAATTGAACTTCAATTGGAAAGACTGCTTCTGTTCCATATACCAACGAATATGGAGTTGACCGCGTTGCATTGCGGGTGGTAGTCCGATAAGCCCATAAAGCACGAAAGAGTTTATCAGGCCATGACCTCTTATCTTTATCCACCATCTTTTTCAATATATTTGAAATAGTCTTGTTAAAGGCTTCTATTTGGCCATTGGCCGCCGCATGATACCAAGATGAATGGTTGGATTTAATGTTGTATTCTTGATACAATTTCTTCACCTCAGAAGAAAAGAATTTTGTGCCGTTGTCCGTCAATATGGTATGAGGGACACCAAATCTAGAAATGATGTTAGACTTGGTGAAGCTAACAATGCATTCAGAACTGATGTCTTTGAGAGGTACTACCTCTTCCCATTTTTAAAAGAAATCAGTAGCAGTAAGAATGTACTTAAACTTCTTGGCCGTAGCTGAAGGGTAAGGTCCCACCACATCCATTCCCCATGTGGAAAATGGCCACGCGTATTTAACTGTATGAAGAAACTCTGGAGGTTGATGAATGAAGTTGGCATGTACTTGACATGAATGAAACTTCTTTGTGAAATTAACACAATCTTGTATCATTGAAGGCCAAAAGTATCCAAGCATTCGAATTTTATCAGACAATCTATGTCTAGACTGGTGGGCACCACAGACTCCTGCATGCACTTCTTTCATGACAGCCATTTTCTCTTCACCATCAATGCATCTGAAGAGAAATCCATCAAAACCACGTTTGTAGAGAATTTTCTCTAGGTGGTTTGGGCTATCATAAAGAGTAAAATTGACCACACTTCGCCGGATTTTTTCTTTCTCAGCTCTATCATGTGGAAGTGTTCTATTTTGAAGGTATTCCCTGATAGGTGACATCCATCCTGTAGTATGACCATACGGTTCCGGAATGGGAGTAATTTAATTAATTTACTCTGTTCTGGATTGAACATAAGGTGAAATTGCACGATGGTGGGCAATATTGATTGTTGTCTCGTCCCGATTTGGATCTACTATAGTTGTGGCTATATTAGCCAGCGCATCAGCTTGAGCATTTTGTGATCTTGGGACATAAGAAAATGTCGGTTCTGAAGGGAATTCCGCCATTAACTCTCTGAAATAATCATACAAAGGGATTAATTCTTCTTTTCTAATGGCATAATCCCCATTGACTTTTTTGATTACCAGGTCTGAATCACCTTTCACCTTTTAGTGATTCACTTGTGCTTGAAGCACTAACTCCAAGCCTGTGATAAGAGCTTGGTATTCGGCTTCATTATTGGTACCACCTTCCCACAATAAAAAGGAATAAGGTAACAATGCCTTATCTGGGGAAATGAGTACAATTCCTAAACCAACTTTGTTGAATTTAGGATTTTCCATTTTCTTCCCTGTTGGACTTTCGGAAGCACCATCAAAATACATTTCCCATGTTTGAGGACTCTCTTGAATAGAGAAAACGTCCTCATCAGGGAGTTCAATATCTGAAGACGTGTCTTCCACTGAATGATGTTCAGACAGGAAATCAGCCATAGCTTGGCCCTTTATTGCCTTTTGAGACACATACTGAATGTCGAACTGCTGTAAAATAACTGCCCACCTTTCTATACGTCCTGTATGCATTGGACGACTAAGGATGAATTTGAGCAGATTATTGCGAGATACCAATTGGACCTCGTGATGTTGTAGGTAGTGTCTCAATTTCTGAACTGCAAAGATTAATGCCAGGCAGCATTTCTCAATACTTGAATACTGGGATCTGCTTTAAGAATAGTTCTACTGAGATAGTAGAGGCTATTTTCATTTCCAGCTTCATTCTTTTGAGCAAAAAAGGCACCCAATGATCTCTCTAGAGCTGTCACATAGAGGATAAGTGGTCTTCCTTCAACAGGTGGTATGAGTACTAGTGGAATCAAGAGGTATTTCTTGAGAACATCAAATGCTTCTTGACATTCTTCAGTCCACTGGTAAGTGACTCCTTTTTTCAATAATTTGGTAAAGGGTAAACATTTGTCTGCCAAATTGGCGATGAAACGCCGAATATAGGCTAAGTGTCCTTGAAGTCCTCTTAATTATTTCAAATTGTGAGGAGGTGACATACCAAGGATTGACTTGGTCTTCTCGAATCGACTTCAATAACACGATGGCATACAACAAAGCCGAGGAATTTTCCTGAAGTTACCCCAAAAGCACATTTTAAGGGGTTCATCTTAAAATTATGTTGTCGAAGCTTGTGCAATATGACTTCCAAATCAGCCAAGTGATTAGAACATTATTTGGATTTAACCACCAAATCATCTATATAGCATTCAATAAACTTCCCTAAGAAAGGTTTGAAGATATGATGCATGGCGCGTTGATATGTTGCACCTGCATTCTTTAAACCAAAGGGCATCACCCGGTAACAAAACACACCTTGAGGGGCTATGAAGGCTGTAGATTCCTCATCTTTTGGGGCCATTCAGATCTGATTATATCCGGAATATCCATCCATGAAGGAAAGTACTTCATAGCTAGTCGTCGCATCAATTAAGAGTTCTGTAATCGGAACTGGGAAATCATCTTTAGGACAATACCGATTAAGATCTCTGAAATCGATTCAAACCCTAATTTGTCCATTCTTCTTCTTTACAGGGACAATATTATCCAAACACTTGGGATATTGAACTTCTCTGACGATGTTAGCTTTGATCAGCTTATCCACTTCAGTTTCAATTTTGGAAGCATAAGTTGGGTGCGTCCTTCTCGCGGCTTGCTTAAATCCTCGATGTTCTTTTGGTAAACCCAAATGATGAGTAGCAACATCAAGATCAATCTCAGGCATTTCCATATAGTTCTAAGAAAAAATATCTTTATTTTGCTTTAGAAAAGAAATATACATCTCTTGCTCTTCAAGGGTCATGGCCGCACTAATTAAAGTGGGGCGTGGATCTTTCTTTGTACCCAAATTTATTTCTCTGAGTTCATCCACAGTGGTAGAGATACCCTCTTCAAATACTGGAGGAGCATATCTAAGATCTTCCTCTTCCTCTTCATCATGTGCTATTTCTTCCGTTTCTACTTGCATAGTAGATGACAAAATGAAATTTTCATGATCAGAAGAGATGTCAAAATTTTCACATTTTGAAGAAGAAGCTTCCATTTATGACCTTATTGATGATAAAGGGCCTTCATTTAGAAAAAAAGAGGAGATGATGGAATGAGAATTGACGTCATTATTCACCTCCGATGTTGCTATAACTTCTTCTGGCCTGATTGGCAAAGTATAGACCTGTTGGGTTTCAGCAGATGAAATGAAAACGTCACTACATGTGTTTTCATCATTGTTTGGTATGTTACCAATTTCCCCCATGTTGTCTGGCTCGATTGCCGTAATTGACATTATGGATCTTTCCATAAGAGTATTTTGATTTGGGCCTATTTTGTCAATTGGAATGACAGGTAACACATAATCTGTACTCACATGTGTAAATGGATTTATTGGAATCTTCTCCAAACCATATGGAGCATTAACATTGGTAGTTTCCTTTATTGTAGATGTCTCTCTTCCCTTCATGTGATAAAATTCTGCCTCAATGTATTGAGACTCACATGTCTTGAACGGGGCCTTATCACCGTAAAATGTTCCAACTTGACCATTGAAATAGTATTTGAGACATTGATGGTATGATGAAGGGATAGACGCATGCTGATGTAGCCAGGGTCTTCCAAGCAAGACGTTGAACGCTGAGTCTTGATCAACAATCATGAAATCCGAATTGGATACAAGATCTCCAAACTGAGTTCTGAGTGTAATTTCTCCCAGTGGTTCTTGTTCATTTTTATCATATCCTTGTAACATCATGGTAGAAGGAGATAAATCAGATTCCTTGAGGCCCAATCGACGAAGTGTACGAATGGGCATGAGGTTGACTCATGAACCATTGTCAATGAAAACTCTTCAGATATCTACACCATTAACTTTTCCAGATAAGTACAAAGGTTTTATGTGCCCATGTACAAAATCATCTTCATCATTATCAGTAAAATATATCACTGCATGGAATTCTGCAGGATTATTCTCTATGTGATAGACTTCAGCTGCAGCAATTTCAGCTTCAAATTCCTGAGGACTTGACAAAGCTTCAATGAGTGCTTCCTGAAGATCTTTTTACAGATTCAAAGCATCCAAAATTGATAACTTGGCTGGTACTTGGGCCAAGTGTTTCAATATATCATACTTTTGATCAAGAGGTCTGCGTTTCCCAACAGGAATATGCGGTTTAGCAGGTACCTTGGAAGTAGATGCTTTGGAAGCTGATGCATCTTGTATTGGGATAGAAGTTGGCAACATCCTTGGTTTTGGAAGATTAGACCAATTAGATCCATTTACATGCTGAGATAAAGAAGATGGAATCTTCAATCGGTCATCCAAAATAAATGTGCCAAGAATGAGTTGACTATTGGCAGAAGAACTTGCTTGTTCTTTTTGAGCTCGCTGAAGGGCTCTACCATGAGTTTCTGCTGCATACATAGTGCTAGAAGGGGTAGAATTGGAGTAGTGGCTTCGGAAAGATCCACGTCTTCCCTTGTAACCTGAACCGCTGGAACTTCCACGGATTCCCTTATTTGATACAGGGAATTCAGGCTCATAAAAATTGAAATTATGATTGGAATACGGATCTATTAATTGAATCATATTAACAGAACCGAAGATTAACTCTTCATAAAATAAAGACTCTTCCTGACTAGCCTGTTTAGGTTGTGCCGTTTGATGGGGCGGTGCCCGTGGCTTTGAAGTAGATGAAATAAAGTCTGCCAGAGTCAAAGACAATTTAGGCATTGAATAAAGAGTGGATAACGCCCTCCTTTGGAATGTGGGAATGCAGGGTAACAATAGCGCATCCTCTTCCTGACGGATGCACGCGCCCCTGCGAAATTATCATGAATAATAGTCATGAGAGTGAAACATTTCTGAGGAATTGATTTTCTATAATTATTGTAATTTAAAAAACACATTTCATATTACTATCTTATGTTATCTTTATAAATTAATTATTGTATAGGATTTTACACTTTAAGGACGTTGTATTTTTTATAAAAAATCCTTAAATCATGATTCATGATTAATAATACATTAGAGATCCACTATATCTACTAAACTTGGGTTCATCCATGCTTATGTGTCACCACCAGAATGCTCCACGTCTCCCACTTCACCTCCCGAAATACCAATTTACCCCTAACCTTCTACTCAAACTCCCGATTAACCCTTCAAAAATCGTGTTCCACCGACGCCATTCTGGAGGCCTCTCCCCCCTAGTGTTTCCGTCTTCCACCAGCATCCTCCTAAAACTTGCCAACGATGATCGCATTCCCACGACCAGTCTACCTTCTTACGGTATCTAAATCCCAGCACCTTCCACCAACTATTATTCATCCACCTCCACCATCGACCTCCACCGTCTCCTTCCTGATAAAATATGAATCTATTTCCGTCTCAAGCCAAGATTCTCCATAATCTTACTCCCGTATGAATCTCAATCTACATCAGCTTCATTCGATGTTAAGGTCAGATTTCCACTCACTATCTCAACTATTCAGTCTTACACATCACGTATCGTCGATTAGGGGATTACAATTTCTTCCACTGCTCCGACGATAAGGGGTTTCCTATTTCTTCCACTGCTACGATGTGTACCTCAAGCGTCTACTACATCAAATACAACCAGAACCGGCAACAGAAATCTACTCCTTCAGCTGCTGGTGGATGAACGGTTATACCAACAACTTGCACACAATCCCTTCCTTTGGAACTATTTATAGCTACAGACTTCTGGCTGATGTGATCACCCTAAAGGTAACAATTTCATTACTGTCAACAAAACAATGAAACCTACATTATTAAACTGACTATGTATTTTACATTACCCAGGAACGGCGTAACAAATTTTTGTCATGGTTGACATGGTCAGTTTTTTATGTTGTATTAGTATGCGCTGAATGAATCCTTATAAGATATGAGGTTTCACTACATAATATAGCCAAGGTAATCTTCATTAGTATGTCTTCTTATTTTTGAAAATTATTGAATCTATATGTAAACTTGTTGTATGATTTTGTAGGTGCTCAAACTCCTAGATCATTACCTCTTATTCCACAACTATCACTCAAAAATAAAAATCCAGGTAAAACAAAAAATTTATTTTCTTTAATTTTTTTATGATTGGTCATGAAGCATTTAATATCTGAATGTAACACATAATAAAATAGTACTTGTCATAAGCAGGAATTCGGTGAACCATTCCACTGTGGTGGTGCATGGTTTTGATCCTGCATAATAGGTGACATGATGGACTGACTGGAATTTGGTGCAACATAATATTAGTGACATATTATGGAGTAGTTGATCATTTTATTTTATTTGAGTTATTAGTTACATTTACTTCTACTAAATATGACTTGATATGCATTAGACTAGTGGGTCGTTTTTTATAGTAGTGGATCTTGCATTTTCTATGGTTAGTGGATTGGATCATGTATTTTATTTCAGTACTGGAACATGTTTTTCCTATGAGCAGTGAAACATGATTTTTTTGGGTATTGGACCATGAATTTTGTAGTGGATCATTTTTTATAGTAGTGGATCATGTATTTTAGAGTAGGGGATCATGTATTATAGGTATTGGACATGCTTATCTCATTAGACGGCCTATGATCCCAACATCGGGGCATAAATACTTCTAGTTTCCCTTTAGGGGCGACAATTGACAATTTGAAGGTGATGTTTCAGTTGTATCTTCTACATGTACTTCCCACCTATAGGGTATTTTCCATAAAAATTTATATTTTTATGTATAAAATGATTGATAAGATTCTTTTATGTTATTCCTCTATGATTAATTATAGGTGGGAACCTATGGGTCAACCATTTTACTAACCTAACATTGGTAAAAGGCATCTACTAGGTGAGGGTTTGGAAAACCGGTGTGGAATCCCAATTAAATTTCCTTTACTGTAGGAATGTCAATTTATATTCAATGACGTATTAAAGTTATGTATTTCATGGTAACATTTTCTACGTTCTTATTTCACATATCCGACTCTTTCCTTATTTCCTGGATGTTATCCAGCTGATGTATATAATTTGTAATTTTTTAGTATGATTTTGATTCTCCATGGATGTTCTTCCTTAGAGGTAGTGAGTTATGTACTTTTTTAGTGTTCCACCTTAACCAGACAACTACATGCTGTACATTAGTTTCTTTATCTAGAATTTTCATTACGTACTAAAATAGCACAACCTCATTGAAGTCTCATGTTCAGGGAGTTTTTACTCATGGCCTCTACATATGATCACTCAAAAATAAGTTTTTAGTCCGTTTGACTTTTGGAAACCGATCCATTTCCATTGTTTGTTGTTTCATAAAAACATGTTTCATGATAAAAGAAATATGAGATGGAAAAAATATGTATTTACTATATTAGTTCAGTAGTGTATAGTTTTCAATTGATTTAATTCTACCAATATGTGGTTTCATCCAAATTATTTCTTAATTTTTTTTCTATGACAACACTTATATTGATATATGTTGATTTCCGTTTTATATCACTAATATTACTCTATTTAATTTTAGAATCCCTCTAATAATAAGTTCTACTTTAAAATCTTCTATTTTTTAACTATTACTTTTAAATGGTAGCTTTTTTAACTGTTAAAATTATTTTTATTGAATGTATTATCATCTGATTGCAGAGATTACACACACAGGCCTTCAAAAAATAAAGCAAGATTCATGAAGAGTAGGCTGCAAAGAGTATTATTTATATCAAAAAGTATGTATATATATATATATTTAATTTTATTTCATGTTTTATTCTAGATGATATATAATATGTTTAACTGATCACCCACATTACATGTTTAAATAATCACCCACATTAAAGGTTTGTCTATATGATATATAATCAATTTAACCGATGACCCACTTTAGCATCCATTGTACTTCTTCCAGCATATAGGCAGATTTACCATGGCTATTTTAGTTAAAACTATTTTAAGTCTATACATGTACTACTTTTGTGCAAACATGGTGCATAAAAACAAACACATCCTTATGTTAACAAACATTATACATGAAAACAAACACAACCTCATGTCAAACTCAACCAATTTTCAATTTTAGTAGTTGGGTGTGGTTTTCTGGGTGGATCGAGTAATAAGAAATTCACACTAGAAGATCCCCTAGAGTGGGTTTTTTTATGTATTTAAGATGAACTAACCAGAATTTAAATTGGAGGAATGTGTGAAATGTAAAAATTACTTGAGATTCCCCCCTTATTCTCCTTCCCAAGACCCAGGTTGATACTAAGTGAAACAATTTCTATATCTATATAGTACCCCTTATTCTCCATAATATACACATATTTATCTCCCTCCATCTTTGTAAATCTCTTCCAGTTTGATTCAGAGTGGGTGTAACATATGATGAAAAATTGGTTGTAGATTAGAGACACTATTAATGGAAACATGTCTTTTTAAAAAGGATTCCATGTATTTAGTCAGATTCATAGGTTATCCCGTTATATAACAAACCTTTTCATTTCAACTGTTGCACAAATAAAATATCTTTCAATTATGAAAAATAAAAGTATAAATCTATATTCTCTAGAATCAAATTTTCAGTGGAAGGAAACTATCATTGCTAACTTTTGGAAATTTAGTTATCATATTATTTTCCAAATATTTCTATCTTTTTACCTTTTTATTCACGCCACTTTATATTTTTATTAGTCTGTGAATGTTTGGGTTTTTATTGGACTTCTGATTATAAGTTTTACACCTTTGCAATATATGCATTTAGATATGATGTGGTACTACATGAATCTTTATTATCTATGTTGAGAAACCTGTAGCATAATATGATGTTTTAAGATGCAGTACTACATGAATATTTGTAATATTTTTTAAAACCATAAACTAGATACTATTGAGTAGCTCTTGGCTGCATCATTAATGTTAACATTTATATGGGAGGCACCCATCGAACTGGCTTTCTTGGGTTTTCTAGGTACACCACTTACCCATAGAGTTTTTTTTGATAATAAGGCCCTCCATTGAATTGATCATGCACCCAAAACTCAATTTCGAAGCCTTTTATATATCCCTCATGTTGGCAGCAATAATATATTTGAAGGGAATGTTTTTTTCCTCAAATATCAATAATTTACTTTTTTTACATATATGATTAGTGATGGAAACAAGTGTGAACATAATAGGTTTTTAACTTTATTTATCATGTCCACATTGAGAACATTTTTAATTAAGGCATTCATATGTCATGGAAAGGTTGCAGGCGAAGAGCAGGTGATGTATGTCCTCTGAATTTTTAGGAAATAAGGAGCAGACGATGCAAGCGGTAATCTTCCCAGGTATCAATAGTGTGGTGAATGAAATATGTTATGAAAAACATGTGTTCTGACAACTCCCAGGAATGGATCAACGAACATACCTTAAGGGCACTAAATTGGTATGTTTTATGTTATAATTTGTTTTGCATTACAGTGACTTGTCAATCTGTATTTTTTGACTATTATTTGGGTATTCTAATTACTCTAATGGACTTTAATAACATGTTTCATTACCGTCGTAGGATCGGGTATGCAACCAAATTACTTAAGTGAATGATAAAATTAACTCAATCCTATTCAGACAGATTGACTACTCACTGTATGAGGTGATGGCTGATTGACAATTTATGTTCAAATAGATTGAGAATTAATGTTCAGAGTGATTGACAATTTCTTTTATTTGGGATTTCTAAAAATAACAGGGACATGTATGTTTCTATATGGTGGTTACAATGGGTTCCATAGTTGTCCATTAAGGTACAGTTTAAACATGTATGGTTCAAGTTCTTCCAAATATGAAACTAAGGTTTCTAAAACATGTATATTTTCTGTTATATTTTGAATTATATTACAGATAGTTATAATTCAGTTTATTTTTTTTTCTTTCATAGCTGTTGCTTACCATAAGTGGTAAGTTATATAAGCGATTTAAAATATGTGTGGTTAAACAGAACCTATGCATCACTAGACTGCTCTGAAAAGTAAACAAAACCATATCATTTCTCTTCCCTCTCGGACTTTTTCGGAGGCAAAACCAACTTAGTGATCTTTCCATGATGGTCAAATAATGTTTTTAGCTGATCTTTGGTAAGGTTTTTGGGTATGTTTTCAACATAAAAACAGTTAACCTGAGAAGCAGCATAAGAAACATAATTTCTAGGATTTAGCCCATCCAACAGTATTAGAATAATTTTCAATCATCAATAGTGGATTTAACTATTTTTTCTCGAATATTCAGCACATTCATGGTTGTAGTACTCAATGAATAATTGAAGCTTTGATTTATATGTTGAACATTTAATTATTTTACCCTCATATTGAGTTTTGATCAGCTATTTTATTGCCATAAAAGCTAACCTATTGGTTCTGAACATTACACAAGCAAAACCCTTGCTCTTTCTTGAATTTGTTCCATCTATTTTTCTAAATTTAGTTACTTCTCCTATAGTTCCAAAAAATCCCCTTAAATCTTCCACAGTTTTATCACGAGAAAAACCGCCAATATGTGCCAATTATCCATGAGGAGTAACTACTAGATGTTCTGCAAGATCCATGCTCACTTCAAGGTATTTGTTTCTCTTTTTATCATTTGAAAAGCCTCCTACAGAAATAATCGAACTGGGCACTTTCTGGAGTTATTCACCCTTTTAAGATTTGAAAATATCTCAAATGTCCTACATAATTAGTTTTTATCTTTTTATTTATTATAATTAATACACATTGTATTTATAATGTTTCACTTGTTTTGTACAAATTTTGTTGAATGAGTCACATGATCTTGAAGTTGAAGATTCAGTGAAATGGTACGACATGATTATACTTTATGTTTTCTATTATTTTAGCTGTCTACATATTTAATCAACTTCTATTACAAAATTCTGTACCACAAATTTATGATTTCAATATATAAAATATAATAATTATTAATGTTGGTAAAGGTCCTACATACAGGGTGACAGGCTGGAGTAATGCTATATTTTGAAAAAAATACACCATCACAGAAGATTGGAGCAAGGTAATATTTTCAAGCAGCGGGTCATTTTATTTTTTTTCAGTTACTAGATTCCTTAACTTATAAAAAGTACGACTTATGATTCAATTTTTAGAGCAGTGGGTCATGTACTCTGTTGGAGCAAGTGAATATTTTCTATTATTTAGTTTGGTATGGGATATGATTTTGTTTGGTTTGGAGAAAGTGAATATTTTACTTATACGGAGTACCCAATTTTTTTTCTTAATATTATTTTTTCAAATTACATTATTTAGGTATTGTGCATACGATTATGGAACATGCATAATTATTTTTCAAATAACTGTTAATATTACATTTCCTGTTCTCTACCTATTGTTTTTACATTTCCTGTTTTTGTGTACTGTACAATCCAATAGTAGTCCATTTTATCGCAACACCATGTGCGAATATAAACAGCGTGTTTGAATGGTTAGTGTTTGTTATAAAATGAAATGATTAAATAGGTCACAATTTATTTCAATGCTATGTTCGGTATAGTATACAATACAACAAATAGTTTATTTTATTGCAACACCATGTCTAATTGGTAGTAAATTGTTATATTTTGCATTGATGAAATTTCACAATTTATTGAAATGTTATGTTTGGTATAATGTACAATTCTATAACAATGAACTTATTGAGTACTACAATGTTCTGTTTCATTGGTAGAATGAATTTTCATATTTAAAAATTCATTACTATTTATTAATCTACATAATTTTAATTGCACTTGTAGATTAGATTTGCAGGACATCTCTGAAGTTGAAGTCTTATTGAAAAACCACTTTTTTCATAGTAGACAGTAAAACTTCATTTAGCTAAAAAACTTCCACAAACATCAACATCATAAATTTTATTGCAATTACTAATTATTTTTCTTTCACATCAAATTACACAACGGGCATTAATTTTTCAATGGACAGTGTTAGACTTTTTGGAAGATTTTCCTATGGACTGTGTTAGCATTTTTGGAAGAGCGGGTGATGATCCATTATGCCCAACATGCATAACTTGAATGTAATTGAAATTGATTCACAATATTCCTTCAATATTATAATTTATTTATACATGTTTTCTTTTTTCAATAATTTTAATGGTGTGTTCATATTTTATCCACTCGTATCACATTATTATGCACCAATGCAATGTCATTAAAATATACTAAACATTACTATTTTTAGTAACTTTTACAAATTTCATTATCTTATTAAATAAAAACAATTAATTCAATATGTCGTGCATATGCACGGGTGAGTACTAGTTGTGTATGAATCTTTCACATTATAGGAATGTTATCATACCCTTTATTCATGTCTTATGATAATTGATTGATATCTATTATTTTTCCTATATAGATCATCTAAACTCACCCTTTACTATATTTCATTTCCCTAGTTTATCAAGAATGTTTTTATGTATGATATGGATGATAATGGTACTTTTGTAAATAATATAATCAGGGATGAAACGAAATATTTATATACCAATTATTTATGAATCCATGTTTCCAAGTACATTAAACCCTCACTATTCTTGATTGGATCGTATTTATTTTTATTAAATATTCAACTAATCAGATATAGTATTTAAGTATGAAATTTTGAGGTCTCTATAGTTGTTATCTAGAAATGATTTAATATTTTTAGAAACTATGATGAGATAACATTTGTATGAAATCTTATGATAGTCCTATGATCAGGTGAACGTCCAATATTATGGTAAATAAGGTAGTTTTGTTTTATTTCTAATTAACCCCTTCCTTGATATTTCAAATGGATATGGTTTTGGAAATGATGTGTTTACGGGTAATAACATCGAATGGAGTTAGTCGAGTATATCTTCGACATAATTCCTTTTCATGTTAAATGGTTCCATAATGAAACTAAGATTTAACACTCCCAAAATGTAAAAATAAGATAATTACCCTTTTTTATGATCCAATATGAAGGATTGAATAGATATTGTCCATTGATATCCCAGTTTAAAACTAAAGTGTCATAGATTGAAAAAATGTGTTTATATTTAGTCATTAAATGATTTATTTTTCATGAATAATCACTCTAATTTATTATTTTTAATTAACATGCTAAGCACATTGGTTTTCTATTAGGTAATTATGATTAGATGATGAAATGTAGGTGGTGACAGATACACTCAAATATTGTAATATCATATTTGATCTTAGTTGTTTGAACTCCTTTATATTATGATTAGTACCAAGTAATGATAATTCATATCCTCGTTAAATATATGTTTATAAATTATAATAACCATATAATAGTACAATGATCAAATCATAATTCTAGGATTCTTAAAAAAAATTAGGTTTTGGGTAAAATGATTCCGAAAAATATGGTTATTCTCTATTTAGATGAATTTCTTGTGATTTGGGTCATGTACTGGATTTATATATATAAATACCATAACCATTATCAAGGATGTTATGTAATATTATATATTTGGGAAAAAATATGACCAAAAATTGGTGCAGATATAAATATAAACATCAAATAGAAATTACATATATTTCTTGGTACTTGATTCTTATTCAAGGGGTTATTTATCTATTATGGTTCAGGATAAACTCAACATCGATGGTATGACAATTGTATGAGATTTTCATAATGCCTTTATGAAATATTTTCCAATTCATAGTGTGAATTGTGAATTATATTTTTTAGTAGAACTAATTACCACTGGTACACATATTTCAATGTCTCATATTTATTAGCCCCAAAATAGTTAGAGGAATTGAAGAAGAAATTATAGGATGATATTAATAATTGATTCATTTGGAAATGTGAATCATCTGGGGGTATACATGTTATTTATTTTTAAAATTAAATATTTATTGATGAAACTCTACATGGATTATATGTAACATAATGAGATCATGATCAAGAATAAGTATCCTCTATACTATATAAATGATTAATTTGATCAATTTAAAGAGGTAAATATTTCTCCAAGATTGATCTTTGATATTTATACTATAAATTTAATGCAAAAATTGAAAACATACTGGATGCATCCTTTTAATTGATGTATGTAATCTATAAATTTGTAGTGATGTCATTTGTTCTTACTAATTCCTATGTTGTCATTATGAATTTACATAATATTTGCTTTACATATTACCAAAATCAGTTTGTGGTATTATTTTTAGATGAGATTCTTATATAATACAATTGAAATAAATATCATAAATATTAAGTGATTATTATACTATAGACCATAGGGAATGAGAAGTAATATGAAAAATTATTTAGGTTCTATAATATTTATTTTTTGGGTTATGTAATCTCATGTCTTAGAATATCATTTAATCCATTATATATTGAAATTATTAAATGTTTTTCTAACTAACCACATTGACTAAGAGACATAGTTTTATTTTGTATTCTAGATATTATCATTTATTTTTCATGTATTTTTCATGTATATATAATCAAATCACCGTGGTAACTCAGTAGGGAGTAATGTTCCATTTGATGGAAAAATGTGAAGAGAATTTTGTGGAACTAAATAGAAGGCTGGTCGGTGAACATTTGTCCAAACAATCCTGTAGTAGAAAATGGATTTTGATTTATAGTGTTAGCTTAAACAGATGGATTGGATTCATGCTCGTGTAGAATGGTATGGTGATATCTAAGGTCTCATGATAATTGAATATTCATGAGGGAAATTACCTACACAATGATTTAGTGTGAGTAGTGGGAATATTTATATTAATAATATGAATGATTAATCTTTATAGAGAATGGTTTGGCATATATACTGATAAAAAAGAATTAATTTTATATTCAAATAGAAATAGTTTAATATGAAACATATATGATAGTTGGAGTAGATTAATGATTTTTACTATGCAATAAATTATGAAATGTGAATGTAAACAAATTGGTAGATGATTTTAGTAGAAAGAATCACTGCATCATATCTATATTAAGGATCAAATAATGTCTAATATTTTTGGATTTGAAAATTATTGACCCTGGAATATTTTTGATAGGTGAGAAATCTTCTATTTCGAAAATTATTGGTTAGAAATATATCCATGTAATTTTTAAAGAGGCATTGAAGCAGTACACAATGTTATAAAATATGGTGAGAAGTGTTCTATATTTTAACATTTACATTGATAGAATGATATTGTTAAATAACTGAGTTTGTTCTTAATCATTAATAGTAATGAATAAGGAACTATTAGAAGAAGATCATACCTCATCATTCTCTTTTAATATTAGGAATATGATGATGTATATAATTCTAAAAGAATATTTTTGATGGGTCAATATAAAGAGATATATTTTTGAGTATGT
This sequence comes from Viscum album, assembly GCA_963277665.1. Classification (NCBI taxonomy): domain Eukaryota; kingdom Viridiplantae; phylum Streptophyta; class Magnoliopsida; order Santalales; family Viscaceae; genus Viscum; species Viscum album. The sequence goes on along the minus strand of OY728143.1, from coordinate 1,889,135,374 downwards.
ATATCAATTTATAGAAAAATTAAAATCTATTTCATATAGATATATGGTTAATGGTATTTTAAAACATTTAAAATAAAAAAAGGTAAATGGTAAAACATCACTATATATTTCATCATTAGAACCCCCCCACACACACCACAATAAATAATTATAATGGTATTTGGGTTGTAGCTGGTAACCTTAAAATTCTATCACAATTCCCTATTATGAGAAAATATTTATCTCTCGATCAGATTAACAGGATATACATTAAAGAAGTGGTAATAATTCATGGTGTACCACATTTTTTTTAAATTTTATCGGGGTATGAGTATTCCCTCATTGTCCATGACAATTTTTCAGTAATCCCTAGATACAGAGTCATTTTTCATCACTCCTTATCCTTCATAGAAGTACGAATAATCTGAGAGGACCATTTAAACCATATAGGACATTTTTAGATTTTTCACTCTATATTTCAATGGTTGTTGGGATCAATTCATTCTTGTGGTTGATTTTCCATCCAATAATAGGTTTCACTCAAACATCGAGAAGAATCTTTGATAATCCATCTATTTATAGACGTATGGAGCTATGACATGCCGATGCAAAGATAGAAATAAATTTATTTTGATGTAATCTAGATATGGAAATGTTAGAGAATGTTCATTCCACTCAGCATCATATCAAGTAACATATGAGTTGGCATAAGAGTTATACTAAAAATAATTAGTAAGATATGGAATAAAATATAAATTTAGAGGTATTCATATGAATTTATAAATGTAATAACTGTATGATATTAAAAAAAGTTAAATAAAATCCCTGGTTATATTTTTCCATTTGAGTTTCTTTATTTTATTTGGATTGTTTCTTATCATATGAATAATCCACATAAACTATTTAATGTTCATGGTTTGTTTCACGAGTCTCTTCTAAGAAAGTAAATACATGATCCTTCCGAAGCATTGAAGTCAGTGGATTTACTATTAGAGCATTATATTTTCTATGAAGAGAGAGTTAAATAAATCACCGATCATAGAGATAATTTTTTATGGAATAAGACAACTCACCTGGTTAGTTTTCTTTGGAGGAATTAGTTTTTAAGGAAACTATTTAGGAAACCAAGGATGTGATGAGGAAATTATATCTAATTTGGATTATATCATTGTGATTTAATTTTGGGGGTTAAATTCATTTTAATTGGGTTATAATTTAACACCCCAAGAATTTATATGTATTTCCTTTAATAGAAGCATGATTTATTCAATAACATTCCCTACATACAACCTGAAATCTAAATGAATTTTAAAAATGCAATCCCATATAAACTAGCCATTAAATTAGAAGGTGAGATTATTAATATCCTGATTATAAAGAAAAATTAAAAAGGTTTAAAAAAATGTAAATTTATTTATTAATTTATAATATATAAGTATTAATTTATTATTAATTTCTTTTTATTCTATAAAATTATGTCTTCATTAAAATTATTTTCATCCTATTTTTTAAAATTAAAATTATAATTAATTAATAAATGTTTCAATTGTTTTTATGAATTTAATATCAATTTTAAAATTATAATTTCAATATTATATTATAGTGAATTTTAATAAAAAAAATGATTTACTTTTCAGTGAATAGTTAAAAAATAACTTGTTTTTTTTAAAATCTGTCTTTTATTTTATAGTGTCATTATGTTTTGAATTTGATATTAAATTAATATAAATAAATATTAATTATAAATTGTATAATTAACATTAAATGATTAAAAAGTATACAATATTTAAATATAAGTCCATTTTTTGGTTGTAAACAAATTTTTCTAAAAATCACTTTTATTTGTGAAATCATGTTTTTATCTAAATAAAAATTATAAATCAATATTTCTTGATTGAATTAATGAAATTAATATAATATATATTCAATAATATATAATTACATTATTGTAAAAAAATTAATATGGAAATTCAAGGATGTAAGATAAGTTTTCTAATTAAAATTTAATTCTTATAAAACAAGTTTTTATTATTGTATGATGGATTATTTAAATTTTAATTAACAAAAATATAGATATATAATATGTAAAAATAGATTCTATATTTAAAATAATTAAAATTAATACAATAGTATTTGAAAAAATTTGTTTGTGGCAATATTGAATTGTAACACAACTAAACTTCTCTTACCCCAAATAATGTTAAAATATGTTTAAAGGGAGTGAAACCAAGAGTTTAAGTAATGATTTTCACCTAGAGGTGTTTTGTTTATAAAAGATATTTTAACCTTATTGTATCCTATAATTGGATAATTGAGAAATTGGAGAAACATTTCCTACAATGCAACCTTGTATAATTGAAATAATTTAGGAAAATCAATGTCCGTTCATCTCTTAATATATAAATGGAAACCACTTTTCTTCCCTCATTCGACAATTTTTGTTTTATGGATTATAAAATCAAAATCCCAAAACACTATTATAATCCATCCCTTCATCTATGAACTTCTATACTTATCTAGGATAAATCCTTCAAGTCATAATGTGTAAACCAAATGAGTTATCTCAAATAAGTGGTATAGATTTTAACCTAGATATATCAATTTAATTTCTTGTTCAACTTCCTATAAAAATGTTCTATCCAAAATAATTGACCTAACTAGTATAATAATTATAATTATATGTTATTAAGAAAATTTCACAGCCATTTACAACATACTGTTAATACAATGTTTGATTAAATTATCACTCATTCATACATGTGCACTGATAATTCCACATAGCAGTACTATTCATTTTATATCACCATTATTAATAAATATTTATAATGGTATATTTAATGATTATATATAATATTTAGGTTATAATATTTGTTATAGATATTATAATTAATATATATCTTTTTTCCCTTTCTATCCATCATAAAATGGAAACATAACTCATGCGTACATAGGGACCATTGTCTCTACATAGTGATTTAATTCATTTTTAATCTCATCATTTAATTATAGGTTATAAATATGTCAAAAATTAGTACATATGATATTAACATAATTATTAAAATTGTTTAGATTAATAAATAATGATCAATGTGCAAGGGAAAAAACAATGAACTAAAAAAACATGAAAATCAATGAAGGAAACAAGCAAAATAATGAACATAAGTAAAGATTGACAATGAATGGGTGATAAGATGTTATAATTATTACATATATTTTATTATAGATATGAATATGTTTTTTATATAATTATAAAAAATTTTATTTTGATATTTATATTTTTAGGGAGATTACGAATCAAGTCAAAATTAATGAATGGGTTCTATGTTACAATCTCATTTTTTGTTGGGGTTGTTTTTTATTAAATCTTCCAATGATGAAATTATTTGATATATCACTCAAAAATTATATTTTTCTTCTTATCATAAATATATTTCAATATATTACATCTTTTACTTTCTTTTTTCTATCATTAATTACTAATGGGAAGAAAAAATATATTTTTAAGGAAACTCAACTAAATGCTTCTCTTAGACTGGGAATCTTTTCATCAATGTACCTATATTTTTTATAAATTATTTCCTTAATATATTTTATAATAACTAATGATTTATTAATTTATTTCTCACAATATTTTGGATTTTTATGAAAAAAATGAAAATGATTATTCATTTAATTTTTTTAATGAGGTACATTTGATGTTTTAATGAAAATTTGAAAGGTATATTTATTTTAATATACACCACATGAATGGATTAACTCACCATTATGAATAATAATTACCTTATAGGTTACATTATATGTTTCCATCATTATTTTTAATAATTTTTTTTTAATATTTTGGAAATTATTATATTTTAAATAATTGACTCCAAAATGGAAATTGGGTTTCCCTCATTAATATTTCTAATGACTGTGTAATTTTATTTTACAAATATAACAAAATATATTGATATTTATAATGATTTACTAGATATATGTTCCAATTTTAACATATATATTCATTATTTGGATGTTATATTTTTATGAGGATAGAATGTTTATTGAACATATTTCATTTTTATAGGTTACGCGTTGATTTAATGATAAATGTTTTCATTATCTTATGGCATTCATATGAATAAATTATTATTATTTGATGGTTGGTACAATTATAAACTATTTATGGGTAGTTATTTTATAAACCAAGTATTATTGGGTCCATTAAATCCCTCTAAAGTATTTGGCAATTAGGATAGAGTTAAATAACTCTTATGAGACAACAGTGTTAACAGACATTGAAGAGATAATGAATGTAACCGGATGGAATTTATTACTAATAAAATGTTGTAATTGACTGGGTAATAATTTATATTATTGAAAACATTTGTATAAATAATTAATTTTGAGTGATACATGACTAAATAATTGATTTTTTTATTATGAAAATTCCAGAAATGTATTCTTTAGTTTTATATTTTTTCTTATTATACATGATTAATTATTAATGATTTGGACACTTATGATTTAGGTATTTTCCTTTTGAAAAATTTTTATTCCAATAATAACAATTTCAATATTTAGTTTGGAATTTTTTATATAGTATAATCATTCAATAACACCATTATTTTTTACCTGTGCTCAGTTATGATTATTGATTGATATATCATCTATTTACCCTTAATAACCCCTTGATCTCACCCATTATTATCCGTACTTTACCTAGGTTATGAAAAAATGTTTTAAATATGATATGTCTCACTAGAGTACATGTTGTGAATATATTACTTTTAATTGATTTATATATTTTATATATAAGATTTTTTAATATCAATGTTTTCAAATACACTAAGAATTTGTGTTTCTTTCAAGGATCATATTGATATTTAATGAATATTATTCTAATAAGATGTAATATTAATATATAAAACATATGTTTACTATTATATATTCCATGTTTTTAATTTTGTTTAAAATCCCATGACTAGTTATTTTGTTCCCCTCACCTATGTGTGTAGGAAATCCTATCTAAAAGATATAGCCCCCAATCGAGTAGATGAGGTTCAAGTTTATAACTAAGGAGAAAACAATCCATGAGATAAATGGGTTGAAGGGTAAAAATATAAAACATTAATTGAGCCATTTTTTGTGTGTTTTACCCTATTTCAATGGAAAATTTAATATACACAAGATAAAATAACCATTATTGAAGGCTTAAGATCATTCTACTCTTATTATATTATTTTTATCATGTTGCATTGTAAATTTCATTATGGATGCTTTTTTTGATCATGTGTATTAATGAATTAAAAAACATGTTGTATAGAACTAATATTAATTGTTTTATGTGAAAATTTTATCTAATAAATGTTTAATCACTTAGGTTAGTCCACTTAATAAGAAATATCATGATATAAAGATAAAAGTGGAAATTCTCATGTCGATGATTATTATATCTCATTTATATATATTTTGTTGGTAGATTCTTAATGTAATTTTCTATGAATTGAAATATATTTAAATGTCCTAGAAAACCTATTTTTGAGTGCTTTCAATTATTGGGGAGATTTTATCTCGAGTTGTGGGTCAACTTAACCATGTATGAAATAAGTGTTGAATTCTACCATGAGACATAGAGTGAATAGTTTTAAAAGTGTTCATGAAATCTAAATTTAGGATTCTAGATTTGGGGATCCCACTCAACATGTCAAATAACTATTATTTGATGCATTTTAATGGTTATACCTAATTGAATACATTTGAATATCTTGGATGAACTCTTTCTATTTTATAAGAAGGGGTATATAAATCCTTGGGAATAAAATATCAACGAATTATGATATTTTTTATGTAATTATCAAATCGTATTGATTTAAATAAAATAATAGTAGATTGATAAATATATATATTTAATTACATCAATTATAAATGATATAATGTGTTAAAACATTTATATTTTTAATTGTTGAAACGTAAACTGTCACTTCAACCATATCATTGATATCTATACTTGATATGGGTAACCATCTCACCAATACTAATTTCCAATAATGTATAATGAACTTGTGAATTATTCGAAACCATTAAATGAAATTATATGTGATGTAAAATTGTTTCCCCAATGCACTTATCCAGGAAAGTGGTGTTGAAGAGTTATCCCTCCATGATAAACATTTGGGAAATTCCCTTTATGACCAATTTTTCATGTTAGATTCTTTGAATAAAGAAATTATAAAGTACCATGAGGACATGGATGTGTATAGAATAATTTCTCACTATTTTTATATAAATTAATATTAGGTAATAATAGAGATATAATATATCTAATGAACTCTTTACTTTCAATATTTTAGATTTGGGTCTTGTTGGAACTCATAATAAGGATGATTGTGTGTGTATTATTCTTAGACATCTTGGGTTTCAAATTCCAAAATTATAAACACACAAATATCATTTTTCCATTATTACCAATAACTTTTTACATTTTAATAATGAATTAAAAAAATATCAATCACATTAATACACTTTCGAAAAAGCTTACTATCATTATCCAAGTTAAAGATGACATTGGGAATGATAAACCTATAGTCATTACAGTGTATAATACAAGGAATAACAAGGATATTGTGATCATGATTAATTCTAAATAAAAATATCCCATGCACTATACGTTAATGTGGAATTATATTCAAATTCAAATGAATGAAAATATGGTAGTTTTTTTCATGTGGATATTGGCCTGCTAGAAGAAAACCACACCCAAAAGGGTGGGGAATCAAAAAGTTAAATTGTTATGTGGTTTAAAATTTCTATAGATTAATTTATTGGATATTGGAGACTACCCCCTTATATTGACAACCAGAATGACTGTTTAAATGAATTTTTATTTGTTCCCATAGATACTAAAAACATCATCTATGTATATTACCTGGAAATTGAAAGATTTATTTTCAAATATGGAAATACATAAAATATTTTTTATAAATAATGATTTATTGTGTTTGATAATAATGAATAATAGTAAATATTTACTAAAATATGACAACACAATATCTGTAATAGATAAAAAAAATGTTTCCATGAATCATATAACACCAAGTTGTGGAATCACCTTCTTTGTTATGTATATGAGAAGAATCCAGAAAATCACTATCTTGATATTTATTTAGAATAATTTTATATAATAATAACTGAAACAAGTTATACCGATTTTCATGTTAAAATTACCAATCCAAAATTTAGTGGAAAATGAGAAACTTCCATTCAGCTTCATGTATTGGTACACACTAATGTGGATATGACATTTTTTTAGAAGAATATAGTGGTAGATATTCTAACTTCACAACATTTATGGATGGAATGATTAGATATTTTTAAATATACTTATATGTTGTATATGTAAGTTGTCTTTTAAAAATTCAAATATTCAGGAACAAATTTGTGATTCCACATTGAATGAATATAAAGAATCTTCAATCTGAGAGAGGTGGTGAATATATTAACCAAGTTTTTATTAATATTATAAGAGAGTTTGAGATTCTATTCTAACTCACTATATTATACAAGATATATAAAATTTATTAGTGAAAAGATGAATCATGAATTTCATGCCATGGTAAGGTTGATGATGATCTATGCATATCGTTCATTATCATTTTAGGGGTATGTGTCACATATTGTAGTAAAAATTATAATATGTGTACCAAAAATTGTGGTGAAATTAATTCTATATGGGTTAATATAAAGGATGAAATATGTGTTTTCAAACACTCGTGTATGGGGATAAGGGGAATTTGCTAAGTTCATCTCAGGAAAAAAATTAACCCCCCAAGGAATGAATTGTATACTGATATGGTATCCTATGGAAATAGAGGGATACCAGCTATGCAGACCCTTAAATAAAGAATGAGTTTTTTAAGTCAATACATTTTTTAGAGAGATAACATCCTCTTTAAAGATAGTGGTATAATGATTAACATTGAGAATGTTGATTATCAAGATTCATAATAGTTTGGTATTGGAATAAATTCCACATGTCCCGATGAAAGAAGATTTTCTTCAAATGCGTTTACTCTATTGAAGAACAAGTTAGGTAAGAGAACCAGAAATATATGTTTTTCTCGTCATGGATGTTGCTGAATAATTATTTGTATAATATAATGAACCTATCTCCAAAAAATTGGTAGTTTTCCTAATGTAATTTTAATAATGGAAAGAATCCACGAATTAGGATATTGATTCCACATAAAAAAACCATGTTTGTGTTTAGTTCAATCATCTAGTTAATATAAAACATGTTGGATGTAAAATGGTATTGAAGATAAAACTAGACCTGGAAGGTAAAATAAATACCAATAACTCATTAATAAATTCTAATATATTTAAATACTATTCAGACATTAACGATGAAAAAAATACATTTTTCCAGTTTCCATGTTTAACTCAATTATAATTCCACTTGTTATAAAAACATAAAATATCAATGAGGATTGGTATTAGGATATTAAAATTTCCTTACATAATAGAAATAATCATTAATATGTAAATATGATTCAACCAGAGGTGTTTATTATGCCATCTAATGCCAAAATATTAATTTATTACATGTATATTAATATATTGAAGTAATAATTATGGCCATGAAGCATTCCACTTGATGAAGCTATCAAATAAATTCATTTCATTTGGAATTAATTCATTAAAAGTATTTATATGAAACTTATAAGGTGTGTTGTTATTCTCATTGTATTATATACTGATTACATATTAACGAATGTAAATGATGTATTAGTCATACAGTCAATTAATGACTAGGTAATAAAGAGATTCTCAATGATTGACTTAGGTGAGTACCATATATTATATTTAACAAGATCATTCATGATAGATCTAATAAATTTCTTTGACCTATTCAGGGTGTATACATTGATCAAGAAAATATATATATTCAGAATGGAAGAATCCAATACAGTGTTGCTTCCTGTCTCATATGGTATAGATCATTACAATAAAATGTTTCCATGGACACAAGAGGAGAAATATAGAAAGATAAGGATCATATAAACCTATATTATAGGATCAATCTTGTATTCAATTTCAAGTACTAGGATTGATATTTTCAATTATAGTAGTATTGTAAGAAGATATCATGTTAATACAGGTAAATATCATGGTCCCACTCTTAAATAAATCCTTATATATCTACAAATAAATAAGGATATATATCTTTTTTATGAGGGAGATGATGATCTAGTAATTATGGGTTATATTAATGATGTATTTAAAAGAGATCAATATTATTTGAAGATGAAGTCATAATATGTCAGGAACCTCAATAGAGGAATTGTGAGATAAAAGTGTTTAAAAATAATTTTATCTAATTCAATAGTGGATTCCAAGAATATATAAGTTTGAAATGGATCAAAATAATCCAATTGGTTGTGAAATTGTTTCCAAGAGAATGATTTTGTGGATAATAGTAAAGAGTATATCACATTATATATTGATAATACATCATTAGTGTCTCCTAGAAAAGGGTCAAGATCACATTAGCAGAAAAATAATAAACTGTACAAGTATCTTTTTTGGGGGGGTTTTAAAGGGTGTTGATGTTGAATTAAGTAGAGTTTCTATAGAAAAAACATGGTAGAACACATGAATAATTCCTTATTCTAGTGCAAGAAAAATTATCTTGTGATATTTAGTTGTATAGAGTTTGTTAGCAGGTGGATCTAGTAAATTTGGGAGTTTCTTGAAGTTATTTACTTAAAACCAACTTATATGAACTTTATGAAAACCTGTATTGATATTTCTTAACATTAATAATCATCTAATCATGTAACAATCGTAATTATACCCGAAATAGTATTTGATAATGTCTTAAAAGTGACTTCCACACTACAAGGTCATAACAAGACCCCTCTATGATGAAACCTATAAGTGCTAGAATAGTATTCTTTAATATGTTCTCTTTACATGGATGATATAATTTTATATGACACCAATAATACATAATATTAATAGTGAAGACCTAGAGGACTTTGTACAACATTGTAAAAATGTACACCCTTACTGACTTATAGTGTAGGATATTGTGAAAACATGACTATCCAATAAGAACTAAAAATATATATGTGTCATTGTATATTTGTATCTACAAACATGTGTATTTAACCTTATATATTAAGATTATTATTAATTGAAAAAACTTATCAAATACATTGATGTATTGATGAAAACCTTGATGACATATATTCATGGTGAGGTAGGATATATTAGTAGTGTCATGAGTAATATTGCTTTAAAAAATAATGAAAGAGTATATTTTTCAAATATTTATTAATGGAAGTTCATATCTCAGTCCATTTTATATAATTAAATCAACCTAATTAAAACAATTACAATAGTAATATTTTTATAATCATTGAACAATGAATTGATTACATAGGTTGATGAAAAAATAATGAAACATTCTCTATTAGATATAACAAGATAGTTGGATTATATTTTATAGTAAGTGTATGTATAAGTTTTTTACATTATTTAGAAATTATGTTAATTTTTTTGGGTTCCTTGTCATATTGCTATAAGATAACATGGGACTTTATGATACTTAACCTAATGCCATTGTGAATGAGTCTTAGAGGGTAACACACAAATTTTATACATAATATCCATTAAATAACAATAATAATAATTCATTTACATATTAACTAAATATTATTATAATTTTTTTAAGAATTATTCATTTTTAAAAAAATAAAACATCATCACTAATTGGAGAGAATATTTTTGGAGTCGAAAATATATTAAGAATTTATTTTCTATTTAGTGTGTAAAATATTTATTTATTTATTAGTGAATAATGTCGTGATATTTATTTGTTATTTAAATATTCATTATTAAAACCCTAATAAATATTTTGCTGGAATAGAAAATATAATTTAATGTGTTGCAAAGAAATAATATTCAAAATAAATATTATATGAAAAATTTATAATTAATTTATTCATGAATCTATAAGTAATTAATTAGTATTTATTGTGCATGTTGATAAATAATAATAATATTTTTATTATAATTATTTAGACATGTGAATATATATATATATATATTAATGAAATAATAAGAGTTCTTGAGAAATTATTATTTTATAATTAATGTACTATTTAATTGAAATTATTTTATTTCAAACAATAATACTCACCAATTGTGTTGTTCAAAACAACATAGATAATTTTCATAAGGCCTAGATAGACCCTCTATAAGAACACTCTAAATAATGGGGGTGATCCTCCTCTACCCCTCATCTGGATTCATGAGATATATAGGGGAATCCTTCTTGGATGTGATTTCCATGACAATGAAGGATGAATTATGCAAGGGTTAGGATCTTCTATGCAAGAAATATGAGATTACTATGGTGACATTTGGATGTACATGGTATATGTATGCATAAATACTAGAGGAAATATATATTTTATTCCACAACATAGTGATGGTATAATGTTGAGACAACTTCATATTCAACAATAAATAATGAATTCATCACTAGGTAATTAATTAATAGTTGAAATTGATTATAAATCATTGTGTGATGATCATTCATTTTCTGCCTCTTTCCCATCTGATAAAATATTTCGTTCAATTATATTGGTCTTTTCATTCTTCATCGGGGTACATCCCATATTAATCATCGATTATGATAAAAATTAATATTGTCAATTCCCTAATGATTATTTTTCTACGCCAAAATACATTAAATATATTATTGATAACATAGTGTGATAGATTTAGAGAGTAACAAGGATGTTAAATTCATGATAAATTCTTTTTGGTTGGATAGGTATAAGGGAGTTTTTGGAAGTGACCTTTGTTTATATGTGAAAAAAATCTTTTTATTGTATCTATAGTTATATAAATTGGGATAATTATAACGATCCAATGTTTTTCAATGAAAATTTCCCATCATATATTAATGTCATAAAATAAAATGAAATCACAACATAATGAACTAATAAGTGATAAGTGACCTATCAACATAAGTTTGTCACTCCTATGTTTGGAATTTTGAAAATCTGACATACACGGTTGTGTTCAAGATGAATTTTGGAGTCTAATGAAACAAAAATAATTTTAGTGAATAGTAACATACCCTTAGGAATAGTCACATACCCTTATGAATAGAAATATAACCCTTATGAATAGTAAATCATCCGAAATAAGAGTAACATTACATGTGAATAATAAAATAAAATTTAGACATCATAGATAGTGACAATTTGACCTTAGTAAACGTTTTGGTATTTTGTAAGTCATAAATAAATAATTATAAATAATTAATTAATTTAAAATAATATTTATTTCTCTGAAATGTATTCATGAATTATTTAATCAATGTCTCATAGTTTTTAGATAATTTTATAAGATCCTACATTATTTTTGAAAGCACTATAAATCAGTTTTAATATTAAAAACAACTTTTTTAAGTAAATTATGATTTTAATGAAATATTAAATTAATAATATTTAGAAAATTATTTTTGAAAAATGGACTACATTTTTGTATTCTACCCATTAAAAAATGGTTGGGGTAATGTTTTGGTATTTTTTCTGAGATACTTGAATTTTTGGTGAATAGTAGAATACATTAATTTACCACATTATTACATTTTAATTAAAACCCACTATTACTGACATCACAAGTGATGTAAGCACTGAAATCATGAAATAACATGCCTTATTTACTATTCTTGGTCATCCATGACTCAATATCCCTTATCATAGGGGAAAATAATAAACTAATGAATTTTATATTAAGGAAACCCCTCTCCCCTCCACTATAAAAGCCACCCTTCACTCCCTCTTTTCCTCACACATCTCAAGCTCCTAACCTCCTCCAAACTCTGCCCAAACACCTTCCCTAGCGCCTCCAACACGTCCAAGAGCTGCTGGTATCATCAAAAGACCATGCATAGGCCCTTATGGAGGTTCTCAAGAGGAGGATTCTAAAGTTAATTTCCCTCCCTCTTCTCCTTTAATTTCCTTTCATGTTCAAGTTCCTTTCTTGATATCTCCCCACCTATATTGATCCAAATTGTTTTTTAACTACAGTATTATACATATAGTATAATTTTATGATTCTAATGGGATATTATAACACCCCGCACCCTTTCCCTCTTAATTTTATTTTATTTAAGAGAACGTTGTTCATGAGGTGTTAATTTATCACCTTCAAAAACAACATACTCTTTTCTTCCATTTCTACCTTCATATCTGATCATGAAACCATTTCTATGGTTTATCCAGAATATGTTATATGTATTATGTTCTATTTTATGTTCTGTAAATAACCTATGGCCAAATTACTATGTGAAAACTTAAAACAAGTTCATTGTGATCCAAAAATCGCTCAAATTAACCCAAATAATCATCATTTAATTATTATCTAATGATTCACCCACATGGATCTAATATAATTCATTATAAAATCATTCAATATCATATAATATCACTAATAACATGTAATATCATTTTTGGATGTTTACCCATGTTCTACCCAAACATCAATATAAGAATACAAGTAAACCACCCAATAAAAACCATAAAAACAAACATCCCCGAACAATGTTTTTAAACTATATAAGTCATACAAAGGAACATAATATGACATAATGAAACCATAATGAACCCTATTAATGTACATATGGTTATATATTTCTAATTAATGAATATATTGTCATTATATAGGACATTAAAGAGAAGGAGGAATTCTGGTACAAGGTAAGGGGAAATTCTCGAACCCAACATTCATGCTTCGGGTTCTACCTCGTTCACTCAATTTTTGATATGGTCGATCCCTAAAAATCATTTGTGCAACATTTAAATTACTTCTATGGGATATAAATGTTTTCTAATGAAGTTTACGTCAATCCAAATGTTTCCCTAAAGAACTCTTCTCTTAAGAACTCAACTCTAACATCTCATTCAATGTTGATTGTTCTTGTATCAAGTATGTTGTTCTCTCTTTCTTTTGGGAAACCAACGTTTATGAATGTGTTATTATTATATGAAAACAATTCCTTTTCATGGGTTAGTTTTTTTTCATTTATGTTATATGTTCATTGTGGCATGGATGATAAATGATAATGTTATGATGTGACGGGTGTGCTCAGAATTATATAGCACAATATGAATGTTTAAATGTGACGGGTGTGACCGGCATTTTATAGCGCTACAATACATTGGGTAAAGTGATGAATCTCATGAGTAAATTTGAAATGATGTGTGAACAAGATGCTAGCTTGGTTCGCAAGTATGTGTGTTAGTTTACCACTAAGACATGATGTTTAATTTTTATGCATTTCCATATTATTCTCCTCTCATGTTCATGATATTTTGCCTATGTTATGATTATGCTCAGCCCATGATATATTGTTCTTATCTATCCTCTTACTGGGATTTTATCTCACCCATTTTGATGTATATCCTTAGGTGGCTACATGTACTAAGGAGAGGACAAGTGCCAATAAGAAGTAATATAAGATGAAATTAAATGAATGTTTAGGCTTGATGTAGTATTTGTTATGTATGGTACTACTTTTCTCAATACACTAAACCTTTGGATCCTATAAATGTAGTAATATTATGTTGTTTATATTTGAAATTATATAATAGTAATGTAAGAAAAGGTAAGGATGCCACAGTTGGTATCAGAGGCAAGGTTTAGTTAATTTGGGAATTAGGATTAGTGAACCCTAGAGAAAACCTCTAGTATGAGACTATGTAAAAATATGCACACAAGAATATTTACATAGGGATCCCATATGTTATGATTTTATTATAAATTGTTCAAATGAATAATTTATGTATTCATGACTTGTTTACTTATGTTTTCTTCTAACCTTTTCTATTTTAGAAAATGGTGGGAACCAGGAGAAATCATGCCCACAAATCATGTGAGGGCCAACGCAACGATTGCCCAAACGACATCCCCAATGAGTTGGGAGGTGGAGTTAAAAACATCATGGAAATGCTTACCCAATTATATCAGGTTATGAAAAATAACCATAATAATGGGGAACGTCCTCCTTCACCAAAGAGGGAGAAACTGGCTATCAAATGTTTTATTCAGCAACGACCACCGACGTTTAGTGGATCTTCTGATCCTCTAGTTGTGGAACAGTGGGTAAACTCCATGCAGAAGATCTTTTCTATTCTTCACTATTCTGAGATGGAGAAGGTGACTCTAGCTATTTATCATCTAGATAGAGAAGCTCGTCATTGGTGGTCTTTGATTAAGAACACCAAGCCAAGGGAGGATATTTAAGAGATGGAATGGGAAAACTTTAAGATAATGATTCTCAATAAGTACTTCCCATGAACTCTTCGCATGAAGATCGAGAGAGAATTTATAGAGCTCAATCAAAAAGAAGGAGAATCTGTCACAACCTATGAAATGAAATTTACAAGGCTTACAAGGCACGCTTCAGGTTTTGTTATCAACAATGATTGCAAAATTGATATATTCTTTAGTGGATTAAATCCAGACCTTCAAAAGGCTCTGGCAATTCGGGACTTTGGGAGTTATGAAGAAGTTGTTCGGTGTGCTGTCAAAGTGGATATGGAGTTTGGAGAATGGTCTCATGGATATGGTGATTAGAAAAGAAATATGGAGTTTCACTCTGGTGGATCTAATGGTAAAGGCAGGAAGAAAAATCAATGACCAACATGCCAAAAATTTGGGAAGTTGCATCTTGGGAACTGCCTCAAAGGAATGGGGAAATGAATCAATTGTGGGAAAGAAGGACACCAGGCTCAAGAGTGTCTAAAAGACATGAAAAGGAAGGATAATTTTGATGATGAATGGACAGAACCACTCGTGGTTCAATGCTACAACTGTAGGGAGCTAGTGCACTATACAAACCAGTTCACTAATCCTCGAGATCTTGAGGGTAATCAGCGTCAGCAACCACCAAAGACAAAGGAACAAGGGAAGGCTTATGCCATCACTTCTGTGGAGGTGGAGCATGATAATTAAGTCGTACAAGGTAAACATCCTATTCACTCAAGAATGGAAAAAGTCTTATTTGATTCTGGTTCTACGCATTCCTTTATATTTTGAAAGTTTTCTAGAACTATAGAATGGAAGCCCCGAAACCTTGATGTAGAGATATCTGTAAAAACACCAAGTGGTGCAATCATTGCAACCCAAGTGTTGGACTCTTCACTTGTTGGTGTACGTGGGAAGATTATTCCGGAAAATCTCGTAATAATTACCTTGGTGGAATTCGATGCTATAATGGGAATGGACTAGCACTCGTTATATAGAGCACATATCAACTGTCGAGAAAAGGAAATATCTTTTCATATTCTGAACCATCCCATGCTCCTTTACAAATTCAAGGAAGACCATGAATCTACTTTAAAAACCCCTTCAATGGTGTGGGTGTTGATTCCCTATGAAGAAGCATACATCGCCCAAATGGATGAGTCGAAGGAAAGTTCCAACCTTGTGGAAATTCCCATCGTGAGGGAATACAATGATGTTTTTTCCGAAGAGTTACCCAGAATTCCCCTGGATCGTGAGGTAGAGTTCTCAATTGAACTCATACCCGGAGCTACTCCTATCTAAAAGTGCCCCTATAGGATGGATCCTATTGAACTGGAGGAGTTAAATAAGCAGTTGCAAGAGCATCTAGACAAAGGGTTCATACGCCCTAGTGCATCACATTGGTGTGCTCCAGTGCTCTTTGTGAAGAAGAAGGATGGAACCATGCGGCTATGTATCGATATCGGGAACTCAACAAGATCACCATAAAGAATAAGTATCCTCTCCAAAGGATTGATGTCTTGTTCGACCATTTAATAGGAGGTCAATACTTCTCAAAGGTGGATCTTTGTTTTGGATATCATCAGGTAAAGATGAAGAAGGAAGATATTCAGAAGACTGCCTTCCGTACAAGGTACGTGCACTAGGAGTTTTTGGTGATGCCCTTCGGACTTACTAATGCCCCTGAAATCTTCATGGATTTGATTAATAGAGTCTTTAGACATTACCTGAAAAAATATTTGGTAGTGTTTATCGATGATATTCTCATCTACTCTAAGAGCAAGGAGGAACATGAAGAACATCTACGACTTGTGTTGGAGACCTTGAGAAAGGATAATTTGTATGCCAAGTTGAGAAAGTGTGACTTTTGGATGAATCAAGTCACATTCTTGGGATATGTGATCACAAGTGAGGGAATTTTGTGGACCCTTCAAAGACAATGGCGATTGAGGAATGGCCCAGGCCCTCTAGTGTCACACAAATCCATAGTTTTCTTGGATTAGCAGGGTACTACTGACGTTTTGTGAGAAACATCTCACGATTGTCAACCTCTCTAACTAAGTTAACAAGGAAAGGGGTAAAGTATGTCAGGATGGAAGAATGTGAGGGAAGCTTCAAAGTGCTAAAGAGAAGGCAGATCACTGCACCTGTAATCACACTACTGAAAAGTGGAGAAAGTTTTGTTATATACAGTGATGCTTCAAAGAAATGGTTGGGTTGTGTACTCATGAAAAATGATAATGTGATAGCCTAATCCTCACGACAGTTGAAGATCCATGAGCAGAACTACCCGATGCAAGATCTAGAGTTGGCAGCCGTGATTTTTTCCTTGAAAATCTGGCGGCACTACCTTTATGGTGAGAAGTGTGACATATACACCGACCACAGGATCCTAAAGTATATATTCACACAAAAGGAGCTCAACATGCATCAAAGGAGATGGTTAGAGATAATCAAGGATTATGATCACTCTATTCACTATCATCCTGAAAAGGTAAACCAGGTAGATGATGATCTAAGCAGGAAAGAAACTTCTACTCTATCCATGTTGCGGATTGAGAAAGAACCAATCTTCTTGGATATGAAAAGGATGCATTTGGAAATAATAAGGGAAGGGGATACATCCTACCTTTCCCAAATGATTTCTCAACCATCCATCCAAGAGAAGATTAAGGAAGAAAAAAGAGATGATGTGGAGATACAAAAGTGGGTGAATGCAGTTAAGGAAGGGAAGCTGCAAGAGTTCCATATCGATGATGATGGTGTGATTCGGTTTGGAACATGGCTTTGTGTGCCTTAATCACTCGGGATAAAGAATAAGCTACTGGATAATGCACATAGATCAACTTTTTATATCCATCAAGGAGTACCAAGATGTATTGTGATCTCTGAGAACAGTTCTGGTGGGATAACATGAAGAAGGAGATTACGGAGTATATATCAAGGTGCTTGGTATGTCAGCATGTTAAAGCTGAGTGGAAAAAGTCTAAAGGTATGATGCAGCCATTGCCTATACCCCTCTGGAAATGGGAAAATGTTACTATGGACTTTGTCACGGATCTCCCAAAGACATCAAAGGGATATAATGCGATATTGGTTGTGTTTGACCAACTCACCAAAACTACCCATTTCATCGCTATTCGTGAATATCTCTTAATTGATCAACTTGCAAAGATATATGTGAAGGAAGTGGTGAGACTGTACAGTGTTCCACTCTCAATTGTCTCTGACCGTGATCCAAGGTTCACATCTAAATTCTGGAGGAGCCTTCAACATGCTTTGAGTACTGAATTAAATATTAGCACGACCTATCACCCCCAAACCGATGTCCAATCTAAAATGGCTATTTCGACGCTTGACGATATGCTAAGAGGCTGCTCTCTTGAATTCAAAGGTGGTTGGGATGAAAATCTCCCATTTGTTGAGTTCTCATACAACAACAGCTTCCACTCAAGTATTTAGATGGCTCCGTATGAAGCTCTTTATGGGAAGCGATGTAGAACTCCAACCTGTTGGGATGAAGTTGGAGAAAGAAAGATACTTGGACCCGATCATGTTCAAGAGACAACAGAGAAGGTTCAAGTCATCCAGAGACACATCAAAGCTGCTCAAATTCAGTAAAAGAGCTATGCTGACAACTATCGAAGGGACTTGGAGTTCGACGTTGGAGACAAAGTCTTCCTTCGAATATCTCCATGGAGGAGAGTCATGCGATTCAGGAAGAAAGGGAATCTAAGCCCAAGGTATATTGGCCCCTTTGAGATCCTTGACCGCATAGGAGCCGTGGCCAATCTTCTTTCACTTACACCGAATATGGATCAAGTTCATGATGTGTTTCATGTATCACTACTGAGGAAGTACATAACAGACCCCTCACATGTACTAAACTGAGAGGTGGTGCGGCTGGAAGATAATCTCTCTTATGAGGAGCATCCAATAATGATTCTGGACCGAAGTGATAAGATTCTACGAAACAAGACAACCCATATTGTCAAAGTGTTGTAGAGGAACCATAAGTTTTAGGATGCATCTTGGGAACCAGAAGAGGCAATGAAGGATAAGTACACTCACATGTTTGTGTAATGTGAAATTTCGGGGGTGAAATTTCTTAAGGGGGGAAGAATGTAATGAACCATAGTTTTTCAATGAAAATTTCCCATCCTATATTTATGTAATAAAATAACCTGAAATCACAACATAATAAACAACTAAGGGATAAGTGACCTATCAACATATTTTTTCCACTCCTATGTTTGGATTTTTGAAAATCCGACATACACGGTTGTGTTCAAGATGATTTTTGGAATCTAGTGAAACAAAAATAATTTTTGGTGAACAGTAACATACGCTTCGGAATAGTAACATACCCTTATGACTAGTAATATGACCCTTATGAATAGTAATTCATAAAAAATATGAGTAACATTACCTATGAATAATAAAATAAAATTTAGACATCTTAGAAAGTGACAATTTGACCTTAGTAAACGTTTTGGTATTTTGTAAGTCATACATAATTAATTATAATTAATTAAATAATTTAAAAGAATATTTATTTCTATGAAATGTAATAATGAATAATTGAATCAATGTCTCATAGTTTTTAGATAATTTTATAAGACCCAACATAATTTTTTAATGCACTATAAATCAGTGTTAATATTAAAACGGTTTTTTTTAAGTAAATTATGAATTTAATGAAATATTAAATTTAAAATATTTAGAAAAATTATTTTTGAAAAATGGACTTCATTTTTATATTCTACACGTCAAAATATGGTTGGGGTAATGTTTTGGGATTTTTTCTGAGATACTTGAATTTTTTGTGAATAGTAGAATACATTAATTTACCATATAAATACATTTTAATTAAAACCCACTATTCCTGACATCACAAGTGATGTAAGCACCCAAATCCTGAACTCAAACGACTTATTTACTATTATTGGTCATCCAAGAGTCACCATTCCTTGTCTTTGGGGAAAATAAGAAACTAATGAATTTTATATTAAGGAAACCCCTCTCCCCTCCAATATAATAGCCACCCTTCACTCCCTCTTTTCCTCACACATCTCAAGCTCCAAGCCTCCTCCAAAATCTTCCCAAAAACCTTCCCTAGCCCCTCCCCCAAGTTAAATAGCTGATGTTCTCATCAAAAAACCATGTTTAGGCCCATAAAAAGGTTCTCAAGAGGAGGATTCTAAAGGTAATTTCCCTCCCTCTTCTCCTTTAATTTCCTTTCATGTTCAAGTTCCTTTCCTGATCTCTCCCCACCTATATTCAACCAAATTGTTTTTAACTATAGTATTATACATATAATGTAATTGTATGAATCTAATGGGATATTATATCACCCCACACCCATTCCCTCTTAATTTTATTTTATTAAAGAGAACGTTGTTCATGAGGTGTTAATTTATCACCTTCAAAAACGACATGCTCTCTTCTTCCATTTATACCTTCAGATCTGGTCATGAAACCATTTTTATGGTTGATCCTGAATATGTTATATGTATTATGTTCTATCTTAAGTTTTGGAAATAACCTATGGCCATATTACTAAGTGAAAAGTTAAAACAAGTTCACTGTGATCCAAAAACCACTCAAATTAACCCAAATAATCATCATTTAATTCTTATCTAATGATTCACCCACATGGATCTAATATAATTCATTATAAAATTATTCAATCTCCTGTAATATCACTAATAACATTTAATATCATTTCTGTATGTTTACCCATGTTCTACCCAAACATCAATTTAAAAATACAAGTGAACCACCCAAGAAAAACCATAAAAACAAACATCACTGAACAATGTTTTTAAATTCTATAAGTCATACAAAGGAAGTCAATATGACCTTATAAAACTAGAATGAACCATATTAATGTACACATGGTTCTGGATTTCTTATTAATGAATATAATGTCATTATATAGGACATTAAAGAGAAGGAGGCATTCAGGTACAAGGTAATGGGAATTTTTCGAACCCAACTTTCATCCTTCGGGTTCTACCTCTTTCAATCAATTTTTGATATGGTCCCTCCTTAAAGATCATTTGTTCATCATTGTATTTCCTTTTCTGGGACATTAATTTTTTCTAATTAAGTTTATATCAATCCAAATGTTTTCCGAAATAGCTCTTCTCTTAAGAACTCAACTCTAACCTCTCATTCAAGGTTGATGGTTATTGTATCAAGTATGTTGTTATATCTTTATTTTGGGAACCCAAAGTTTATGAATGTGTTATTATTATATGAAACCCATTCCTTTTCATGGGTTAGTTATGTTCATTTATGTTATATGTTCATTGTGGCATTCATGATAAATGATAATGTTATGATGTGATGGGTGCGCCTGGAATTATATAGCGCTACAATGCATTGGGTATAGTGATTAATCTCATGAGTAAATGTGAAATTATGTATGAACAAGATGATATCTTGGTTCACAAGTATGTGTGGTAGTTAACCACTAATACATGATGTTTCATTTTTATGCATTTCCATATTATTCTCTCTCATGTTCATAATCTTTTGCCTATGTTATGATTATGCTCACACCATGATATATTGTTCTTATCTATCCTATTACTGGGATTTTATCTCACCCATTTTTATGTACATCCTCAGGTGCCTACATGTACTAAGTAAAGGACAAGTTCCAATAAGAAGTAATAGAAGATGAAATTAAATGAATTTCTATTCTTGATGTTGTATTTGTTATGTATAGTCTTAGTTTTCCCAAGAAACTAAACCTTTCAATCCTCTATGTGTAGTAATATTATGTTGTTTATCTTTGAAATGATTTAATAGTAATGTAATAAATGGTTGGTATTGTATAGTTGGTATCAGAGGCAAGGTTTAGTTAATTTGAGAATTAGGATTAGTGAACCCTAGAGAAAACCTCTAGTATGAGACTAAGTAAAAATATTTACACAACACTATTTACATAGGGATCCCATATATTATACTTTTATTATAAATTGTTCAAATGAATAATTTATGTATTCATGACATGTTTAGTTTTTTTTTTTCTAACCTTCTCTATTTTAGAAAATTGTGGGAACCAAGAGAAATCAGGCCCACAACTCATGTGAGGGCCAATGCAACGATTTCCCGAAAGACATCAATAATGATTTGGGAGGTGGAGTTCAAAACATCATGGAAATGCTTACCCAATTATCTCAGGTTATGAAAAATGACCATAATAATCAGGAACATCCTCCTTCACCAAAGAGGGAGAAACTGCCTATCGAATGTTTTATGAGGCAACGACCAACGACGTTTAGTGGAACTTCTGATCCACTAGTTGTGGAATAGTGGGTCAACTCCATGGAAAAGATCTTTTCTGTTCTTCACTGTTCTGAGACGGAGAAGGTGACTCTACCCATTTATCGTCAAGATGGAGAAGCTGATCAATGGTGGTCTTTGATTAAGAACACCTAGCCAAGGGAAGAAAATGAAGAGATGGAATGGGAAGACTTTAAGATAATGCTTCTTAATAAGTACTTCCCACGAACTCTTTGCACTAAGATGGAGAGAGAATTCATAGAGCTCAATCAAAAAGAAGGAGATTATGTCACAACCTATGTAGCAAATTTTACAAGGCTTGCAAGGTACACTTCGGGTTTTGTTATCAACAATGGTAGAAAAATTGATAGATTCTTTGATGGATTAAAACCACAACTTCAAAAGTCTCTTGCAATTCGGGACTTTGGGAGTTATGAAGAAGTTGTTCAGTGTGCACTCAAAGTGGAGCTGGAGTTTGGAGAATGGTCTCATGGATATGGTGATAAGAAAATAAATATGGACTTTCACTCTGGTGGATCTAATGATAAAGGCAGGAAGAAAAATCAACGACCCACATGCCAAAAATGTGGGAAGTTGCATCACGGGAACTGCCTCAATGGGACGGGGAAATGATTCAAGTGTGGGAAAGAAGGACACCATGCTCAAGAGTTTAGAAAAGAAATGAAAAGGAAGGATAATGTTGCCAATGAAAGGAGAGAACCACTCATGGTTCAATTCTACAACTGTAGGGAGCTAGGGCACTATGCAAACTGCTGAACGAACCCTCGAGCTCTTGAGGGTAATCAGCGTTAGCAACCACCAAACACAAAGGAACAAGGGAAGGCTTATGCCATTACTACAAAAGGGAAGGGGATACATCCTACCATGCCCAAATGATTGCACAGCCATCCATCCATGAGGAGATTAAGGAAGCACAAAGGGGTGATGCGGAGATACAAAAGTGGGTGAATGGAGTTTAGGAAGGGAAGCTGTAAGAGTTCCATATTGACGATGATGGTGTGATTCGTTTGGAACATGGCATTGTGTGCCATCATCAACAGGGATAAAGAAGGAGCTACTGGATAATGCACATAGCTCAACTTTATCTATCTATCCATGGATTACCAAGATGTATCGTGATCTCCGATAACACTTCTAGTGGGATAACATGAAGAAAGAGATTGTGGAATATATATCAAGGTGCTTGGTATGTCATCAAGTTAAAGATGAGCGGAAAAATTCTAAAGGTATGATGCAACCATTGCCTATACTGATGTGGAAGTGGGAAAATGTTACTATGGACTTTATCACAGGTCTCCTGAAGACATCAATGGGAAATAATGTGATATGGGTTGTGGTTGACCGACTCACCAAGACTGACCATTTTATCGCTATTCCGGAAGTTCTCTCGCTTGATCAACTTGCAAGGATATATGTGAAGGAAGTGGTGAGACTACACGATGTTCCACTCTCAATTGTCTCAGACCGTGATCCAAGGTTCACATCTAAATTCTGGAGGAGCCTTCAACATGCTTTGAGTACTGAATTAAATTTCAGCACGACCTATCACCCCCAAACCAATGGACAATTTGAAAAGACTATTCAGATGCTTGAAGATATGCTAAGAGCCTGCTCTAATGAATTCAAAGGTGGTTGGGATCAACATATCCTGTTGGTTGAGTTCTCATACAACAATAGCTTCCACTCGAGTATTCAAATGGCTCTGTATGAAGCTCTTTATGGGAAGCGATGTAGAACTCCAACCTGTTGGGATAAAGTTGGAGATGGAATGCTACTTGGACCCAATCTTGTTCAAGAGACGACAGAGAAGGTTCAAGTCATCCAGATACACTTCAAAGATGCTCAAAGTCACGAAAAGAGCTATGCTGACAACTGTTGAAGGGACTTGGAGTTCGTCGTTGGAGACAAAGTCGTCCTTCAAATATCTCCAAGAAGGAGAGTCATGCGATTCGGGAAGAATGGGAAGCTAAGGCCATTGTATATTGGCCCCTTTGAGATCATCGACCACATAGTAGTCATGGCCAATCATCTTGAACTTCCACCGAATGTTGATCAAGTTCATGATCTATTTCATGTATCACTACTGAGGAAGTAGATACCAGACCCCTCACATGTACTAAACTCAGAGGTGGTGCAGCTCGAAGATGATCTCTCCTATGAGGAGCAGCCAATAATGATTCTGGACCGAAGTGATAAGGTTCTACGCAACAAGACAGTCCATCTTGTAAAAGTGTTGTGGAGGAACCATAAGTCTGAGGAAGAAACTTGGGAACCAGAAGTGGAAATGAAGGAGAAGTAGCCTCACCTGTTTGTGTAAAGTGAAATTTCGGGGGTGAAATTTCTTAAGGGGGGAAGAATGTAACAACCCAAAGTTTTTCAATGAAAATTTCCCATCTTATATTTATTTCATAAAAAAACATGAAATCACAACATAATGAACTACTAAGTGATAAATGACCTATCGACATATGTTTTTCACTCCTATGTTTGGAATTTTGAAAATCTGACATACATGGTTGTGATCAAGATGATTTTTGGAGTCTAATGAAACAAAAATAATTTTCGGTGAATAGTAACATACCCTTAGGAATAGAAACATACCCTTATGAATAGTAATATGACGCTTATGAATAGTAAATCATCCAAAATAAGAGTATCATTTCCTGTGAATAATAAAATAAAATTTATACATCTTAGAAAGTGACAATTTTACCTTAGTAAACATTTTGGTATTTTGTAAGTCATAATTAAAAAATTATAATTATTTATTTATTTTATAAGAATATTTATTTCTCTGAAATGTATTCAAAAATTATTGAATCAATGTCTCATAGGTTTTAGATAATTTTATAAGACCCTACAGAATTTTTTAATGCACTATAAATCAGTTTTAATATAAAAAATGGGTTTTTAAGTAAATTATTATTCTAATTAAATATTAAATTAATAATATTTAAAAAATTATTTTTTAATAAAGGACTTCATATTTGTATTCTACACGTCACTAAATTTTTGGGGTAATGTTTTGGGATTTTTCTGAGATACTTGAATATTTGGTGAATAGTAGAATACATTAATTTACCATAAAAAGACATTTTAATTAAAACCCACTATTCCTGACATCACAAGTGATGTAAGCACCCAAATCCTGAACTCGCATGCCTAATTTACTATTCTTGGTCACTTATGACTCAATATTCCTTGTATTAGGGGAAAATAATATACTAATGAATTTTATATTAAGGAAACCCCTCTCCCCTCCACTATAAAAGACACCCTTCACTCCCTCTTTTCCTCACACCTCTCAAGCTCCAAGCCTCCACCAAAATCTGCCCAAAAACCTTCCATTGCCCCTAACCCACGTCCAAGGGCTACTGGTCTCATCAATAGTCCATGCTTAGGCCCCTAAGGAGGTTTTCAAGAAGAGGATTCTAAAGGTAATTTCCCTCCCTCTTCTCCTTTAATTTTCTTTCAAGTTCAAGTTCATTCTTGATCTCTCCCCACCTATATTCATCCAAATTGTATTTTAACACTAGTATTATACATATAATGTAATTTTATGATTCTAATGGGATATTATATCACCCCACACCCTTTCCCTCTTAATTTTGTTTTATTAAAGAGAACGTTGTTCATGAGGTGTTAATTTATCACCTTAAAAAACAACATGCTCTCTTCTTCCATTTCAACCTTCAGATCTGGTAATGAAACCATTTTATGGTTGAAACTAAATATTTTATATGTATTATGTTCTATTTTATGTTCTGTAAATAACCTATGGCCAAATTACTATGTGAAAAGTTAAAACAAGTTCATTGTGATCCAAAAACCGCTCAAATTAACTAAAATAATCATCATTTAATTCTTATCTAATGATTCACCCACATGGATCTAATATAATTCATTAGAAAAAAATACAAGATCTGGTAATATCACTAATAACATTTAATGTCATTTCTGGATGTTTACCCATGTTGTACCAAAACATCAATTTAAGAATACAAGTGAACCACCCAAGAAAACCATAAAAACAAACATTCCCGAACAATGTTTTTAAACTCTAGAAGTCATCAAAAGGAACATAATATGACATAATGAAACCATAATGAACCCTATTGATGTACACATGGTTATGGATTTCAAATTAATGAATATAATGTCATTATATAGGACATTAAAGAGAAGGAGGCATTCAGGTACAAGGTAAGGGGAAATTCTCGAACCCAACATTAATCCTTCAGGATCTACCTCTTTCACTCCATTTTTGATATTGTCGCTACTTAAAGATCATTTTTTCATCATTTTCTTTCCTTTTTTGGGATATAAATGTTTTCTAATGATGTTTATGTCAATCCAAATGTTTTCCGAAGGAACTCTTCTCTTAAGAACTCAATTCTTACCTCTCATTCGAGGTTGATGGTTCTTGTATCAAGTATAATTTTCTCTCTTTCTTTTGGGAACTCAAAGTTTATGAATGTGTTATTATTATATGAAAACCATTCCTTTTAATGGTTTATTTATGTTCATTTATGTTATATGTTCATTTTGGAATGCATGATAAATGATAATGTTATGATGTGACGGGTGTGCCCAGAATTATATAGCGCAATATGAATGTTTAAATGTGATGGGTGCACCTGGAATTATATTGTGCTCCAATGCATTGGGTAAAGAGCTGAATCTCATGAGTAAATGTGAAATTATGTGTGAACAAGATTCTAGCTTGGTTCACAAGTATGTGTACTAGTTAACAACTAAGACATGTTGTTTCATTTTTATGCTTTGCCACATTATGCTCCTCTCATGCTTATGATCTTTTGCCTATGTCATGATTATGCTCACCCCATGATATATTGTTCTTAACTATCCTATTACTAGGATTTTATCTCACCCCTTTTGATGTATATCCTCAGGTGGCAACACGTACTAAGGAGAGGAAAAGTTCCAATAAGAAGTAATAAAATATGAAATTAAATGAAGGTTTATGCTTGATGTTGTATTTGTTATGTATGGTCCTAGTTTGACCAAGACACTAAACCTTTGGATCCTTTAATTGTAGTAATATTATGTTGTTTATCTTTGAAATGATTTCATAGTAATTTAAGAAAAGGTCAAGATGCTATAATAATTGTGTCACATAGGAGTTCGGTGGGTTAGGTTGGGTATGTGAAGAAATGGTAGTTGATACTTTTGGTTATTCCTTTCATTCCTGAAAATACTTTATATATGGTTTAAGTTACCTTTTCATATATAAAAACCATTGATTCATTATTTACCTATTTATAACCATATTAAACTTTATTTAAAAATAATCATAGTAATTATTTTATCATTTAAACTATAAGAAGACCCTTCCAACCAAATTTTTATGCACTAGATATGTACTTGGACTCCGTTGAAACTAATTATTTTTCTAAGTTTTTTAAACCTCACTTTTATATTAAATGATATAATATATAGAATATCTAGTTTTAGAAAAATTTTGTTTAAATAATTCAGTGTTCTTCATATTATTTAACATTGATTACAAATTACATGACTGTTAATTGATTTTTATATATGTTTAAACATCATATTAGAATATAAATTTACAATATATGCATTACATTTAAGATAAATACACAGTATTTAAGAAGGAATCATTCATTTAAAAAAGATGTTTTACCACAATTACTAGTTATTAACTAAGATAACATAATATTTATGACTAAATATATATTTATCTTTATTGGATATTTTTTCCCATTTATAATAAATTTCAAATCCATTTATTTTTATCCAATTTTAAAATATTTAATTTATATTGTATGAGATAACTTTTTGGGAAATATATTACTTATGTTCTAAAACATCAAGTATATTTTTGTCATTTATAACAATTATTTTGAATCGTTTAATTTCAAAAATAAAATACATATATTTTTTAAGGAAAATGGTTTCATAAATGACTAATTCTTAATTATATTCTATTGATAGAATAAAAGGCACAATATTAGAAAAAACTGTATATTTCAGTATTTATCAACAATTCAATTACTTTTATAAAAATATAAAATATTTAAAATAAGATAATATTTCTAGGACAAAACAAAAAAAGTGGTTAGTTTTTTAAATTAAGTTCCAAAAAATTAGAATTAGAATTTTTATTTACGAACATAAAATATTTGGAAAAATTATTTTTATAGGAAAATGAATATTGATATTTCAATAATAAATTATTTATTAAAATATTTTTAACTAATTATATATAAAATAAATATGTCTTATTAGTATTCAATCATAAAAAATATTGTTCATTAAAATTTACAATATTTAGAAAAAAAAAACTACAGCAATGGTTTGGAACAATTTGGTATAGGTTCCAATACCATTTTTTATATGATATACTAAAGGATTATGTTTTTGTTATCTTTCTCTATGGATGGTATAGACCTTAAAAAATTATTTTCGTACAAAATTTTTATTGGTAATTCAAAAAAAAACAGAGGAGGTTTTGGTCCCTAAACCATAGATTATTATTTCAACGACATAACCACTGTGATACAATGTCATTTGTAATCATAATTTGAAATATATGTATATGTATATTTTTAAGTAAACTATTTTTTTTCAAATTTATTTCATAAATGAATTTATTAAAAACAAAATTTCATACACCAAAAGTTCTTAAAACATCTGGTATAGACCAATACCAAAAGTTTTCCAAAACATTGGTATAGGTATATGTGAGATTTTGAGCTATACCAATTATTTTGGAAAAACCATAGTTATAGGGTCTTTAAATAGAGGGTATACCAATGGTTTTATCCAAATAACTGGTATAACCATCACCTATACCAATGGATTTGGAATAACCATTGGTATAGTGACTTTAAATGGAAACTACACAAATAGATTGAGCAAAACTATTGGTATCGATATCACTTATACCAACAATTTTGGAAAACAAATGGTTTAAAGCAATTTTAAGGTACCTATACAAACAATGTTTTCCAAAACTTTTGTATAATATCATTTTTTGATACCTATACCAATTGTTTGTGCAAAATGTTTGTTTAATGTCTCTTGTTATAGGTATAGTTTTAAGTAGTTTAATATCCAATTTGGGAAAAATAAAAAATTTAATAAAAAAGATAATTGTGTAAAATCAACCTTTTTACAAGTATAAAAACTAATGATATATCTATTCATATAAATTTTTTATTACATGATTATATAAGTATAATTTATACTTGAATAACCCCTTATGATCTCCACAAAACATCTAGGAATTAGATATATCGTTGTTGCAATTTTAGTTGAGAGGTCATCTAGCATGGATATTGTGTAAATATCTATGATCTTGAACTCATTTAATATATGCTTCTTCTACTACAATAATTTCATGAGTTCAACTTGTGGTAGGTATAAATAAAATCGTAACTATGGAACCTCCCTTCATTGCTTCATAAAATGGGCAACATAAGGAACTCTTCTTCTTTTGGAAGTGATTTTTCCCAACTTTATTATTTTTGAAATAGGGAATTTCAATTTTTACTAGATAATTTAATGGGTAAGTTTCAATGGTCATATTTAATATTCATAATATGTTATGGTTTTACATTTTATCTTTGTAGTTTTTGAGATAAATTATGATTAATATAATATTAATTTACATAGAATATATAGTAAAATATCGATTTGTTATAAAATAAATATAAAAAATAGCTATCATAAGAATATTTATATATATATTAAATCATGTGAAAAAATCAATTTATACAACTTTTGATGACATTGTACTTGGCCTTGGATAAGGGAAAACCAAATTAATTTTTCCTGCTTGCAAATATTAATTAAATTTGAATTATTTGGTAGGATTAAAAGAAATTATTCCAAAATGCATCACCATCTATATTAATTATATAATTTTATTATTATTATTTATACTCACTATACTGATACCTAAATTATAATTTGAAAACACCATGGTTATTATTATTTCATATTTTATACTCTCTAACCCACAACATAAATAATACCTTACACACTAGATAACTTCACCCAATGGAATTATTTATACTAAATAACATTATATACCCAATGTATATAGACACACACACACACACACAATGTTACTATATAATCATCAATTATATATACCTATACAACCTCAAATACTTTTATCCAATACTAATCTAAACCAGTTTTTTCTTTATAAAAATATCTATCTTATTTATAAAAATATACATTAATTTTATAGTTATACATGGATGTATGATTTTCAAAGGATATCATGACAATAAATATTTCATTCTTTCAATCTCTATATTTTCTCATATTTAGAATCCTCATGTAGTTTTGTAATTATATTCCAAATAATTTGGTTAGAGTTTCTTGTTTTAATAATGTTTATTTCATTTATGTTGGATTGTTTTTCCTTCATTAAATAATAAATATATCAATTTATATATATATTTTTTATTGATCATGTAATTAAATTATGAAACTCATGAAAAATATAGAAGGACAAAATGAAAATTAAAAATGGGATTTTATTGGATTTAAGAATACACACATACAGATTACCATTTTAAAGTTAAATTAATATGATTAATATTTTTACACATTTTTGGTGTGGCATAAAGAATATTATTCAAACAATATACATTTTTTTATAATCCTTTTCTCAATAATATACTTTTTTTTATGTAGAATCCATATGAGGGAACATATATTCCTCAATAGGCTATCAAAAAGATGATTTTTATAACTTATCATGTTCATTGGATCCCTAAATAGGTATCAATTTACATTTCTCTAGTAATTTTTAAATATATTTTGGTATTACATACAATTTATACAACATTAAAAATGTTATGACAACTTTATTTATTAAGGATATAAAATCCTAAATAGGTTTGGTCTCTATAAAATTTCATCTTTGATGATAAAATTTATGAAATTATCATTGACCTCCATGCTAATGTGCTGGAAAAAATTTAGTGTACATAAATTATCCCCATTGAACTATATATATTTATCCACAAAATAATCTATTTATTTCAAAAATTATCTCTCTAATGTTATTTTAATATAATAATATATAGGGAATAAATAACGAAACTACAACCAATAAATATATGCGACATTTGTAAAAACTATGTACCTATAAACATTGGTAAATTTTGAATAACTTTTTTTGATTTTTTCAAAAAATTCCTCCTATATAATATCGATTGTTATATAATGTCCATGTGATATGATAAGTGGATCATAATTTAATTTAGGGATTTTGAAAATTATCTATGGAAAAATAATTTTAATTGATAATCATTTATTTAATAAGTTTAATTACTTTTCTGATAAAACATATTTTCCCTTATTTTCATTTTTGTTGACTATATTTTTAAATTTCAAATTATTTTAATTTTTGAATAGAAATGACTTATAACACTAATGGTCTTGTAGAAATAGTTACTAAATATTTTATCACAGTAATCTACAATAACAACCATAACATATATTTTTATATTTCTCATAAGATGTATACAACTTCTTATACCTTCGTGAAATATATTTCGGCCATCCATTATCTGATTTTCTTAAACTATTCAAATTCTTATTCAGTGATATGTCAATGCATATATTAAATAATAGTCTATTGAGACACATTATCCCTCCTAAACAGAGTATAGGGAAGACCAATATCAATTTCTAAAATAATATTATTAGAAAAAAAGGAATACATGGATTCTTTAATTTTATGAAAAATGTCCATTAATTAAAAATATAATCATCACTCGAATATGAACATAGATATTTATTCTATATTTTTATTTTTGATATTTGAACAATAGAGATTATTAAATAAAAGACATGAAATATATCTTGGTGATTTCGATAATGTTATTCCCTGGAAAAATAAGTCAAGAAATGTTTTATAATGTTTTAATCTAATAGAAATTTGGTTAAAATATATAAGTTTTTCTAGATCCCATTTTCCTTTATGTATATAAATGTAAACTATACCCCAAAATATTACATTCATGAAAACCATAGACAAATAATTTTAACTTATTATAAAAATATGTTATAATTATACATTTTTTATGTGTAAAGATCAATGGGGTATCTATCCTAGATAACATATATAAAGAATTATTTCCCTCATAATATAATTGGGATGATGTACAATAGACCGTGTATTTGATATTGATGCTACAGAAGGATCTCAGGATATCCCTTGGAAATATACTTATATGAAAATTAAATTCAAAATGTTTAAAATGGTATTTATATTCTTTAATAAACAAAGGTATGATCCAACATATAAGAGGAATATGTGATGAATGTGTTTTTGGGCCTATAGTTATACGGGTATTTACTGTCTTCCTATAGAAGAAGGTAATAAAAATTATGGTGTGTGTGAAATGTTCATGAAGTATACTCAATAATAGTTTTTTAGAGTTATTATAAATGTATATAATACGATAATTCTTGTTCTTATGTGACTCACACACGAGGACTAACTAAGAATGTACATCATGGTAGTACAATAGTTATAATGGAAACTTATCAACATATATATATTGGTACTATAAAAGATATATCAGTAATTTCTTCATTCATACTGATCAAATTAACTATAAAGTATATTAAAACCATTCCATATCATTTGGGAATGGGATACCGAACAATTTTTACAATTAGTTGTTAAAAACATAGTTCCTTGAAGTAATTACTCCCTGGATTAATTGTGGTATGAATAATATTGATTGGAAAATAGTATATTGATAAATCATTAGGACATCACTCCAACATTATTTACTTTATATATAGAGGATTTAATGTATGTGTGTTAAAAGAAACCTCCTAGAGATCTATAATTTGAGACATCCTATAATGACATTCTAATATGTTGTATTATTGAAGAGGGTAAACAAAAAAATCACTTGTATCCTTAATGTCTATATCTATTTTATTTTTTATTATTATTCCTAAAACATACATCCATCACACCTATTTTTTCTTCAATATTAGATTATCACCCATAAGGATTTTCAAATTCATTAACCCATATTTTGGTATGGGGAAAATATTCTATGATGGTATTATTGATAAATAAATCATTAATTGGGATCCATTAATCTGAAATTGAGTCTAGGATTTTCACATAATCACTTTTATTATAAAAGGATTTAGTTTTCTGGGTATAGGGGAATTATTTCTCACAAGAAGAATTTATCCTACCTAAGAGTAAGAATAATATATTATAGAAAGTTGTAATTGAGTTGGAATAGACAATATAATTATAAAATGGTAAAAACCCATCTTTTATAGTGTATAATGGTATATGAAATTTTATTCATAAAATAATCAATTATAAGTGGCCTGAAGAACATGGGAAACCTTTAGATTTTTGATCTCCCTGCTAGTTCTTCGGAGTATCCATTTATTATGGTATAACTTATGAAATTGATAAATTATCTAGTAATAATATTTTTATTCAAATTATTTCATATTATGTTATACTATTCATAGTTTCTTTTAACTTTTAATTTTTAAAAAAATACATGAATTTTAATTGAGTAGGGGTCCTTTGAATCAAAATAATCAAACAACATAATGAATTTTTTGGACGACAAGAACCTAACCTTGGTTTTCTTATGTCAATAAAAATAGTGAACATAATAAGATAATAAACACTCATTGATCATACCCATGTTCAAAAATAATTATTTAAAATTGAATAATGACAAAAATATAATCTTTTACAACAAAGTGAAATTTAGGGTTCCATGGACTCTGCTAAAAAATTCAAGAACTATATATTGTGTGATAAGTGTTTTCAACCAAAAAATTATAATGAGAAACAAATTAATAGTGATAGTCAGCCAAATTTTTTATATATAATATATTGAAGACATAAGATGAAAAATATTTGGTCGGTTCCCCATGTTTAACTATATACAGATCTTGATTTTTAAAAAAATTTAGAGGTGTGGTGAGGTTTGAATTTTTTAATTTTTAAATTTTTAGATTTGTATGGTGAACTGTGTTTTTGGATGGTCTGTGTATGTTGTTGTAGTGAATGTTCTATATGGTTTTAACTTTTCCTTAAAGTGTCTTTTTAATAAAATAAAAAATGATTTGGAGGATGATAGCATGACCAATGTCTAATGATAATAGAAATCATTATTATTCTATACTGAATGTTATTATGTTAGCATCATATTATCATAAATTATCAAACCATGGTTTATATATCTAATACCAAAATATAGGAAAATTAGGATTATATATATAAAAATTTTTATTTAAAGGTTTTTCATTAGTTTTCATGATTTCATTTTAGTGATTTTTCAATTATGAACCTTATATTTTTATTTATTAATTCAAGGTCGTATAAATGATTTTTAAAAAATTAATAAATTAAATTTCTATATCCTTTCAATTAAAACTCATACTCTAATTATTAGGATTATTTCTATAATAATGATGCTTTCTTGATAATTTATTCACTGCTATCATGAGTACATAGTATGTAACACCCAAGACTCTAATGATATAGTTAAATACTATAACATACACTATTAAAATAGTAAACCCCTTAAAAAAAATTATTCAAAAAAAATGAATGTAAAATTTTATAATTTTAAATTTATAAAATGAATTACATTTTTAAAATCTTAAAATTGAAATTATCTTTTTATGAACATTTTTCCTTTTTAAAAAATTAGTCCTTTTTAGTAAAAACATCTCATTTTTATGAAACATGTATTTTTATGAAATTAACATCATATAAGAATAAAATAGAGGTTTATAAATATTTTATTTAATAAAATATTATTCTTTGGAAAAACATTAACTATTTTCCAGTATTAGATAAACATAGATACTGTATGGTATATATTTTATGAAATATTTATATTGTTACGTAAATATAATATCTATTTTGTGTCTTTTTTATGAATCAAGTACTTTTAGACTATATTCCATGTTTCCCTCCCTATAATGACTCCTATAATTTATTTGTAGTATAATTATTTATATTATGTCTTTAAAATTTCTATCAAAAATATTTTTACATTATATATAAATCAAAAGCATAAAAATGTTATTTCTCTAAAAATTGTTTTTATGTGATTTAGCATATTTATTTCAAAAATTAATTTTCATGAAATTAAATATTTTAATTATTAAACATTTTAAAATATTGATTTAGAAATATCAGATTAGCTAATATTTGTGTTCACAACCTTTTTAATTTAAATTAATTTCTATTATTACCAAATAATTACCATTGTAAATTTAAAAATGTAATTTAGTTTGATCCTAGTGTAAAAATCATTATAAAATTGATATATGTGACAATAAATGATTATTGTGTCATTTTATAAACCAGTACTTATTTCCCCTACACAAGTGTAATTTTTTTAGCCACTGAACCTTGAATAAATCCATGAAATAAATGAAAATTGGAAAGGTGTTAAAAAAATACCCTTCCCATCACTTATAAAATGTAAAAAACTTTTCCACCTCAAGACTCGCAAATAAATAATATTTATCCATGAAACTCATTAATATTTATATCACTAAAATCTCTCCCAATAACACAATCATATATTCACACATAACTATCCTAATCCTTTAAAACTGTAGGAGAATTATAAGGAAAAAAATGTCATCAACATGAGTATTATTAGTTGCGTAGTTTTCTTTTTAATTAACTTCTTTGAAATTTATTATATAAAAAAATATAATGATATTATTATCATTTATATCCCTTAGTTTTAATACAATAATAGTTTTATGTTTAATTATTTATATACATCATCCATAAAAAATTATTCTTCATTTGTTGTGTCGACTTCCACCTTAATGATATAACGTGCTTCATTTTCCTTCAATGATTTACAAGGAAATATAAAGAAACGTTTTAAAGTATAATTATTATATAAGTTTTATAATTAATGTTATTTTGTTAAAAAATGAAGAACCTATTATTGATATAACCAAAAAACAATCAATATAAATTTAATCGTTTAAAATTAGTTCACTACATGTGTTATGTTTTATCAAAATAATATAATGGTTCATATACAGTAAATATTATTATAATTAATTATTATCATTATATATAACACAAGTAAAAAATAATAATTTCATTATGCTCCTATTATAATTATAATATAACTAAATCCTATAATATTCATCCAATAATCATTTTGGGTTCATTTTTAGGTCAGTTTGACCACCCACATGAACAATATTATACATTAATTTCACCAACGACAATGAGATCATATTTAATGTAATAATATAAAATAAGTTTTAAATAATTATTTTATTGGTTTTGGAGTAATTATATCAATTCTAATTAATCGACTAATGAAATACACTTCGTTCATCAAAAATCTTCAAAACATGCTTATTATGACTTCATAATAAAGGATAATGTATAAAACACTCATTAAAGGGATTTGAAACATCATTAATTTATATATATATATATATATACCATAATATTAAATTGAATTACATTTTAACAATTCATTTTAGGATATTAATTAATATGTACACATTTATTATGAAACATAAATTTACAACAAAAACTATAATACTAATCATAAAAATCAAAAGAGTTCATGTAAAAAATTACTATTTATGAATAGTATAAGGGACCATATATACAATTATGGTCAAATATTTAAGGATTAATATACCAATGTTCATAAGGAAGGACTTTAAAGTATATTCAAGGAATTCATGACATGATGTAAGGGGTTTTATTCTTAAATATCTATTTTTGAGACTTTATTTATATTATTCATTATACTTACATTGTTTGGTGTATATACTACTTATTTGAGAATTTATATATTGAAAATATTTTGATAAATATTATATTAGTATCAATTTTAATCCCTATCATCCAAGAGGGTTTTTGTCTAAATTTCAATTCATTGGGACTTAGGTTAATGTGACCACCAATTTTCTATTGTGTGGTGCATGCATTTATATAGATGAACATTTACCATGATAGTTATTAAATTTAAAGTAATTAATATTCACTTTTTTTTATCCCTCTCTCATATTATTCTGATTCAATATATGAATTTTCCATGGTTGAAAAATTATAACATTCTTTTGTAAATTTAAATTGTGTAAAATTTCCTAGAAATACAACTTTGTCTCGAAACTGGAAAGTTGATGTGATTGTGGAATATAAGAAGATAGTTGTAATCACCTTGAAAAAATTTCGTTGTGTATTGAATTATAAATCACCTTAATTCATGGTTGGTGGGACGAACACTACACTCTTGGTGAACCACTCCTAGGGTATGTACTTTGAAATATTCACATGCACTTAATGAACCATGAATAAATATTTTTGCCAACATTGAGTTTGTATCCTACCAAGGGAATATGTTAAATACAATAATTATATTCCATGTATAATATTTAAAATTTTATAGACCCTTTCCAATATTTTTATTTGATAATTTTACTTCATGTTACATTCATGAAACCACATGGATTTAATGTTTATTAAGGGATGATCTACTAGACATCTATATTATTCTATTTAGTGGGCATGTTTTTGATATACAAATTTATCATTATATAGATAGTCATGTTTTTTATCTATAATATTCCAAAAACAATTTTATGAAAGGTCTTGATGACTATTATGGAGTATTCATTTTAAATAATGAATTGATGTATGGAGCTCAACATTGTACAGCACCTCGATGCATCAAAATGTATCACAAGACAATTCAGGTTGGGTACTTGTTTATAGATCTTACCATAGAAGGAAAATTGTTTTTATGTGTTCTTTATAACATGTAATGTTACTTAGAAAAAGGCTATTGTAAAATGTTTTTTATTTCTACCAATATGAATTCCCTATGTAGGAGATTAATGATTATTATTATCTATGTTTTCATTTATTTTCATGGATATATCATGACCTTCGTTTTAGATTATTATAGTTTTTTTTATTCTTTCCATATTAAAAAGGGCTTTTTGCGACGGGTTATTTGCGACGGGATTCAATCCCGTCGCAAATAGTTCTGTTAAAAACTTATTTGGGACGGGAGGATTTTCCCGTCGCAAATAACTACTTATTTGCGATGGGGAAATCCCACCCGTCGCAAAAATGTTGGCGCGCATTGCCCGCCAAAACCCGGGAAAATTATTTGCGACTGGTGGTTACCACCCGTCGCAAATAACCGGCGGTGGTAAAAAGTCTTTGCGACGGGAATATACCCCCGTCGCAAATAACCAGCGGCGGTAGAAACTATTTGCGACGGGAATATACCCCCGTCGCAAATAGTATGTCGGCAGGTTATTATTTGCGACGGGTCCCGTCACAAATAACTATTTTACCGTTGACCGTAATAAATGCGGGCTAATGTATTTGCGACGGGTCCCATTGCAAATAGTATTATTTGCGACGGGAAACCCGTCACAAATAGTCCTGATGCAAATAATCTAACTTATAAATACACCCAGCCGTTTTTTTCCATTCACTCTCAACTTCTCTAATTTTAGAGTTCACAGTTTTTTAAGTTTAATTTTTTTTGCAGATTTGATATTGAAGTCTTCAACAATTATCAGAGATCAACCTCAGATCAATTTTGAAGGTATTTATGTTATTTTTAATTTAATATTTATTTTTAATTTTTTATTAGTTTTAATTTTTTTTAATTAGTTGTAATTTAAATATGTTTAGATTGTTTTTTTATTTAATAAATTTAAATTATTAGTATTCATTGTTCATAGTTAATGGTAATTAGGAGTAATTAATAATAATTAGAAATAATTAATAATAAATAGGAATAATTAATAATAATTAGTCATAATTAGGAATAATTATAGTTATATATATATAGTTATATTTAGCCATATATTAATATAGATTTATATTAATATAAATATATTTGGTTATATGAATGAATAAATATATATATATAGATATATTTATTCATATATTAATATATATATTTATTCGTATATTAATATATATTTATTCGTAAATTAATATATATTTATTCGTATATTAATATATATTTATTCGTATATTAATATAAATTTATTCTATTTGTATATATATACATATATATATATATATGTAGTTATAAGTTTTTATTCGTATATTTATTTGTATATTAATTAATATATATTTATAAGCTTAGTTTTAAATAAATTTATAAAATATGTGTTTTTATGTGTATTTATAAATAAATAAATAAATACATATATAAAATACACACACACATACACACACACACACATATATATATATATGTATAGTTATGAATGAATACATAGAAATGAGGGGGTGAAAATCCTTTGAGAATGTTAAAATGACGATAACTTTTAATCCGTAAGTTCGTTTCAACTCCACAACCAGTCAAATTGAAGAACATGAAACGATCATCGATATGATATGCGGTACAGGCCAAACGGACATCCAGATCAGAAGTTATAGCCATTCGAATGTTAAAAGAACCATAACTACTAATCCAGGAGTCCGTTTCAGCTCCACAATCAGTCAAATCGAAGAACATTAAAAGATCTTTGACATGATATATGGTATAGGTTTATCGGACATCGGGATCAAAAGTTATAGCTGTTTGAACGGTGAAAAATCGGGGTGCCCCGACTAAAAACTCAATTTTGGAGCCCTTCGGGGCCTTTTTGGGCCTCGAAAAAACCTTGGACTGGTTTCCCCCACCCACAGGTCTGTAGAGCTCGTCGCAAGCTTTGATTTGATATGCTGTAGAGCTCAAACGGAGTCCCGGATCAAAAGTTATGGCCGTTTGAAGTTTGGGTTTCATTTTCTTCTTATTTTCCATCTTTCATTAATTTTTTTATTTTTTTTATATTCAAAGAGTTATTAAATGACTAATAATTGATAAAAATTATGTAATTATTAATTAAAAATATTTTGTAAAATATTTTATAACCCACATTTACTGAACATCTTATACATTCATATTTGATTTTTATTCATCCTTTCTAAAACATATTTTAAAAATAAATATTATATTTATATCAATATAAATAGGTTTATTGATTTGTATATTAATAAATAATTTATAATTTTTTTTAAAATTTTTTATTATTATTTGTGACGGGCCCATCGCAAATAAGTTTTTAAAAAAAAACCACAAATCTATTTGCGACGGGTCCTTTTCCCGTCGCAAATAAGTGTTTTTGCAACGGGCCCGTCGCAAAAAATATTTGTTGCAAAAGCGTTTTCCGCAACGGGCGATTTGCGACGGGATCCCGTCGCAAATGACCCGTTGCATATGCCTATATTTCTTGTAGTGATTCCTTTATATGTTATTACTTAATGATAATCTAAGCTCACCCATATTTTTTTCCTTCCTCAATTAAACATAGAGGTGGACTATGTAAAATTTCCAGGGATATGCTAGCGGTGTTATTCATCTTTTTACAATATATTATTATTGTATTTTCTTTTTTTCATGAGTAATACATGTTTGTATTTTGACGTCTAAGGATACTAAAGTAACACTTGGGAATTTTGAGAAATATTTTGATTCTAGTAAATTTAATCCTATAAATATTCTACATTTCCTGACACACCGAATATTTCATGTGTTATATGAAAGATCCATGTAATTATTTCTTTTTTGTGAAACACCATTTTAAAATTCTACTAAACGAGACACATAGATTATCTTTTGGTACTTGGAGCACTGTGTTTATTATGTGTTATATTCAATGTTGAGTTTCTATGATAGCTTGTGTTACATGGAAGAGAAGGTTTTACAAAACTACAATATACAATAAATTTTATTATTAAAATAATTTTATAGGTTCTACATAGGCACTGTAATGGTGGTTATTAATAATATTAAAAAAATTATGAAAATACATTTTACACATATATATATAATAAGTATTATTTTGTTACCAATAAACTAGAAATTAAAATAAAACCCTACTCAAAAATATTGGAAATCATTTTCTGGAAAAACATATTAATTAAATAAAACACATTTTACCTCACTAAATATTTTAAAACAATTCTTATTAATAATTTTAATAATATATATATATATATATATTTTCAATCAATAATTTAATATAAATCGTATGTGTTTGTTAGATAAGATAATTTTACACATATAGATATATATTTTTCTAAAAGGTAATTTTAATTCCTTTTAATGGGACACATATTTTAAATATAATGTTTGAAACTTTTATAAATTTCATTTGAAAAAAATGAAATTCATTTTTTAAATAGAATTTTGAAAATTATGTTGTGGTGAGATATTGGTATTTTTTGAGAATTTTTATTTTTTAATTAATTTTGATAAACACAGAATTCTAACTGAAATCTATTTTTCTATATAATTTATCTATAATAACAAATAACAATATTTTTTTAAAGTTTGATAGGTTAAATTTTACATCATTTAATTAAATTTTGTTCATTGGAACCAATTTCATATAGAAAATGGATAAAAATAGTTCAAACTTTTGAACTTTTTTACTTTATAAAAATGTTGTTTAATCACATCTACATGACACTTTTTAAATTAATTTCTATCCCTTTTGTGTTTAGAATTAGGAAATGAAGATTTTATATTTTTATCCATCACAATTTATAATTTATAATATTGTAAAAATTATTTTTGACATAAATTATTAATGAATGTATGTAAAATTAATTATACTGATTATGGTATGAATGAGTATACTTAGTGGATAATATTTAATGTTAGGAGATAAATATCCAATACCCATAACTAGAAAAAATTTCTATATACCTATTCAGACCATGAAGTATCCTTTCTAGAAATTTTAAATTTATTGTAGGAACATAATGTAAGAGATACCCCTACATAGTGTGTATCTTTTTATATTCACAAGAATTCCACTACTCCTCTATATAAGATAACTCACCCCCTCAATACTTCACACATTTAAATCCCTAATATTTAGAATAAAAAAACCGAAATATCTTTCCATCATTCCTTCATTTATTTTATTATACCGCCTTATGGCATAAATACCCCCAA
Organism: Viscum album; assembly: GCA_963277665.1. Taxonomy (NCBI): domain Eukaryota; kingdom Viridiplantae; phylum Streptophyta; class Magnoliopsida; order Santalales; family Viscaceae; genus Viscum; species Viscum album. The sequence goes on along the minus strand of OY728143.1, from coordinate 1,889,092,721 downwards.
AGAATCTCTTTAGTGCAAACCAAAAGAAATTAATCAAAAAAGAGGTAACATCTATAAATAGCACATTATTTTATTTATTTCTCATCCCCATCCAATATTATTATTCCATTATTATATAATATGCCTTTTATCATTAATATACTTATATTTTGTAATTCATAGTGTTCAACCTGCACCTACACACACTTTTATGAAATGATTAACAAAATTATTCTTCGTGTGTATGGTGGATTACCACATCAAGAAATATTGTTGTTCATTTCTGTTTTACAATATATAATTGTTGGAAATTATGATGGAAATAATGTTTTTGTATGATATATAGGATATTTGTTAATTATTTAGTATTTGGGAATTATAATATAAAATATAATTTCATGATTTCCATGTTTTTGTAAATAAGATAACTTTATTTGTGGACGTGTAGACTAATGCCTCTTCAAAGTGATTTGACTCATTCACACAATCCATGGAATTTATTAAGGATGGGTGTCACACAATATGTAATGATTTCATCCAAACTAGCACCCAACATAGATCTATTAATTCTCTAAACAGAATTCTTGATCCCCACTAGCTAGAAACTAGTTATTGGGTATCAAAAATATACTTTTGGAATGATTTCAACCATATCTATAACCATAATCATTCAAAAAAATTGTAAAATATTCTGTAACTAATAACATAACCAAAAAAAGGTAAAATTATTCAGAATTATGTTTTTAAAACATTAAACAAAACCTAAAATAATACTATGAAAGAGAAACCACACATGTTCCAAAGGCTTTTGGGAAACATGGAGGCATCACCCCCAAGACATCACCACCAACCCCTACAACATGTTTAACTCTTATTACTAGATCCACTGTCACCATGAAACATAATTCCTTTACTCAAGTCATAAATAACAAAGTCTATATTTACCCAATGTTGTATGTAGTGTTTGATCCAAATCACCATTGGATTCCACAAAAATAAAATATTCCAAGATACAACATTATACGAAAAATAAACATTCATATTCTCAAAACAATTTTGAAAATAAATTAAGAATCGTCCAAAAGAATTCATTTTCATAAAAATAATTTTATGGTAAAAATTATAAATTAATCATTATCAATAATTAACTTCATTCATATTCCATAACATGTACAATGTCCACTATATAATGGCAGTTATTACCATATCACAAAATAACATCACAAGAATAGACCATGGGTAAATCCATAAGGATAACTATAAAAATTGAGTCACTATGAACCACATAACTTGGTGGTCAATATCCTCCAACTCCACTACCATAAAATATTCCATGCATGATCCACTTGAAAGGATCCATCCCATTGGCCTAGTGATATTTAGATAAAAATCAAATTCTAAAAATGTTCCCATGTATGAGCCTATAGAAGGTGTATATCCCAAGGGCCTAGTTATCTACTGTTATATAAAATGTTTAGTTTGTGTTGAAAGTATGAAACATACTATGTGAACCTAAGTCTTTCCACTTCTGAGTCAACTAGAGTCTAAATACTTTAATAACATGGGCTTTTAACGTACAAATCACTAGCATACTAGTTCTAGATTTCCCACAAAGATACACGAGATTCACTTATTCTCAATTAAACAATCACATATCACACGAATCTCCATCCTCGCATACATATTCTAGTTTAATAAGAAAAAAATCTCTACTAATAGAAATCATGAAACTAAATTCACCATTTACATAAACCAACCACATTCCATTTTATAAAAACCAAATACATTTGAAAACAAATCTTGCACTACTTTAACAATGCATGAAACCATTTGGAATAGTACAATAAATTTACATAATCAATTAAACCATTTCTATGGTGCAAGCCCTATTCAAATCAACACACAAACCATGTTCCTTTTTAAATAAATAACCTCTCATCATTTACCACATTCAATCATCAGATTTAAGGTGTATAAGATAAGAAATATCATAATAAAATCATTTCCAATTGAAATAATAACATTCAAACCATTTTAACCTGAATTCCCCATGCAATCACAATTCTAAAATGTCATATAAATCATGGAACACTTCTGGAATCATAAAAATAAATCACACACGAAAACATAAGCATTTTACTTCAGAAAATCCTCTTCCATCACATATACATGTCATAACACTTCCCAGTAAACATTTTTACCACATAATTTATCCATAGAAAACATATAATTATCCAATAAATCATATGAAAAATATATATAAATGTTTGACAAATGTACCACTAACATCACACTTGTAAACTTCCAAAAATCGATGAAATCCCACTACCCCACCTCCACATAATCCAATAAAGGCAAGATCATCCAAAAACCATAAATTTGTTCCACAATGTCACAATTTCAAATCCCCCTCATGAAAAAATGTCTTTTATATAACTATAACATACAAAAGAGATAATGAAACCCCTATAAAGAAGGAATAATCAAAGAGAGAAATTAAATACATGAATAATTTTTTAAGAACCGGGGTCATGAAATCCAAATTAATAATGATTAAAATCCCTTGTAAACCAGGGATAATGCTCCCATGGATGAAAATCAATAGTGGAGATGATGGGAGGAGAATTATATTTAAATCCAAGGTGGGAACAAAGGTTGATTTAGACTATTTAATGAAAAGAACAACACACATAGATTTCCCACACTGTTTTCCAATATGTGTGGCAACTGAATTCCTTTATCTATCTAAGAGGTGCATGTATAATCGTTACATGGTCATTTTGACAAACCACGTGGTAACCATGTAGTTTCCAACAGTAAAAAAACCCAATTGGCCACATGGTTTCTTGGGCACTGTTTCCCCGAACCTTGCTCAAATTGTTCACCACTTTCTATAATGCCCATAATCTAAACTTTTCATCAAAAATCAATTTGTAGAGCCATGGATTAGCACAATAATATAAATAAAAAATGAAATAACTCAGAATGACTTCATAAATGTGAATATTCTCTCTTTAATGAAGAATTTTTCCCTAAGAAAGCCACTTCAAATCTTGATCAGAAAATATAAAAAGGTACTCATTCTCAACCAAGACTTCCACTCCCATGTATCATGTCCACAAAAACCATGAATAAAAAAGACTCATACTAGGTTCATAGACATACCATGAATAGATCTCTCTTGGGAATCCAAAATCTGCACTAGCCACTCTAACATAGATAGATCTGCCTCTAACCCTAATTCCACCCATCTCAACACATGGGATAGAATCAGATTATATATTGTAAACTATGAAAAATGGAACTCATCATGAATATACTTCAACTTAGGGATAAGAAATAACCTATATTCCACCTTACCAACCCACTTGATAATTTATAAATGGTCATACATACTATGTCATAAGCTTCCCCTGCTTACCCAACCGATGATGACCCATGTAAGTCTTCACTTTTTGTACCACCCTATCAACCATAGAAAATTATAAATCATGATGTTTCTTATAATAATTAGAATTTTAATGAATCCAAATGATCAAAAACTACTTATTGATAAATTTAATTTGTTATAAGTTTTTTGCACAAGGAATAGTTCATACAATGAGGTCTTACCCACCTGAGCATAACACAATGGAGACTGACACAACAAAATGTAAAGTAACCTAAATAAATCCATTCAAATAAATGATTCATAATATATTATTATAAAAAACTCTACCAATACGGAATTTCTATCCCATGATCCTAAAAAAATCCCGAACACATGCCCAAAGCATGCATTCAAAAATATGATTCATCCACTCCATATGACTATACGATTGAGGGTGGTATGTATTACCAAACTTGTATTGTGACTTAATTTTCATCTAAATACCCTTCCAAAATTGTGAGGAGAAACATGGGTATCTATAACAAAAAATTTCTAATGAAACACCATGATAATTCATCGCCTTGTAAAGATATAATCACCCTAACTTATCATCTTCGGTTGAATACCTGATCAGAATGATATGATTCAATTTGGTCAGATGATTAATCACTACCCAAATATAATTAATCCCTAATGGTTTATGAGGTAATCACATAACAAAATAGAAGTTTAAATCCACCTACTTTTATGTAGTAATAGGTAGTGACTGAAATATATCAAATGGGTTTTCCTTAAGTAGCTGGAATGTATAACACCAAGTCATAATGTCAGTGATGTATCTCATTATACCTATCCACCTGAACAAGTAATGCACATAATAAAACATATTGGTAGAACTATGGTTAATGGAATAATGTGACTTGGCTGAATCCTACATCACTGACTCCATCATAGACAAAAACACCAAAAAGAAACCCATAAAGCACAAAACTCCAACGAGAGACGATGACTAATCATAAAGAATCTCCCCACCATTAAAAACTGTATAGACTAATGGAACATCTCATCACTAGGATATTCCTACATAACTAACATTATCAAACAATTTTTCAACTACAGACTATCCAAGAATTCACCTACACTGTGTTCCACAATATCGAAGTACATCTAAGAAAAGATCCTTACAAAATTCCCCTCATCCCTGGACTCTTTCAATTCATTCACTGGAACATTATTTCTCAAGGAATATCCGACCACATTACCATTTCCTAGTGTATAAAATAAATCAAATTAATAAAATATAAGGTACTATATCCATCTATGTTACCTTTATAGCATAAAATGTTTCTAATGCTCTTATGATCAGAATAAACCACAAATTAATCCCCAAAAAACTAATGGTCACTCTTCTTTAGGTCTTGCATAACTAATGATAAATCCACATCATGGGTTGGGTAATTCATGAAATTTTTTAGAGATGATGTGAACTATAATCCACCACATTATAGTCCTACATCAACACACACTGAAGACCCATACATGAAGCATCTCAATAAACCAAATAACACTTTCCTTATTTCAATAAAGTTTAAATAGGGGTAGTGTCCAACCGCTTATTTAGATCCTCAAATGATGACTAGACCTAGGGAATCTATACAAACAATAGACCCTTTTGGGTGAGTGTCTTCTTGGATAAATCATGTGAATAATGTCTCAATTGAACAGCCTAAAAAACTCTTCCATGCCCATAAATAACTTTATCTAATAAAAATTCCTCGAATAATCCAATGACATAGTCATATTGATGTTATAATGGTCTAATGAAACCCCTTCTTCTAAGGTTATGTGACCCAGAAACATCACTTAAATAACCCAGAAAGACAACTTTGAAAACATCACATATAAGTGATTGTCTATATGAGTGCCCAAAAGAATTTTCAAACACCTCTCATGCCCCTCCTCTGATCTAGAATAAACCAGGAATTTATCCACGAACACCACAATAATGGAGTGATATACTAGTGGAACAACCTATTCCTATGATTCGTAAAAATGATCCAAGAATTTGGACACCTAAATGGACTGATCAAGTATTTGAAATGACCATAGCTACTTTAAAAGGCCAATTTAGGAATATATGCCTCTATTACTCTTACTTGGTGACAACAATCAAACCAAGCATTCATGGAAACCCACCATTCCCCCATTAACTGATCAAAAAAATCATAAATGAGAGGTATGAGATATGAGTTCTTATCCATTACCTTATTCATCTTCCTATAATCTGTGCACAACCGGAGGTCAGCATCGTCTTTCATTGAAAATATAACAGAGGAAGCCCAAGGAGAGACACTTAGGTGAATAAATCCTTTATATTTTAAATTTAATAAATGTAAAATTAATCCCTCAAACACAGTGTGCACTATACGTTGTTAGGGAAGAGATATTAATAGCATTCCTATTGAAAAATCAATTTAGAACTCCATATCCTATTCCAGAGGAAAACCTAATAAATCCTATAAAAACCCACTAGGAAGACATCCACCACAACAGGTAATTCATATCTAGAACTAATTCCACTATCCTCTAACATGAGTGATTATAATTGATAAAAATGTTTACCTAACTCTATATTTGTATGTCCAGCATGACTCAACAGAGGATCCCATTCACAATGAAAAACCTAGGTACTAACATCTGGTGCCACAAACCATTCATCCCTCCGATAAGAATCGATGTGAACCTGAATGAACATCATTATACCCATATAAAGGATTATGTTGAAGTGTTCCATTTCTAATATTATAAAATCCCATTCCTGCTCAACCCCTTACATTGTGAGTGATCAAGATGAACACCTAAGACCCCTCTCTTTAGTATTAACAAGATGTGATACCAATTCCATCACATGCAGTATAAGCGCAGTTGGAAAATTTAACACATCAACAAGATGCGAGGAAAGGAAAGAAACAAAGGAAATAATATCAAACATAACAAAAGATTACGATGATCCAATAATAAAGGTACCTCTAACTATCACATGCCCCACATCTGATCCCACTAGAACTCGATCCACACCATAAAGATTCTCTATCCTAGACAAAACCTGAGAACGATCAATAACATACTATCCTTTCCTAAATTTCCTCTTCTTAAAAGAAGGTCTAGACGTTTTACATGACCACAGAACCATGATCCCATTGTCTGAGAAGATTTTAGCCGAACTGACATCCCCTTAGAATCCACTGATCCAACATCACTGTAATATCTATGGAGAACATTAGATAACTTTTATATGTTCCCTAAGGCTCTGAACTGCATATTTTTGGTTCAGATGAACACCCAAATTTCTTATTTTATGTCATCCCAAAATAATGGAACACCACTAATATATCTCTTAAGGTCATAGACAATGTCAGTCGAGAAGGATGTCCTTAACTACATCCACCCCTATTCACCGTCTCACCCCACATCCTCTTCTTCTAAATTATAAAACCACTACCCACTAATGATACTGATCTAGAAAAACCAAACATATCCTTATGAAAAATCTACACCATCATGAAATGATCAACCACTACATCCTAGGTTTCTATCTTGAATTATAATACCTAAGAATTAATATATAGTTAAAATCTATTCTTGAACCTATGACGTTTCATCAAATAATTATAAATGATATTGGGTTCATACTGAACCCTCTCTATGAAGTAGTTAGAGTATTCCATCCTGGACTTATATCTTTAGCTAGGCTCAATTAAATCCTTGGATATTACATAATAAAAAACCACAAGACAATATTCCTCCGTGATAACAAACTTAATGTCTTTCCAACCCACATACTCAGGATTTTTATATTTCACCACTGAGTCCCACTAGTTCTGTCTGGGTACTTACAAAATAAATGGATCACACATTTCCCTCACCATCCTAAGAGTTTCACGAAACATGAACGTACTCTCAATATTCTCAATCTGTTCCTCCAATTTTAGAGGTTCTTCATTTACCTGAAATAAGTAGCTCTTATCTTGAGGAACTCTTGAGACATTTGATTTTGGAGACCTAGTTTGGGTTCTCTAACCTGAGTAGGACAAGAACTTGATTTTTTTCCAATGTTTTGAAAGCCCAACCCACTGCTTCCACAATCCTTTTATCAATTGCCTAGGTATATATATCTCTATCCTCTTATCACATCTACACAAGAACTCTCAAAGGTGAAATTTTATTTCAATAAGAAATAACGATATAGAAAACCATCATCACATATTTAGAAAAAATTTCAACAAAATTGTCAACTAACAAAAAATATACAAATAAATATAGGGTCAAATTCACCATAAAAACAAGACCAACCATGCCACTCCACCCCACACAATTTCCATATATATTCTGCAGCATGTATGTCTCACCTCAAAGAGAATTAGAAATCATATCCTAACATCCCATGGAGGATAGAGTCTTATCATGAGGTAGGATATCCTAGCACCCTACTCTTAACCTGATCCTCAAGACCAAACAATCCTTTATGTATCCTAACCATAAAACACCCAAAATAACTTGACCCAAATAGGGTGTGACCTACTCTGATACCATTTAATCACTAACCATGTTGGGATTCCATGTAACCAGATACTCGACCCAGTTCTAGTCCTGGCCTAAACGGTGTTTCCTATACCTATGGGCAGGAAACTAGTTCAGGAGAGTCGAAATTATACTTTGGGAATTATTTCACCCATTATTATAACCATAATCATTCAACAATATAAAAAATTAATCCATAACAAATAACAAAACCAAACTAGGTACAATAAGTTTCTGAATCAAGGGTTTACAAAACAAACCAAAAACTAAAATACTATTATGTAAGTGAGACCACATACATCTCAATGACTTTTTTGTGTCATGAGTGGAATCAATCTCAAGATTTCAAGACCAACACCTACAAAAAGTGAAACTCTAGAAACCAGATCCACCATCGCCACGACACTTCATTCCTTTACCTAATTCATTCATAAAAAAGTAAGCATACACCCAATTGTGTATATATGTTGTTATCCAAAGAATCATAGTATGTAACCAATAGAAAATATTCCATGATATTACATTATAAATGAAATCAATATTCATATTATCATAAGAACTTTGAAAACATTTTCAAGATACATAACAATACAAAACTATTCAGAAAAACATTTAATGGAATACATTCCTAAAATAAGATTTCTCAACGATGAACTTAAATTATAATCCACAACATGAAAAACGTCCACCGTATACCAACGATCTATACCACATCACAACATTGCATCACATGAGAGCACCATGGGTAAATAACTAAGGCTAGCTAGCATAAGTGCATCACCATGAACCTCATACCTTGAGGACCAATGTCCTCCAACTAAACTTAAAACTTCATTATCATGAATAAGTCCCTAGAAGGGATCCATGACAAGGGCCTATTAGTCTCCATATAATAAACCTGTATCAATAATGTTCATTTAAATGAGCCACTAGTAGAGACCCATCCCAATATCCTAGTTATCTTTGATAATGCCACATGTTTTCTTATTGTTTCATTTGTAAACCCTGTTAATTGAGTCTGAGCATTTCCACTTTTGATTCTATTAGCATGAAGATACTAAAAAAATATGGGGTTTCCTCTTTTGAATCACTAGAATACAATTTCTATATTTCCCACCATGATACTCAAGATTCTCTTTTTTCTCAAAAACCATTTCACATATCAATCAAATCACCACTCTCACGTCTAGATTCCAAGCATCATAAGAACACAAGTAAATCATGAATTTCACAAATCATCACATGAAAATAACCATTTTCCATTAAAATGTATTCCCATTTTACACACAAAAAAACAATTTGAAAACAATTTTCCACCACTATCACAATTCATGAAACCCCTTTGGCACATTAAAAGAATTGATCATAATCAATTCACCCATTTCTATGGGCCATGTTTCTTACAAATCAACACACATGTTATGTTCATTTCTATAGCATGCTTCAAATAATTTTAATTATTCACACATCACATTTTTTGTGAAGGAAAAAAGAATACAACATGCCATAAAGTCAATTTCACTTGAAAATCCACTTTTAACACATTTTCACCACATTTGGCATTGTAAAAACATTTATCACTTTTCAAATTAATCTTATAATACTTCTATGAAGAACATAAATAATGAATACATGAAATAATGTAATTTTACATTATAAAATCCACCTCTATCACATATGCATGTCAAAACACTTCCAAATGATCTTTCACAACACACAAATAACGCATATAAGTCATATAATTAACAAAGAAATCATATAAAGAGCATCTATAAACATTAGGTCATTGAACCACCTCCCTCACACATGGAAACATCCAAAAATAAGTTAAAACCCACAACTACACCTATAATATACACTATAATGGCATGATCAACAAACGATCATAAATATATTCCCCAACATCACATTATCTAATACCCCTATAGTTCAAACATCCACTATAAAATAATAACCCAAATATTTGGGAACGAAAACCATAGAAAGAGGTATAAATCAAGAGAAAACCCATTTACTTATTGATTTATTGAATAATTGGGGACAAAACTACCAAAGGAATTATGTCCAAGAAGCCTATGAATGTTTATTGGAGGCTCCCATGGATTAAAATCCAATGTTGTATAGATGGAGAGATAATTAGGGTTGAATCCTCGAAGGATACAAAGTTAAATTTATAATATTAAATGACCTTGATATATTTCATGGTTTTCCTGCATGGCATTCCAAACTATGAGGAAACAATGACTCCTACCATTCCAATTAGAGCAAGCCACAATGTTTGAAAAACTATGCAGAATATGTGCGATTGAAAATTATCCAAAAAATACTATTTGGAAACATGGTTTCCTAGGAAAAATTAATGGTTTCCCATAAATTTTCATGAACCATGTTCCTCCTGATGTAAGGCCTAAAATTTCATTGTTTCATCAAAACTCATGGTAGAAACTCATGGATATGCATTAGACTAAAAATAAACAATGGAATACCTCAAAATGAAAATATAGATGCGACAATGGGTTTAGTAAAAATATATGATATATATTAAGTAATAATTCTTGTAGAATGAATATATATAAATAATTATCATTTAATTGTTATTTTTAAATATGATAATAAAATCGAAAAAACAATCAGACATATTTATGTCCTACCATCTCAATGAATAGAATATTCCATTTCATATTTATATATTTTATAGACTGTTATAAATAATTATATAATGATCATATGTAGTATTTAAATAATATATTACATTATATAAATAATTAAATATTTATCTATGTAAGAGGATTAAGAATAACAAGTCAATATATATATATGAAATACTAAATTTATATTACGCAAAACATAACATTAACATGAAATAGTTAATAAATTGGTAAATTATTATCATAATAAAATAATATATTTTATGATATATAAGAATCTGGGTAGTTTGTAGATGTATAATAAAAATATTAATATTATACATGGGGTTTTAATGTGTACAAATAAATTCATAACTTAAGGTATTGGTTTTCTCGTCTCACTTATATTTCTAGGAGATTTATGCCTTCTTCCCCACTCGTTTATTTCAGGTAGTGTATATACATCCCATGAGATTTATATGTTATTATTATCCTTATATTTATTGTTATTTTAATACTATTTTAATGAGATATATTTCATGGGGTTTTGTTGTTAAAAGGTTTCCAAATTAGGAAGACAGTTTCCTCTCAATTTACATTCTTTGAGACACACGTTTTGTTATTGTAACATGCCGGATCGTGGTGCTACCCAAAGGATCCCTGAACATGGTTGGTAACATAACCTCAATAGAACTTCCCAAAATGATAAAGGCTACCATCTTGTTGCAAGGGCCAATGTTTGATAATGGGGAAACTATTCCCTCATTGTAAGATTATACACAGTAGATAGAAAATAGTAAACAATAGAAAATGCAGTAATACCAAATAAAAATTAATTGCATAAGATTGAATGTAAATACAACAGAATCCAAAATATATATATATATATATGTATTATGCATAGAATATGTATCTAAGAAACCATCCAGAAAATTCACAATGATGAAAATTTATATAGAAACAAAAGTAAAAAAGAAATAGTAAACTATAACAGTATCAGAAGCCTTAGCTTGGTCCCAATCTCTCCAACTCCAAGAGAGATTATGAATATGATGATGAAAGGCTCTTTCCCATATCTATACCTACATCAAAATAACCTTTTTAGGTCAAAGACATAACCCATATAGTGTGTGAGACCAATCCTAGTAGGAAACCACCAAAATATCTCTACCAAACTTTTAGTGAACATATATATATGGTAATATGATGAAATGAAAAACTAAACCAGGATGTACTCAAACGTAAACAATCCTACAGTTTTCAATTACATTCATTCATATTTATTATTAAACCCATTGAATCTTTTAATCCTTGGGATTTAGACAAATATTTTTATATCCTATATATGTAACAAAATAGATGTCTCAGAAGCCCATTTAAAAATTAATGTAAGTCTGAATCCAAGCTTGTACATTGGATTGGAGCACTCATCACAATAATTTAATTATTTTGTGATGAAACTTTGGGAAATTTCTCATAAATTAATCCCACTGGTCTAATATAAAACAAATCATTTAACAACTACCATATGGGAAATCCCTCATAGTCTTACAAATTTGGTCTAATATAATACAAAAAAATTATAAGCGGCCTCCTAGGAAAGAACTCATCGTCTAAACCCCTAGGTATAGTATACTAAAAACATTTATATAAAACCAACTTGGAAAGCACTCATGGTCTAAACCCCTGGTTCTAAGACCATCTCAATGATCTCCTGATCAATACCCCAAGTCAACATAATAGTAAAAACATACAAAAATGGCCCTCCCTCGGGATGCTTTTAGAGTCCAATTCCCCATGGTCAAACATTAACAATCCATATCACATGTATCACATATAATCAGTAACCCCATTCGAAAATATCAAGGCCTATAAAATAAGGCCATCCTAATAGGCATCCATGACCAAACGGCTATAAATAATCAATTAAAGGAAACACATCCATGGTTGTACCATAAACTAGGTATCTTACTTTATGCATAACCAACTACCCTTGATCAATTAATTAAACCATAGAAGGTGATAAACATGGTTAAATTCCAAATAAATATGTGCCCCAAACATGGTTATGCCACCCATAATAATACATAATCCAAGAAAACACAACTACAATCACCCAATTACTACCACAAAGTGTTATGATTGATATAAAAGAATGTCATCTCATGAATTGGCCTTAAATGGCGTAGATCTAAAATCATTTGAAAAATACCCAACCCTGAAAAAATCATAAAAGAAGACGAATTAAGAAAAATTCCTTTAGAGGAACTGAGGACTCATTGTTGGGATTCCAACACACACAACAGAGTCTCAAATGTATGTCGAAAGGATAAAATGGGTTTCGATCTACATTCCTCATTCCAAAGTGATCTTGTATAAAACACGGTAAGAAGATGTATGTTTTGGACATGATACATGAACCCACTCAAATACACATCCTATTTATTAAATGTACAATTCATTTAATAGAATTTACTAGCCCTTAACTTAAGAAGTCTGTCAGGTCATCACATGGACAAGTACTCGGCCGTTACATAGCCAGTACATGGCTATATGCGAAATCCAGGTATATAGTGTGTGCTCAGATGTACACAGCGTGTACGTAGAAAACCTCACTTCTTCATTTTTACTAAAAACCCCAAATCATGATATATAAATTAAATGAAGGTAAATGGTCTATCAAAATTCCCCCTTTAAAAAAATTTCTCTCTAAATTTCCATTCCATGGGTGGTGGATAAGAAACATCAAACAACTCTAGACACTGTTATCGTACACCAGCCTACCCCTCCCATGTGTCATCATGTAATCGCTCCTGCTACCATATGGTTCTACTTGAAGGATAAATCTACCTATAACTCAACCTCCATTGGATAAAAAACATGAGACGAGTCTGAAAGTAATGTCATAAAAAAGAAACATCAAAGACTTCAGGCATATCCCAGTACCTAAGAAAAAAATGAAACTGATAGGAAACATGCTTGACTCTCTCCAAAACATCAAAAAACAACACATATCTTGGTGAATGATTAAAATATCTCCCAACCCATCTTTGTCTTATCCTTGGTGTGACAAATAAGAAATAATGTTCTCTGACCTCAAACTCTAGAGGTCATCTTTTTCAATTAGCATAATATTTCTTGTGAGTTTGTGTAGTATTCATCCTCTTTTGAATCAAATGTGCATGCTCAATTGTCTACCAGAAAATACGAAGAACCATCCTAGATACCTCTCCTTCATCCAGCTAATATTTGGGTGATCAACATGGCCTATCATACATAGTCTTATAAGGGGCCATCTGAATCATTTCCGGAATACTATTATTGTAGGAAAACTCCATCTGGGGTATGTGTCTCTCCCAAGAGCCCTCTAAATCCTGGATGCAAGATTGAAGCATGTCCTCTAAAACAATAATCCTACACTCGGACTAGACATCGGTCTCAAGATGGTAACATTTACACAGACGTACATGTGTACCCGAAGCCCTCTATAGTCTCTACTATTCATGAAAAGTAAACAAGGAATCCCTGTAAAAAATGATAGAGTAAAGATCTCACCGAAAATATTAAATGTCTTGGATGTAAAAATATATAATATCATCTACACTGATGGTTTCCATGATTTGTAGGAAATTTGAATCCTTTGTGATTCTATCAATAATAACTGAAACTACATCATACCATCAAGGTGACCTCAGTAGACCTATCATAAAAATCCAATTTGATATCATTCCACTTCCACTCAGGAATGGGTAACTACATTAATATCCTTACCAGTCACTGATTAGCTACCTTCACCTGCTAGTTGGTGGAACATCTCATACGAAAACCATCAACATCATTCTTCATGCCTAGACACCAATAACGACGGTGTAGATTTTGATACATATTTGTGAAAACTGGATGAACATCCCAAACCGAGGCATGAAAATATCAAAATATCTCATTGTGTATTTTTTTCTGACACCCATACACAATCATGAAAATGAAAAACATCATCCATTCCTATAGTCCACCTAGTAGTAGGGTCCTCGCCTAACACACTCTCCCTTATGACTAGGCCTTCGGAATATGATATCTACCTCATTCAGACATGATCAAGTAGTGTATAGTTAATCCCCTTTGAGAAAAGAAAGGTGTGACCTTATTTGTCTTGTACCTCCAAATTCATCTTAGAGAAAAAATCCATAAGCTTCCACTCACTACTGGCCTCTGTAACTACATGTATCTGAGTTCTCTAGCTCAATGCATCACTCACATCATTACCTTTCCTTGGCTGGTTTGTAAGATCAAAGTCAATAGACTAAAGATAATCAACCCTCCTTCACTATCTCAAATTTAAATCATGCTGATTAAAGATATACATGACACTTTTTGGTTAGTGTATACCATAAAATGATCACCAATAAGTTAATGTCTCCAATAGTGTAAAGAATTGACTACTGCATCCAACTCATGATCATGCATCGGATAATTCCACTCATTTTTTTCTCAAAAACTGAGACCAATATGAAAAAACACTTTTCCCAAGAATAATCACTACTCCCATCCCGATATGTAATTCATCACAGTAAATGGTGTAAATCATTCCCAACTCTAGAAAAATCATCATAGTTGGTGATGTCAATCTCTATTTCAGCTCCTGAAATTCAAAATCGTAGGAATTTATCCACAAGTACTTCCCAACCATTATAGTTAGGCCTTTCAGTGTTACTGATAACTAGGAAAATTCATGTATAAAGCTTTTTTTCTAATCATATGGCCCCATAATACTATGTACCTCAATGAAATTCTTCAGTTTCTCCTTGGAAAATTCTACTCTAACTTTTTATGTCTCTATTGATACCCATATCTCTGAGATGACATAACCCCAGAAGTGAATATGGTTTATCCAAAAGTGTCATTTTGAGAAATTGTAATATAATTAATGATATCTCAATGTACTCAATATGATCTTAAAATGTATGTCATGGTCTTCTTATGTGTGATATGACACCAAGATATTGACATGAATACTACCAAACAATAATCCATATAAGGATGGAACACTCAGTTCATTAGAGAGTTGAAAACTGTTGGTGAATTCATGATACTGGACTACATAACCAAGTTCTCATAAACAACATACCTACTCCAAAAGGTTGTAAGAGATATATCTGAGGATCTAACATGCAATTTATGATAACCAGATCTCATGTCAATCTTTGAGAACACATGGGATCCTCAAAGATGGTCAGAGATATCATCAATCCTTATAAATGTATATTGGTTCTTGACAGTCAACTGGTTCAGTTTTTGATAATCCCCCAAAATTATGATGGTATTGTCCACCTTTTTTGGGAAAATGATAGGCATACCCCAAGGAGATGTATTGGGTCAGATGAAACCTACTTATTGAAACACCTCTATCTACTTCTTGAGCTCATGTATCTCTGGTGTAACTATCCTATAAAGGGAAATGGACATTAGTGATGCTCCTAGAACAAGATCAACATGGAAATCTACCTACCACTTCAGATGTAAACCTAAAAAGTAGTATGGAAAGGCATCTTTTAAATGATCCACCAATAGAGGCATGTCCATATATGAATTATCATGGTCATCCTGATATGAACTATAAATCTAAGATGTAATTCCTCCTAATTCATTACGCTTGGGCCCCACTATAATCACCTAGACATTCAATTCCCTTTTGTGTAGAAAATATTTTCCCTAAGGTGATGTGAAACTCACCCTATTAATATAGTAGTCATCAAAGTCCTGAATGGTGACCAACAAATCAATTCTGAGAATTACACCGAAACTCATCATAACTAATACATAGAGGTCCTATATATAGTGAAACACATCAACCTTATGAGGTCACTACTTTAATTGACATACACTGGCCTTCCAGATCCCCTATGAAGTGTCTAGTGTCATTGAGTCATTAGATGAAAAGATATAATGACCAAGGCTCTCCACAACATCAAACTAATATAAATCTTTCGGAGCTCCTATATCAAAAAGTGCAGAAGCTAAAACTAAGAAAACTAGAATCATACCTCTAACCGTTGATGGTTCAGAATCCTAATCCGTTTGGGCCTATTCCATCGAAAAATTGAGACCAGTACCACAGACTTATGACCCTTCTTGGCTACCCTGAGACGATCTACCCTACGATCGCTAAGAACTTATCATTAGGATACCACATCCATGACTACCTCATCGGCTAGAATGGTGTGTCAAACTTCAATTACATGACTAAGGAGAAACTGGTGGTCCTACTCTTGAATGTGGAGACATAAAAGATCCCATGTCACTAGATACTAGTGAGAACATCTGGGAAAAAATGCTTAATGTGGACCATCCTGCAACCTGATCGGTAGTTGACTAGGTCCTTTGGTAAATGTGGTCTCATATGAACAATCTTTCTTTATTGGTTTCACAACACTTGGAAACATGAAGAAACATCCCAGGAATGCTCCCAACGGCGCTTCCTGTTATCATTTGAATGAGTATCTACCCCGGATGATGAACCACCCTAGCTAAAATCTTTTAACTCACTCATATTGCACTAAAAAATAAGCACCATGTTTACTATAGTATTCATAGAAGTCAACCATAAAACATTTAACTATGATTAGATGTCGTACCTGAGACAATCCTCAAATCCCCTAGATAGTGAGGAATCGTCACCTCCCAGAATATGTGTGATGTGCTGAAGCTCTATAAAGTGATAAGAATAATCAATCATTAAAATAGCACCCTATTCAAAATTCATGAACTCCTATGTTTGATTTGTCCTAAACGTCTTGGTGTAGAAGTAATCATAGAAGGTTCTCTGAAACTCTTCTAAATCCACATTCTGATGAAATCTCGCGTGTGAGATAACACCCCACCATCTATTAGAGATATCATGTTGTATGTAAGTCACAAGATTCACCCTACACTATAATGGCATCTCCATATGCTCAAATATAGAAAGCATAGACTCCAACCATGACTCTAAAGCCATGGTCCCCCTTCATTAGAATAAGAGGGAGGATAATACTCTTGGAACACCATCGTCAATTATACCATAGTTGGAATAGGATGTGTTTCTCCTTGAATGGTTTGAATTATATGTATAAAGCCTTCATAGAACTATTATTCAGTTCCTTTGTCCAGTATAATAGCTGGTGAAAATACGTGAATGATGGTAGGATATACTAGTAGTCCCTGATCTACCATTTCGAGTGTCTCATAATCACCATGTACCGGGCTTACAACTGGAGGATGTCTTTGTGGCAAGAATCTGTATGGTCCAGCACACAACTCAGTTAAATAATATCAAGGAAACCAAATTAAATGTGTATGAACCTAATAGGATAAGGAAAGAATTCATGTTTTCAAAAATATGGTAAACTGCGTGTAGAAACACTATATGGTTTGTCCCCTGAAGCATTAACATTGGCATGTACCTTTGCAACCTGGTCATGTAACCCCAAATACCCACGGTGTATTCCTCTTATGACATGGCATGTACTAGAATATTCCCTCATACCTCGGTACTTCTACAAGGCTAGAACTACACGGTCTTTCTAGGGTAACACTACACGGTATGTTCACCCTAGACATGTCATGTACTACTTACGTTCAATCCACTTGTGTGTTAGTCACAAGGTCAAATACACGATTGATTAATACATGGAGTGTATAATCTAGACATGGTGTGTATAACCCAAGTTGCATCCTCTAGTGTCATTAGTCACATGGTTGGATACACGGTTGATTACTACCCAGCATATACAATCTGGACACTGATTGTACAACACATGTTTCATCCACCTGTGTCGTTAGTCAGACATCTGGATACATGGTTGATTATAGCACATCATGTACTCCCAGTACACAAAATTTTCTACCAACAGTTTTCCAAACCCCATGTCTCTACTCACAAAGTCTATCACACAGTCAAAAAATTAACAACGTGTACATACAGTACACAACTTGTAGATAAGAAAATTTATTTCTTCCAGAACATAAGAACACATGGGATGTGTTTATAACATCATACGTCAAGTTTTTTTGGGTGTTTCAAATATTAAGCCTTTGAAACATCTCCAAAACCTCCAAAATCGTAAAATGTTGGCCAATGTATGCCTAGTTCTGATCTGTGAGATCCCATACTCCCCATGGATCAATGTTTGGAATCCTCATTCATTTTAAGCTTTAATAAAATTAATTTAATGGTCAAACACGATCCACCAAATTTCGATCAAGGGGGGACCATAACACAATATGGACCAAAGATTGGCATCCATCTAAATTAAACTATACATATATCAATATCCTGTCAAAATAGTAGGTATTTCTATCATGAAATCTATCACAAAAACATGCAATCCATAATAAGTCCTAAATGGAATGAAAAGAATGTATGACATGTGATCTCTTGTAAGAGCCAGTATGATGCATCAGATGTCATATCCTCATCTCATCAGGTTGAAATGGAACTATAACGACAATCATAACAAACATAATAGCACAAATAATGTCAATCAACCCATGTTGAAATCAATCCAATTGTAACAATTACAAAACCAGAAAAATCGAAATATCTAATGTAACATAGATTTTTCCTCTACATGAAGTAGCTACTCCAGAGCATATCTTATTACCAACTACATATTTCTTCCTATCGAAGTTTAATGGCTCTAACTAGTAAGGAAAAGTAGAAAATATAACTTTTCTAATACCACTTTGTTACAACCCAGTTACTGGAGCCACCCAAAGGTTCACTAAAATTGATTGGTCACTTAACCTCAAGCACATTTCCCCAAATGCCAGAGGCTGATGACTTATAGTGAAGGACAAGGTGTGATAATGGTGAATCGATACCCCCATTCGAAGAGTATAAACATCTAACAAAAATAATAAACAATAGAGGAAGCAGTAATACCAAATAAATATATACAACATAATACTGAAAGTAAAACTAACAGAAACCAAAAGATATTTATGTTTGGTTCATGGAATATGTATCTAATAAAACATCAAAACAAGTCACAATTTAATAAATAAATACATAAAACCTTGTACAAAACAAATAGTAAACTCTAGCAGCATCAAAAGCATCAGCTTAGTCTCATGCTCTATAGATCCAATAGCAATCAAGTACCTTATGATGAAGATCTCTTTCCTGTCTTTACACCTTCAACCATATAATCTATTTGAGCCCAAAACATGACCCAAAAAGGTTGTGCAACTAATACTAGTAAGAAACCACAAAAAGGGTTGTTCATAACTATCAGTGAATATATATTTTAGTTAAAATGCATAAATGAAGCAATAATCTAGGATGTAATCAAATGTAAAAATTCATAAAGTTTCCAATTACATTCATTCACATTTATTATTAAATCTGTTGAATCATGTAATCCTTGGGATCAATCCTAATCTTTATATCCCTTGCGTACGTAACTAAATAGATATCCTTGAATACCATATAAACATTCATGTAAGACAAAATCCAAGCTTCTTCAATGGCTTGGAAAACTCCTCACAATCATTCAATTATTCAATAAGGTTCCCTAGGGAAAGTCCTCACAGTCTCCTCCCACTTGTTAGACATAACAATAATTCATTTAATAATTACCCTCTAGGAATGATCTCACGGTCTAACACATTTGGTATAATAAACATCCAAAAAATTATAAACAACCACCTTAGCAAGATCTAATTGGCTAAACACCCGGGTCTAATATACTGAAAACATCTATAAACAACCACTTGGGAAAGCTCTCATGGTCTAAACCCTTCGGTCAAAAACCATTTGGAATCTCTCACGATCAATACACATTGCCAACATAATAGTAAAAACAAAAATAATTGAACCTCCTTCCAGAATCTCTCACAGTCCAATTCCCCTTGGTCAAAAATTCACAATGAAAATCACAGACATATCTTATAATCAATAACTCTATCCTGACAAATCAAGGCATGGAAAACAAGGCAATCCTAAGAGGAATCCACGACCAAATGACCATAATCAATCAATCATGGGAAACACATCCACGATTGTCCCATAAACAATTCACATTACCTTATGCATAAAAAACTACCCAATATCAATTAAATAAACCATATTAGGTGATAAATAGGGTGAAATTAAAAATCAATCAATATCCAAAACATGGGTATGTTGAACATAATCATGTATAATCCAATAAAACATAATTAAATTCCCAAAACACTAACCTTGATGGTGTACGATTGATATAATTGAATTTGAATACTTGAGTTGGCCTAAAACGGTGCAGATCTACAAAAATTGAAAAACTCCCAACCTTGAATAACTCACAAGAGAGGATTAATAAAAAAGATTGGATAGTGGGGAATTAATAAATCACTAGTGGAATTTTAATGCACCAAATGTCATATCAATCGGAGGTCAGATTGAAAAAAATTGGGTTCGATCATTTTTCGTCGTTCTTAAGTTCTTCTGTACGAAACATGGGAAGAAGAAGTTGGTGCTGGACATGAGACATGACACCACTTTAATATACCAAATAAAATGAAAACCACATCGTGTTTTTATTAAATGTACATGTCGTGTACTAGACTTAAATGGTACCCAAATAAAGAGGTATTCCAGGTCATCACAAGACCATGTAATCGGCCATTAAAAAACTTGTTCATGTTTTTAATAAGAAACCGGGTACAAAACATGTACTCATATGTACACGTCGTGTATATAGAAAAACCATATTTATTCATTTTTCATAATAAAACATCCTAAAATCAAGATCCATTCATAAAATAATGGCCTGGGTTCTTACATTTATACACTTATATTCGTTTATAAGGTGTATATATTGCCATTTGAAAAGATGTCTCATGAATGTAATTGTTTTGATGATATTTTAATCGTTATTTTAATAAATTTTCTTAAATGGTTTGTTTTATACAAAACTAAAAAGTATTAACAATTTATAATACCAATCTCATCATTTATTGTGATTTTTTATGATTTTGATTCTATTGATGGAGTCATAGGATCCATCTATCATGAAATTTAATGAATTTTATTCTCTTATTCTTATTAATGATATGATCATGTATTATAACCATTTTCCAAACTATTTACATAATATACTTAAGAAAATTATTATAAGAAAATCTTACTATATTTCTATCTTTGGTCGAAAGTCAGTTTTATTTTAAAAACCATGTTTAAAAATTGTTTTCAATAACGTTTATTAAACAAATGATATTTTATGTACATTTTCAAGGAAACATAATTTTGAAAATTTATTGTGGTTTTCAATCCTTATTTATATGTTTCGAAATTATTTCCAATGAAATTTGTTTTGAAATATTTTTATGTTTTTATTATATTTTATCGAAGTATTTTAAATGAAAAATGTTTTCCATATTTCATTATAAGTTAGTCCTTTAAAATCAAAAAAATTTCACAATGATTTCAATATTTCTTTATAAGAATTCAATATATTTTTTAGGAAAAAGGTTTCTAAATTATTTTAATTATTTTTTATAAAATTTTACAGAAATTTGTTATCATAATGACCTCACAATTTCATTATATGTTTTCAAAGTCTGTTAAAAAAATTCATTATGTATTCTAGCATAATTTTTAATTTTTAAAATTATTTTCAATGAACAAGTTTTTAAAATATATTACAATATATTTTATAATTTTCCAAGGAAAAATGATTTCAAGATTCCTTTTTTTGTTCATATTAAAATAAAATTGTTTTCAAAATGTTTTCTGTTTTAAATTTTTTTTAAAGGACAATAGATGTAACACCCTCATGATTTGGAATATAAATTTAATATTCAATGCATGGAAAAAAATTTCTCTAAAAAACACCAATTTTTTATAACCTATCTAGTAAACATAATTTTTCCACCTATGTTATTGGAATATCGAAAAACTGACATGCACGGTAGCCTTTAGTAAGATATTGATATTTGGATAAGACAAACATAATTTTGTATGAATAGTTACATAACCTTATGAATAGGAACATACTCTTATTAAGGATAATGATACTCTTATTAATATTAATTAATATTAAATTGGGAAAAACATAGAATCTTTACCCATGATTTTATAAATACAATTTTTTTACATCTTATATGTGAAACAAATGTTCATAGTATAAGTATTGGTATTTTTGTATGTCACAAATATGTTAATTACAATTTCATGATTAATTTAATAATTTAAAATGAAATTATATTTTCATAAAATGTAATAATTAATTGTTAAGTTATTTTCTTGTGGTAATACGATAATTTTATGGGACTGTGATTAATGTCTCGTGGTTTTATTAAACGATTTATAGTTTTAAAATATATTTTTTGGAATAAATTATGATGTTATTTAAAAATAAAAATATAAATATCTAGGAAAATATTTTAAGAAAATGAATTTCATTTTTTAATTCTATATGTCGAAAAATGGTTTAGGTTAATTTTGGGATGTTTTTCCTAAAATACTACAATTTTTTTGTGAATTG
Organism: Viscum album; assembly: GCA_963277665.1. Classification (NCBI taxonomy): domain Eukaryota; kingdom Viridiplantae; phylum Streptophyta; class Magnoliopsida; order Santalales; family Viscaceae; genus Viscum; species Viscum album. The sequence continues at coordinate 1,889,069,661 of OY728143.1, read as the reverse complement.
AAAAAATACAGTTTTGAGTTTTTGGTATATTTAATGACATCATAATGATTTAATAATTAATATAAAATTATGGTCTAATTTTTTATAGTAAATAATATTATTATTTATCCCATGTGGCTAATGTCATGGGTAAATACCAGGGAAATCCCAATGGTTTTTCAACAACCAATAATAAGATGTCCTTTGAAATTAATAAAAAAACTCCCTCTCATTTACTATAAATACACACTCATCCAATAATTTTAATTCAATCCAAATTCATCATACAAGATTCTATAGTAGTTTTACCTATCTATGAGAACTCCCAAGGTGTCTTCAAGCCCCAAAGGTCCCATCCTTCATGTTTTAGGAGTTACTCTATAAGGTAAAAAATCCACCACCCATCTCATTTTTAAACACTCTTTTTTATGTTATTACTTTTTAATTTATTTTATATTTTTTGGGATATGTCATTCCATATTCTCATTCATGTACATATTATTTTATAATTATGAGATAACATTTTTTCATTAAAATATTTTATTAATTTTAATGTGATGTCGTTAAGCTACTAAATTATCGTAATGGGTTTCAACCAAATCCTTAATTTTTATCCAGACTACATTTATTATATAAATACATCAATTAAATTCTTATTCATTATTATTTACTCCTCAAATATTCTGTTTCAATTATATATATTTTCTCCAACCAAAATCCTACCTTAATTTATGTGTAATTATATGTTTTAAAAGGATCATTAAAAATTTAATCCTGAAATACAAGTCCAACTAAAATTCTTACCAAATTTCATGGTAACTCTATACTCTATCTAAATAAATTATATTTATTAAATAAAAAAATTTATTATGAAAATAGTATCTCACTTCAATTATGGTTTTATAAATTTAATTTTCCAAGAGAACTTTTCTTTTCAAATTCAAAGTGTATTTATCTCAGGAATTACTTGATGATTTTATAAGAGTATCAACATTTGTTTCAACACTCTTATTGACTATTATGTATTATTGGGATTATTATTTTATTATATTGTGTACCATATTTAATTTAAGGGGGTTTTATTAGTTTGAAAATGTATGTTCAATCTTAAAACCATTCACCAATTTTCTCTAAATGGTATGAGTTTATGCTTAATGTTTGAGAAAAGTTTTTTACATTTCATATGATAATTTAAATGTGAATGTATAAGTTTAATATATTTTCCCATATTTATATGATAAATGCATTAGACTTATTATGTGTCTGGTGGGGCCTTCTATATCCACTTGGTGCATCAGTAGGATTCATGAGATAAACTATGGTCTTGGCATGATGCCTTGAAAAATGGATATTTATGGTTTTGCCATGTGGTCATGATGGTATGGTTATGATATACTTCATTATTAATTCCCTAATTATGAAACTATTAATTTAAATTTCATATGGTTAATAGTCTAGTAGAATACCCCTGATTATGTTTTATTATGACATTATTTTTCCATCTCTTATTCATACCAAAATTTGTTCAGGTTTGTTTTTAAAGGAAAGTGTTTTTAATTATTCGTCGTGCCTAATGTTAATGTTTATGTTGTCTTCCACTGTATTTCATTACCTTAAAGAGACTCTACACTCACCCCTTTCGTATGACTCATTTTCACAGGACATCAAGAGGTTTTCTATAAATTACATGTAGGGATACATATAATGTTGTGAATGTCAGCAATAAAACATATTTGTTGTTTTTCATTTCAAGTTGTTATGTGGAACTTATTTATGTATCTTATTTCAAAAGATCCTAAACTACATGTTCCATCAGGATATTAATTTCTTGTAATCATGAAAATGTATAAATATAAGGCACCAGCTCTAGGAAACTGGGGTTGAGTCCTTACAGTTTGTATCAGAGGAAGTTCTGTTGAAAACAAGGAAACTATATTTTGAAAATGTATATTAGAGAAAAAACCTGTAAGATAGTATTTTTGGATAAGTATACAAGAATATCATATAATTGTTTTATGTAATATAATATTTATATCATTCTAGAAAATGTGTCCCTATCTAGATACTACAAGTGGACGTGGTTCTACAACTGATGCATCTAGGAGTGAAAACTCAGAAAAATAGTTTCGGGCGTTACCTAGGGTATCATTGTACAAGACAAAAATTATTACTATGGATCTAGTTGGTCACTCACTAAAGATATTCTTAATATAATTCAAATTATCATTACAATCCATTATTTTGGATTTCACTATGTATGTGATTTAAATCCAGGAAAATTATTTTTCTATATTCATATTATACAATACGATTTAAAATGTAATATAGTGTATGCCATTATTTAGAAATGCATTCTATTGGAAGGAATTTAATCATCATTAATGCATGGGAACCATGTAAAGATTTCCCTCTGATGCAAGATAATGATGTTGGATTTGGAACATAGATTGGTGCGGAGAAACTTATAACTATACTTGGACATTTTACTCAGAATATGTATAATAATTGTACCCCGATGGAGTGTCTAGATCCACAATGTGGAGGTTCTATTTTAGATCTATTTATGTTAAAACATCATACCTCATTTAATGGGAATAAAAAACCCATTCGTAGAAGATAAGTGGATAAGATCCTTAGAGAATATATTTCACCTTTGGGAAGAAATGGAATGGACAAGGTTTTCATCGTAGAATATTGTCTGTTAGAGATTTTGATCATTAGTGGTCAATAATTAAAAACACAAAGGAGGGGAAATAAATATAATAAATTGAATGAATGGATTTTAAGGAATATATTCATTTAAAAATATTCCCCATGTGAATAGTGAGAAGATATGGAATGTCTATATCTAAATAAAAGGCAAAAAAGTTATTAGAATGTTGCAAAATACAATGCTAATTTCAAAAGGCTATAATGAAAACTGTGGACTACCTACGTAATCTGAAGAGAAAGAATGATTGATTATTTCATGGTTTAAACCCAATATTCTGATGGTCTAAAATCTCCTAAATCTTCTCATCATCTGATGATATAGTCTCAAGTGCTATCATGATGGAAAATGAATTCTCTATGTCTTATTAATTTAATGGAATGAAAGAGAAGAAGGGGGCTTCTAAGAAAACTAGAAAAATAAATAAGTTAATGGGGAATAATGCTAGTGTTTACCTTCCACCCTATAGTAACTTTAGGAAGACAACATGGAAATTCACTGATGAAAATGGGAGTCTGTTAAAAGTGCAAAGAAAAAGTCCACCAATCCCATGATTTCAAGGGTAATAAAAAAACAACAAATAATCAATTTTATATTTTTAAAGATATGGAGAATTATTCACAGGAATATTCTAAGAATAAGGGACACTTTTCCAAAATTTCCAAGGGAGAAAGGCCAAGCTTATGCAGTCACAACTATGGAGGATGAAGTTCCTAATAATATGGTCTCTGGTACTTTAATCATTTCCTCAAACATAGACAATTATTTATTTCATTAATGATATTTAAATTCTTTCATATATTCAAATTTTCAAAGAAAATATCATATTTCCTATCTGATTTAATAAGGGTGTTGTCAACAAATACTCAGAAGTGAAGTATCATTGTAATAACGTTCTATCATGAAGTCCCCATTATGGCATATATATGCCCTTTATCTATGGATTTTATTATCATTCCCATTATTGATGTTGATATAATGCTCATTATAGATTGTATTTCAAACCATTATGCACACATTTATTGTAAGAAGAAGGAGGATACACTTTTTGAGGATGATTTGGAATCCCTTTCTTTAGGGAAGAAACATCACCATATAATTCTCATCTAGATCATCCCCCAGTAGCTCTGATGAATTGAATTGTTAGGGGGGAAGGGAATGAAATTTCCATGGGTGTGGAAAGTAATGTTCCAATAAAGGAGATAGCTATTGTGAAATAATATGTTGGGGTGATTCCAGCGGATTTATCTAAATATCATCCAAAGCGGGATATTTTTTTCCATTCATTTAATTAATGGTTCAAAGAAAATATCAAAGAGTCCTTATATAATGGCCACCGCAGAATTAGTATAACATAAAGAAAAAACTAAAGTAATTCAGTGATAAAATATATAATCTCTCTATTATCTCTCCCTGGGGATCCCATGTTATTTTCGTTAAGAAGAATGATAGATCTATGAGGTTGTGCATTGACCACAAGGAGATCAATTCTATAACAATAAAGAACAAGTATCCCCAACCTTGCATTGGTGATTTATTTGATCAACGTCAATTGAGCCCAATACTTATCAAAATATTGAAATTTGATATGGATATCATCATTTTCATGGATATAATGAATAGTGTTTTCAAGGAATATCTTGATAAATTTTTGGTGGTATCTATTGATGATATATTGTTATAATCCAGAATCTACGAAGATCTTGACATCACTTATGGACTATTCTGATGACTCATAAATAAATTAATTAGAATGAATGTTTTGCAAGTGTAATTTTTTGTTTCAATCAGTTTCTTTTCTTGGATATATTATCTCTATGGATGGAATATATGTTTATCCAACATTGAAAAAGGCTGTTCAAGAATTACCTACCCCAATGAACATAACTGGGATACATAGTTTTATTTGTTTAGTAGGTTATTATTGGTGTTTTTTTTCAGAACATCAACCATTTAGCAAACCCAATGAACACACTAACATGTAATGGGGTTAAGTTTATATAGACAAATGAATATGAGGAATGTTTTGAGGAATTGAAGGGGAGATCCAAGAATTATTTGACCCTCACTCTATCATCGAGGAATGATGGGTTTTTGAGATATAGTGATGCATCAAATAAAGGACTTGGATGTATCCTTATAAACATGGATATAGTAGTTGTCTGTGCATCAAAGTATTTATAAATCCTTGAAATAACTATCCTACTCAGGATCATCAGTTATCTGTTGTGATATTTTCCCTAAAAATATACAGACACTCTCTCTATGATTTTAGATGTTATATATATATATACAGATAAAAAGTTTTTGTAGTATATATTCTCACAGAAAGAACTCAACATGAGGCAAAGTATATGGCTTGAAATACTTAAGGATTATGATTATTCCATACACTACCACCCAGCAATGGAAAATAAAATAGTTGATGCATTTAGTTGGAATGATCATGGAGTCCAAAACCAAATTAATATTGAAATGTATCCAGTTTATATAGATATAGTAAAGATGGATTTTGGAATTGTCAAAGAAGGTGAAGCATAACTACTTTTTCATTTGGTTTCTAGACCATCTTTGTGGAGAAGGATTAAAACATCTGTGTCTGATAATGAAAAAGTACAAATTAAAATTAAATATGTGAATGATCAGAAGTTGGCTGAATTGATTTGTGAAGAAAGAATTTGAAAATTTGGGTTGAGGATTTGTGTTATAGCAATACCCGAGATGAAAAGGGAGTTATTAGATTATTACCATAGCTCCAATTTCTCTTTACACCGCAGTAGCACTAAAATATATAGACATTTGAACGAAGGTTTTTGATGGGACAAAATGAAGTGAAAAATTGATGATTTTGTATCAAGATGTATAGTATGTCAAGAAGTGAAGGTTGGAAAGAAACATCCTAGAGGATTCACGTAGCCTCTAACTATTCCTACATGATAATGGGATGACATCACCATGGATATTTTCACTAGATTACCCAAAAATATTTTAAATAAAGATTTAATATTGATAATTATTGATATATTTTAGAAATCATCACATTTCCTTGCTATAAGAGAGGATTTCTCACTAGAGCACATAGAATGACAATATATTAATGAATTTGTTTGATTTTTTGAAGAACCACACTCAATTGTATCTCATAATAATCAATTATTTACAACCAAATTCTGGAAGAATATTAAGAAAGCTTTGGATAGTAATCTTCAATTGAGTACTACTTACCACCCAAAAACTGAATGGCAATCAAAAAGGATAATCCAATCTTTATAGGAAATGTTGAGATCATGCTAACATGACTTCTAAAGTATGTGGGATCAATACATACATTTTGTGGAGTTATCCTACAATCATATTTTCCATTCATGTAAAAAAATAGAACCATATGAAGCAATGTATTGAAATATATATTGTAAACCAACATGTTGGGATGAAGTTTGGGAAAGGAAGAATGTTGGACCAAAACTTGTGATAGGAACAACTGTAAAGGTAAATATAATTCAAGGCTATATCGATGAATCTCAAAGAAGAAAAAAATTCTCTACTAATAATGGGGGGAAGGATTTTTAATTTCAAGTGGGTGATCATGTTTTCTTAAAATTATCTCCACGGAAGGGTGTTCTAAGATTTGGGAAGAAAGATAAACTGAGCCCCTGGTAAATAGGTACTTTTGAAATTATAGAGAGAATTAAAGTTGTTGCATATAATTTGGAAATTCCACCTAACCTATCTAATGTACATAATGTTTTCCATGTCTCATTGCTAGAAAAGTATACGACTGGCCCAAAGAATTTATTCACTTTCTAGGGTATGGAATTTGTACCCGACCTATCATACTATTAAGAGCTTATCTAGATTCCAGGAAATAAAGAACATCTGTTGAGGAATCAGACTACTTGACTTGAAAAGTTACTTTGGAAAAATCATAAAATCAAAGATGTATCATGGGAACATGAGGATATTATGATGAACAACTACCCAAATATCTTTATGAGGAAACACTCTTGTAATTTTAAGGATGAAATATTTGTAAGAAGGGGATAATATAACACCCCAATATTTTGAAAATATACTTAATATTGAATGCATGAAACACTGAGTCTCTACAAAACATCACATTATTATAACCAATAAAGTAAATATAATTTTTCCACATATGTGATTTTAATTTCAAAAAATTGATGTACATAGTTGCAGTCAGTATGATATTTAAAGTCTAATAAGAGAAGCATAATTTTTTAGGAATAAAACATACCCTTATGAATAGAAACATACCATTATGAATTTTAATGTTACTCTTAAGAATATTAATGAAATTTAAATTGACCATGAAAATAGAAAATTCACCCATGAATGTATAAATACAATTTATACATCTTATAAGTAGAATAAATGATCATAGTATAAGTATTGGTATTTTTGTATGTCATAAATATTTTAATTAAAATTTTATGATTAATTAATAATTTAAAATGGAAAGAAATTTTAAGAAAATGTAAGCATATATTGTTACTTTATTTTATTATGTTTATAAGGCAATTTTATTGGATCGTGATTAATTTCTCAAGGTTATATTAAATGATTTATAGTTTTGAAGTTATTTTTTGGATGAATATATTATTTTATTTATAAAATTAAATTAACAATATTTATTAAATTATTTTCAAAAAATTGATTTCATTTTTTTAAATATATATATTGAATAATGGTTAGGGTTATTTTTTGGATTTTTTTTAAATTCATGATTTTTTCGTGAATAGTGAAAATTCATTTTTGAGTTTTCGGTAAGTATAATGACATCATAATGACATAATAATTAATATAAAATTATGTTAGACTTTTGGATAGTAAAAAATTATATTAGGGGTCCCAAGTGGCTAATACCGTGGGAAAAAACCATGGGAATGCACATTGTTGTGAAAAAACCACTAATGTGGTGTACATTGAAATTAATTAAAAATATCTAATCATTTACTAAAAATACCCACTCATCGCTTAGTTTTGATTAATTCCAAACTCATAATATTCTATGATATTGTAGTTTTAAATACATAGTATTCCCACTAGATTTCCTCAATCCTCCATGGTCCCAACATTCATGTTTTAGGAGTTACTTTACTGGGTAAGGGAATCTACCACCCTTCACTTTTTCAAGCACTCCTTTTGTGTTATTATCATTTAATATATTTTGGATTATGCTGGGATATGTCATTTCAAATCACCCTTAATATAAATATTATATAATAATTGTGATATACTACTTTTCTCACATCAAAATGTTTTATGAATATTTATGCTATGTTGTTAGGCTGCCGAATTTTCATAAGGGTTTTCCACCCGAACCACAATTTTCATTCGAGTTACTTTTATTATGTACTTAACTAAATTAAATTCATATTCATCAATATGTACTCCTTGTAAATTTGATGTGAATATTCTATATATTTTTATCCAATATAATCCTTCCTTCATTTTGGGGAATTATATTTTTTAAAATATTAATTCAAAATTTTTCCTGAAATACAATCCCGACTCAAGGGAATTTCTCAAATTCTTCCCTATCTTCAAGGGCATTATATAATCAATTTCTAGAAACCATTATCTTTTTAAATAAAACATTTTATTATTAAAATATTATCTTACTTCAATTTTGGTTTTATAAAAATACTTTTCCAATACAACTCTTCTTTTCCAAGTAAAATAATATTTATCTCAAGAATTACTCGATGATTTTATACTAGTATCTACATATGTTTCAAAACACATATCGATTATTATTTATTATAACATTTAATATTGTATGATGTCATATCAATATTTAATATAATGTTTTATGATTAGTTTCACTATGGATGTTCAATCATAACACTATTCACCAATTTACTTTAAATGGATTATTTTTAGGATTAATGTTCGTGGAAACTTATTTACATTTCATATGTTAGATTAAATATGAATATATATGTTGTATATATTTAATCCCGTTTTTTTATAAATGAAATGGACTTGTTATGTTTTGGTAGGGGTTAACTATATCCCCTTGGTACATCGATATGTATCATGAGACAAACAATGGTCTCGTCCCGATGCCTTGAAATAACAGATATTAATAGTCTTAGAACGAGGCCTTCATGGTATGGTTATGATGTATCAAATTATTCATTCCCTCATTATGAAAATAGTAATTGAAATTTCATGTGGTTATTTGACTAGTATAAAACCCATGATTATGTTTTATTGTGACATTATTTATTTATCTCTTATTCCTACCATAATGTGTTCATGCTTATTTTTAAAGTAATGTGCTTTTAGTTATTCACCAAAAGTGATTTTTTGTTTATGATATATTCTGTTATATTTATTACTCTTACTGAGTATCAGATCTTACAACTTTTTTATGTTACATTTTTTAAGATAATGAGGATGTTTATTATGAATTACCTATATGGATAAACAGAGAGTTGTGGATGTTAGAAAAAAAACTTATATTCCATATTTAATTTCATGTGGTAACGTTGAAATGATGTATGTGTCTTGTTTCTAAAGCTACTGAACTACTATGTCCTTTGGGATTTTACTTTATTGTATGCATTACAATGTACTAAAATATGGCACAAGATCTCAGAAATTAGGGTTGGGTCCTTAAAATAGATATTTTATGAAAGACATTATTTTCAAATATTTTTAAAATATTTTGTTCCTTCAAACCTGAAATCTCATGGTGTTACTTATGCCTTTCTAGGGATATGATCTAAGGGTTAGATACATATACTTTTTTTAAATGGTTTTTGTTTTGATGTAATGTTGTTAATGAAACCTGTTTCTCTTTCATGGGTTATATGTTTAAGAAACCCATTTCTCTTTCACGGGTTATATTTTTATGAAACCCATTTCTCTTTCATGGGTCATATTGTTATAAAACTCTCTTATTTTCTTATTTTATGTTTTGATGAAGTCGTTATGATACTTATTTTTTCTCTAGGATATGATATGATTACATTTTCAAGATACCCATTTCATTTCATGGGTTATGAAATGATTTTTTTATTTCATTCCACATGTATGTATGATATCATTATACTATTGGTGGGAAATGTATCTCTTTATATTTCATTGGGTTAATATTTTTATCTCATGAGATAGAAATGGTTAAAACTTGGATTGAACTCAGTTTATAAAATGAAACATTCCGATAAGATGGTCTTGGTAGTGGTACTTGAATACTAAGATGGTAATGGTCGTGAACCATGACTACCAATATGGTTTTTGGAGTTAACCCATTCCACTAAGATGACCTTAGAATTAATCATTCACTATTATGGATATCAGTTTTACATTATTATGTGTCTGCACAAATTCTATTTCTTATTCCTAGGTAATGTTTTCATGGATTATGATTTTGATTCCCCTGTTATTCATGTATTATGAACTAGAAATATTACTACCATGATTCATGTTTATTGTCAATGATATGCATGTTATGATGATATATATTTATGATCATCTTCACATACCCTTATTCTCATGTTATGATTACATATATCCCTTGTTTACCCTAACCATGCATTTGATCTCACAAGTTTCATATGTTTCTTTTCCACAGGATAAAAATAAAGGTTTTAATTAAGAGTACTAATGTAGACTATTTTTAATGGATATGTTATAGATCACTCACCATGATTGAATATTATTTTTTTGGAGAACCCAGAGACAGTAAACAATTATGGTCATTGGACATTTAATTTTGTTATGTGATGAGTATTAATAAAAATTATGTAATATCCATTTATTTTAAGCTATTTTTTCTATAGATTCTATCAAAATATTTTTTATTTAATCTTGATAAATATGATGAATTAAATTTATTTACATTTTTATGGATTTTTCTAAATATATGTATAAGGATGTCTCTAAGAATAATTCGAATTAATGACATATTTAAATTTTCGTGTCATGATTTGGTAAATCTATAAGTGTTTTGTTATGATTATGTGGGTTTACACTTTGAAAATTGTTTCTCACAATATGATTTATAGATTTAGTCAAATGTGGGAATATGATAGAACTGGGTTAACATTTAATGTGATAGACAAATTACTAATGGGAAATAAAATGGAATGCTCATAAGATTAATGGATGTTGTGACCATGACTAATCAATTTTCATGAAAAATTATTAACAATGTGTACCTTAACCAAATATCACACCCAACAAATAAGAAAAGGAAGAAGTATACTGAGAGTTAGGTTAATGGATATCACCGTGTAAATAATATTCATTTTCTATTGTGTCAGTAATGTGGAAAGAAGAACCCATGTTTATTTACTAATGGAACAATAATATATTTTTACTATGGAAATGAAGGACATAAACAATGTAACCAAAAATTAAAAATAAAGTTTTCGATAAACACAATGGATGTAAATAGTTGACTCCTTAATAAGTCATTGACGGTAAAATTATTTATGTTCAGAATTAATGGTAGTTAAGAAAATTGATGTCTCATATGTAAATATCCCAACTAAATTTATCAATGTACTATTGGAAATGGTTATATTTATTATGAGGATTGGACTACATATGAAATGTTAAAGGAAAGTGGTATTAAGTAATATAATGAGGTATCCTTGTTTATGAATTATGGATGATGTGGAATAATTTCTATATTTATTTGTTTGGATTCAAGAATTATGAAATATATATTTATTTCTTAGTTTATTTTTTTTCACTAAGTATTTATATGGATATAATGTCTGGTTATGAGATAATAAGAGATGATTTAATGGAATCATGACATTTTGATTATATAAATATAACATCTAATATGTTCCTAAGGATGAAATAATGATTTATTTATAATGATATGTAGGAAATGAATAATTAAATTAAAATATATTGATTAACTTTTAACTGATTAATTATTAGTTGAAAAAGTGTCTTATGCTATCGTGGGTGGAGTTTACAACATTTCTGTGTTTAAGGAATTTATCCCAGAAAATTTAAGATAATGAAACATGGATGTTTTCAATATTTATTTATGGTAATTTAGGTTATTATCATGTTACATGAGAGTACATGATGAAGGTATTAACATGTTTGGTATGTGATAAAAAAGAGCATCTTTTTTATATACATTGGATAAATATAAAGATGTTATTATGAAATATTGTCACCTTTTTTCTAATATTTTTAAATTTACTCTTTTAGAAATTTTATAAGGGTAACCATATATGGTATGGTTTATAAAAAAAACAATAGATGTTGTTTTAGAGAGTAAAGTATTATCTCCCCATATTAGGATTTATACATATTGGATGACACATGATAAACTTTTCTTTATAATGATATATGGAATGACCTATCATTTTATTGATGGATCACAATATCCAATAATGCTTTATCAATAAAACAATCATCCCAATTTTTGGAATAAGTCATGAAGTGGATATTGATGAAGTAACAACAAAGTGTGATTTTTTATTGAAATAATTTATGTATATATTTTCATGAAAGTTCTTCAACCTTTGGAAAAAGTTTATTGAATTAAATTTTTACTTAATTACATTCATATTTTATGATATCAATGATATTTTATAACATATATGCATTATGGTTTTATGAATCATAACATTCCTCTTACAATGTTCTCTATAACTCCCCATTAAAACATTATAGTTCGATTTCACTTCAATTTCCATGATTTTAGTTCTAACCAATCATCTCATACGTTGAATCATAGTTATAAGATACTTTGGGTAACCATTATGGTTCCATATTTTTTTAAGTAGTTTTAGTATTCATATTTACTATGTTGGTATCTACAAAATTTAATTCAATATATTAAAACTTTTATTATCGAGAAACAATATTAGTGTGAAATTATTTTAGAGGTAGAATGCAACACCTTGAGATTTTGTGAAAATATATATTTTTGATTTATTATAAATTTTTTAATATTTTTCATTTCATGAAACCCTAAATATATATTATTTTATATGAAATAACTTTTTTATTCATAATATATAGGAGAAACAGAGTTGATCTTTCACTATAAGCCACACTTACATTAGCTTATTGTATAGGAAATTAAATATTTGTCTTGTGTTATATACAATTTTGAGTTCCTTCGATAACATTCAATACGTGCAAGATCTAGTATTATCAAACAATAATATACTATTAATATTATTATTAAATATGGATTATATTTTTTACATATAAATTAGAATATTATTTATTGTTAAGATTCGATAAATTATGAAAATATTGTTTACAGATGTATTTAATAATAATTTTTTTGGTGACCATTTTACTAAAAGTGAAAATGTATCCCATTCATAAAATATAGGAAATCAATTTAATGGAAAAAATATATTTATTCAATAAAACACACACTAACTTAATAAAAAAATTAAAAATTATTTCAATGAAATATTTATTTATTGTATTCAATCAACTATTTGACCTTGATCTTATGTTTTTTTAGGATAAGAGGATTTTACTCATAAAAAAATATATTTTTTAAATATTAATCAAATCATATTTTAAGCATGTGCTTATTTTAAATAATGATATTAGACTTATATATACATTATTTGAAAAAATTGGTTTTATTTTTGAGATAGTGATTTCAAAATTAACATAGTCATAAATTTGGTATTTTCCTAAGAAGAATCATTTTTTGAAGGATAGTGAAAAACAAAGAAATTTAATTTAAAACTGTTTTTCAATATAGTTTATTTAAATAGATAAAATACATTTTAATTTGGTATTAAATTATAATTAGTTCTATTTTACATTAGATAACACATTTTTTGGTGATTGTAACTAATTTTACATTGAAATTGGATTTTAAAATTGTTCAATATTTTGAACTCTTTTACATTAATTTTTTTTTGTTTTGTCCCATATATGGGATAATTTTTAAATTAACTTCTTACAACATATGTATTAAAAATTTGAAAAAATGGTTCCCATATTTGTATTTAAAATTATTTATAATTTCTAATATGTTCAAAATAATATTTTCCCAAACAATTAGTGAATGTAATTATAATTGAGGACAACAATTAATAAAAAAAATGAGTTTACTTAGTTGTTAAAAAATAACTTAAGGGGACAAATAACTTATAAAAAATGTGAAAATATATTTATATATATAAATTTAAACCTATTACAGTATTTTATAAAATATGGGAAATTTTTGGAGACACATTATGTAATAGATATCACTCAATATTGTTTACATTTTTACATTTACAAGAATACCAATCCTACTACACAATAAAGGATCTTTCACCCCTTCTCTACTTCAAACCTCTCAAAAACATTCACATTAAAACAATATAGCATATTTATCTCCGAACATACCTCCATTAATCTGATAAACCTCTCCTTGGGTATAAATCCAAACAAGTAATCCCTTTGGTGAAAATTAAAAGGAGTTACTCAAAGAAGAGGTAATAACCTTCAATAAGCACTTTATTTATATTTAATTATACACCCCAAAATTATTCTTTTTTACATGTTTAAATAATATAAAAAACTCAATCAATATACTGATATAATTTGATTATATTGGTTCTAACTACACCTATACACACTTACATTAAATTGGTAATGAACATACAGTTCGTTTTAATGACGGAATACTTCCCTGCAGAATTATGTCGTCAGTTTTTCCGTTACCACCTCTAATGGTCATGAATTATAATGGAAATACAATTTTATGTGATATATACAATCTTTATGATGTATTTATTTATTTTTAATTGAAATGAAAAACATACATTCATGCTTTCCATTTTGTGTAAATAAGATAACTATGTTTGTAAACATTCTACTACGTTATCCTCGAAGCAATGTGATCCATTCACACATTTCAATGAATGTATTAAGGATGGATATAGTAATAAAAATATAAAATATATGTGAAATACTAATTATAAAAAATATATAATACGTAAATACATAAGGATTTAATTTTATTTTTTTCTTTCTAAATGATAATAAAATAGAAACAATGTCCATGTGTACGTCCGACCTACCGTCTCCATTAATGGTGTATTCTATTTCATATTTCTATATTTTATATATTATTAAAAATATTTATATAAAATATATATATGATATTTAAATCATATTTTACATTATTTAGATAACTAAATAATTAACTATGTAAGATATATAATAATAACAGGTCAAATCTTATAGAAAAAAATGCAGATATACCAGAAACAAAACATTAACATGAAATCGTTAATAAAGGGTTAATAGAAAGTCATAATAAAATAATATATGATATTATATTTATGAATATTGTTTTGCTATAGATTTATAATAAATTTATGACTATTATAAAGGAGGTTTGAAAATGTATAATTACATTCAAGACATAAGGTAAAGTGATTCTCTTCTCACTTTTAATTCTATGAGATTTATGCCTCATTAGACATTCATTTATTTTGTGTGGTGTATATAAATACCATTAATGTATTATATGATTATTATTATTAATGTTTTTAAATTTTTATGGATTTATATTATATCTATCTCAGAGAGTTTTATAGTTCTAAATTTATGAAATCTGTATGATAGATTTTCCTCTGTTTTCCTTCTTTGAGAAAGAAATTTTGTTTGAAACTATATTATTTTACAATGTGTGTATACTTCCATTTAAAATTTTATATATTGAATATTCTTATTTTCAGGATATTTAATTAATAATCTGCTGTCATTTTCTTACATGGGGAGTTTAATTCAATGTTACCTTAATGGTAACAATTTATAATAACAATCTCATCATTTATTAGGATTGTTTTTTAATATTATTTAATTGATGATATGTTTCGATCACTATCTCAAAAAAATCTTGAATTATTATATCATATTGTCATAAATTATATATTAATGTATTAGTACAATCATTATACTCTTTTTCACTAATTATAAATAAGAAAATGTTTTCCAGAAATTAACACATTATTACTCCCTTTGGTTGTAAATATATTTTATTTAAAATACATGTTTCAAAAATTGTATCAAAAATATTTTTTAAAATAACAATGATCATATATGATCATTAATAAGGAAAAATTATTTTAATGTTTATTATGGGTTCCAATCCGTCATTATAATTTTTGAACTTATTTTCAAAAAAACATTTTCAAAATTGTTTCAATATATATTTATAAGGATTAAAATTATTTTCAAAGAAAAAGGTTTTCTAAATGTTTTCCATATTTCCATATAATTTATCAATTTATTTAAATATAAATTTTTTTAAAAAAAATTAAAAGCATTCTTCATATGTTTTAAATTTATTTTCAAGGGATTTTTTTTTTCAAAATGTTACCAATGTTATTTTATATGTTTTGAAGGAAATTGTTTTTCAAAATGTTTTCCATCATTATTTATGTGTTTTAAATGTTTTTCCAAATAATTTTTTTTAAAAAAATTGGTCTCAAGCATTATCTTTATGGTTTACAGGTATTTTCAATGATACATTTTAGCAAAATGATTTAACAAATATTTTATAAAATTTTATGGAAAAATATTTTCATATTTATTTTAAGATTATTTTATAAATTTTCAAGGTTATTGTCAAAGAAAATTGGTTTCAAGTAGTTTTATGTTTTAATTTTTTTAGAGATGAAAAATATTCTCTTTAAGAAATGATATTAAAATATTTCAAATCTATTATTTTCCATATAAGATGAAATATTTTGGTTTTACCCATGCCTTACTAGGGATATGGTTGAAGGGTTCTATTCATATTATTTCTATGAATGTTTTTTGTTTTCATGGAGTAATTTTTATGAAACCAATTTCCCTTTTATGGGATAATAGCTTATGAAAAATGTCTCTCCTTCACTGGTTATATATCTATAAAACTTATTTCTCTTTAATTAATGATATGCTTACAAAAACCTCTTCTATTCATGGGGTATTTATGAAATATTTATGAAACCTATCTCTTTTCCATAAGTGATGATAATATGACATGTTTTTGATACCCATTTCGTTTCAGGGGTTCTGTTATAAATATTAATGATTTATGGAACTCATATGTATGATTTCATTATGAGATGTGTGGGAATTATATATTCCTCCAATAAATTTTATAAATATTTATATATCATGAGATTTATTTGGAAGGAACAGTGATTGAACTCAGTTTAGTAATGTAATTTGTTAGCTTAGATGGTATTAGGTGTGTCATTGAGCACAAATATCAAAATAGTAGTGAACGATTAATAACAAGATGATTTTTTAGAGAACCCATTCCTCTAATATGACCATGGTTTTAATCATTTACTACTATGGAAATCATTTTTATATGATTATGTATCTGCTACAAATTTTATGTCTTATTCGACGTTAAGATTAATTTTCTTAAACTCATGATTCCCTTTATGATTAATGTCATATGAAATCTCAATATTTATTCCTTGATAAATGTTTATGATATTTGATACGTAGGGTATGATATTATAATGTTATGATCATCTTCTCGAACACTTATTGTCATGTAATGAATACATGTATAGTTTTAACACTTTCATAGAATCTGAGCTCTCCCCTTTTTTATGTTTCCTTTCCACAAGTTATGAAGAATGGATTAATGTTGGATTGCTAATGGTGAATACTGTTAAGGGTGATGTTGAATATCTTTCAACAGGATATAAGATTATGTTTGATTGTTTCCAAAGAAACAAAATTATTATGATCCTCAGGAATGTAACTTTGTAATGTGAAGAATATTCATACAAAATGATTTAATATCCATGTATATTAAGACTGGGTCAATATAAATAATGTATTATATCTTCTATGAACACTTTAACATTTTACCAAAGATGTAATATAATTATAAGTCTATGTTTGAGGTCTCTAGGATGTTTTTGTTAGTATCAAATAAATTTTATTAGCAACCTGTGGGATTATATTTAGATGAACATGGTAGGATAACAAATGCAATATGTGAACACATTAGAATTTATAGGAAATAATATATAAAAAATGAATAAATTTTATTCTAAAATATCATTATATAATTATGATTCTTCCATTGTAGAAAGATAGTGACAAACAAGTTGAATGGGGATTCTATCATCACTTATAGTCAATTTATGGTTATTCCCCCTAAAATGGATAATAAATCTATAGTTCATGATAATTATTTCATAACTATGTTTGGGAAGATGAACTAGAATAAGAAAATTAATATCACTTTCATAAAGAATCATCTTAAACCATAACATGGTGTATCCATACTGTACAACATCATATGAAAACAACCTCTACTATTTCGTGGAACAAATACCCTATTGGCATTCGAATATTGGATAAAGTCCCTAGATATGATCTTTACCTTTTTGGGAAGTTGTGAAATATAAGAATTTATCATGTCAGTTTATCATATAAACGGTGATATAGATCAACAATAGTAATTAATTCAATATACTACTGTGAAATATGAGCTCATGATCATGGAATTAGGAACTTCTATTTATGTATTCTATGAAAAATACTTCCCTCATAAACAATGGGTGTAAATTTAATCAATTATTCTTAATAGTAGAAAAAGTATTATGAAAATATTAATCAGTGTAAGGATGACTTTACATTGTTATCCAGTCATGATAATGAAATTTCACTTATACTAAAAAAAGTTATTGCTTGTTATTTTATGGGTTAAAGTCAAGCCTTCAGAGGGTTTTAGTCTCTCAAAATTTTCATTTGTATGAGGATATTGTCTCAAGAACCATTATTATAGAAATGTAGTTATCCAAGTTGTATGTATTCAAGGGAAATTTGTAGAATAATAATTCATCTAATCCTCGTGTGAAGAAAAATACCTCTAATAAAAAGAAATTATGAATAGTATTTCCCATATGTAATAACTATGTAAATATAAAACTCAGGAATTGTTTTAAGGTAACATGAATTTTTTATAAGTGGGGATAAAGAATCCATGAAACTCATAAATAAATTGTAAATGTATATATTATTGATGTTCAATTATTTAATAGTATAGATAGTGGAAATTATTTTAACAAATTCCCAAAACATAAATAGAATTTAAATCAAAAAATTCAAAGGGAGAAATGAATAGTTTAAGCAATTACCGCATTTGAAGTCAATGATACGAATGTTGTGGTGGTATAAAATTTAATCATTTCCATTATTTTAGTTTTTGTTTTATTTTATTCTATATTCCCTCACTCATTTTTTCATCCATGTCTTCCAAAAAACCATTTCATATTTATATAGAACCCTAATAATGTATTTATCCATTAAGACACTAAAATAGAGCCTTATAGAAACAATATTATATCATGAAATTCCCAATATGATTATTGGGAAGTATTTATTTTATAACATGGTTATTATAATAAAGGTTTAATTTTACATGACTATTGGTATGGATTTTATTTTGATGTATAATGAAAATCATTATTCCCATTATAGAAATATTATTATTCATAAAGATGATGTGGAATATGTTTTCGTTAAAGGAAAAAGATCATCATTGAAATCATATCCAAATATAGGTATTGAATTTTTTATTTTTGATAAATAATGATAGTTCCATGACATTGTGCATCTATTATAGGGTGATCATTCTATCACTAAAATGAATAAGAATCATTATACATGAATTGATGATTATTTTATCATGTTTAGGAATCCTAATACATTTAAAAGATCAACCTTTACTCAAGGTATTATTATTTAATGATGATACCCTAAAGATGATATTATGAAATAATTTTTTGGACGTTGTAATTTTATGGTTCTTTTTTATTGATTGATTCACTATCTCTTTTACTAATATTTTTGATAGAGTATTCATTAATTATTATGATATATTATTAGTGGTATTCATTGATGATATATTCATATACAATAATAGCTATGATGAGAATGAGACTCATCTGAAAATATTTTTAGAGACCCTTAGATGACATAAATATTGTGGAATTATATTGTATTAGAATTTTAGAACAATATTTTTTATTTTCATATCCATATTTTATCAGAGGATGTGATATCTACTGACCCCTAAAAGTAACGGTTAGACAGAGAATATCTAAAACTGAAACATATATCTGATATTTTAACTTTCATATGCTAATCACATTACTATCGGTGGTTTTATCAAGATTTCACATAGCTATCCAACCCATTAACCAAGTTAATAAGTAATGGGATATAATTAGAATGAATAATAAAATACAAGGAATGCTTAAATAATATAAAGAGGATATTAAATAATTACACTCTATAAACTATAACATTATGTATGGATGAATTTTTTGTTTATAGTGATTTATCAATGAAAGAACCTTTTTGTATTGTTATGTAGAATGATAGAGTGATTTCTTATGCATAAATTAATATTTTAATCTATGAAAAAAGCTATCATACCTGTGACCAAGATATATAATCTATAAAATGATATCTGAAAATATATAGATTCTATTATTATATAGAATTATATGATATATATACTGACTTTAAGTGTTTGAATTATATATGCTCTCATAAGTTGGTTGAGAAGAAATATAGAATATGGATTGAACTACAAAATGACAATGATTTCGTGATACACTACCACCATGGAAGGTAAAAAAGGGGAGATTATGTATTGAGTTTGATGCACCATGGAGTTAAAACCAAGATAGTGACTAAAAAGTATCCACATATACAAATATCTATAAAAAATGGATACATTGATATCCATTCAATGGGATCCATAATTTAGTTTATAATAATTTATTAAAATGACCTGGATAGAATGGATATTGAAGTCCTAGAATGGGAAATAAAACAAAAAAAAGATTAAATCATTTAATAATTGTAAACTGATACAACTTCTCTATAGAGATGTAGTTATGAAGTTGGGAAAGATGATATATGTTCCATCCATACCAAATATAAAGAGGGAACTATTAGATAAATTTCCAATCTTAAATATATAGACACCCCAACAGAATAATTATGTATAGATATTTTAGTTCAAATTTATCATGGGCTGGAATACGATGGGAAATTGTAGATTATATGTCTATATTCTTTTTATTCTAGTAGTTAAAGTCTAAAATAAATCATCCTAATGGATTCATGAATCCTTTTCCTATACAAATATGAAATGGGAAAAATGTTACAACCTAATTTTTCCATTTAATCCCAAATACTCTATGTAATAATGATTCTATATTGGTCATCCTAAATAATTTCATGATACCTACACATTTATTGGAAATTAGAGAAGATCTACCCTATTAACATCATCATAATATCTATATCAATGAAATCAAAAGGCTTCATAGGGATTGTATATCCATTGTATCATATCTCAACCTTCATTTCGCTTCAATTTTTTATAAGTTTATTAAATGGTCTCTAAACACAAAGATACATTTATACACCACATATTATCTATATGATTTTGAACTATCTAAATGGACTATTGAGACTTTTTAAGACATGTTGATATGATTTTCTATTATTTTCCAAGGTATATGGGATCAGTATCTACCATTGGTGGAATTATTATATTATTATAGCTTTAATTCGAGAATCCAAACATCACCATATAAAGTATTATATTGGATGATGCTTCTTAACCCAACCTATTGTGAGGAGGTTTGAGACATACTTTTATTTGTCCCAAATCCTATAGTAGATAAAACTATTAATTTGTGAAATATTCATGATCACATCGAAGTATCCTAAAGAAAAATCTCTCTCCAGATAATTGATGAAAATACATGGAATTTCATATTGAGGATCATGTATTCATTAATGTTATATCATGGAAGGGAGTAGAATGACATCATAATATAAGGTAATTTAAAATTGATGTACATTGAATATTTTAAAATATTTTAAATAATATGAGTTGTATCTTGTTAGTTTGTTTTTCCACCCAACCTTTCTAAAGTACATAATTTCATTCATTATTGAATACTACAAAAAATCATGTTGTATCCAATTCATTTAATAACGTATAATATAATAGAGTATGATTCTAAATTGTCCCAAATAATTTCTTGTCCAAAATTCTTGACACCATTTAGATTGTAGTATAGAATTGTAAAACTATTTTGAACAAAGTCCTTTGGAAAAATCAAAAACTAGAATAAGAAAAATTGAACATAAAGGTTTAATATAGAAAGAGTATAAAAATGTGTTTAATAGCTGATATGTAGAAAAATATTGAGGATGAAATTATTTAAGTTGGGGCATGTAACACCAGAGACTCAACTGTAGTTGGTAAAATATATATCATAAACTAGGGTAAATATGATCCCATTTTTAAGTCATTAATCAAGTATTTATTAAATTTTTGTATTTTATAATTATAAATTCATCAATATAAATTTGTTATTGAATTCATATTATGATTATAAGCTCAGTATTTCTTTTTTATATTTTATTAAATGCTCTTTTTTTGTTAAAAAATTACAGTTTTCAAAAAACTAATAATTTGAAAGACATTGCCATTATATAAGAATGACTAAGTGGTTTGTAAAATATATTAATTTATAAAATATGAATTTTGTGAATATAATTGTACATTTTTAAATATTTATGAAACTATAAAACTTAATGTAAACATTATTGGTGAAAATAAAAATGTTATTATTTTATAAAATTAATTATTGGTATTTTTGGTGAATCATGTATATATAATGGATATCCAGTGTTATATTTCCTTGAAATCCATATATCCTTTATTTATTTTAATATCAGTCAATTTAGTTATTTAAAATGAGTATCCACAATAAATTTTTATTATATATAAATCTAAATTGTAAAAAATATAATTCCATAGAAATGTGATTTATACCATTAATCATATTTATTTTAAAATTTATGTTTCACAACCTAAGAAAAATTTTTATATAAAATTATTTTTTAAATATTAAATAGGATGTTTAAAATTATTTAAAATTATAAATCTTGATATATTACATGAATATAAATTAATTATAATAAAAAATAATTACTAATGTAAAAATAGAAGGGTTAAATTGAGTTTAAAATAGTGTAAAACTCCTAAAACATTTGATAAATTTTGTATAAATTGAATGGAAGATATTTAACTCGACCAATAAATGTCTACCCTACTTATTTATTCCATTTTTGTCCCATTAAACCATATATAGTGTCATGACATTGTTGAAAAATGTAAATTTGTTCTCAAAAACTACCCTTCCCATCACTTATAAAAGGGTAACATCTTCACCACTTCATGACACAAATAGTATTATAATATCTCTATAAAACTATACTATTTCCCCCCACGAATAATAAATTTCAATAACATGTTCCCATGTTAACTCATAGTTGGCATAATCTATTCAACATGAATGAGAACACCAAGGGAATATCAAGTCCACAATGTTAGATTTATCAACTATATAATCTTATTCTTAATTATATTGAATCAAATAAATTAAATATAGTCTAATAATATTATATTGTTATAATTTATATACTTCAACCTTATTTTATTAAGGGTATTATCTTTATTTATTCATATACCTCATTTATTTTGGAATACAAAATCGATGTTAGCATTTTCTGTGGAATATTGCCTCCATGACATAACAAGATTGATTTTCCTTGTCTACATTAAATGGTTGGATATAAGGTTGGTATTAATGTATAAATATTCTTTTTATGATGTCATTAATTTTTTTTGTGTCAAAAATTTATGAACCTATTAATTATATGATGAATAAACCATCAACATTGATTAATTCATTGAAAATAAGTATAATAAGTGGATTTTTTTAAATTATATAATGGTTTAATATCTATTACTTCTTCTGATATATCCTTATAATTAATATATTGTGCACCAATAAAATATACATAATATCATTATACTTTATTTATAATTTTAATTGAACTAAACAATCTCATAATTATCCAATAGTTAAGGTTGGTTCATGTTTGGATCTATTTAACCACTTACAAGAACTAAACTCTAAATTTCGATCATGACTGAAGAAGAAAAATTTATTACTAATATAATATGTTTTAAATTTTAAAACATGTATATTTTTGTTTTAATGAAATTATATAAATATCTAATTCAGCAATTATGGTAACATCCTTCATTCATCAAAAATCACTATAACATTCATTTTATATTTTTACATAAAGTTCATGGATTCAGTCTAAAAAAATCTAGAATTGGATTTGAATCATAATAAATTATTATAAATAATATCTAATATAAAAATTATTTCACTTCTAATAATATTATTTCGAAGAATATTGAATCTGAACTCTCTTATTATGAAACCATTATGATTGATCATATCTGTAAACATTGATGTTGAAAATCAGAATAATTCATTCAGAGAATGACTATTTATGAATATTATGGATGAAAATGTATATTAATAATGTAATTAATTCGGATTTTAAGATATATATGTTTAATATATTGGATTTTAATGTATGTTTGTAGAATTTGGGATAAGTATTAAGGGTTTTCCAATCTCAAATTCCTCTCCTTGAGAAATGATTTGTATTATAAGAATAATTTAATTAATTTGATGTATATATGTCCTATTTTTGATGTTATATCATATAAGTTAATAATTACTTCAGTTTTAATGTCATAATTAATATCTATGTTCCATGAGGCTATGATTAAATTTTTACCCAAGTTATAATTAGGGTTTCCTCAACTCATAATTAATTATTTGGTACTCATTTTATAATCACAATCTATTTTTTGGTATTGTTCATTAATTTCCTTGGAATTTACTTGTACACATTACATATTAAATTTAATGAATTTAAAATTATATATTTTTTTATCTCTTTCTCATATTAATTTTATTAAAGAGTTACTAATTCCATTGTGAAAAAACCCATCATATATTTGAGTAATGAATACATGATTGTAATTTCCTAGAAAATCCATCTCTAGAAAGATACTAGAAAGTTAATATTTTTGTGTCACAAATTAACCTTGGATTAATCACCACTAAAACGGTTGAATACAGATTGACTCAACCATCATCCTAATACATTATGAGAAGGCCTAGGACAACACACATGGTGAGACAATTCGGGGTGATATGTTATGGAATATTCTTATGTTATTAATACTCTATGATGAATGATTTTTTCATACATTTTCTTTGGTATCCAAAAAATAAATTATAATAAATATTATTAAAATTCTTAGTGTGAAACCTATCATATTTTATTAACCCTCACAACTATATTTATTTGAAAATGGTACATCATGTTACGTTAATGATTACTAGGGGATTTAAAATTTGTTATGGGATATTCTCCTAGAAAAATACATTATTTCATTAACTGATGAAGTGTTTTATATTCATATTTACGATTATAGATAAAACCATGTTTTTCATTATGATATTACTTTTGTACTAATATAATGTGTATGATGACTCTTTAAATGAATTTGTTGTAATTAATCAGGAAATTTATGGGGCCCACAATATATATCCCCTTGATGCTTCTGCATATATCATGAGACAAAACTGTTTGTGTGTTTGTGTATTTCAATTCAAAAAATGGAAAAACATCTTATCAATAGTCTTGATGATAATTATAGTGTGTTCGTTGAATCCCATTATATAATGTTTTTTATATTCACTATTATAAATTCCATTAGAATGAGATAATTGATCATTATTATCCAGGTTTTTGTCTGTTTTTTATATAACATTCTCTCAACATAACTATATTATAGCCTATTATTATTGATTTAATCATTCCATATCACTTATACCATGTTTTATGTTATGTGGGACTATTTTTCATGATACTCATTATTTGGAAAATTAGATTTTATTTATTTATCTCATATCCCTAGGAAACCTATAGAAGGACTATGAGTAATTTTTTGGGATATAACAGAAGGTCTATTTATGTTATCCAATATATTCCCATATTAACATTGGAATTTCAAGTTTAAAATATTTGTGTGTCTTTTATTAAATGACCAAAACTATTCAATCCTTCATGAAATCATTTAATTTTTACCAATAATGTAATATAACTTCTAGAATTGTTTTTCTAGAGTATATTATGTTACTCACTCTCTAAAGAGTTAAAATATAATGAGGTGTTTTATTAATAATATAGATTCCATTCAAATTTATTCTAAATTAGATTGTTTAAATTTAGAATTTTCTTGAGATTTATTTCAATACAATTCATTATAATTTATTATATGAATAGATTTGTTAATATATGATCTACTATATAATCACATTGTTAAATTGTGTGTTATAATTAGAATTAAACTTTTTCATCATATGTTTGAACTAATTCACTAAATTATATTGATTTACTATATAAGAATATTTAAATTTGATAAATTAGAATTGATATATTGGTCCATGATGATGTTTACTTCATTTGAATATCATTATGACAGAGTCCCCTCACCATGTACATATCAATAAAATTTATTTCCCCAATGGAAAGATTCATAATAGTTGTCCATGACTTATATGTTGGGGTGATTCACTTATATGTTGTTGATTATTTCTAATATTTTTATTTATTTTGGTTTTTAAATTTAATGAATATTTATAGTAAATTATATTTTTATGAAAAAATAATAATAAATAAAACAAATAATGACAATGCTACTAAGAATGGATATGATCATAGTGTTTTATACATGGGTACCATCACTATCATTTTTATTTGAAATCCACTCATTAACTAACTCAATGTCATAAGATAAATACCTTCATTAAAATTTTTTCTATGACTCAATGCATTCTCAAAACTTTTTAAGAACTCAAAAATTACATTTTATTTAAAATAAATTGTTAGTGTGGTCTATAGTGATGAATCCCTTTAGCATCACCAGTAAATTTTTTATTAATGTAATTATTAAGAGAACCTATGTCAAAAAATAATAATATTATCATTGGGATCATTTTTAGTTACTAGCATGTCTGTAAAGAAGTCCCCCTCCCTCAGGGTGTGAGATATCTCATTGTTGTTGCTAATATGGGACATGAATTTCTGAATGTCATGCACCAAAGACTAAGGAAGAATCAAATTACCTATCAGGCAGCTGACAAGAAATTGGGAGTGAGAATCTATTTGGAATCCCTCTAAGCCTAACAATCTCATTGGGGAGAGAGAAATTAACACACCACAACCACGAGTATGACTCCATTAAAATAATAGAATCCATCATATGTTGTTCATTACATAACTCACTAAATTCCACCATTTATTTGAAAATATAAATGAAAGGATTGAGACGAGATAGATTTATAGAAGAAATTTGATTCAGAGTAAAGATGAGAATATGGATACAACCAAACACTTTCATCATACCATTGGTTCCCCACAATGAATGAATAGAAAATATATGAGAAATTACATAAATTGACATGGTAATAGACCACTTCCCATGGGGATAAAACCATTAGGAATGTAACCCATTAATACAAGATTATCTTTCTAGAGGTGTGGTGTAAAACATGAAAAAATTATAAAATAGATACAAAATAATGGAAATTAAAATTAACACTACATCAATGTAAAACAACACACCATGAAATAAAAAACTCATAGTAATCCCAAAAATTGGGATTTAAAAAAATGGTGGATTCATTCCCATTTTATGGAGCTGGATAAAGTATCTGAGATCACTTATCCTTTATAGATCTGCTCTATTTTGAAGGTTTATTTACCATGAATGTCTTGATATATGTGTTTTGGGATCCTTATTATACTTTAATTTAATAATTATAACAATCACATGATACATTTTATTTTATATTCCATATATGAATGCAGCGTGGAAGCTTAATTTAATAATTCACCAAATTTTATAGATAAAGGGAATGAGATTTTCTTTTTCATTGAAGGGTGTTGAAAAAATCCATGACTTTAATGGCATAGAAACACCATTTAATTACAATATTTTGACTATTATTTATACGTACCTCCATAATTAGAATGGATTATGTTCAGTTTATATGGATTATTTAAATAAAAAGGGGTGGTACCCTGGTTTTGGGATAGCACCGGGTTACTAGTGGATAAATGTCATGTACCTCATTGAAAACTAGTGAATGTACGGCTAATTACAGATCCACTGTGTACCCATTGGACATATACTAGGTAATTGATAGCACAATAAGTTTTTTCATTATTCGTGGAATAACAATTGCCTTTTACCCCTAAAATGAATTCCTATAATTAAAATTTCATATGATTAAGGATTGTTTTAATTCTGGTAGTTCTCTCATAGATCTCCCCAAATTCTCAATCTACCAAAATGATATATACTTCTCCATTGGATATGGTTTCCCTTGATTGATATTGGAATCTCATCTATAGGGAGGTAATGGTGTGGTTCTCATATAATCTTCTTTATTCTATTGTCTACCAATGGTTGTTATATCAATATCTTTTCCCCGAATTTTGGTATAGTGAATCACATTAAGTGTCTTGTTTTTTTCTATTATGATGCTTCAGGGTTGAGACATGGTGTATCCATAATGAACCTATAGTTTTACATTATCTATTTTACTATCCATTATAAAAATAATCGTATTCCCTAAAATAACATAAATTAGTTTATCACATTATCTTTTGTTGTGACATATCAGAATCCCCTTGATCTTAAGGGAAGATTGTGCATTTATATTGATGGGTGAACCCCTTCTTCCTCTCACACACAAAGAGTTTTAATCTACATATAACTCGGGATTGAGTGAACATAATTAGAGTAATGTATTGAATGTTAATAAATTTATTTTGTAAAACTTTTATTTGAAATAAATACATTTTTTGAAAAAATGTATTTGTATCTTTTATGTTAGTGTGTATTTCTTTTGACATAGAGCCTTTTTTATACATATTCTAAACATGATTATTGATTTACTCATGTATACTAAGATGTAATAGTATTATTATAATCCATTATACTATTTTCCACTATTATTTAATGTTAATTTTTATTTTATAATACAATAGTTTTTATCTATATAATTCATATGGTTATAATTTAATCTTCAAGTGGTATTGGGATTGATGAAATTTAGATATATATATATATATTAATATATTGCGGTATCTATAAATTACTAGGTATTCCTATAATGTAATAGGTTGAAGAAACTGAAATGCGTTTTTTATTCATTACCGTAGTATGTTGGTTATTTTCTCTTTTGGTGGATTGTAATTAATTAAATTGGTATAAACCTACCATGTCCCATGGGACTAGTAATGCACCCTGAATAGAGATCTAGGGTGAGGTATTATAAATATTTTATAATCATACAACTATAATATTGGGGATAAGATCAATGAATGTATCACTAATTAGAACCCTCTTATAATATAGTGGTCCATAATATCATTTATTTCATGCAAATAACCTATATATTATATGAGGGATATAGTTTTTTTTCGATTTTCTAGCATTAAATTATTAATAAAAGAAATTTATTTTATGATCAGTGGTTAATGAGAGGGTTTAGGACTGCCTACATAGTATCAAATTACCCATGATAGATATGTTTCCTTATATGATGTGTGTTGGATTATTTTTATGTGATCTTTCTAGTATAAAATAAAAAAATCAAGAGAGTTAGGGACACTTGGTTTTCGATCATGGGTGGAGTCATCCAATTCATGTTTTTTAATTTTATTGGATTAAATAGGATTTGATATTGGGGTTTTAGTCAATATTCAATGTTGGATTTATCTCACATTCCCAATCCATTTTTGGTCTTCTAGGGCTAATTCACATCTAAGTTATGCATATATACTTTTCAAAAACCATTTATCATTTATTAATATTTTTGGATGTTTATGAACATATTCTTCTGTTTTTCATGTTAAATTGTATATTGTATTTTGTTTTAGTTTTTTAATTATCCACTAGCATCTGTCATTGTTATTACATATTTGGATGTGTAACTTATTTTCTATACTACTTTATATAATATGGGTAAACCATCTCCCAAGATCTTATTTCTAATTTGGTTCCAATAAAAGTTTATGGATATTAGGATGTACACCTAAGTTGTTGTGATAGTGTGATATAGGTATCATTCTAGTATTATAGTCACTGAAGCATGAAAATTGTATCAGATCCCACTCATGGATCACAGTAATGGTATTTAAGAGTATATTAGATATATGACTATTGTTACCATGTAAATAACTGTTAAATATTCTTGGAAAACATAATTAATATGGAATATTGGGTTTCTATTGGGGGGTTTAGATATATTATAAATCCCTCTTTGTGTTATTTATATTACATCATGCCTTATACATCATGCTAGTTATAAATGGGTAAGAACAATAATGATATCCAGAATACTATATATAATAATATAAATGATTTTGTTCTCCATTTACATAATAATCTAATTATTTATATAAAGTAAAACATAAGAAACCCATAAATATATTTTTTCTATGTATTTATTAAATATGACCAGTTTAATAAAAGTCCGCTATTGATTCAATTGTATGAAAACATTTTCTTTTCTATATAATATTTAACCATTAAATGTTTTAATTAAATTTATTCCTCAAAATATATCCAATTAATATTTTAAATCATTTAAAAATAATTCATTTTTGTTTATGAGAATTATTTATTTTAATTTTTTTTATTTTATTAAAAATATTTTGACATTTTGGAATTTTTTATTTCACAGAATGAAATTTGTTTTAATAAATGGAGGATTATGAAAGAGAATGAAAGGGGGTTGGACATAACAAAATAGATTGGTTTCAAGTTATGATATATTTATTATTGTATGATTGTTAGATTTTATAATCTAAATTATTATATATATTTACACATAGATTAAATCATATTTCTAAAAATAAAGAGGAAATAATAAATGATTGGCTTCCAAGAAATCGATTAGATTTTAACATAGGTGAGTTCCTACTCATATCCACTATGGGTGTGAAAATTATAACCTTGATGACAAAACACTAGCATTTATATTCCTATAAAATCTTAGGTGATATAAAAAATTAAAAAATTTAAGAATGTATTAAATTTATTAATTATCTCTATCAGCAGGTCAAATTTTTTGTTCAACAGAAAGAGAATGTATCATCGTTTATACAAAAATTAGATATCTAGATCTAGTGATATCATATAAAAATGAAGTAAAATATTTATTATTAGAGGTTTAATAACTTTTTAACCCTCTAAAGTAATGTAATAAAAATAAAAATAATGTTAAATATTCTACAGGATATTATAGAGGTGTTATACAATTTTCTCTAAATTTAAAAAATCCCACCTATCTGTTTTGAACAGTTTAAATTTAAGGTACATATTACGAAAAAAAAATTTTTTGAGGAAAATAAATTTTATTTAAGTTCCAATTATGGTCATGTTCATAAACATTTCCTAAATATGGTACTAAAATGTTACTAGAAGTGATCTCATCAAACCATAGTTCATAGTCCCAATCAACTAAAATGTATTCTGGAGGGGTTTGGACACCATATTAATATATTGAACATATAATATGATGTAGTAGTTGAGGAAATATAAATAATTTTCTCACTAATAAGTTAATATTACTACCACCACATATTTGTTTTGCAGTATTTAAACATTAAAAAATCTATTTTCCATGCTAGAGATATATCATATATTAATAGAGTTATTATTATTGAATATTCTAGGTTACCATATCCCTTATTTTTTAAATTTTATTTCAATAGATTATTTTTAATAAATTATATTCTCATCTCAAACTAATGTTTATGTATTGCAAGTATTAATGATTAATAATACCACTCAATGGAAAATGATGTAGAAATTGAAGGATTGTTTATTTTTGTTACTCTAATAGTGTCATCGTTTAGAAATATTTATGATATCATAGTTCCTGATATTTAATTATTTGATATCATTTTTAGGGTGGACCAGCTATGAAACTTCTTAGATGAAGTAAACTATAATATTTGATATGTATTTTTCCCAAGTCTTACTGATATTTTACATACTCTCCATATAATGTGAACGTTCGATGCTAGTGAAGTCCAACCTGGGGCTTATTATAAAAAATCACTGTTGAATTGGATAATCATGTCCTTGATTATGTTGATTCTAAAAAGATACTATATTTACCACCTATGGAAGTCCTTTAACATAATGATTTCAATGACTATTTCTTAATACTACTTCATAATATTGATCTATAATTTACCCTTCATATATTTAATAAAACGAAATTTATTTTAATTAATCTATATTGTGAAAATATAACTATGATATGAGAACTAATGAAATAGTTGGAGTATCCCTTGAAAAATTATTTTATTAGTTTGATAACATCTTCATAGTGTAAATTCGTTGTTTTCTCTAAGATAGATGACGAAATTAGACATCTCTGTGTAGACCATAAAATATTAATAAATAAAATTATAATAATTTTTTTCATCCTCTGAAAATTAAAGACATACTTGATTAGTTAAATAAGGATAATTAGTTATTTATGATTGACATATGATCCAGATATCATTACCATTAAATAGGGACAAAAGATAAACCAAATATAATTTTCAATTTCACTATAGATATTTTTAATATATGGTAATGAAATTTCATTTTATAAATTATATGCACATCATTATGGATTTAATAAACAAGATTTTTTATCCCTTTTTATACTCATTCATAAAAGTAATTATAGATTAAATTCTTTTATATTCAATATATTTGGAGGAGTATGGTTGATATCTCTAGAATGTTTTGTTGACATATAAAGAACACGTGATTTATTAAAACTATTTTAATTCACAGAGATATAATAATTCAATTTACTTAGGCATGTGATTTATAAAATTTATATCTTATAGGATCGAGAAAATGTTGAGTCACTGATGTCATGGAAAATTCAATTAAATGTGTTTTAAATAATAATATTCCTTAGAATCATAGTGTTTTGACACTATTTATCTCATGTTATATCTATGAATGTAACTAATATGATAGATTTTAAAATGAAAAAGGATATGTTAACATATGTGGGGTAGATTTACAATAGTTAAGGAAGATATTGACTATTAATCATGTCCTTATTCTATAAAAACTAGATGAATTATTTTTTATATTAGTTTATATATTCATAAGTAGCATTAGTATTAACTCAATAAATATTAGTTAGTATTGGAAAATGTTTCTTGAAATCTATATCCCAATTAATTGAATTTCCCTACCCATAATTTATAATTATTTAACGTCATTGAAGCATTAAATTTTTAGGCACAATACTTATTCGGCAAATTTTTCATGGTTTTGGTAGAATATAAAATCCTTCAATAAAAATTTTATAGAATGTATATTAATCTAAACAATAATAATTGGGTTTAAATAATGTATAATATATTTTCTTATCCATTATTATCCTTGGAAGGGAAATGTATTTTTTGATTCAATTAGTAGGAAGGTTATCCATTAAATTCTGTAAATAAAGGAAGTGTTGTAATTAATGTATCTAGTGGTTGAGATAAACTGTAACATCCCAAGTAAGTAATGAATAATATATATTTTTATCTATGTCTATTAATGAATTAGATAGTGTTTTAGAGGAAAAAAATGAGAATAAATCCAATCTTAAGCATGGAATACACTAATATTTTTAAATGATTGGTTTACTGCCTTTTGATGGCAAACCATTTTTAAATCAAACTTTTGAAAACTTTACGATCTCTATTTGACTATATAAATATATTCTTTATTATTGGGACATTTATATTTACTTTGGGTAAATTTTTGGTATTTTTACGATAATGTTCATTTTTTAATGAATAGTGAAAAATGTTGTATTTTAATTCAAAATCTTTTTTTAGTATAATTTATTTATATGATTAGATTATCTTTTTAATTGGTTTTAAAGTTAAATTAGAATATATTTTTACAATTAAATCCAATATTGTTTGTTGGAATTAATTTCACCTTGAAATCAGACTTAAACTAGTTTCAATCTTTTGATACTTATTGTTTCATAAAAACACGTTATTTTCTCTGACAGCGGGAATTAATTATTAAATTAATTAATTAAACTTATATGTTTTGAATTTTCTAAAATATACGTCATTTTTGAATTCGGAATAGCAAATATAGCTTTGGGTTTTGTTTTGGTATTTTTCTGAAAAACTTCAATTTTTGATGAATAGTGAAACCACTAAGTGGTACTTAAAAACTGATTTTTCGTTTAAATGAAATTTTACCACCTCTGTGTTTTGAATTTCAAAAATCCGACATACATGGTTGTCATTACGAATTAAAATTTGGTTCAATGGGCTTAAAATAATTTTTTTCTGAATAGCAACTTTTATGTTTTTAATCGCGATTAGAGGTAATTAGTGTGGTTTAAGGTAAAAATAATGTTTTAATATTATGAAATGACCTAGAAACATGTCCTACCCTCATTGGATGTGTCATGGCAGACCAAGAAAATCGATGGGTCAACTTGGGCACCCCATGGAGCCACATTATTAGGAAAATGACATTAATACATTTTTATTTAATGTAAAAATTAAAATGTCACAAACATGTGTTGTTTTACTAAAACAATTGTTAATGGGGTTATACAAGTCATATTTTTGATAATAAATATTAATTAGAAATATAAATTTTTTCCTACATCATGATATTTTTTTTATAATTTTTAGACAATATATAAATTAATTTATTTATGACACCATGATGATGCAGCAATTACCTCATTATTTAATGATTTAAATAAAATGAAAAAATAATGTACAATCTAAGACCTAAACATGTCAAAATTTTATTGGATGGGTATATTTCGAACCCTTATCACCTTAAACTCCAATTATATCAATGTGGGACCTTTTAAATCCGAAAATCATTTTAAAATAAAGCAACATTTCTTTACATTCCAACAATGCCCCTCCTATCCTCTTATAAAAGGCCCCCACCTCTACCACATTACCCACACTTCCAAAGCCTTTGTCTCGGAAAAACCCTGTCCATTTTGTCTCTCCAAATCCCTCTATTACTCCTAGAAGCCACACATTGTGCATAAGGCTTCCCAAGGAAGCCTTTGAGCTCAAATCTAAGAGTGTTACCCGATTTTAAGGTAATGTCTTCACTTGTGTTCTTTTGTTTTATTTTTCTTCTCCAACCCCCTAAACTCTTTTTATTAATTTCTTTTGTAACAACACCAGTATAATAAATATACTAGGATTTTGTTATAAGAATAATTCGAGCTGCACTTACACACACCTACATCTAATGGTTAAAGAACATACTATTTCTGTGGTTGGAAAATTTATGCCTCACGAAACGATGATTGTTAAATCTTCTTTTAACACCTTTAATGGTGGCCATTAAGATGTCACTCTATTTATATATGATATATATTATGTTTATGTCTTCCTTATGCTTCTTTATTTTTCATTTGTGGTATACCTTTATGGCTTCCATTATAGGTATACGTGATATTTTCATTTTAGGAAGTGCGGACTACTGCCCCCTCAAAGTGATTTGATTTGTTAATTCCATATGTGGGATGTGTAAAGGATAGATTTAAAGTTATTATATATGATGTAATACTGGAATTAGAATATACCTTTATATCATTATTATTTCCTTCCCGTAAAGTATGAGATATAAATGAAAGTAGTGTTCATGCGTGTGTACGGCTTACCATCTCCATGAACGGTGCATTTTATTTCTTATCTCCAAATGTAATGTACAATTATAAGTACATATATATAATGGATATATATGATGTATGTTACATCTAAATGATTAATATAATTCTGTAATTAAAATATACATATCTCTCATTTAGTTTTAATTCCATTATTATGACATAGAAATGAAAGTAGCGTTCATACGTACGTACGGCTTACCATCTCCATGAATGGTGCATTTCATTTCTTAACTATAAATGATTATGTAATATTATAAATACATGTATATGCTGGATATATATGATATATATGATATCCAAATCATGAATATCATTCTGGATATAATGAACCTTTGACCACACGAACAACATGTAATTGTAAGAAGTCCACTTTTGACATAAGAGCCACGTATCGACAAAACAAAAATTATTAACTTAAATGATTAAATAAGGTTTATAACATGGTAATAAGTGATATAAAAGTAATAATGAACTTGAAAAAGATTATTAAGAAATTATAAATTAACTCAAGTTTATTATTCAGGATGTTAAAGAACGGTCGAGTCAAGTCGGACCTGAGGTAAGGGACTTCGTCTCAATCTCCTTTCATTGAGGCATATGTAGTTTTATACACAACTTTCTTTTATATGGTGTATAAAACCTTTGACTTTTGCTTTTATAAAAAAGGAATATTTTTCTATGAAGAATTTTACTAAACGACAAAAAGGAATGTTTCTTTTAACGTACGCGGTGAAAACGACCTTTTGCACCGCCGCGAGTATTGTTTGGTTTTTTGCTTCCTCAACAAGCCGTAATGTTTTTAAAGTGAAATAAATACCATATACACTTTTATGTATTTTGGTATTGAAAATGGTTTTTATAATGTATTTTTTATGTCAATATATTTATGTGATATATTGTGATCAATGTGTGGAAATGTTTTATTTCCATTATATTTGTTTTATGTCTTATGATTTTATAATGGTACTTGGACATTTGACGAGTGGTTACGTGATAAACCATATGACGGGTGGTTCCATGAATACCAGGACGGGTGGTTATGTTATAACCTCAAATGCATTGGGTATGGAAGTCGGTCGTATGGCTATTCCATTAAGTTATATGTGTGGAAGTGGACCGTATGGTTATTCCATTTAAGTATGTTTATGTCCCAAGTTACCTTTATATGTTATGTGATCTTTATATGGGTTTTATGGTAATCATTGGATTACAAAAGGGTAAGTAATGATATTTTATTCATTGAAGAGTTTTTACTACTTCATAAAGGTGAAAAGTATTACTTTGATAATGTATACATGGTTTACTTGTTGTATTGAAAAACTAACAGTTTTCATTCATTGTGTATCCCTTACTGATCTTTTTATGCTCAACCCATGTTTTTTGAAATGTTTTTTATAGGAATTAATGTGGAATATGTTCAAGGATGGGATCAAGGGAAAGGCATGCTATCTAAAACATGGAAGTAGACATGTTTCCTTTTAAGAGTTTTTATTTTATCTAATCTTAGTAGAATTTTCTACTTTGTAATATTTTTTGATGTAATAGTTATGTCCTAATTCTCTAAAACTCTAAATCGTGAAAATATCCTAAATATGAATTATTCATTTATTTCAATATTAATTATGTTTTATGTACGGGGCCTTATAGTTGGTATCAGAGTTTGGTTTAGACATCTTTAGGAGTTAGAAAAGTGTAAAATTATAAATTAATTTATGGTATGACTGAAATGATAAAGCATTTAAAGATTATCATGTTGCTTCACCTTAGATATTTCTGTGATCAGAATGGTTTTCCACAGAGGAAACGAAGTAGCTATGTTGGGACGACATCAGGAGGAAGAAAACCTTCCAAATCAACAACCTGAGATGGTCAAAATTAAAACTGAATAGTTTGTTGTAGTGATGTCACAGTTGACTCAGACTATAAATGGTGGTGGTATCAATGAACGAGATTAGCCAGATCAACCTCAGTGGAACATGTCTATGGGGGAACATTTCATGAGGCAACATCCCCCATCATTCAGAGGATCATCTAACCACGTGCTAGCTGAAGGGTTGATTAAAGCACTGGAGAATATTCTTAATGTCATGGGGTGTTCAAAACATCAAAAGGATAGTCTTGATGTTTACTATTATGAAGGTGAAGCTGATCAGTGGTGGTCGATGGTGAAAAATTTCTGGGATAGTGATGAGATTGATGATCTTCACTGGGAAGAATTCAAAGGTATATATCTTGAGAAATACTTTCCTAAGGTGGTTCATATTTGGATGGAAAAAAAATTCCTATAATTGAGGCAGGAGGATGACTCAGTAGCTACTTATGAGGCAATGTTTACTCGACTGGCAAAGTATGCTCCAAACATCATAAGAGATCATGATAGTAAAATAAACCATTTTTACTCGGGGTTAAAGCCAAAGTATCGAAGGGCTATAGCTTCCCGTTAGTTCAAAAGTTATGAAAAACTTGTTCGATGTACAAAGAAGGTGGAGATGGAGTTTGCTGATGATTAGGTGTTCTTTGACAAACAACAGAATAAGAGGTCAGTTGGCAGGAAAAGGGGAAGAATTCATCAAATAAACAAGGAGTTAAGAAAACCAAATATCCATCCTGTGAGAATTTTGGTAAAATGCATCCTGGAGAATGTTTATCCAAGTATGGAAAGTTCTTTCGGTGTGGTTTGTCAGGTCATATTGCTCGTAACTGTAAAGAAGATGATCAAGCAGGAAATGAAAAGCCAGCAATAAGATGTTTTAAGTGTAATGAAATGGGTAATTATGAAAATTAGTGTCTAATGAAGAACTCAGCTGAGGGAAAGCAGCCAGACTACATGCAGAAAGGGGTGGGGAAATCCTTTGCAACTACTTCAGCAGATGTTGGGCCGTCAAATGAAGTAGTATCAGGTACACTGTTTGTTTGTTCAGATTATACCAATGTGTTGTTTGATTCAGGGTCTACACATTCTTTCAATTTTCAGAAGTTTTATAGTAAATTGGAAATTCCATCTCAATATATGAATCCTGAACTTATAGTAAAAACACCCGGAGGGAACGTTGAGACCAAAATAAATTATAAGAACCTTCCTATCCTTGTGCGCGGAAAGAATATACTAGCAAACCTAATTGTTTTTCCTCTAGTAGAGTTTGATGTTATTTTGGGCATGGATTGGATTTCAGTTTATCATTCTAAGATTGACTGTAGATCTAAAATGGTTTTTTTCAGAAAGCTTTTCAGTTTGTGTACAAGAATGAGCCCTTGATTTTGATAACATATCACGAATTTGAGAAACTAGTAAAAGATGGAAATTAATGTTACCTTGCACATATTGTTGAAAATAAAGGAACTCTTCGGATTAATGACGTGCTAGTGGTAAATGAGTATCATAATTTTTTTCTTGATGAGCATCCTGGTAGTATTCATGACCGGGAAGTTGAATTTACTGTTGACTTAGTTCTTGATTCTAAGCCAATTTCAAAACTCCCTTATCGAATGGATCAAGTTGAACTATTATAGTTAAAAAGAAACAAATGCAGGAGTTACTAGATAATGGTTTCATTCGACCTAGCACATCATCATGGGGTGCTCCTGTCTTGTTTTTTAAAAATAAATATGGATTAATGAGACTTCGCATTGATTATAGAGCGTTGAATAATATTACTATTAAGAACAAGTATCCTTTGCCTCATATCGATGATTTGTTTGATCAGCTCCAGGGAGATCCGTATTTTTCGAAGATTGACTTGAGGTCAGGGTACCATCAGTTGAAAGTAAAAGAAGAAGGCATTCCGAAGACTGCGTTCCATACTAGATATGGCCATTATGAATTTGTAGTTAGGCCTTTTGGGTTAACCAATGCACCTGCTGTATTCATGGAACTTATGAATAGAATTTTCCATGAGTTCTTGGATAAGATTGTGGTTGTTTTCATCGATGATATTTTGGTGTTTTTTAAAAGTAAAGACGATCATGAAAGTCATTTATGGGTTATCTTTCAAACCTTAAAAGAAAAGAAAATGTATGGAAAATTTAGCAAGTGAGAGTTTTGGTTACAACAAATTTCTTTCCTTGGTCACATTGTTTCAAAAGATGGCATAACTATTGATCGTGCTAAAACAAAAGTTTTTGAAGAATGGCCAAGACACAAAAATGTAACCGAGATCTGGAGTTTTCTTAGATTGGTAGGTTACTACCGAAGGTTTGTTGAAAATTTTTCACGGTTATCTAGTCCAATGACTAAGATAACTCGGAAGGGTGTTAAGTTAATCTGGACAAAATAATGTGATGATTGTTTTATGTAGTTGAAAAGAAGATTGGTGAATCCTCCAGTTTTGGCACATCCTTCCAGGATTGGTGGGTTTTTTATATACGGTGATGCTTTGTTGAAGGGACTTGGTTGTCTCCTTATGAAAAATGATCAAGTAATTGCATATGCTTCACGTCAGTTGAAAACTCATGATGTAAATTACCCTACACATGACTTGGGATTAGCTGTTGTTGTTTTTGCATTAAAAATTTGGAGGCATCATTTGTATAGAGTAAAGTGTGAAATATATACCGATCACAAACGTTTAATGTATATATTCACTAAGAAAGAATTGAACATGAGACAGAGAAGATGGCTATAATTAATCAAGGATTATGATTGTACAATTCATTAATTTATAGGACAAGAGAATAAAGTGGTTGATGCTTTGAGTCGAAAAAGTAATGCTTTATTAACCTTGCTACGTTTGAAACGAGATCCTTTGGTTTTTGATTTGATGAACTTTGGCATAGAAGTTGTGGGTGTAGGATGGACTTCTGTTTTATTTCAGGTATCAGTGAAATATTCTCTATCAGACAGAATTAAGAAAGCACAGAAGCAAGATAGAAAGTTGCAAGAAAAGGTATAGCTGGTTTAGAAGGGTATGTTGCCTGAATTCAACATTGATAATGATTGGGTTTTGAGATTTTGGAAGAGATTGTGTGTGCCTTGTGATTTACAATTGAAGAGAGAGTTGTTATGTGAAGCTCATAGTTCTTCGTTTTCAGTTCATCCTGATAGTACTAAGATGTACATAGATATTTGGGAGTATTACTGGTGGGATAGAATGAAAAGAGATATTGCTAATTTTACAGTGAAGTGTTTGACTTGTCAATAGGTTAAAGAAGAGAGACAGTTACCGAAAGGGATGCTTCATCCTTTACCAGTGCTAGAGTGGAAATGGAAAAATATATCTACGGACTTTATTGTGGGATTACCGAAGACATCTCGAGGTAATAATGCAATCAGGTTTATTGTTGATTGCTTGACTAAATATGCTCATTTCCTTGTTATACGAGATACTTCTTCCATAGATAAACTTTCCCGTTTGTATCTTAAAGAGATAGTCAGGTTACATGGAGTTCCCCTCTCCATTGTGTCTGATCGTGATCCCAGGTTTACTTCTAACTTTTTTAAGGGCCTTCAGAAGTCGTTGGGTACTGAATTAAATTTTATTACAACATTTCATCTGCAATCAGATGGGCAGTCAGAACGAACAATTCAGACATTGGAGGATATTCTATGTGCTTGTTCGATGGATTATTAGGGAAGTTGGGACCAACATCTTTCTTTGGTTGAGTTTTTTTATAATAACAGTTTTAATTGCAGTATATAGATGGCACCATTTGAGGCATTATATGGGATGCAGTGCCGAACTCCAGCTTTTTGGGATGAAGTGGTGGAATGGAAGATTATGGGACCAGAATTGATAGCAGAGATGGCAGAAAAAGTTCAGTTGATTTAGAAACACATGAGAACACCTCAGAGCAAACAGAAAAGTTATGCGGATAATAAGAGGAAGGATCTATCTTTCGAGGTAGGTGATCATATTTTTCTCAAGGTTTATCCATGGAAAAGTGTGATGAAATTTGGTAAGAAAGGAAAGCTGATTCCAAGGTTCATTAGACCATATGAAATTCTGGAGAAAGTTGGATCAGTTGCTTACTGAGTCCCTTTACCTCCGAGTTTATCTCTGGTACACAATGTTTTTCATGTTTTGATATTTAGAAAGTATATGCCAGATTCATCTCATGTTTTGAGCCCAGAGGTAGTTCAGTAGGAAGAGAATTCTCTTATGAAGAACAACCAATCCAAATTCATGACCGAAGAGAGCAAGTGTTGCGAAATAAGTTAATTAACTAGGTAAATGTTTTGTGGAAAACCCATATGGTTGAAGAGGCAACATGGGAATCTGAAAATGCGTTGAGGGATAAATACCCCCACTTATTCGATAAGTAAATAAATTGCGGGGATGCAATTTTCTAAAGGGGGGAAGGATGTAACATCCCAAGTAAGTAATGAATAATATATTTTTTTATCTATGTCTATTAATGAATTATATAGTGTTTTAAAGGCTTAAAATGAGAATAAATCCAATCTTAAGCATGGAATACACTAATATTTTTAAAATATTGTTTTTCTGCCTTTTGATGGAAATCCATTTTTAAATAAAAATTTGACAATTTTATAATCTCTATTTGTCTAAATAAACTTATTCTTTATTATGGGGACATTGGAATTTACTTTGGGTAAATTTTTTGTATTTTTCCAATAAAGTTCATTTTTTAATGAATAGTAAAAAATGTTATATTTTAATTCAAAACCTCTTTTTAATCTAATATATTTTTATGATTAGATTATATTTTTAATTGATTTTAAAGTGAAATTACAATATATTTTTACCATTAAATTCAATAGTGGTCGGTGGAATTAATTTCACTTTGAAATCAGACATAAACTAGTGTCAATCTTTTGATACTTATTGTTTCATAAAAACACGCTATTTGCTCTGACAGCGGGAATTAATTATAAAATCAATTAATTAAATTTATATGTTTTTTATTTTATAAAATAGAATTCATTTTTGAATTCTGAATATCAAATATATCTTTGGGTGATGTTTTGGTATTTTTCTGAAAACCATCAATTTTTGACGAATTGTGAAACCACTAAGTGGTACTTAAAAACTAATTTTTCGTTTAAATGAAATTTTACCACCTCTGTGTTTTTAATTTCAAAAATATGACATACATGGTTGTCATTAAGATGTAAAATGTGATTCAATGGGATTAAAATAATTTTTTGGTGAATAGTAACTTTTAAGTTTTTAATCGTGATTAGAGGTAATTAGTGTGGTTTAAGGTAAAAATAATGTATTAATATTATGAAATGACCTATAAACATGTCCTACACTCATTGGATGTGCCATGGACGACCAAGAAAATCCATGGGTCAACATGGGGACCCCATGGAGCCACATTGGTAGGAAAATGACATTAATACCTTTTTATTTAAAGTTAAAATTAAAATGTCACAAACATGTGTTGTTTTACTAAAACAATTTTTACATGGGGTTATACAAGCCTAATTTTTTACTATAAATATTCATTAGAAAGATAAAAAGTTTTCATACATCATGATAGTTGTTTTATTATTTTTATACATTAAATAAATTAAATTATATATGACACCATGATGATGCAGCGATTACCTCATTATTTAACGATTTAAATAAAATGAAAATATAATGTAAAATATAAGACCTAAACTTGTCAAAAACCTATTGTATGGGTATATTTAAAACCCTTATCACCTTATCCCCGAATTATATCAATTTGGGACCTTTTAAATCAGAAACTCATTTTAAAATAAAGTATCAATTCTTTACTTTCCAAGAGTGCCCCTCCTCTCCTCTTATAAAAGGCACCCACCTCTACCACCTTACCCACACTTCCAAAGCCTTGGGCTCGGAAAAAACCTGTCCATTTTGTCTCTCCACATCCCTCTATTACTCTTAGAATCATCACTTTGGGCAGAAGTCTTCCCAATTAAGCCTTTGAACTCAAATCTAAGAGAGTTACCCGATTTTAAGGTAATGTATTCACTGGTGTTCTTTTATTTTATTTTGCTTCTCCAACCCCTTAAATTCTTCTTATTAATTTCTTTTGTAACAACACCAGTATCCTAAATATACTAGTATGTTGTTATAAGAATAATTCTAGCTACAAATACACACACCTACATCTAATGGTTAAATAACATACTGTTTCTGTGGTTGGCGAATTTCTGCCTCCCGAAACGATGATTCTTCAATCTTCTTCTAACACCTTTAATGGTGGCCATTATGATGTCACTATATTTATATATTATATATCTTATGTTTATGTTTTCCTTATGATTATGTATATTTCATTTCTGGTATACCTTTATGGATTCCATTATAGGTATACGCGATATCTTCATTTTAGGAAGTGCGGACTACCGCCCTCTCAAAGTGATTTGATTCGTTAGTGCCATATGTGGGACGTATAAAGGATGGATTTAAAGTTATTATATATGATGTAATACTGGAATTATAATATACCTTTATATCATTATTATTTCATTCCATTAAATTATGAGATAGAAATGAAAGTAGCGTTCATGCGTACGTACGACTTACCGTCTCCATGAATGGTGCATTTCATTTCTTATCCCCAAATATAATTTACTATTATAAGTACATATATATAATGGATATATATGATGTATGTTACAGCTAAATGATTAATATAATTTTGGAATTAAAATATACATATCTCTCATTTAGTTTTAATTCCATTATCATGACATAGAAATGAAAGTAGCGTTCATGCGTACGTACGGCTTGCCGTCTCCATGAACGGTGCATTTCATTTCTTACCTCTAAATGATTATGTAATATTATAAATACATGTATATGATAGATATATATGATATATATGATATCCAAACCATGAATATCATTCTGGATATAATGAATCATTGACCACATGAACAACATGTAATTGTAAGAAGTCCACTTTCGCCTTAAGAACCAAGTATCGACAAAACAAACATTATTAACATAAATGATTATATAATGTTTATAACATGGTAATAAGTGATATAAATGTAATAATGAACTTGAAAAAGGTTCTTAAGCAAGCAGAAATTAACTCATGTTTATTATTCAGGACGTTAAAGAACGATCGAGTCAAGTCAGACCCGAGGTAAGGGACTTCGTCTCAATCTCCTTTCATTGAGGCATATTTCATTTTATACACAACCTTATTTTATACGGTGTTTAAACCCCTTTTAATTTTACTTTTATACAAAAGTATTCTTTTTCTACGAAGCGTTTTACTAAATGACAAATAGGAATGTTTCTTTTAACATACGTGGTGACAATGACCTTTTCCGCCGCCGCGAGAATTATTTGGTCTTTGGATTCCTCAACAAGATGTAATGTTTTTAAAGTGAAATAAATACCATATACTCTTTTATGTA
Source organism: Viscum album (assembly GCA_963277665.1). NCBI lineage: Eukaryota > Viridiplantae > Streptophyta > Magnoliopsida > Santalales > Viscaceae > Viscum > Viscum album. The sequence continues at coordinate 1,889,024,939 of OY728143.1, read as the reverse complement.
TTTTGGTATTGAAAATGGTTTTTATAATGTATTTGTTATGTCAATATATTTATGTGATATATTGTGATCAAATTGTGTAAATGTATTCTTTCCAATATATTTGTTTTATGTCTTATGATTTTATAATGGTACTTGGACATTTGACAGGTGGTTACGTGATAAACCATATGACGGGTGGTGCCATGAATACCAGGACGGGTGGTTAAATTATATCCTCTAATGCATTGGGTATGTAATTCGACCGTATGGTTATTCCATTAAGTGATATGTGTGGAAGTGGACCGTATGGTTATTCCATTTAAGTATGTTTATGTCCCAAGTTACCTTTGTATGTTATATGATATTTATATGGGTTTTATGGTGATATTTGGGTTATAAAAGGTTAAGTAATGATCTTTTATTCATTTAAGTGTTTTTACTAATTCATAAAGATGAAAATTATTACTTTGATAAAGTATACATGGTTTACTTGTTGTTTTAAAAAACTAATAGTTTTCATTCATTGTGTATCCCTTTCTGAGCTTTTTATGCTTACCACATGTTTTTTTTGAAATGTTTTTCACAGGACATAATGTGGAATAGGGTCAAGGATGGGATCAAGGGAAAGTCATGCTATCTAAAACATGGAACTAGACATGTTTCCTTTTAAGAGTTTTTATTTTATGGAAACTTAGTAGAAGTTTCTACTTTGTAATATTTTGTGATATAATAGTTATGTCCTAATTCTCTAAAACTTTAAACAGTGAAAACATCCTCAATGTGAATTATTCATTTTATTCAATATTAAGTAAGCTTTATGGCCGAGGCCTTATATAAACCATGAAGTGATGAACAACAATGTGGGATACATAAATACAACATTAACCCACATCATACATTGTGATGTGTATTAAGGGCCCCTAAAATACTTGACAATGATTAAATCATTATTCAATATAGCCTTAGTATAGAGGAGATCCATGATAGATCATTTTAATGTAATTCATATTTATTTCCTATTCTCAGAATTCTATTGCTATAGATTGGAATAAATGAGTTAGTGTTTTAGGAATATCATTCCACTCAATGTTGTGTATATCCTTAAATAGAAATGACGTAATAAGATGTTGGTCGCGTGTTTCGGTGTTTTTCCATGAAAACGAAATTTTTAGTGCCCATTACTAAATGCTTCACCAACAAGGTGTGATTGTAGAGTATTAATTACTTAATAGTGTTCTTTACCTCCTTTGATTATCATTTTAGGAATGGGATTAAATATTTATGTATAGTGTAACCTTTTTTCAAAGCTATTCTATAGGAAACCATATGATTTGTGTAGTCATAAATCATCTAATCTTGACAACTCACAATTTTCCTATAATGTTAAAAATTTAATTAAATGATCTAGGGATGCGATATGGTTGATAAATCATGAAGTTATCTGGTGTAATGACTAAAACCATCTATAATAAGGATTTGTGGATCATGAATCTATTCTAGTAAGGGGTGAAATGTGAATTTTTAATATAGGGAATAAAATGTGAATCCTTCCACCAAAAAATGATAACAAGTATAAGTGAACCATTCATATTATAAAAGATATTCATCAGTCATATATTATTGATTTTGGTGGATTATGGTAGGATCACATATTGTTTATATAGTTCATCGAGAATAACTACTAGTATTCATCAATTACGACAATTTTTTTCAATGAATTTTTTAAGGATTTTTTATTAACTACTCTATTATAATAAAATATAAGAATCATATGTGATTGGTCCTAGTATCTATAAATAGATGATAGAGTATGTCAAATTGATTTAAAAATATTGTAATATATTTTTTCCTAAAAAACCATATAGTAATAATTTAAGGTGTCAAAAATCATGCTTAGTGATCATGCATTTTATTATGTGTCATATAGATTATGTCATAGATGGATGGGTAATTTATAAAATCCATAAATTAAAATAACCAGAACTAGTTCATAAAGATTAAAATTTTTGATTGGATACTAATAAAAATGTACTAATTTAAATTATTTTAAACATTTATCCACAAAAGGAAATATTGTATCACATACATACCCAAGGAATAATATGGTTTAACGTTTTATAAATTTTGTAAAAAATGATATGACACAATACCCTAGTCTTCAAATGACTATTTTTGTGGACATACCCAACTTCCCCATTTTCAAATTAATTAATCAACATTTCCCATTAAACCAATCACTTATTGATACTTTCTAGTGATAATTAATTTAAAATAATAATTTATATCCTAATAAAATGAGGAATTATAAAGGCTGAGATTAAACGATCTTCCACGGTAAACATGGAATAATTCCATTGATGATCTTATTTAAGAATAAGATAATAATTATGGTATAAAATCATATTCATAAGGTACAATTTTCATTCTGAATATGTTGTAGATAAAAAATATTATTAATGGAATAAAACATATTAATTTGAATGGACATGATTAAAAAAAGTGTATCATCTTCTTAATTGAATCATGTACCCCGAGTTCAAATAATAAGCCTTAAAACATGTCATAAGTGTGTGACAACAGCATAGGTATAGAAACAATTTAATGATTTACGGTTAGCTACAAAGACCATGAAATCATAGTTAATAGAGCATCAAAGCTGATTTACCATATCATAATATATCCTAGATAACCACATGTTCCCCTTAACAGATATTTAATTCTAAATTTTCCTCCGAATGGAACACGCACATCAAATCAAATTCCATAATTATAACATGAGATATAAAACATTACTCAATGAACAATAGGGATATAAAATTTTAGTCCCACCCATTATATTTTTTAAACATGCATATGTATGCCCTAATTGCATGAAACATTCATCATGTCATCATAACATAATTTGTGGAAAGGAAACCAATTTCATTAATAGTTCTTCATTTCAGCAGCATAACCAATGAGAAGTAAATGGGTTTCCTAAAAATATAATCATTATAATAATTAAGCATCCATATAAATAATTCTGATATTTTCCTTATATCTTATCACCTAAAAAACTTAACATTGAGGATGTTATCATAGATGAAAATTCATTTAAAAGGTCACATGAATATTTATTAAGGGAAATAATTTTTTGTTTGTAATGTAATTTCATTAAAAAATAAATTTTCCAAAAAAAATGTTATGGAAGTCACTATCAATGGATATAACCATAGAATCTTGTAGGGAAATATTACAAACAAGGATATGTCAGGATGGCGGGAAATTATATTCATGTATTATTCAATAATATAATGATTACTTTCAAATTTTTGGTAAAAAATGTTCCTTGTTTGAAAAATGATAATAAAATTGAAATGATGTTTTCTATGAAGAGTAAAATTATAGTAAAATTACTTCAATCATTCATTGGATAATAGTAAAATGTTGTTGAAAACATTTTAATGAAAATATAGATATGGAAAATGAATAATACTAACTAAATATAAAATCATAGTGGGTTATCATTAAAAAAATATACTTCAGTTTCTTGAAAACATAATGTATGGAAAATAAAAGGAAAGAGTGTACTATCCATAAATAACCTCAATAAAATAAAATTTAAAATTAATTATTATATTAGATTCAAAAAATTTCTTCAATGGAAATTCCAGCATAATTAATCCTAAATAAAATGAATTCTAAATGAAAATCCATTACCTAAAGTATTGTATCACTTCATACACATTATAACATCATTTATTATAAATATATATTTATTATAAATATTTTTTAGAAATAAAAATTTATATATCATATGATATATTATTTATATATAATATTTTATCACTAGTGAATTAACAATTCTTTATTAAAATAACTTCTCAAGGGGATGATTTCTTCATTAGTCATGTATATTTCGGTATGGAAGTCCTAGTATTTATACTTTTATAATGGTTAAATTCTAAAAATAATTTTATGTGTTATATAAATATATCATATATTAATTATATATATAGAGTCATCTATAAAATCTAGAGATGAAAAATGTATTACATCTTTCATGGTGACGGTGGATAGTACATATGAATGAACATTGCATTCACTTTTCAACGAATCGAATAAAAGAATGGTAAATAATAATTAACCATTGATGACTAAATATTATAAAATAAATTTAATATATATTCATTAAATATATCTGTATTGTAATACATGTAAATCCAATGTAAAAAATTAATCACAGTGCTTTATGTAGAGGTTGCCAACATGTACACATCAGATCATTATCATTTATTATCTGATGAGAAACAGGTAGATAATGGTTGTTCCATAATGAGAATAATTATTATTTATCACTTAATAAACTCAATTATTTATTTTATAAAAGACACTATAGATTTAGAAGACATAATATAAGAAATAAAATTTATAAATCTCAATTATGAGTTATATCATTTTGATGTGAAACCACATGTCCCTAAACCTTATGCTTTCATATAATGGTATTGGGGTCGAACAAGAAAATTATTTAATGTGGGTAATTAAGATATAATGGTATTATGGTATTTATTGGCAGTGAAATAAGGCTCAAAATTTGTGATGATGATAGGATATGTTGTTATCGTTTTTATGTGGGGGAGGGCCACTCTATAAATTACATAAATTATAAAATTAAAATAAATTAATTTTCATGAAAAAATGGATATATATTGATATAATTTTATGATAATAATATAATGAGTAATGAAAATATCATAAAATTAAATCTATAATAGTATTGGTTATGTTTTCAACCTTATATGTTAGTTATAACCCTCTATTAGCTCTTTGGACAATTACAATGATATTAATGTTTTTTACTATTTAATTGTTAATAATGATACAAAAAAATATTTAACTCATAAATTGACCATTATTTATATTTTAAAACATTTATCATTCACTTTGGTGAATATATATTTTTTTTTGATTTTGAAATCATTTAATAAAAAATTTATAATTATAAAATATCATTAAAGTCATTTTTTATAATACAATAAATATTATAATAAAGTTTGTATATAAATCATGTAAAATTGTTCTGAAATTAAATGGGCTCATATATAAGAAACTAATGGTCTTAATATAATAGTATAATAAAAATATAATAGGATTCTATATAATTATAAAACTTATCATATTGTTTAACTTGTTAGTTAAACAATTTTAACCTTAATTATTGCAATGAATTTTTTTAATAGTAATGGGTTATAATTTTACATATAAGGTAATAATTGGATTATAAATTTAATATGGATCCTCTTTCAGACCATATATAATAATAATAATTCTATTTTATAATTTTTATAATTTTCAAATAATTTAATTATGTGTGTTTCTTATAAAAAACTATTAATGTAATTTGAATAACTATTCACATAATTTGATTTTGAAAAAAACATGATATAATTTTTGTAATAATATAACCCATTAGAACATATCAAATGAATTCTATCTATCATAAAAATTATTATTACATGTTTACTCAACCCAAAAAAATATTTTTTGATTTTTTAAAAATCAAATACTTTATTTTTTAGTACTTAGAGAAGCACTATGTCAGTGTTACATAACTATTTAAGTTAATTATTCCATGAATAAAAATTTAAAATAAATATCTTGATAAAAAATAATTAACATTTCAATCAATAAGGCATGGATATGAACAATTTGCCTTTCATCTGTATCAATAAATTTCAAAGATATTTAATTTTTGAATGCGACATTTGTGACATTGTCTTTTACATAAATATATTACAGGTCAAAATCAAATAAAAATTGACAAAATAGTCATATTTTAAAATTTTGTATGATTTTGATTGAAATATACTAATGAAATGAAATAAATTCATGTAATAGAATGAATTTGAATCCCTGTCATATTATTTTTATGATTATTATTCTTTTTAAAAAATTATTATGTAATACTAATTACACTAATTGAAAATATGGAATTCATTTAATGAAATTCAATTAACATAATAAGGGGAATTTTCATTAAAATTAATTCCCAAATAATTGATTAAAAATGGGTTTCTGGAAAAATACATTTTTAGGTATGAAATTGTTTAATATCATATTCAAGCATAAAATTGATTACAATGAAGTAAATTTTGATATTAACAATATTATATAGTTTATATTCCATTTAAACCATATAAAAAATGGTTATTTTTATATTTATGAAAAAAAAATTCAAAAAATATATTTCCATTATTCAATGAAAAATAAAAAGTTTTAGAAAATTTCCCATAATCTAGTATATGATAATTTATACATTATGATTTAAAAAAATTAAATTATTTTTATCGAATATAATATCAAAAAATAAAAATTAAATATAATTTTGTCCCACAAAAAACTATTTTTCGAAGAATATGTATTTTATATAATAAAATTACTATTAAAAATTTAGGACAGATTTCCTATAAATATATCAATAAATTTATATCAATTAATTCATTTATATATATTTCATAATATTTTCACTTCTATTGATAGGCATAAGTTCAAATTCTATTTTATAATTTTCATAAAATAATAATATCTTATGGTTTGTTTAAACTCTGTATTATGTGTCGTATATGTTATAAAAATGTAATATACTATTAAAATCATGGGTTTACAGATTCTCCCCCACCCCAAGTTAATAAATTTGATATTAAACATTTGGAACTTATAGTAAATAAATAATGTTTTGATATTTTAATACAAATTTATTGAAAACCCATATCGTAAAATATGGATAACAAAACATCCCCTCAAAAATAGGGGAAGGAAAATATGTAGGTCTTGTGGAATAACACATAGGTGGGTTTAAATATAGTATAATGTTATTGGGATGTGAAAATATGTATGTGGAGTAAAATTAATTTCCAAATAATGATAGAGAGTGACTAAGAAAGTTAATCAGAAGAAAGTGAATGATTATGAGAAATTTAATGAGATTAAAACAAAAAATATATAAGTCCTTAAAAAGACCATCAATTAATATGTAATAAATGTAATAGGATTAAAATATGTCAAGATAATTTTTATATATTTGATTTATTACATTACCATCTATAATTGAATCATAAGGATATAAACTTACTTGAAATGTACAATTTCATCATTTAATAATTATCAACCACAATATAATCTTTTTCTCCAAATTATGAGTATTAAATATGAATGTTTCGTGCCTAAAGAACAAAAATAAAGAACTAAGAAATCACATAATTCACAATGATATAAAAATACATTCCACTTATATTTATATATTAAAAAAAACTAATATTGTTGTCATATGGTATGATAGGATACAATAAATTACCATCATATAAATAAATAATACATTTTACTTCAATTTTGAAACACTAATACCATGTGTTCAACATATATTATTCCAAAAATAAATAACCTTAAATAAAAATGAACCTTAAAACCCATCATAATTAAATAATTTATAAACATTTAATTTTATCTTATTCTTTATATCATACATCCCCATAAAATTAATTTCACTCTTCATAAATAATCCTTAATGTTAAACTACATGACAAACCTACGGTTTACATATACATCAACCCAAAGAAACATCACCCAATATATCATTAATCACCATGAAAAATAACTTAATAACCTTATAATGCCGTGAAATTCACCAAAATGTCATGATTCTATAATAGACCCTAACTTTAAAGGTATTCCTCTCCTTTATAAAAAATATATTCTAAAATATCTAATTTCCAATGAATCATTTTTTAGAAATCAATTCTATATATATCTAACTATACAATTAACCAAAATTAATTGAACCTAAAATCAAATACTATATCAAAGGGTAATTTATAACTTAATATCGATTTCTTCCTAAAGCATAGTATAACTTTCTAATTACCTCAAAATCATTTAACATAAAACCTAAAATTTGTTATATATGACATTGAATTTAAGATCAACCTTAACCTTATAATCCAATTATGGTACACATAATTCTGACATTATCCTCATATAAAAACATCCTAATATATATTTATTTAAACCGTATTTTATAGCAATTGTAATTACCCCAAATCCTCACTCCTAGACCATGTAAAAAATAATACATTTCTGGATTTGGTACTGATAATGGTTAGCCAATTTCAAACACCCAAATCATTCAACATAATAAATAATTATTTGGTCACTTAAATATCGAAGGCACTTTATAGGTTTATAATATTAGATAATTATTATAAACTCTTAAATTATAATACATATATCCAAAAATGTGTTTTTTTCAACAATACCCATATTTTCCAATTTCACACGTAGTCTTCCACATATACCATAAATTTATTCACACATGGATCATTACAAGGAATAATTAATTAAAAATAATTCCTAATAAAGTTGAAAGGTTAAACATAATAAAGGATTATCTCATATAAAAAATACTCATAAATATAAGAGATATCAATCAGAGATCATACACTATAATAAGATATATATATTTATGTATATAACTATATGAGACCATGATCATAACATACAAATAATGGTACCAATATATAATATATTATATTTTTCTATCATGGAATAAACCATTATCATTTTAATATTTATTAATCATAAGAGTGATAAATCATCATATATAATTAATGAACCATCAGTTCAAAAGATAAAGAAAAAAACATGTCTTAAGAGTGTGGCACCATCATTTGTATAAAACACATTTTATTAAAATGTTAAAAAAGGAGACCGTCAAATCATAGTGGATCAAGAATAAATACCTATTTTAAATTTCATAATGGATTTTCATTTTCAACTTATTTTACATAATTAATTTTGAATCCCTGCCTATATCCCAGAGTGGATAAATCGCATCAAATTGCATCGTATCATTATATCATGAGATATAAAAATAGACCCAATTTATTTAAGGGATATATTATAAATATAAAACACAATATATAATTAAAATAATATATATGTGTGTTCCACAAAATACAAAAACATTTATTGTATCATTATAACATAACTCAAGGAACAGAGATGGGTTTAAAATAATTATCTTTTCCTCATAGAATAACTCAAGAAAAATAAAAAATATCCATAAAAATATCATAACATAATCATAAAACATTCATATAAATAAAATGTATGGTATAATTAGATATTATCCCTTTTGAAGAATAATTAAAATCAAGGATGTTTTCAAACATTAAAATATCATTCGGATATTTATTAAGGAAAATACACTTTTCATTTAGAAATCTCATCTTTAAAGTAAAAAAATTTCCAAAATATTTTGGAAAACATATTCATTTAAAATATATCGAAAATATATACGGTATGTTTAAAATCCTTGAAAGCTTATGAGGGTGGTAAAGTTTTTTGACATCATATACTTTAAAACAAAAATTTTATTCACATTTATTGTAAAATTTCCTATGTTCCTTTCCTAAAAAAAGACTATAACATTAAATGGAAATATTTTTATAAATAACAAATCATGGGTAAAAATGTGTTTAAATATTCATAGATTAATATTACATAAATTCAGAAAAACATTTTTTGGAAATATTTATTTGGAATAAAACTATTCATGATGGAATAATAAAACATTACCAGTTATAAATAAAATCATTACATCGGTCTCTTAATTAGGTAACATGAAGATAATGTAAGGAAAAACATATTCCCTATAAATAAATAATAGATAATAAAATTTAATTGTATTTATAATATAAGGATCATTTAATCTATTTAATTAAAATTCTTGCATAAACAATCCCAAATGAAATTGGTTTGAGATGTTTTTCTCATACCTAAAGTCTCATCTCACTTCATATTCATTCAAACATCCGGAATAATAGGTATATAAATACTAGAAATATATTTAAAAAACACCCTTATATATATAATACCATATATTATTTATTATAATATTTAATCAAACATGTTTAATAATACATTATTAAAATCATTATTTTATGTGATACATATTTCTTTTTCATACATATTTTTTTATTTGTCCCAATAAGTCTACAATATTCATTGTAAAATTTTATAAATAATTTGAATAATTATATATAAATTATATATATATATATATTTAATATTTGGAGATAGAAACACTAATTACATCGTTTATGGAGACGGTATGTTGTATGTACACAAGAACATTGTCTTAACTTTTTTGGATGGAATAAAATAAAGGTAAATAATAATTAACCATTAAAGATTCATTATTATATCATATATATTATATATTTTCATGAAATGTTACCTTATTACTATCCATGTAAAAATGAAGTGAAAAATGAATCACATCACTTCATGGAGCTGGTAGTCCACAAGTATGCATCATTGACGTTATCATTTTCCAAGAAATGAGAAAAAAGGTAGATAATGGTTCTATACCATCATAATAACAAATTATAATATTTAATATAATCAATTAATTTATTTATGATGTAATCCATATATTTAATGTTCGTAAATTACGAAATAAAATTGAAAATTTTTGGTTAAGTGTTATACATCTTTGTTGAGAAACAACATCTAGCAAACATATTAAGCCGGGAAAGAATGGTATTTTTGTAATACCAAGGGGTATATAGTGCGTGTAATGAAGATAAAAAGGAATTAAGGAATGTAATTTTTGATCTATTAGGAAAAACATTTGTCAGTACTACAAGAGAGGATTTTTCCCTTCATAATTAAAGGGTGGGGAACTATTTGGAATAATCAAATAATTAAATTAGTGTAAATTAATTATCATGTAAAATTTCTGAAAATTAAAATAACTGGGGCATAAAAAGTATATTTTTCAGAAATACACCAATAAAATATAAATTATTTAATTTTTTGTAGTGCTTGACCCATATCACTTAATATTAAAAATCTGTTAACCCTTTTGAAAATAGTCGTGATATCATTGTTGTTTAATATTTAGGGGTCAAGAATGTTTTATTAAAAATAAAATTGACCCAAAAGTGGATCAAGGTTGAAATTTTAAATATTATACAATTAAATTGGACAAATATAGATTTTTAATAATTTAAATTAATTTAATAAGACATTATTTATTACAAATTATCATTAACGTCATATCTCGAAAAACATAAAATATTAGAATATAACAAGTTTCTAACTAAGTAAAAATTATTCCAAATTGAAATTAAATATATTATAATTTATATAAGGTCATAATATAATTTAATAACAGTTTTTACAATATTTTATATCGTTTTGAACCATATCATTTGGTTTAACCACTTCGTTAACCAATATTAACATTCACCATAGTAATGAATTTTTTAATATCAAAGGGTTACAATTCTACAAATATAGTAAAAATTTGATCATAAATGATTAATGGTATAAATTTTTGAACATATATACTCATATTTTACTTAATAAATATTTTTATTATTCTCAAATAATTTTTTGAAAAATATTAGACATTAAATTTTATTAACTTCATTTTAACTACAATTCACATAATTTAAATTTTTAAACAACATTGAAGAAATTTAATTTGAATATAAGCCATTATAAAATACCTAAAATGTCATATATATATATATATATATATTCTAAACTCTTGTAACACATTATCTCAACTAGGAATTATTACATTTAGTATTTTTTAAAATCATTTACATGATGTTTGTACTGCTTTTACAAGCACTGTGTCGATGTTACAAAAGTATTTAGGTTTATTATTTTATTACAAAAATTTGAAAAACTACCATATTAAAAAAATTATTTCATACTTAAAATATAAATTTATAACTAAAAGTAATATTTTTTATCCACATCACAAAATGTTATTGATATTAAAATCAATAAAGATATATTTTTGAATTTATCTTTTACTTCAATATTATATTGATAAAAATAAATGAAAAATGTAAATAAGTGGTCATATCGTTTATGTTTTCAAAGTTATCCCTGATATATAATCACAAAATAAAATTAATGTATGTTTTTCAATGAATTTTATTCCATAAGAAATTATATTTTACCTAATTAACTCATTACACCTAACAGAAATATATTATGTTCACTATTAATATTGAGGAATATTAAATTGACCATTCGTATAATATTAATTATACTGATTTGAAATATAGTTTAAATTTTATAAAATTCAATTCAAATAATTTTTTGAATTTAATTTAAGATCAAATCCTAAAACCCAAATGAAAATGATTTTTCATATATTTGTATAGTAAATTATTAAAATATTTTTTTATCAAATTCAAACATTAAATTGATTATAATGAAATTAATTTGAAAATTAATAATATAATAGAAATAATTTTACTTTTAAACCATAAATAACATATATTGTAAATTATTGAAATAAATTCCAATTTTCAAAACAAATAGTACTTTTCAGTATTTATTGAAAAATAAAACCTTTCATAAAATTATAACAAAACTATACGATAATTTTGGAATTATTTTTTAAAAATGATATTATTTTTATAAAATGTTTTATAAACTAATTATAATATTCTCTAATAATAATTTATAAAATATATTTTGTAAGAAAACATATTTTAAATAATAAAATGAATTTACTAATATTATTCGCTTATTTACCAAGAATTTATCGAGAAATATTTATTTATTAGAACGTTTATAAAAATTTCATTATTTTTTTTGTTCTATTAATAGCCTCTATTTCAGTAGATATGTCATAATATACTTAAAATATTAATATTTTTTGTTTTTTATGCACCATGTTGTGTTTTTTAAATGCTATCAAAAATTCTGTTCTATGGAAATATAAATGTCATAGATAAGTGAAAAGAACTAAGTCCATAGAATGTTCTATCTATTTAAGATATTGGTAAGAGTCCAAGAAATATCTCAATAGCTAGATCATTTGAGTAGGTATGAACCTAAACATAATAACATAATAAAATATTGCAATATTATGATCGTAAATAATGATTCTTAGATATAGAATCATATCTGTATCATTAATCATGGAGAGATAGTGTAATAGAGAAAGGTGATTCCTTTTTAGGTCATGTAGAAACATGGAAAACTATAACTCAAATGATTGGAGCATAAATCTGAAATAATGATTCAATTTACATATTATTCCCTCAGGAATATGGGTGAATATTTTTTAGGTAGAGAATTTAGATAATGAAGAGGTTGTAAAGACCATGAAATTTATTGATTAATAATCCCCATAAATTGGAATCATTTAAATCCTCTTCAGTTATGTCTCTAAAATTAAATTGTTTTTACTATAGTTTGTTTGGACAATGAGACGTAAATGTGATGGTACTATAGTTATGTGATAACACCATGTACCGAGTGGCAACAAATTTATTGTTACGATGTTTTCAGATCCACCAAGAAACCCGTGATCATAGACAAGGTAACTAGTTTCACATGTAATTTTTTAATATTTTGGAAAATTGTAATTCTTACCGATAATATTTAACCCTATAATTACCTTTTCATGGTATTTAGGCTTCATTAAGCTATGTGAGACAACCCAATTTATTCCATCTATTTTTTCATTCTTTTCAAATGAATCTTAATTCATTTATGGCGTTGGTTTTATTCAATTGATTATAATATCTGACATAAAGTAAGGTAAGGGTATTATTCCCCTATAATCTTACTCCTTATATTTTTTCCCCATAGTAACAATTTTAATCTTCATATTCCTTAATTTTAGTCTTTTAAATCCCCTTTATTTCTTGATTTTTTCCATCTCAGGATCTATTAGTTGGATGAAGCTATTTGAATCCAAAATAATTAAAAAAATATCTTATAAGATTTCATAATAATTTGTAGATGTGATAAAAATCCCTAATATTTCATATAGTATGTTACTCGGTTGTCCCTAGTGGTTGAAAATCAACAAACTCTAGATTAGAATGCAACCTCATTCAATTATCTATATAGGGTAACACAAACTTCCTCAAATTCTTATATAGTTTTATTTAGGTAATGTATTAGGTGTTAGTGAACCTAATTCTAATAAATTATTTTTTTAAATATTATTATAACTTTTTTAATGAAAATAATTTCATTTTTTATCTTATATAATTTTATTTTTTCACAATAGTGTGACCATTATATTAAAAATGTTTAGTATATTTTTTTTATAAAATGATGTTTCCATATTATTTATTTATTCATATATAATGATATGTGAGAGGGAAATGATCTTATTTTATTGTAATGTATACTAAGGTTTGAAGGGAGTTTTTAGTTTTTACTATATGCATCAATATATAGGAAGGTTGTGTGGCCTTTTATTTTATCTTTCATTGATGTTGGACATGTGGGAATAATAATATATGTTGTTATATATAATAAATTTTATGGTATCACTCATACGTAGAATAGGGTGTTGAAAACTGTATTGATTTTTATTCCCAAACATAGTATGCGTGTTCTTTTCAACTGTGAGGAATTTTCATTGCCTTACTTGGTATACAATTATCCATTAAAATGGGTGTCATCCTTGATAAAGAGGAATGTAATAAAATATGATAATTAATTATAGTTTCAAAAAAAACATAAAATTATTATTAACCTATAATTTTGTTTCAAACTACATGAAACATGATGTTATGATAATTGAAAAAATTAGAAACCCATAAAACATATGAAAAAAATTAATAATTCTATATTAAATTTAAATTTTGTAATTCAAAATTCATTAAATCAAATAAATCATCAAATTAACAAAATAAATACTACTTTATAATGTAGGAACCACGTTAAAAGAAACGAATATAAATAATAATAAATTGAAAATTAGCTACACTATAAACGATATTATGAAGAACTCTATTAATCCAAATAATTAAGGGAATCATAAACCTGATTCATGTAGTCCTAGAATTTAATGTTTCAAAAGGTATCTCATTTTAAAACCTCTTCAAACATATATATTTTAATACCTTTTAATCCCTTAATATAATTAGTATGTAGGTTATGCTTTAACAAACTATGATATGAAAACTATGGTCCTCGTTGAAATTTCTCAATAAGGATGATTGAGGATAGTTCCCACTTCAATAAATTGAAATATTGGGCCCACCTTACAACTAAAAAATCACCATATCATAATGGATCTCTAACATAGTGACTAAAACAAAAAATATATGAACATAATTTTTAAGGCCTCATAAACAGGTTCTTATAAAAACACTCAGACTGAAAAGTCACAATAATTTAGAGCTCTCAAAAATAAATTTCTCATATAACATCAAGTGATCATCATACTCTCATTATGAAGAATTTTTGTGTTTATTATTTTTATTATACTCAAAATATATAGACATACTTATAGTAAATTCCTTAATAGTGCTATTACACATTATTTTGGATCCATTATAACATCATCAGATGAATACTCATCATCATCTGATGAACTATTCAATGATTTAATTATTTTGATGAATTTAATTTTGTACTACTACAATTATTTTAATCTAATCCTATAGATATTTATTCTAATTATCACAGAAAATAACGTGACCAAAAATTCACTTCCACCATCCTAAACACTTAAACAAAAAACATAAAATAGAGAGATATTATTTCACAAGTGCTATGTGATTTTTAAAACTAATGATAAAAATATTATATGACTCAAAAATATACCCATTTGAAAATAATAAAAAAATAAAAAATTTACTTTTAATGAAAATAAAAAATAATAACTTCTATTTTTTTTTTGAAATTTGCTGGAATAAATTTGACCACTTTTTAATTTGATAATATAAAAAAACTCATTAAAAAATATTGAAATTATACAATAAAGATTTAGATTTATCTTTAAAAACCATCCCATTCACCCATTTGAGATTATAAAATAAATTTTCAATTGATGTGAATGTTGATTAAAAGTCTCTCATTATCAAAAAAATTTACATTCATTTTTAAAATTCCATCGTCATAAGTTTTTCAAATTTCTAAAATAGATTTTCATATTTATCTAATAAATAGAATTATCATAAATTTATCAAATTACCAACAGAAAATTATAATACAAATTAATCACAAAAATAAATGAATAAATGGAAATTGAACTCACCTAAGAAATGAAGATACCATAATTTTACAGAAAACATTATTTTCTGAATTATGTAGTCTTTTGGGAACATCTCCCCTTAGATACGAGATACTGGACATAAAACAAATCTACCTCCTCTTTGATCATCCATAAATACATTAATTCATACATCTAGAAAAATAATCAATGTAATAGAATAATATATTCATATATACTTGCAATTAAGAACCAATAATTCAAGTGATTGAAATAAAAACTATCCCTTAAAAAATAAACATAGAAATTAAAAAAACATTGAGGAATAACTTTTTAAATTTAAAATGTTTTTTAGTTATAAAAACATAACTACATTTTAAAAAAACAACCAATCTCCAAAAGCTTAAATATTTACAATTATCAAAATTATAAATTTATTCATTATTATTTAATATTTTACGCAATGTGAATATGGGTTATTTATTATGTAATCATATTCAAGGTTAATACATTTTAACACTAAAACCATATTATATTAGCATTTTCATATTTGAGATATCTCCTATATTAGTTTATTCTAAATCACATAAAACATCATTATCTCTTAAATTCAATAATTGTATTGATAGACCATTTATCATTTTTCTTCAATGATTTACTAATATTCTTCATACATTTTTCACAACTATTGAAGCTCTATGGGAAGAAGTACATTTTTCATTATTATTCATGATATATTTTCCTTGATATATAAAATTTCATGATTGTTTCTCAACTTTCAAGAGTGGTTTTCATATCATTATTTTAACTTTCTTAAGAATCATTTCTTAAAAAAACATAGTATAACATTTTCTACTTACACTTTAACTCTTGATAGTTTAAAACATTCTATTGAATCAATATGTCTCTATAATTGAACATTATATAAATATGTAATATATTATTAATATTTTAATATTAAATTAATTCAGAAAAAATAATCACATGATTATTCGTATACATTTACCAAAATTTGATTTTTATCGACAATAAAATTTAAATACACAGGTCAAAAGAAAAACCATTTTTATTTCCATATTTTAATCATTTTCAATAATTTAGATGTCAAAAAAATTAATTTGATTAATATTTATTATACATAATGAACATGATTATGTCTATAAATATAAAATCCTTTTATTTGATCATTTTGCTACTATAATAATAATATGTAATGGGGTTCATCTTTTATATTGTAAAGAGACAAAATAATATTTTTATTGTGTCATATATTTTTTCATAATTCATTTTTTCCAATTGTTTATTATACAATATAACATCTTATTTGTTAGCAGCATCATTGGACAGTGGATTTTCATTTTTAAAATCAAAAGAAACATCAATATAAGCAGAAGGATCTGGATAAATCATTGATGTGGAGAGGGTATGGATGATGAATTTTTATAGTAATTCAATTTGTTCAATTATTTGTATTTTAATGTGAACATATTTCATCATGATTTTCTCATTTCTAAAAATTATATTCTTAATTTTAAATGGTTGAAATTAAAGACATTCATTTTGATACATTTTGAATCCATATTTCTGAGTAAAAATTATTTTGAAAAACGCATTTGATGAAATATTATATTTTTTATGTTATTATCCTCAATTATTTTACTTATGTAATGGATGTTATATGGCATAATATTTCCCTTAATATGATTTTCACATCTCATATTTCTTAATATCATATTATTTGTAATTATATAGATATAATACTGAAATATTTCTACAAAAATATATTTTAATTGGATTATAAATTAGGCTTATTATTGATATTATCTCTCCATTGATCTGATGCACTTTTACATTATAAACATGATCTGGATTATCAACACCATTAACATCTAACATCATCATAAGGACTCTGTTTAATATTTGACTACATTAATTTATTTTTAACAGAGCCATCCCAATTCACATAGCTTCAATTTATGCCACGATAAAAAATACAAATTAAAGGTTATGGATATTGAAAATAAAATCAATGATATGTACATAAATGATTATTGTGGCATAATTTTCAAACTTCCCAAATAATAAAAATGATTCCACTCGTTGAAAAAAAATTAACTTTAGGTGGAAGCTAAATCATCTTCTGAAAATTTTTAATTTTAAAAAACTTATTATAAGATTTTTAAAATGGGAAATGTGTTTCTAGTAATTTGTGGGATACAATTAAATTCTCTCCCTGCAGTATAAATATAATTTACTAACAAAAACCATCATGATGCAAATTAAACATCAGTCCAAGAAGAAAAAATGTTTCCATTTTCTATTAATGTGATACAATAAATAAGTTTTGTTCTATAATAGCCTCATATCGAAATGTGAAAGAATGATTGATACTCTTCCCTGAATGAACTAATGATTCCCATTCATAAGATTTTATTTTTTAGTTAAGAATAAATTCATATTTTTAAAACAATTCTAGTCTAGGAATTCTTTCACTCATAATTTCTATGGTACGAATTTTGGTACATGACACCATTTAAAATATGTAAAAGAAAAAGTATCCAAAAAATTTTAATTTTTATTTTTCAAAAATAGTGAAACAAATGAATCCAAATGACATTAGGTTCACTTATTTAATATATATATCAAATATGATTTTTAATTTCAATTTATAATGATCAATAAAATAGTCCAAGATCAATCCTATCAATGTTTATGATGTAAAAAATATTTAATAAAATAAAATTTCATACTTTCTTCAGTTTTCTGATTTAAAAAAACCATGAAATTAAATAAAATTAATAAAATTAATATATAATTAAAATAATGTATCATATAAATGTTGGAAAAATTTATGAAAGTTGTCTTCAGGTGTTCCAATGCGATTTTCTTTTGTAGAAAATAAATTCATAGAAAATAAATATGGATAAATTATTTAAAATTTATAGAACTAATTATTAAAACATTTATAAACAAAAAATAAAAAATTTTACCCTAAATTAGGAGGAATTATATAATTTATAAATAAATTCATAAAAATTATTTAATATAATTAAATAAATCATATTTTTATAAGATTATAAATTACCAGGAACAAGATATATAAATTAATCTTTCAGTTCAAATAATTATTATTTAATCACAATTATATCTTCAAAGGATATACCCTCTATGTCCCAAAGGTGTTTGAAATAAATACACATGGAGCCTAAACATTCTTGGTTCCATTTTTATCATACAAATATCGATCTCTTTAAATAAACTCTTGTATTCTTCCAAAGTATAGAACATTCCATAATGAATATTTCATCCTTCAGTGTCCTCCTTAGCACATAATAAAAATGTTCATTTAAATATGAATGGAGTAGTTTGAATGATAATTATAACCTTAATTAGAATTAATAACATGTTTTAATATATATTCGTTAGGCCTTGGTTAAGTATACACATTTTCAAACAATTTATTTCTATTAGTAATACACATTAGTAACTTATTCAGACTTCATATTTAAGACCTAAACATAGTAACAACACATTTACATTAAATTGATTTTACTATATTATTATATTATTCATTTATACACTCATTAAATTTATAAATAGTTTACAATTACATCACTATTCATTTTCTTTTTAACTAAAATGTCAACTTTCTAATATTTTACTTACATTTTTCAAAATCCATGGAAATATTTGATTTTTAATTTTAATTTTTTCATGATTTCCCTATATTAAACTATTTTTTCCAATTAATTCTATTAATTTTGATTACTTTTTACATGAATAAAATTTATCATTTTTATATTTTATTATTATTATTAATTAAATCATAATATATGTTCACAATTACATTCTCAGATTTATTAAATTAAGTTATATACTATGTGACCTCAAATTTAGGTCTATATATAGTTTTGTACAATTAATTATGAGATTCTAACACATTATAAATAAAATATATATGTTCCCTTCATGTTTTAAATTCTATATCACCATCATAATAATATGGTTCTTAGCCATCATTATCATTAATAGACAAACATTCATTATTATAGTTCAAGGATTATTGTGATAAAATATTATCATTATTTATCTTTTCTATAAAATATTTGACATTATAAAATGATTTTATATCTTTGTAAAAAATAGTATTATATCTATAACAAAAATTATCTAATGAGAAATATAATGTAGTATCATCATCACTTATTCTTCTTGTTTCTATTTCTATCAATGTTTTCTTACACATGAATTTGATATATTTTTTATTATATTTTACATGAATTCCCTTGAGTTCAAGAATGTCAGATATAATGAAAGTGGGTTTTCTGTATTCAGGGAATGTTGGTTATTGTGAAACATTCTTGTGTAGTTTTTATCTGTTCTATTTCCATATGTTTTTATTGAAATTAGCACCTCTAAAAATTATTCTTATGATAAATGAAAATTCTCCCTTTGTAATGTCCAATTATTTTTCATCATTAGATCTCTTAATATTATCCTTCATAGTTTTCTCTTGATAATATAAATATTAAAAGTTTATTCATATGAAACTATATTTTTCATCTTTTATTTATCAAATTATATCTTTAATATAATTTCGTTCTACTTTTGGATTCTAATACATTTATCTTGAATTAAAATTTTTATGTTATTAGTATCATCAATTATGGTTATTTTATATTCTCACAACATTTATATAAGACAAGAAATATTTCAAACCAACTTACCATTAAATAATTCCTTCTTAATGTGTGATTGTGAACTATTGAAAATTTTAATTAACCTCTGATCAATTTGTGCAACAGTTTATCTATGAAGAAATTCAAACTCTTTGTAATCATCCCTGAGTATGGATCTCTTTATTTCTATAACATTTGATGTTTTGAAATATATAAATTATAATTTATTCCAAATAACAGAAGATATTAATAAATGTTAATATTCACTATATATATAATTTTTAATGGAACATATTAAACTATTTCACTAATGAATGATTAACTCAAATTTAGACATCACTTCTATTCAATGTTTTATAATTCATTTCCCCAGAATTTTTTAACTACTGATAAGTATTTGAATTTTTTCAACGTATATGTAGATCACATAATACTCCATAAAACTATTTGAGCACTCCTAATACATTCTATCAAAAAATTCAGTCTATTAGGGTTAAAATTACTGAAGTAACAGACATGTATTTCTGTCATACTGATAATAATGAAAATATTTTGACTACAACATGTTTAGTTGTAATGAAACTAATATATCAACGTTTAATAATCTAATATAAATTTAAATAAATAAATAGATATTGAATGTTTGTGCCATTTATAAAATTATTTGATTCATAAAACATATTAGATTTATGTTTTGATACAAAATTGTTTTCCAGATAAATAAGATGGGAAACCTATCAGATGAGGGGTAAATTATAGTTTGTAAAAAACATAGTATTTTTTCCACACATTATTTTTTCAAATAATAAGAAAAACATTGACTTGATAACCCAAAAAACTATAAACCCACAAAATATATCAATATAAACATTTATATGTATAGTAAAAATTTATTTTCAAATAATTCTAGGCACTTCTAATAAATACAAACATGTAGTTGAAATAATATCAACAACAAAATATAGTAGCGATAATGAAAATACAAACCAATGAAGAGTGTTGACTTAAAATTCAAATATCCCTTAAATGATTTTATACATTACTTTTTCAAATCAAATTATAATGGCAATAATAAAACTCATTCAATGTATCATGTACAATATAGTTTTTAAAGGTTCCTTATACATTAATCAATTGGAATTCTTGTCATCCAAAACCATGTAAGTCCTTGACATAAATATTAAATTGTTTCCTCTTCTGAAAATTAAAATTTTTTCTCTATTTTCATCAATGGAGTCCCTCAATCAATATTCTTAATAGATATTCCAATTTCCATAAACTAGAGGCTCCATTATATCTTAAAACCATAGAATTTTACGATCAAAATGGATCAATTACACATCGACTACAATATAATGATATGAATACTACCATAAAATCATCAAAAACGTGTTCATAACTAAATAGTCAGAAAGAAAAATTACAAGGATTGGAATCTAGAAAATAATCGAGTTGTTGAATAGATATAAGTGATTAACATAAGAAATTTTTAAATCACGTTTGTATTACTTCTTCTTTTACCCCTCAATGATGATGTCATATTTATAGGTAACTCTACAATGATCAAATTTTACATTCCTCATTATTTGTTTTTACAATATCATAATAAACATCACTATCATCTAATGAAAAAAGTTAATTATTTAATTCTATTTATCAATTTAGTTCTTTACGACTTCAGTGATTAAAATATAGTCATCTACACTTTCTATGTTTCGATATCTGAAAATATAGTTATTAAAAATTCAATAATACATAACAAAAATAATAAATAAATACAAAAATCAAGTATGAAAAACTATTAGATCATGCGTATTATTTTTTTTCAAAAAAATTTACATTTATTTTATGAAAAAATAATTCAATGGTTTATGAACTTTAGATATACTTCTACGATGACCCACGCTATGTTTAGTATAATCATGCTTCTCAGACTCTATGAGAAGAATTAAAAAAAATAATACTGATTAGGATGAAATAATCATTGTGGATTACATTATATCTCATATGTCACGTTAAATACCTTGATATTTCATGTCAACTAGTGATATTATTAATTTTCAGATTACATTAATTATTACTAAAAATATATTAGACTGTTAAAACTGGTAAATAAATTGATTGGAGATCACCTACTGGTTATCACTATATTAACACCCTAAATGTTTCCTCGTGGGATGTATGTATATGTATCTTTATATTATACAAGTTAGTTTAAATCATAAAATCTTGGGATTTAGTTACAATTGGTGTTCGAACATGGGAGGAGACTTATAGAACCTTTTGTGTTTTAATATACTAATATCCATCATTGGTATTTTTTTCATGTTTCTATATGTGTGTTCTCACATTTTTGAAATATAGTTTTGGAATTACGGATCATTTGTCAAATATGTCAATTGAATAGAATAATTTTTTTAGGATTTCAATTATTATATAAACATTAGATATGTTTCTAAAAAGTATAATATGGAATTCCATTTTATATTTTATCAATAATTTAGTTTCATTATATTATTATTATTATACTTTACTACATCAATTCCAAATACAATTGTGTACAATATTTAATTTATACAATTAATTGAATAGTGAATACCATCTCCCATACATTTTTACTTCATCCCTTGGAATTTTATTTGGTCATTGGTGATGATAAGTTTTTCATGAGGTTTTGTGGTGGATTAAATTCAGCTTCATTTTAATATTTATGTTAAAACTTTTAATGGACATTCACTAAATTCATATGTTCTCGTGGTGTGATCCATTGATTGGAGTGGTTTTCAAGGGTATCCTTGAGGTTGGATTACTTCATAGGAACCTGTTATGTTTCTATATAACAGAGAGTTAAATAAGTATATAGGGAAATCACTACTTGTTTTGAATTCATGGTCCGAGATGTGGTGATGATGAAATTTTATTCTAACTAAAAAAAATATATTATTAATATCATAAATAGATATATTCGTAAATTTCCATTAGGATTATCTTTGTAAATTTCTCATTATATAAATGAATCATATTTTAAATGAAATATTATCACATAGTTATGTGCATCATGGTGTTGTGTGTTTGGAATGAGAAATAAAAAACAATAGATTAACAATGCATGAAATATGGTTCATTATGAAGAAGCTTACTTAATTTTTTCTTCTAAATATCCATGATAAAAAAACATCCTACATCATCTATATAATTTTCCATGTATCAATGAATGAAAAAAATGGTTTGGGTACTAAAATGGACTATTAAATTCTTTTTATATAGTTTCATTGGATCTTCTAACTTTTTATAGGAATGGTTTGAAGTATTGAACTCAACTAAAGAAAGAAAATACATCATTGGTGATGGTGGATGATGTAAAATATATATATAACATCTTATAAGTTCTAGATAATGAAACCAGGTGTTGATGTGGTGTTTCTTTATAATGGGAATATCTGTATAGTTTAAATAATTCAAATATTTTATGAATGGGGTATATCATTGTGAATTTAGGGACAAACTCTATAAATTTATTGGTTAGCCTTCTTAGACACATATGAGTTTAATATGTGTTATTTTAAAAAATTAATAAAAATATGGTATTGAATAATCTATTAAAAAATTTATTGAATAATATTTCGGATGATTAGTTTTAATCAAAAATTATAGTTAGATCATATTTTGTGGTATTTAAATTTTGTACTCAATGATTGGATCTGGGGAATTGGTAAGGATATATCTAAAATAGGGATATCTCTTTCTCTACCAATATTTTAATAATGTGTCATGATATACTATCTTGTCATAATAAGTGAAAATTAATTGAAAATTATTAATTTTTTGTTTTATGTGGTGACTAATAGATTTAATTTATAGTAAAATAATCATGCTTAATAATGTGATTTTATCAATAAACACTCTCTTACCATAGAAGGTTAAATTTTATTATGTCCTTGGAGATATAATCAGTATACCTTCCCTATTAAAATTAATCACGACCTTAAATAATTTCCAAAACACCATATCTATGTAGGCGAGTTAAAAATAAATCCAAAATATAATAAATGAATAAATTCATTAAAATTTGTATTTAAAAAATTAATTATCTATATATTATAATACATATACATTGTGATTTTATATTATAATATAAAAAATTCTTGGGTTTTAAATAGATTCAATACAATAAAAAATATGAAAATATATGCTTGATCTCCCCCATGATTTTCTTTTTTAATCCGTGAAAAAATTATATACACTTACATAATTAAACAATTGAAATTAAATTTTTGTGAATTTTCTAATTTATTCTATACACGGTTCGTCATGATTTTATTATTAATTAATTTATATTGATTTAAATTATCAAATATATTTAAAATAATACTTTTATATCCCTTAAAACCCCATTTAATTTCATACCTTACATGAATATCATCCCATTTTTTATCAAAATAATATTATGTTATAGAGTTGTGTTAATAATAAGAAAATATAGGTTTACCCATTTTATTTTAAAAAATCGTTGTCTATAAAATGAAACAATGTAAATGAAATCAATAATGATGTATTTTCTCCCTTAATATTAGTTTTTATTTTAATTTTTTAATATGAATATTTTTTATTTTAGTTCATAAAAAATAATACTTTTTATATACATTTTTTGGGGAATAGGAAGATTAAATTGTAATAAAATTAATTTGAATCATGAAAATTTCATCTCCAAAATCCCAAATAACTATAAAATCACCCTCAAATTCACCCCTATATGTAATGAGTCCTTAATAAAATACATTGATGATATTCCCCTACACTGATTCCTGAAATATTCAAAAAATATATTTATAGTTATGCATAAGCGACAAGAGAATGCCATGGTGCATAGTGAAACTAATATAATCCCTATGATAAGGGTATGTTTTTTATAATATAGGGTTTTCTATAATATGGGAGTGAGATAAAATATTACATTCCACTTATTAATTTTATAAAATCATTGTTTTTTGTTAGTGGTTTTTTAAAAATTCAATAAATGATGTTAAAGACTAAAAATAGTATAAAGAGAAGGTAATCGAGTTAAATCCAGGTCCCCAATTATAATGATATTATAGTGTTGAAATTTTTTATATTCTTATTATATAATAAAGAAAATTTCTATGATGTATTCAATTTTCACATTTGTTTAGATATAAATGGTTAAAATAAACTAATTAAAGAATATTGTTAGCCTATTCTCCTTCCTGTTCTTGAAAGAACTACTGAAAATCACCTAGTACATACACATGCAATAGCCAACTGGGACACTGTATTCCCTTGTAATCTAGGAAAAATAGTTTTACCGTCCACATGGGCTATAAATTTTGACACACCTCAGTACTCATTAAAGCCTCATACGTTATATGTATACCAAAACCAAGTGGTTGGAGATAATGATCATCAACTATGTTAATATGCACTAAATATAAATAATAAAATAATATTGTATTTGAATTTAAAAATTTTCTTGAGTAACATGATCAGTTAAGAAAGATTGGGATTTATTTAATTATGTTTATAGAATCAAGAATTATAAATGGTCTACCTTCCAATCCACAATCAATCATGAATTTTTTTTAATGGTAATAGAGATGAAGGGGGTGTAGTAATTCTAAAACTATAAGTAAATAGAAAATTAAAATTAAATTTTAGTACCAGATCCTCCAACATGAACATGTGATCTTGGTACTGGTATTTCTCAGAAAATTCATCATCTTTCCTTTATAGACATGTGAGTTCCTTCCCATTTATATTGGTAAAACCAAATGTGATATTCTCATTTTGGAATCCTTAAATTATTTCCTTTTTTTATAATTTTCAAATCCCCAACATGATTAAGACCTGTTGAAAATACATACCATTATTTATTTTGTATAATATTAAATATATTTCATGTTATAATCATTTTGGTAGACTCTTGTTGATCACATTTATTAAAACATGGTTCCCATGGATTTTTCTTGATGATTAGATAAGTCTCAAGAAGTATCTTTGTGACCTTCACTCGATCATCATAAGTTTATTATTAGAAAATAATTATATTTATAATGAGGTTAATGTGAATTAATCATATAATGAATGTGTGGTAAACTCATTATGCATTTTATTAGAATAAACTTGAGGTCACTTCAGGACATTGTGTAATGTTGAGACATGGTCGATCAAATTTTTTTATTGTGGTCGATGGATCTATTGTATAAATAAAAAGCAACCACAAAACTCTCTTAATTTTTTTTATATGATTCCTATTAATAGTTTATGTATCAAAAACATCGGAGATAAGATACATGATGTTAGTTTCCATCATATGGTTGATTGATATAGAAATATTATAGGTTGACGATTTTGTAAAATTGTAGCCAATGTTGATTATTTACAACACATAGAAAATTCCCAAAACTAAATTAATATCATTACATTGAAATCCACCACATTAATCATCAATAAAAACGTTCTTGATTTTATGTATTAATTATTATTATAATTAAAAAAATAAAATAAAAAAATATATCAAAAGATAAAATACATTATCAAACAAGTGTACATAATAATCATATAATTCAAACATATGGAAATTACTATATGAAATATAAAATGTTTGTATTAATTCTATGAAAATAATCAATGAAATATATGAATGTATTGGATATTTTGATACCCGCAAACATAATCCTTAAACTCTGATCAAGTGAATTTTGAAAATATTAACAACAAAAAATTCAAATAACTAATAAATTTGAGTTTATTTTTCATCACCATGGTCCTCATTGTTATCATACCTCCTTAAGGATATTTTTTACATTCTATTCATTATGTATGTAAAATTAATTAAAATTTATTTCATCCCCTAATACACACTTATACCCACCATTCTAAAATATTTTTTTACACAAGTATGATTTAAATTAAAGGTTTTTCTTAATCCATGTTCCTAAATGTTTCACCATAGGATTTATGAGTTTTCTGATATACAGACAATGATTCTTGAATTTTTTTTCAATTCTTGAGGTGATTAATTTGGTTTATTTGTGGCTTTAGATATAGTAGAACTTAAATTCTAAACATTTAATGATAATTGAGGAGTCTTGGATCTATGTAAAATCTCAATGACTGATTCTCAATTTCCTCTATGATTGGATTCACCATAAATATTATATTTCAAACATTTATATTTAATCATTTAATTTCACCATGTATATCAAAAACTCTTTAGATATTCAAAATTACAGAAATTCTTATAATATTTCCTTTAGAATTTTTCAAAATGATTTTATTGGTTCCACTCTTAAATAGAGGGAGGGACTCTAAATTTTTATCCTAATATTTCTAGTTATATGTGTTCATAGATTATGAATCATTCTTCCTCCCACATGATTTTTTACAGTGCCTCTCTTCCACCAAATAATTACATCTATTCAAGAAGAACCTACTATAAATATCTTTCATTTAAAAATATATAATATATCTTAGCTTCTAATAAACATTAGTTGACCAGACAACTTCTCTCTAGCATTATGTGTGGCCTATCCCCTTGTAGTTTTAGAATCAATGAGTACATTTCACCCTTATTTCATGCATTTTTGGCATTTTAAAACATATATTTTGATTTATATTTCACCTCAAAATTATGGTTTTTGGTTATATTATGGAAAAATTTAACTTGAATATAATGGGTGAATTTTATTTCCAGCAATGGATGCCATCATGAACATTTTTCTATTCCTCCCAATATTATTATTATCTGAAAATAAAAGAACAAATAATAAAGATTTTTTTATATTCAATAAATTTATTCAAGATATATTATTCTAGATACTTTTCTCTGCCCTTCAATAATTGACATAAATTAGATCACGTGATAAATTCTAATGAATGGGAGATAGGGATATTATTTTTATCTTGTTGATTCCTAACAATGTTTTTCAAGAATATTAATTGATACAAGGATTATTTTAAATGCATGATTGAAAAAAAAAATTGAAATATGTGGATTTTCAGTCAATATAATCACTCAATAATTTATTTGGCCCTAATGTCTATATGGGTTTGATTATATTACTCAACATGTTATGGTTATTTTGGAATGTCTTACTTCTATCTAGATATAGTATTTTAAAAATAATATCTAATTTTTTTTTCAAATTCCTCTTAGTAATTTTATTAAAAAAGGAATGTATGTTGTG
This sequence comes from Viscum album, assembly GCA_963277665.1. Taxonomy (NCBI): domain Eukaryota; kingdom Viridiplantae; phylum Streptophyta; class Magnoliopsida; order Santalales; family Viscaceae; genus Viscum; species Viscum album. The sequence goes on along the minus strand of OY728143.1, from coordinate 1,888,996,044 downwards.
TCTTGAGATATAAAAATTAGATGACCCTGTGTGATATCAATTCACATAGAATTAAAAAACTATTTCATTTTGTTATTAATATTAGTTCTGTGAATGTGTAAAATTCATTTTCTCAACATTGTAATTGATTCAAATTTTGTAAGGGAATTCTAGTTAATCAATATGGATTTAAAAACGTAGGAAAACTAAAAATTAGAAAAATTTTGTTTTTTAAAAAAGACTCAAAATTTTGAAACAATTCAATTTAAAATGTCCTAAACTAAATATATTTCCTTGCCAACACCAAATTATTGATATTTCATCACTAAATTTAAAAATATTTTTCATGGAGTAATATTTTAAATGGAATCACAAGATGAAATAAAATATTAATGAGATGTAAAACATAGTGATCATTATTGATAAGCAATTTGTAATAGTTTTTCCGGTCCCCCTGTTCTTTGGGTGGATTCCCAAAGTATATTTGGAACCTATTTTCATTAACAAGGAATATATTTTCTTCTCCATATTTCATAATATAGACAACACTAAAATTTGATAAACTAGTGATTGTATATGGTTCTTCTTATAATGAATTAATCTTACATATAGTTATCTTGATCATAAATTTTTAATGAAAAATAGGCCTCATACCAAGAAGTCATTTTCTAAACCAATATATTAAAATCCAATCTATCTCTTTCCTTGTAATTTCATAAGTCCTAAAAATATTATCTCATGATTTTTTCTATCTCTTGTAGCTACATTTTATGCAATTTTAAAAATTTATCCATGTCTTGATAAAATTATATAACATCCATATGTTCATTTTCAATGATTCTATAGGGAAATAATTGCATTTTTCATATATCAACAAATATGGGTTTCTATATATGGTATTCTTGAAGGATCTCATATAATTTCACAATGTGTCTTATAACCATAGGATATAGTATTATTATTTTGGACAGATATACATCTCAATAATTCCCATGAATTCATTATTAGACACTTCACCTTCCACACTTTTTCTATAGTTGGTTAGGGATAGACTCCATGTGATGTACGAAATATTTTCTCAACAAAATGATCATAACTATTTTATAATATTTGTTCCCTTAATCAACAATGTCATCTTTTTGAAATTAAAATCTCTAAAATATTTTAGTTCTAATAAAGTCACACACTACTATAGAGTCATCATTTTTATAGCCTTATCTTCCATCCATTTTGAGACATAATCTACTATAATAAATCTATAATAATTTCCAAATGTAATTGTAAAAATACACATAAATTTTTTCTTAAAAATTAAATATTTAATTAAATGAAATGGGTTCTTTTGTAGATTCGTGTATTTTTAAAATATTCTGAGAATACTCAAATTTTTCTCACTTTTCGAAATTCATGGAATATATAAAAATTATGGGATAACAAATTCCATATTTTAGAACCATAAATGTTATATTTTTGTGTCTAAAGTGGCTTTTAAATGATAATCTGTAATAATGATCAAAAATTGAATTGATTTAACTTTTATAAAAAAACTTCTTATTAATTAATCATTGTAGATTTTCAAAATAAATGGATCTTACTAGATATAAATATGTATTGATTTGTTTAGTTTTGAGTTTGGTAGATATTTAATGGAGTTGTGGGATGATATATCACCAAATAATTTTCCATTTCATAATCAATCTCTTATTACCTTAAACCAAATAGACCTTCTCCCCTTGAATGAGGTTTGATACTGTATTATTGGAAAGATTTTACACTTTGGATATGGTGGGAAATCTAATCATGTGTTTATTAAAAAGTGTCTCACCCCTATTTTTCACCTTGATATCCTTCTTGATATTTTATTTTAATATAATATATCATACATGTATGGTATTTATATCTAATTTCATTTTTAGAAATCAAAGTGATTCATGTTCAAAATAAAAATAAAAATATTATCTCTAATAAAAATGATATGAATCATACCAATGAAAATATACATAGTAAAAAATTATTTTTCATGTGGTTGTGTAGTTAAATTAGTTTGAATGTATGGTCCTTGTGTCATTGTCAATGAATTGATGTCTTCTATTAATTATCTGTCAATGTACTCACCAAACATAGTTTGAAGCATTACAAATTAGCTCTAATTAGTGTTACCAATTTATGAGATACACCACTTGGTGTTTTATAAATATCCTCTAAAACGCATTAAAGGTTTCATTAAAGATGTCATTAAAATTAAAATTAGAATATTTAAAAATTAATTAATGGGATCAGAGTATGAAGATAAAAATACATGATAAACCACCAATAAAATCTTATATATCTTTAGAAATATCTAACATGATTCACACAAGTTGGTTTAGGAAATTAATATATCAATACAATTTTTTATTTATCCTCATAAATTCTATTCAATGAAATTATTTCCCTAAAGAAATTCATATATGTACAATTAATTTAATTTTTTTAAATTTCCAAACAAAATTTTTTTAAATATTTGTTTCAATAATTATTCATGAATTTTCAAAAAATGGTCAAATTTTTTTCAAAATCAAAATAATCATCCAAAAATACCTCTAAAAAATTGTCAATATGAATCAAATAAATAAATACCATATACCTCTGAAATATAACTTAAGTATTAAATTATCCAAATGGTATTCTCCAATATGAAAAAATTTAAAGGTACATGTCAATTTGGTTTTCTCTTAATCCTACGGAGCAATGGGTACTTGGATGTAAAATAAAAAACATCTAATATCAAATAATTATTTCACCCTAAAATAACTCTAAATTGTAGTTTGTGTAAGGGGTGATAAATTCTTCATTCCTAGTGACATAATTTTTCATATTATATATTATTAAAACTCTCAAATTGCATTAAATTATCACAAGGATTAATTAGTTATTTTCATTCTTTATAATCATTCTATTGGTTTTATTATGATAAATATGGATGCGGTTGGCCCATTTTGAATTTAAAATTGAATATATGGCATTTATTGTAAAATATTATTTATATCCTTATATACTACCTCTATACAGGTGGGATTCATCATCCATTTGATATTCCTGAAGCATTTTGAATATCAATCAAGTAGAATCATATATGGGAAAATTTTTAAACATATTCTTGGGGTATAAAAAAATTATTATAAAATTTCTTAAACATTCATTATAATAAGTTAAATTTATTTTTTTCCATTGTTTATAGATATATTATTAGAAATTTTCATTTTAGGTTTTATTTTTATAAGGACTATATATGTTTTGATTTTTTTGGGAGTGGAATTATTTCCAAAATATGCAGATATAGAAGTGATAAAATTAAATTAAGATACCCCACTCATAAATAATAAATTTTTGTACACAATGTAACATATTATCTTCTTCATCAAGAGATATACCATCAATTTCACCATTAAATTTTGAAGTTACCTCTTCCTCCAGTTTAAAAATAGAATATCTGTATTCATATAAAACCTCATATTCCACGAAATTATTAATAATTTTTTTTCATAAGGATAAAAATTTATGTGTCTTACATAAATTTTCAAAGGATTCATCCTCTTTAAATTTTTATAATGTAAAAATAGAATGGTTATATGAGGGGTTCCACATTGTGTCAAAAATATTTTAGTGTATAGTGTTATCTATAAACTCCATGGTCAATGGTCCTTCATGGATATTAAGTATTTTCATAGAAAAAATTATGAAAGTCCTCCCCAAAATGATTTGTGAGTGATATGGATCTCAATCATCCTATATGTTCATCACATTGAAGTCATCTTCAAATATCAATCCATGAACTCTAACTAGCACATTTTCCTATAATCCTCTATGGAATACAGTGGATCTTTTTATATATTATACCACCATTCAGGTGTTACTCATATATTCCAAATATAATGAATTATATTTTGAATGAGTAAATACATTTATATATGCACCAAAATAAAAAAAATCTTATGTACATTTTAAGGACACAATGGTGTAAGGAAAAGAAAACTTCCATGAATCTAAACCTTTGGTGGGTAACTTGGTTTTAGCCAAGGAAAATACATTTATTCTTAAGATAATCCATGAATTCCGTTGCGAATATTATTATTTCAAAAAAAATCTTAAAGGACATAGAATATACTGGAATATTTGATTTATCTTATATGGGGTATATTGATCTCAAATTTCTAAAAGTTTTCTAATATTTATTTTTTATGTTTTTCTTCCTATATATTTTTTTTGTTGTTTCATTATTAATGGGGATAGTGGATATATGTTTTCTTCTCCCTATATTTTTTTGGAGAGGTGTTGTTTTCATATTTTTACATGGTCAAGATTCATTCTCTTCATCTTTTTTTTTCTTATTCCTAGAGATATTTTTCATTTATCATCCTAAAATATTCAAAATTACCAGCTGCATACTATTTTTGATTAGGTTTACATTATTATGTTTTATTTTTGGTTGGTTTTGGGAGATCATTTTCAATTACTTTTTTATCATAATGAAATAATACTTTAAATTAGAAAAAAAAAATTTAAGAAATTTTTCCCATATTATGGATAGGATATGAATAATATTTTCCACATACTTTTTAAAATTATATACCATATTCTTGATATCCTCAAACATGAATCCTTTTGGTTGTTATATTGTGGGTTTTGAACTATTTTAGGTGTTTTCATTGGATTATTTTATACGTAGGTCTGGTTGTCATATTTTTTGGTTATTGGAATTCTATATAATTTTTAAAGGGTTATGGGTATTGGAATTAATAGTTTTGTTGTTGTTAATGAGGATAGTTTAGGTACAAATTTTAATAAGGAGTATGTACATGTTATGGTGATTTCCGAATGCTCAATAGACTGGTTTTTTTTTACATCTATCCATGTTTTTCTAGAATTTATATTGTTGAAAGAATTCCTAAATAAATTTTACAACCTTCAATTCATCACACTAATTAGTGAAATGTCTTGATCATGAACATAAACGACATAACATTGTTAGTCTTAGTTGTTCACGGATTTTGTTCAGAATGATATGCATCACCAAACAAGTTATCTCATCATGGTTATATTCTAAAAACAGATACTAATTTTCATTTTATTCCTCGTGTATGGATATTTTATAAATACCACATGTACTAAATTTGTTTATTTTGTTACTTATTCTGAATCTGGACCATAGATTATAATGGTGACTTATCAATAAATGATCCTCCCAATTATGCATCCAATATATTTATATTAGTATTTAAAGAAATTTGTTAAATAACACAATGAATTGGTAGTATTCTGCATAATTATAAGGAATGCTGAAAAATATATTTTTTTAAATCTCTCAGAGAACATATAAAATATTTATCACAATAATTTATTGATGGAATAAACTGCTATCCATATTTATGTACTCTTTTAGGTATGGAGGAATAATTTTATAAAGCATATTTTTATTTATTCTATACATGTAATTAACTAGGATTTTTTCTGAAAAACCATTCATTAGTATACCCTTCAAGTGATAAGTAATTTCATTTCCACATCACATGTTCCTCAACATTTCATTAGGGTTTTAAGTAGTTGAATTTTTTTTAATGGTTGTATATTTCTTTTACTGACATCAGTTATAAGAGCATGAAACTTCTGTACCACTTGGATTCAACCAATTCTTAAATAATGAATATTACAAAACTCGTGCATATCTATCTAGTTATTTTATAAAATGAGTTATGGTGCACTTAGTTATCTCATTTTTTAGTTGGGGTTTTCCTCGATGAACACAGTATTATTATAAACAATGGTAGATTCACCTAACTATGTCAGTGAAATATCCATCAATTATATTTAATATTTTAAATTTATAATTCAAGATAAAATGTATTATTATTTAATTGATCAAAAAATAAATATTTGGTTATTAGATTAGTTTGTCCTGAAAATTAAAATAATAAATTTTTATATCATTACAACTTCCAACCAAAAAAATTATCTCAAATTATAACATTGGAATATAATGACGAATAGAAAAAATATATTTTATTTATTATGATAAATGTAGAAATATAGGTAAACTAGTGTTTTATCCTAGATAGAAGTACATGAAAAAATAGGTCACACTTTTAAATTAATTTGAATGGTTGTATATGGTTTTTTCCTTTCAAAAAACACAAAAACAAATAATGTAGTAGTTTGAAAATTGTATGATGATATTGAAGTTGATTTAGGTCATGCATCCCAATTTTAATATCAGCACATTATGTATATGATTTACCATTTTCCTATTATATGATTAATTAAATGATGTGAAATTGTATGAAATTTTATAATTGGATAAATGATAATTGGGAGAATAATAAACCCAAAAATGTACTTCATATTCCCTCCAACCCATGTACAAAAGTCGTAATGAAAATATGTCCTATCATTGTAATGACCCAAACATTCAATAATGAAAATTCTTCTTGATCCAATTAATTTTCTTATTAAGGATATAAAAAAATTATTCAATTTCTTAGTTTTATCTATTTGGTTTTAGAATACCGTTAGGCATTGTGACCACTATTAATATAGCTGTTGAACAGTGATCACATAATTTGTATAAAAATAGGGATTTAATATATCCAATTTACTCAGACAAAGTGATGGCCTCCTCCAGTAGAATTGATCCATATGAAGCCCATTTGATTGATCTTGTAAATTTGTTGGAATTATTGGGCCATGATCTTAACTAATCCTAAGATGAGTTTCAACATGTAAAGATTGAGGGGAACTGCCTATGGGAGAAGTGATGTTGATAAAGATTACCACTCGGGCAATGTTTTTTGAGCCATCGTAAGAGGTTGTCACCATTGCACACCTTACCCTTCAGTCTTATGAGGGTGTTATAATGGGTTATGTAACAATTACCTAGCATGATTATTATTTAGAATATTTTTTATATTGATAATATACTTTTATTTTACTAATGTTACATTGTAATTTATTTTTAAATATCAAATAAAATTTTTGGATAATTTTCAAGTAAGAAATATTTTTCATTAATTAATGGATTTTATAATTAAAAACTAATTTAATGAAATATTATTAATAAATTACATTTTATTAAATATAAATTATCATATAATGTTTATGAATACAATTGTAATTTTAATTGTTTGAAAGTTGTTTTTGTCAAAACCCAATAATTTTTTATAAATGTAAATTTTTATTTTAATGGAAAAAAATAAAATATTTATAATATTATTCAGTTAAAATGATTATTATTATTGGAATTCAGACAAATAAATCATCCAATTGTAAATGTTTCATAATTTGTTGTGACAGTCGAATATTAGGGTAAAATTTAAATACTGTTTAAATATATAATTTCTTTTATGACATCATAATGACTCAATAGTGATGTAATAAAACACTATAAAATTTTTTTCGGCCAATATATGTTTTATCATTAAAATAATGTGATTTTGGATTTGTTTGATTTAATTTACAAAACTTTAGTGGAACCTCCATTTGTTATAAAACATTTTACCTTCTAAAATTGATTTCCTTGAGAGTGTGACTCACCTCCACATAAGCAAGCCAAATATTTCAAAAAAGTTTGGCCATTATCATTATAAAATATTTTTTACACTCCACTTTGAAAAAAATGTATAGGAAACAACTATGTTATGGTTTGTGGTTTTGATTAGTTTCATTTGTGGTGCCCAAAACCCAAATAAACAAGAATACACTCTCCTTTCCTATATAAACCCAACCAAGCTCCCACTTCCTCTTCAGTAAAAAATTATTAGATTGACCAACCTATTTCCTCTTATATCTCTATAACACTAAATAGGCTCCCCATGATCCCATGAATCACATCTCAAGCCTGTCCTAAGCCATTGGGATCACACTTCCATATAAGGGATTTCTTCCTTTCTCATTCTTGTCTAAATGTCATTACATTGTTTTTCAATTTTAGTTTTCAATTATAAATAATGGGGTATGATTTCTAACATCCCCCATACATAACGATTTATGTTTTAATTAAATTTTACCCATTTATCTCTCATTAATTCCTTCATGTACACCTGTTACCATGTCGATATTTAGTAAAGAATTTCTCACTCCTCATTTACATTCAAGCGATTCATTCTGTATTATGAATCTAAAATTACATTACATATGTTGAGAATTGTATCTATATGACCCCATTACTGTGAATTTCATATACATATGATGGGACACCTCTTTCTCTCTTATTAAACTTATATATGAATTTTTTTTTCATGTTTTTATGGTGCTAAAAGTGTACTGCAATTTTCCTAGACAAAGTCATTGTGTCATAAATATGATGCCCATTTATCTATAAAGAGTATTCACCTTTATAAACATTTAATTATTGATTGTATAGTTTCATTTATTAATTCCACATTTCATTATCATGGAATAAATTATTATATTTAAGTATTCCATGTTTTTTATCCATATGGCACACTTACGCAAGAAATGAAATGTTTAAGAAGGGTGTGCACTGATAGTACTCCAATGCATTGGGTAAAGATTAGTATCCGGATACATCGTGGGAAATGAGGGTTTAATCAAGATAATTCAATTTTAAGGAGGGTTTACTCATGATCTATGTGCAATAAGCCTTGGCTCATACTAATACCATGTTAAGTGGTGTGGCCACATTTCAATCTTATTATAATAATGCTATATCATTCCATTATGTTCATGTTTCTCTTATGATCCTTTTATATTCCTATTCCCTAACATGTATTGTATTGTTCATGTTATGATCCTTTTACTCCCTTATCGGGACTTATATATAACCCTTTTCTTATTCATGTCCTCAGGATATCCCATGCATTGCTAAGTACGAGGGAATTTAGTGGTCTTGTAAAAGATGTTTTCAATAAAGATGTTTTGTTTTATGTTTTGAATCATTGTGTAATGTTCCTAATCCCTAAATACAATATACCTCTCAATATTATATTTAACATAAAGTGATTATTTTATGTAATAATTCATGTTTATGTGTGTCTTAAAAATCATGGTTCTTATAGTTTGTATTAAGGGATAGGTTTATTTATTTTTGGCATTAGGATTAGAAAACCCCAGTAAAGCCTAAAAGATAAGAATAAGTATAAAAAATGACTCTAAATTTTAGTGAGTATTGATTAACTGGTTTAACAAGAAAATACATCCAAGTATGGATACGAGCAGGTAGAGGTGTCTCTGGAACATATGATACTAGGAGTGATGACTCCAACAAGGAGTTTCGGGCTTAACCCAGGGTATCCTGGTACATGACAACAGGCCTTGCCGCACCCCTATTTAAAACACGCATGAGGGATATGATTTGGTAAATTCACATTATTAGTATGAAACATCGTTAATGTAATAAAAAATACCCCTTAAATAAATTTTTGGAATTATATCATTGATAACATAGATTGAAACATATATATTCATAGGTTATGGAAATCAAAGTTATTTATAAGTCATCTGTTTTTTTTCTTTGAATTATCCTTTATCTATTACACCTAGAATTTCCATTAATTCCAGCCAATGGCCTATTATTGGAGGAATCAGGCTAACAACAGATGAAAAGATCAATGTGATGACTTTTATAATGAGATGCCCAATCCAATGAGAGTAGGAATCACAAAATTTGTCCTGATACACTCTCACATAACTCATGTTTTGAATAGAATCATGGGTCAAGTAGAATGTTCAACCCCCCTATGAATGTACTATTCACAATCTAGAGATTCATGATTTAAAGTCCTGTTACTTTTAATATATTATATGATCCCTTAATTTCCGAATAATGGATTAACTCCATGTAAAAGATCTTGTCCGTCCATCAATGTTCTGAAAATGAGAAGGTTCTTTTGGCGGCTTATCAGATGGAACGTGAAGCAGATCAATTGTGGACATTGTTCGAAAATATAATCTTGAAGAGGATATTGAAGCGTTGGAATAGAAGGATTTCAGGAAAATGATTTTTCAAAAATATTTTCCATGCACCATCTGACTTAAAAGGGAAAGGGACTTCCTTTCCATTAAGAAAAAAGACAACGAATCCATTAGAGAATATGAGAAAAACTTCAATAGTATTTCACGATATGCCTTTGTTTTTGTCATTACCCCTAAATGCAAGGTTGACCCATTATTTGGTGGGATGAAACCTACAATATTGAAATCCCTAGTGATCTGTGTCTTCGATATCTATGATGAAATTGTGTGATGTTCCCTCATGGTTGAAATGGAGATCAGACAATCTCAAGGGTATCATGGGGATAAGAAGCATAAGATGGACTTCCATTCTCTTGCTCTGAAGGATAAATCCAACAGGGCAATGAAAATCCAGCACCCCACTATCCAAAGGTGTGGATAGAAGGACCCTAGAAATTGCCTGAAGGGGATGAGTAAATGCTTTTGGTGTGTAAGGGAAGGGAACCAAGCCGTGAACTACTCATAAGAATAACCTATAGCTACGATAGAGTAGTAGAATGCTCTATTCGACCCTCAACATGTTGTTCATTACATCAAATGCAAGGAACCAGGGAACCATGACAATAAGTTCCCTAAGACAAGGGTTTTTAGAGGCAACCAAAAACATCCAATGTAGAAAGGGTGAGATTTTTCCATCACTGCTTCCAAAGTGAACGGTTAAAACAATGTTGTGATAGGGACAATAGTTATTCATTAAAGAATAGCGAACATACATTTTGACTCTTGTTTTATGATTTCTATTATATCTTGAATGTTTAGTAGAACAATCCCAATACCACTACAAATCATGGATGTAATGATGTTGGTGAGTATAGGAAATGGGGAAATCATTGCATCCCATGAATATAACACCCCTTATCATAATTTGTGGACTGAAATTCCTAATGAACCTCTTCATACATCCTCTAGTATAATTTGATGCAATTATTTGATGGATTTCCATTCAATATAGGGATCCTACATAAATTTTTGTGAAAGATAAATCACTCTCCATATAGAGAATCGAACCCTGATTCTATAAAAGTGCTAGGAGGAAAATTAATCTTCTTTCGCACCATCATATCAAGTGTGGATATTGATGTGCTATGATCACGTGTATCTGGCTCATATGATTTAGTAAATGGAAGCAACCATCCTTGAATACATGACTGTTGTGAGGGAATTCGCTGAAGTGTTTCTTGAGGAATTGCCTTGTCTTCCACCTGGAAGAGTTGTTTAATTATCAATTGACCTTATACCTAGGGAATTTACAATATCCAAGACTCCGTATAGAATGGTTGTTTTGGTTCTTGATGAGCTGAATAAAAACAACTATACGAGAATCTAGAGAAATGGTTTATACGCCCAAGTTATTCACCATCGGGTGCACCTGTCCTCTTCATCAAGAAGAAGGATGGGTCAATGCACCTTTGCATTAATTATCTTGAGCTCAACAAAATCATGATAGAGAACAAGTATCATCTTCCATGAATTGATGAAATGTTCTATCACATATGTTCCACACAATACCTTTCCAAGGTGGATTTTTGGCCAGGAAATTACCATGTAAGGTTGAATGAGGAGGATATCCCCAATACAACTTCTCGTATAAGGTATGGGCACTATGAATTCATAGTATTCCTTTTGGACTCACTAATTCTCCATAAATCTTCATGGACATGATGAATTGAGTCTTTAGAGATTACCTCAACAAATTTATGGTAGTATTTATATATTATATTCTAATATACTCCAAAACCAAGGAGGAGCATGAGGAGAATCTATGGACCATACTAGGTACATTGTCAAAGGAGAAGATCTATGAAAAGTATAGAATGTGTGGGTTCCATTTGAAGTAAGTAACATTCTTGGGTCATGTCATCATAAGAAATGTTATATATGTGGATCCCTCAAAGACAGGTGCAATTGAGGGATTACCGAAGCCAATATTGATAAAGGTTATCCCTAAAATCCTTTGGATAGCTTTATATTATATCTGATTTGTGAGGAATTTTTCACTATTTTCAAACCCTCTTAAAAAGATAACTCTGATGGGAGTAAAGTTGTTTTAGAGTGATTAATGCGAAAAGCACTTCAATGTGTTGAAAAGGAGGCTTATCACTGCACTAGAACTCACACTCCAAATAAGTGGAGAACACTGTGTGGTGTACAGTGGTGCTTCAATAAGGTTCTTAGTATTTATGAAAATGAAAAAATGATAAAGTGATAACCTACACCACAAGGAAGATAAAAATCCATTAGAAAAACTATCCCACACATGATCTGCAGTTGAAGGATTTGATCTTTGCATTGAAAATATTGTGTCATTTTATCTATGGGGAGAAGTGTGAGATATATATTGATTATAAAAGCGTAAAATATATATTCACACAGAAAAAGATTAATATGTGCCAACAGATCTTGATAGATCTCATCAAGGATCATGAATGCTCAATACACTACCATCCTAGTAAGGAAAAAAAGTTGGAGAATGCTCTAAGTAGAAATGATATTATATCATTATCAATAATGAGAATTGAAAAGGATACAATCTTCTTGGATTTTCAGAGGATGTTAATGGTAATCATTATGAGAAGATCATCATAAATCTTTTCTCAAATTATTTCTCTACCATCTCTTATATAGAAAATAAAGGATGCTCAAAGAAAAGATGTTGAAATTCCGAAACTGTTGGATGCTTTATACAATAGGAAATACTCAGAGTTCGTGTTTGACAAGGATAAAATTATAAGATTTTGGTCAGTATTATATGTACCATCCAATCCAGATATAAAGAATGATCTTCTAAATAACTCAAATATATTAACGTTCATTATTCACCAAGGGACCACACAGATGTTTCATAATCTCCAAGAAAAATTTTGGTGGGAAAATATTAAAAATGGAGATAGCTGAATATACATTAAATTTCCTAGTATGTCAGTAATTCAAGGCTGAGAGGAAAATATATTAGCGGATGATCAAATCAATACCCATAACAACATGAATGTGGGAGAACATTACAATATAAATTGTCACTAGAAATATAAGTAAATCTAGAGGAAACAATGCTATATGGGTTGTCGTAGATCGTCTTATGTAGAAAGATCACTTTATCATGATTGGAGAGGAATTATCATTGGATAAACATGCACGGATTAACATCAATGAAGTGGTAAGGCTGCATTGAGTACCACTATATATTGTATCTGATTGTTATCTGAGATTCACCTCGAATTTTTGTAAATGTCTCCAATATGATATAAGAACTGAACTGAACATCAGTACAACCTCTCATCCTCAAACTAATTGAAAATCTGAGTGAACTATTCATACATTGCAAGATATGTTAAGATCATGTTCTATTGACTTCAAAAGGGGATGGAACTAATATATTCCATTGTTTTAATTATCCTACAATAAAAATTTACACTTGAGAATACGAATGGCTCCAAATAAAACCCTTTATGTGAAATGGTTTTGAACCCCAGTGTGTTGGGATAAATTTGGTGAGTGTAATATATTAGGACATGAAATGGTTGAAGTAATGGTGGAGAAGGTGAAAACCATTCAACAACATATCAAGGCATCCTAAATTTGAAATAAGAGTTATGAAGATAACCTTTAACGAAACCTCAAGTTCATAGTAGAAGACATCGTATTACTACGCACATGTCTGTGGAAGAAGTTCATGATATTTTGAACGAAATAGAAGTTATGTCCTAAATACATCATCCCCTTCAATATTATTGATCATGTTGGGGTTGTGGCCAATCGACTAGAACATCAACCTACCATAGCCAGTGCACATGATATTTTTCATGTATCCCTCTTGTGGAAGTAAATACTAGAACATTCAACTATACTCTCTTTAGAGGTAGCACAGTTGGATAATGATCTTTTGTATGAGGAGAAACTAGTGAATATCTTGGATCGTAGAGATAAAGTTCTACTTAACAAGGCTACACACCTAGTCAATGTACTATGGAAAAACCGTATGTACGAAGAGGAAACATGGGAACTAGAATAAGTAGTTAAGTAAAATTACCTACACCTATTTGCGGCATAGAAATTAAAATGAAATTTCTATTGTAAAATTTCATAAGGGGGAAGATTGTAACGACCCAGAAATTCATTAATGAAAATTACCCTTGATCCAGTTAAATGTCTTATTACATATATATAAAAATTTTCACTTCCTTTGTTTTATGTTTTTCTATTTTAAAACACCTTTAGGAATTGTGATCGTTGGTAATATAGCCATTGAGCAGTGATCACATGATTAGTCTAAATATAGGGCTTTATTAAATCTAATTTACTAATAAAATAGAAGAATTGGCCTCATCCATTATAAATGTTCCTTATAAAGCACATTTTGTAGAGCATGTAAAGGAGGCGGCATCATTGGGCTATTCTCTTGACCAATCCCAATCCAAACTTCAATACGTTATGCACAAGAGGAAACACCTAAGGGAGAAGTGGAAGTTGATAGTGATTATCACCAGAGCAATGTTATTTGATCCACCCCAATAGTATGTCACCATTGCACACCTTATCCTTCAGTCCTATGAGGGTGTTATAATGGGTTATGTAACAAGACCCTAGAATTATGATTATGTACAACATTTTTTATATAGAATATACTTTCATTTTATTATTGTTACATTGTAAATATTTTTTAATGATGTAATAGTATTTTTTATTAATATTCAAGTAATAAATATATTTTTATGAATTAATGGAATTTTAAATAAAATAATAATTTAATAAAATATTATTACAAAATTACTTTTTATTAAGTATAAATGATCATATAATCATTATGAATACAATTGCATTTTTTATGGTTTGAAAGCTATTTTTTTCAAAACCCATGAATTTTTAATAAATGCCAATTTTGATATTAAAAGTAAAAATAAAAATATTTAAAAAATTATTAAATAAAATTATTATTAATTTTTGAATTAGGACATCATATTATCTAATGGTGAATTTTTCATTATTTTTTGATATAGTCGAAATTTTGGGTAAAAATTAACTACCATTTAAATATATAATGTGTTTTATGATATCCTAATTACCCTATAGTGATGTAATAAAATACTATAAACATCATGTTAATTCAATATATGTTTTACAATTAAAATATTTTGATTTGGGGTCTGTTTTATTTATTTTACAAAACATTAGTTGGCCCTCCAAGAGTAATAAAACATTTTAACTTTTTAAATTTATTTCCTTCAGAGTGTGACTCACCTCCACCTAAGAAAACCTTATATTTTAATAATTTCTGCCGTTATACATATAAAATAATGTTCTCCACTCCACTTCAGAAAAAACCAAGGGAAAAACCATGGGATGGTTATCGGTTTTGATTAGTTTAATTGGTGGTGTCCAAAACCTAAATAAAAAAGCATTCCCTCTCATTTCCTATATAAACCCACCCAAGATTCAACTTTGTATTCACTAAAATCCATTGGAGATCGACCAAAAACTTCACTCATCTCAAGTGAATCCTGACAAACTGCCCCAAGCTCCTAACAAGCCTCTCTCAATCCTCTCCAAAGCCTTTGGGATCTCACATCCAAGTAAGGGGTTTCTTCCTTTCTCATTTTTGTCAAAATATCATTATGTTGTTTGGACCTTTTATTTATCAATTAAAAATGTTGGGATATGATTTCACACCTCCCCCATACTGCCCTCATTATATTTGAGTGATGAGGGACCCCTTTCTATCCCATTAATAGCTTCCATGGATACTTGTTTCCATGCTAAAATTCAGTTAGGAATTTCCCTCTCCTCATTTACATTCGAGCAATTATTCAATATTATGAATATAAAATTCCATTAATTATGTTGGTAGATGTATATATATAACCCTAGCCTGTGAATCTCAAGTACATAAGAAGAGACACCCCTTTCTCTCTTAAAAACCATTTTTATGAATTCTTATGTCCCACTTTTATGCTACAATAATTGCACTGCTATTTTCCAGGCCAAAGTCATTGTGTCATGAATACCATTCCCATTTCCCTATCAAGGGAATTCACCTTTATCCACATTTACTTATTTATTTTATAGTTTCATGTATTATTTCCACATTTATTTATCATGTAATATATGATGGTTTTTAATGATTCCATGTTGTATGACACATGTGCCACACTTATGCATTAAATGAAATGTTTAAGGATTGTGTGCCCTAATAGCACTCCAATGCTTTGGGTAAGGATTGGTATCATTATATGCCAAGTAAAATGAGTTTTTACTCATACTAATTCATGTTAAATGATGTTTTACTCATTATACATGTGTAATGATCTATTTCTTATGCAAATACCATATAAAGTGTTGTTGCCACATTTCCATGTTATGATAGTAATGCTATGTCATGAATTAATGTTCATATTTCTCTTTTAATCCATTGATATGCCTATTGACTAACATTTATTGTATGGTTCATGTTATTATTTTTTTACTCCCCTACTGGGATTTGTAGCTCACACTTTTCTTATGCATGTACTCAGGTTTTCACATTCAATGCGAAGTACGAGTAAATGTAGTGGTCATGTAATGGTAGTTTTCAATATAGATGGTGTGTTTCATGTTTTAACTCATTATGTAATGATCCTGAGCCCCAAATTCACTATACCTATTATTATTCTATGTTGTGTCAAGTGAATATTTTATGTAATAAATCATGATTATGTGAGTATTAAAAATAAGGGTTGTTATATTCTTACTCTGATAATACCCAATTATGTTTCTTACTTCACATGAAATCCAATAAAAACTATTGTACCTTCCACATATGCAAACAACTACTAGGAACATTATCTCACATCCTATAATATTCTACTATATATAGACTTAAATAATTAAAGGTAGAAGACGGTGATTTACCATGTAAACAAATAGTAAATAGAAATATTCGAAAATAACTATATTAATAAATAAAAATTCTCGAAAATAATGTAATTATATAATAATAGATATTTCATGTTAAATGTGGTTTTTATAATCAAGAATTATAAATGAATATTATTCCCATTATTCATGATATAAGATTTTTCCTTCGTTCAAATGGTAATAAAGAAGAAGGGAAAAGGATTAGGTATTCTAAAATAGAATGTAAACATAAAAATAACAATGAAACAGATGTAGTATATCCTCTAGCATAAACACATTATCCATGTCTTGATGCATTTTTAGGGGACTCATATTTGATTTTTATATAAAATGGTTCCATCTCATTCAGCTTAGCTAGATCTCCCATGATTATATCCTATTAAAATCAACAAATTATTTCATTTTTTATGATTAAAAAAATCAATAATGTAGAAATTTTTTTGG
The DNA here is from genome assembly GCA_963277665.1 of Viscum album. NCBI lineage: Eukaryota > Viridiplantae > Streptophyta > Magnoliopsida > Santalales > Viscaceae > Viscum > Viscum album. Next base: position 1,888,978,728 of record OY728143.1, on the reverse strand, counting down.
AAATGCACATTCATTTTTTAATTGGAGTTGAAAAAATATATTCTATTTTACTATCCATTTGAATCCTCTTATTGATCACATTAATCTCAACATAATGCTTAATTGCTTGGCTTGAATTTTCTAGGAATCTCACATTTCATATACATGGCCTGTAACTGATATTTATATGTTCTATTTTGGAAAATTTTTGGATCAACTCTGAGATTCATGTGAATAGATGATAGATGAAATCATATACATAATGAATTTTTAAATAAAATAAACCTTTCATGAAATCAATGGAATGAACATGTTGTCACGTCAGAACTCTAGAGAATTTCCTTCAATAGTCAATCACATCACTTCATACGTTCAATGCATTGACTATATGAATGACAATAAACCACATGTTGGACTTAATATATAGTTGTTATTATTCCAACTTTTTGATCTACATATCATCAAAATGGATAATAATTGACCACATTAATGGATATGTCAAGATGTCAATCAGCATAGACATGTGATATGTTGAGGGGGTTTCAAAATTCTTGGAATGCTGAATTGTCTATAGAACATAAATAATTCAAAGAACAATAGTTATTTATTTTGATATAAAAAATCATGTTGAAATATAAAAATTCATGATGTTGTGTATGATTATTTTTCTAATTTAAATAATAAAATAAGAAAATTAAAAAAAATTAAATATGTTTACTCAGTAAAGCATAAAATATGTCTTCAATTCAGACATTTGATAATTTCAATTAAATAATAATATTTTGGGTTAAAAATAATAAAAATAAACAGTGTAATATATGAAATTATTTTCTCTGTCAATATGTAAAGATAAAATTGGAATGTAATATGGATTAAACCTATGAGTATATTTATGGAAAATTTATAAAAATTTGGGTCAAATTAAGGTGATTCCCATGGTATAGGTTTCTGATCTAAGAGAGACTCAATAAATTTAAATCCATTGCATGATCTCACAAAAACATTAAAAATAATAAATAAAATCTCTAGTTAATTAAAAAATAACATGTATCTCTCATGAAAATTGATGGAATCAGAAAACAAAATTTTCAAAATAGAAATAAAATCTCTACAAATGAAGAGATGTTTTTTGGACAATAACACGTGGGATTGAATGTAAATAATTCATAAAAATAATGCAAATTATTAAAATTAATCCAAAAATATAAAAACACAGTATAAGTTTTTTAAATATTTTGTGTTCAAAATGATTAAATCCTTGTATAAATGAATTTTTTTACTTGAAGTGGAAGTATATATTCAATGAAGATAAAATGCTTCATTGAATATAAAAAAAATAACACAACAAAAAATATTCCTACATTTTAAATCTCCTAAAATTTCATTTCTCTCCCCTTCTCCTTTCATATAATTTATTGATGAATTTTTACCAATCTAACTCTTAATTATATTATACATGAAATATAGTGTAGTCAGTTGAAAATAAGAATCTATCATTTATGAAGACAATGATATGACCTAATTTTATCTTGATGTTAAATTTATCATTCTATTGCATTTCAATGATAATAATGAAATAAAATCACGCGAAAAATGTAATTAATAAAAATTTATAGAAAGGTTCTAGTAAAGTAAACATGGGGTTACCATCGTAGAATTGATAAATTTATACAACCAACAACAATGAACTTAAAGTGGTTCATAAATAATAAAAACGGTATGGTTTAATTAATAACCACCACAAATTATTTTTCCCATGTGATAGACTATAAAAATTAGACATTTGAATCCACATAAATGAATTAGAATATTTAATCCCCAAAATGAGTAGAAAATAAGAGAAAAGAGGTGGAGTAGGAAAAAATAAGTGGATCTTCTATATTAAATGATGAAACTTTTTGGTACAAAAATGTAAAATAATATATGTGGGAGTGAATCACGGTATTATATATAAAACAAACACCACAATGATATTTTTTACTATGAGATGACATATACATTTCTTTTGGGATCACAGTATTGAAAAACGAAAACAAATCATGTAAGAGACTTGATACTTTTTAATTGGTTCACCATCATCAAGCTATATCCATGGGGTATACACATATCAGTATGTGAGAACACCAAAATTTGCTAAAGAAAACTATTGTTTAATATTTCATAGAAATATAATTATACCCTCATTTTCAACAGATAAAAACATATAATTCACAATTCTATTGATTTTATTGATCATGTTACTTATATAGAAGATTCTTTAAATATATATCAAATTGAAATATTTTAACACTATAATTCATATGAAATGATTTATATTTTTTAAAATAAACCAACCTGATTTGGGATGACACCTCAGACAAGAAGGTTTTATACATGGAAGATATTAACCAAGAAGCCCAAATAGTATAATGGATAATAAAAACAAGTTAAACCATCCTAGTTTAATGTAGAAGAGGAATATGTATCCATGATACATAAAACATCAAGACAAAAGGTTATACACTAAAATAAGAAACATAAGAAATATTTTGAGGCTCAATGTGACCATATATAATTTCTAATCCTTCCCACAATGAAGGGGATGACAACCAAGATAATCTAGAAAACTACAAGATGTTATTACAAACCCATAAATCAGTCAAAACCACATCTAAAAAATAAAAAATAATAAATTCGGTATTAGAAGAAATACTTTTAGTATTTAACCAAGGAATCTATAAAAATTATAATACCATGATACCATTAGTTCAAGATAAAAATGAAATCACTTTAATTATATGGTTTTAAAATAAAGCATTTTTTAAAAACACCCATCGGTTTTATAAATTATTTTCATAAACACAGGAATGAGGAATGTGGAAATGAAATTTAATATAGAATTTCATCAAATAAAAAACCACCCATATATAGCCATTTGAATAAATAGTATGAATCCAATCAGGAAATGTACCATCATGTATAAAACAAAGCATATGTTGGGGACTTTCCTATGAAAAAAAGTACTTAAACACAAAAATTAACACTAATCAATATTCTGTGCATAACATGAACCTTACTGATATCAAGACCTTCAAAATTATGTTTATTCCAAAAAAATAACCTTTAGTGGCTAAACACAAACTATGAATGAATATGTCTATTTCTTACTGAAACGAATGTTCCTAATGTGGAATATTTTCTAAAAATATATCTTAAAACCATGATTACAATTTATAATACATTTTCATAGTGAATAATCAATATTCCACTACTTTAAAGTCTATTTTAGAGTCCAAATAACTTTTGAGTCATTTTATCAAGCATTACTATGAGAAAATATTTTTTTCAAGACTAATCCATTTAAAAACATGCTTATCATGGAAAAAATACACTTTGATTCCAAATAAACCATTTCCATAAAATACACAAAATGAATTTAAAATAAAATCACATATAAAATCAATTAGAACCTTTTTATAGAGACACCTACGTAACAAATGGAGGAAAAACTAGTCTGTTTTGAAAACAGAGAGGGGATTTCAAGAGTCCTCGTCATCATGATCATATATCCACAAATCTTAATAAATCTTGCTATATTATAATTCCACAAACCAATCAGGTTCTAACGAGACAAGGGGTGAGTATTTCAATTGAAAATTGAAAAATTGAGGAGAAATTAGGATAAAAATAGAACATACCATGAATAATTCTACCTATGATAAAGGGATATGTTAGATAAAAATGGGATAATACAATAGAGATTTGGGGGATGTTTAGTTCAAAAATTAAAAAAAATATAATGTGAATATATAGAAAAAAATACCACGTGATTGGAGGGAAATTCCAGCCCTTAAAATGATTGGATCAGAATGCATAGCCATCATACAATGTTTAAACCAAAATGAAACAACCATGTATGAACAGAAACCATTAAAAATTGATTTCACAAGACTAACTTGGAATAGGCCATAGTTTTGGAAATCTATAATCAATATATATGAAAAATCTATATAAAACCCCCAAAACCACATAGTTTTATTCCCGATCCACATGAATTTACATACCTTTCTCAAACTGTGAAAATTTACACCATGTCCTCACAATGAAATACTACCCAGTTACAACAATATTAGTATTATCTATGTGTGTAAACTATGTTCCAATCCTATTTAAAAAAACAATGTTTTCAGCCATGGATTCCGAGAAACCTCTTTAATGTCCCGTGTAAACAAATCTCAAACTAAATAATAATTTTCACCTTGAGGGAATTATAACTATCTCCTACATTAATTTTTTTATCACTACACATTTCTAGTGATTTTGAACTCTCCAAAAATTTAAGGACACTACATCCTCATCAACTATTCCCACTCCCAATTTTCATGGAAATCCATTATACACTACCATAGTTGGTAATATAGGTATAATTTTTTACCATATACTACATTGTCTTGGAAATCTATAATCTGAAATGGTTAATCAAACATATATCCTTCTAGATCATGGTCAATATCTTTCTATTCAAAAAATGGGATGAATTTCGTTTATACCTCCTTATTTGGGATTCAAATACCTCTTCATGAATTTATGTCAATCCGAATGGAATGTACAACTAATAAAATATCATTCCTAGTCATCCAATTATATCTCGAGGGAAAAAAATCATCAATACCAACTTTACCTACATTACCATTTGATAGAGTCCCTAGAATTTGTAATCATTTATAATGACCTAATAACCAACCAAAAACGTGTGTATGAAAATAAAGTTTTTAATACCTGATGGATGAGTAATAGTGTTACTAAAAAACGGATGCTAATATGATCATATATTATATCATAAAAATGACTATAATTTTGGAATAGGTTAATTAAATTATTTTAATCATTATATTTGAGGTAATGATACATACAGAGGATATTCTACCTAAGGTAAGGTATTATTTTTTTCTCACTTGTATTTCTATGCGGCATATGCCTTATACACCACCTATTTCTTTTGTGTGGTGTTTATGCTTCCCATGAATGTTTTTATGATTCTTATTATGAATGTTGTTATATTTAAATATGAATATAATTTTATTTTATTTTATGAGGTATATGATTAAATTGATTATAAATTGGTAAAGGATAATTTCACAATCTCATTAGTATCTGAGATAGTTTATAAGTATGTATATAATGTGGTATATATATAATTTATGTATATGTTTTCAAAATATGTATTCCAAAATATTTTTTATATCCTTCTACAATTGATTAAATAAAATTTTAAAGAATTGATGAATGTTTATTTATTGGTATGAATGCAATACTTTATCATTTATTGATACAAATAACTTTTTCACTTATCTGACATAAATACAAGAAGAATGTTTTCTTTTAACATTTATGGAATGATGAGTTTTTAGATTTTCATAACACTATATTTACATGAACCATACTTTACAATATTTCATGTTTATATTCAAATAAATTTCTTTTATTTCAATTTTTTTCCATTTTGATAATAAATTAAGAATAAGGGATATGTTCTTGATGAATTAATTAATTGTGTTATATCAAAATTATTTTCCATCTAATATTGAATTCATTAATATGGGTATGTTTACAGTATACTATACCTATTATTCTTATTTTTTATTTTCTTATGGAATGTTATTTATGGAACCAATTTATTTTACATGGTTTTTTTGTGATGGAATGATGTTTAAGAAAACTATTTTATTTCATTTGTTATGTTATGGTGAATGATTTATTTTTGGGGGGAACACATAAGACTGATATCATTATGAGATTGGTAGGACCTATATCACCCTCTAATGAATTGGGTAATGATTTATATCACATGAGATATATATTAATGTAACGTGAAATGATATCAGTTCAGTAATATTGGGATGGAATGGTAGGTAATATTGATTTGGTAATACATGTAAACATGGTTTAGTAATACAATGCTGGAACGAGGAGTGAACTTGGTTTAGTAATGGTCTTTTTCCACTATGTTTGTCTTGTAAATGATCCTTAGATAATATGGAAATTTTTTTCTATTCTTATTTGGATGCCACAAATTCCATTTCTTATGTTATGAAATTTTGGAATATGTTCATCAATTCATTTTGAAGATTTATGATTTATCCCTGGACATGATATCATGATCTTTCATATGAAGGATGAAATTTTCCAATTTTATTTTCTTATATATTATGATTATTATATGACTAATATCTCCCTTTTTTCTCTTAATGAATATCTGAGATCAGCATATCTTGTTTTTATTTTCCACGGATCATTTAGTTAGATATTATGTATGATATGTCAAAAAGGAGTGTAGTTATGAAGGAATAAGTGAGAGACAATATAGATGTCCTATGAACAGGTTGTTTGTGTTTCCCAATTTCTAAATACAATAAACTTATCAGGTCCATTTATGGATTTGTCATATTTTTTAATTAATATTCATCAATTTTTAATTAATATCTATATATGTCAAGCATGGTTAATTGTATTTGGTATTATTGGAATGGTTTAGCCAACCTTTATAAACATGAATGTGAAATCTTTAGTGAAAAACCTATAGATATTTCTAAGGACATTTATAGGGATTTCTAAAGGAAATGTCTAATTAGAGGTTACAGTCTTAAAATTTTGGTAATGATCATGAATAAACTTGTATTAAACCTAATATGTTTGAGATTGAATGTATTCCCCCTTGATTATTTTGTTTTTATAGTTTTATTTTCTCATCTCACACATTTTTTTTGTGTTTTATAAAATGGTTGGAAATAGGATGATTCATGTTAATGGAGAATATGATGTATAATATAATGATATTCCTCTTGATCCATAAAATGAAATGGGATTTGGAAGGTGAAACATCATTATTATTCCTAATTAGAAATCTCATAATATGATCAAGAATATCAACATTGGTGAGTATCCTTATCCACCTAATAAGATAAATATGTAGTTTCACGATGACCCTAGTGGAATGAATGTTCAATTTTACACATGTATATCATGAGGGAAGAGGAATAAAGGATAATGATTCAAAATAACTTGAAGTTTATTTGGGTGTGTAAAAGAAGGAATCAAAGTTAACAATTGAAAATTAAATATTTCTATTAACACAATGGACAAGGATAATGGTGCTGCTAAGGCATCAATGATGGTTAAATGATTAAAATATCGAATGTGTGGTCATTATGAACATTTTTTACATGGGGGAAAATATCATGAAGTGGATCTGCATAGTCATATAAGTAAATTTATATTTCTGATGATGAAGAGACCATGAATGAGATATGAGATGAAATATGTTTTCATGAATAAAATAGTAAATCATTATCAATAACTTAAGAAGATAATGTAATGATTAAATGTTTATAAATAATAATGTTGTAAAGGTAATTTTATGTTATTATGTAATAATGAAACATCTATGGATTGTTACACTATTGTTTTTTCATAGGTGTTTGATTGTAGATGTCGAATGGTATTGGAAACCATTAAATGTTATTCAGATATTTGTTTGGAAAATGCATTAAATGATCGAAAATCCTTAGTATTACAATCATAATGATATAATGATATTTGAATAATTATATGTTGGATATGAATAAGTATGTTTCAGGAAAACGATTTCCATATAACAGTTTAAGGATTTGTTATCAAGAGGGTTATGCTCTCAGGGATTAAGTATACAACTTTTTAGTACATAAGGAATATATCCAATTAGTTTTGTAATAAAGAAGCATGCATGTTTTTAATAAAGATATATATGGTAATTCTTATTATTACCATGACTCAAGTGAATACATGATGAAGGTGATAACATATTTGTATTGTGACCAACAAGAGTTACCTTATGATATTTGGGGTATAAATGTTATGTTGAGATAGTGTACCTCTTTCTAATGTTTTGTATTTTCAGTTTTTAGAAGGATTGTAAGGTTATCCATTTATAAATAGTATATGATAAAATCTACATGATGTTTTTATTACCTCATTATTGGTGGAATTAATCATATTTGAAAACTAGAGCTAGAATTTTTTTTGATACAGATTGATGGAATGACCTATCATCCTATTTTTTGATCGCATGATCTGCTAATGCTTCATGTATGAAAAATTCAAATTAATTTCATAAAATAGAAACAGATGGTAAAATGGTCAATGGATGACCAATGGTGAGATTGTATTGAAAAAAAGTTAGTATATCTTATCATTCAAATTCATCAACATTAGGAAAATGGGATAAAACTATAAAAGGGTGTCATATTATCATCATTTTTGATGATATAAATGACCACTTTCATGCTTTTATAGTCTATAGTTTCATAATTATTAACCTTCACTAGATCACCAACAATATTAATATCAATGATCATTATTAATCTATATGATTATTTATTCCTTTCCTCAATTCCCCATATTCATGTATGTTCTCTTACGCAGAATCCTAATTATGAATAACTTTGGTTAACTTCTATTAAACAACTATTATTTTTTAAAAGGAAGTTTTATTATTCATTTTTCTGATGCGGGTTTCTATGAAATAACATTTAAAGTATTAATACTTTGATAACCTATATTAATTTATACGGTGAAATTCATTATAAGTAGGTATAATGTAACACCCTGAGTTTTTTATGAGATTTTTTTTAATTTCACTGATGTCTTGTGTTTTACGCTATTCCAAGATAAGGTTGTGCTATATGCAACACCGACATATCTTATGGTCTATGCAACACTATTCTTTTCATGTGTAGCACTAAATTTCAATTTATTTTGATATTATTCATTTCACATAGGATCTAGTTTAAGTGAACAAATAAATATTAGTATGTTACTTTATAACCTATTCGTTATAATGTCACTTATGAAAAATATTTGCTTTATTCTAAAAACCCATTTAAATGAGAATAATTGAGTTTATAAAATAATAAAATCACTTTTTATGGATTTTATTAATGTAATATAAATGTAATATTTTGAATATACTATTTCAGATTAATATTACATGTTTTCCAAAGATGATATAAGAACATATGCAATTTTTCTAATAAAAGTTGAATTTTTTTAAAAATGGTGCATTGTCATATTTTGACGGCGCACACATTTTAAATATAGTTTTTAAAACTTTTATTTATTATATTTAATAGAATAAACATCTAATTTGGGATAAGTATACAAATTTACATTGGGTGAATTTGTTATGTTTTTCAGTTAACTTTTTTGATTTGATGAATTGTAAAAGTCAATAAATTTTAACTAAAAAAAACAATTTTATTCAAAATATTTTATATGGATTAATAATATTTTTAAATGGTTTTAAATTATAAATAAAATATATTATTATTATGCAATTTGAAATATTTATTTGGAATTAATTTTAAAATTAATTTTGATGTAAAAACGTTTCAATTTTTTATAATTTTTAGCATTTGAAACCAAATTTTTCATTACGAAAATGGGATTAATTTTATATTATTTAATACAACTTATATGTTTTGAATTTTTTTAAATTTATTATATATTATTAACTAATGTTCTAAAATTTTGTTTATAGTGTTATTTCATTTTTTGGGCATTATGAATACTAACAACAATAATTTTTATTAAAATGGTAAGAAGGTAAATCAAGTAATTAAGGGTAAATATAATATTATAAAATTACTTTACCACATTTACTAATATTATTAGATGGGATCTTTTTGACCTAGACCATCCTTTTTTCTAAATTATACCCTTTGAAAGCCATTTGGATGAAATGATGACATTTAATATATTTTATTTAATAAAAAGTAAAATATATCTTGCTTAAATTTAAATAACATAATCAATTTTAATATATGGTTATACTGAAGATAAATTATAATATAAATACTTCTCAAAAAGATTAATTTTTTATATTTATCTTGGTAATTTATTTTTAATTTCTAGAAAATAATTTATTACCTTAAAGGTTTATATGTTGAAGATGTTGAAGTCATTTAATTGATGAAAAGTCAATAAAATATATTTTATTAAAATGATAATAACCATTAAAAGACATAAAAACTTGAAAAAATATTAATGGTCGAGTATATATCGACATTAATCATCCAATGGTCAAGTTATGGACTATTTGGAGCATTATAAATGAAATTATGACACTTATATTATTTTATTTAAATTGAAGTTAAACTTTTCACAAACATGTTTTAATAAGATTAATATTTTTAATGATGGTTTTTCTGAAATATATATTTAGTTAAATGTTTTATTGAAAACTAATATATTTATCTTCATAATAGTATTTTATATTTAATTTTTCTTGAAAATATAAGTTTATTATTTAATTACACAAAACAGATGTTTTAATTATTTATCTACGGGAAATATCTAATAAATGATATTAAAAATATTTGAAAAAAATATAATTTTTTCCAATTAATATGTCCAATGAATTTTATAGAATACAATGTCCTATTATATACATTATAAAATATTTTTTTCTAGGTTAACAACTTATCATGATATTTTAATAAAATCCATTAAATGAATACTAGAAAAATTGACAAAATTGATAATTTTTCCAAATAGTGTTATATTAAATTATTTAAAAAACATAAAATATTTTATACAATATAAAATAATTATTTTTTTATCTTAAATGTTATATAATGTTTATTTATGGTCAAATTTACATAAATTAAGTAAAAAATAGCACTATTTTAAAATTAAACAATTTTTACCTTAGTTAAAATAAAAAGAGAACAATTAAGTATTAAACGAAATGATAAGGATTGAAATGAAATAAAATAAAATCTAAATATTATTTTGTGATGGTACTACAACCTTATATCATATATTTTTCAAAACTAAGAAATTTTGTAGGTTTATTGATGAGTTATGATTTTATTATAAATTTTTATTGTATAGATATTCCAAATATGACTCTCACATCAATTATAAAAGGGCACACCATCCCTCAGAAATAAACATAACATTGATCCTTCATGATCATCCATACCCTTATTATTTCCCTTATAAAATTCCCTAGTCATATTTTATATGTTTCAGTCTTTTCAAAAGACTATCCTTACTGCCTTTAAGAGGATATCTAGAGGTAGTTCACCAAAGAAGAGGTAATCTCATTTAATAACTCTCACAAGATAATTTTTATTATACATCATCATTATTTTTTGTTTCCTATATTAATTAATAGCTAAATAATCCCCTATAAACATAGATATTATTATGGTTATGGAAAAACCTTATTCCACTATCTATCTATCCTATAAAAAATTAAATCACCACACGTGCGTACGTATAACTTACCACCTCTCCATTGTAGTGTAATATGTTTTTCACAACCACTTTACATTAACATATATAATTATGGAAATAATAACTATATATTATTATTATAAAATTATATCAATTATGAAATATTATACACCATCCAATTCAATAACATTCAATGATTATGGTAATGATATTTTTTCTCATGCATATGTACGATCTACCGTCTCTACGATTCGATGTGATTCATTATACATAATCTTAATTAAATCCTGATTATAAATATTAATTGAATGAATAAATATTAAATATATTAAATTAATATCATTATATAAATTATATTACAATTACCTATGAAATGAAATAAGATCTTATTTGACAAATCGTGTAAAATAAAATAAAGAAGTTAATGCTCGATGGAAGAGTAATAATGTTTCTAACAAAGGGATGATAATATGATCATATATGACATCATAAAAATGTATCTGATTAAATAATAAGTAAATTTAATTATTTAAATCATTATACAGGTGTTTTGGATACATATAAAGGATACTGGACCTGATATAACGGAATTTTTTGTCTCACTTTTATTTTTGTGGGACATATGCCTTATACACCACCTATTTATTTTGTGTGGTGTTTATGAAACCCATGAAAGTTTTTGTGATTTTTATTATTATGGTTCTGATATTTAAATATATATATATATCTCTCTCTATGATTTTTTATTATTATTATGGGGCATACTATTTGACTGATTATAAATTGGTATGTGATAATTTTGCAGTCTCATTATTTTTCAGGATTGTTTATATGTAACTATATATTGTGGTTATTTATCATGCATGTACATGTTTACAAAATATGTATTAAAAACTATTTTTTTAAAATTATAATATTCTTTAAATTCATTTTTTCCTAGTTCATTAAATTGTATTAAATGTCATTAAATGAATCCTTATTCGTTTTAGGATATAAAGTACTTTTTGACTTATCTGGAAAAAGTATAAGAATAATGTATTCATATAACTTATATGTAATGATGGGTTTTTATGTTTTCATAAAAATGTATTTAAATGAATCTTAATTTAAATTATTCATGTTTATTTTGAAATAAATGCCCTTTATTTTAAAATTATGTTTCATTTTGAGATAAGAAAATGTTTTTGATAAAGAAATGATATTTTCCTCGAGAATTAATTAATTGTGTTCAATCCAAATTATTTTTTTGTCTAAGATGGAATTATGTAATAGGGATTTGTTTCAAGAATATTATACATATTATTCATATTATTTTAATTTTATTGTCAAATCCTATTTATGAAATATTATTTATATTTTAAATATATTATGTTATGATGGATTTCTGTTTAAGAACCCCATATTATTCCTTCGGTTTTGTTATGATGAATGATATATGTTTTTGTGGGACACATAATAGTAATTTCTTTATGAGATGGTTGATACCTGTATATCTATCTGATGCATTGCATAACGATTTATATCTCATGATAGAGACGAGACTAGAATGAGAAATTATATTGATTCAATAATATAGAGCTAGAACGGCAATTAAACACAATTCAGCTACACAGGGACGGAATAGAAAGTAAACCCACTATAGTAATACAGGACTGGAATAAAGAGTGAACACGGTTTATTAATGATAATTTTACACTATTATGGTATTGTAAATAAGGCTTGGGTAATATGGAAATTATGTTATATACTTATGTGTATGCCATAAATTCCATGTCTTATGTTATGAATTTTATAAATATGTTCGTTAATTCTTGTTGAACTTTTGTGATTTATCTCATGACATGGTATCTTGACCTTTAATATGTAGGAAAATATTTTAAATTGTTATGTTCTTATACCTTATGATTATGTTATGATTTATATCTCCCATTTTTACCCTTACTATGTATATGAGCTCACCCTCTGTTATGTTTCTTTTCCATAGGTCATGAATAAAGGCACTAAGCATGATATGTCAAAAGGGGCTAATTATGAATGAATAAGTGGGAGACAATGTAGATGTCTTATGAACCAATTTTTTATGTTTTCAAATTTCAAAATTCCTAAAAACTATACAGTATTATCATTGCAGTGTTATAATTTATAATGAATATTCTTCAATTTTGAATTAATATCTATGTATGTAATGTCTGGTTTATTATACAAAAGAACAAAGAATATGAAAAGAACATATAAGATTGCAGAAATCTTAAATAATGTCACTGATGGATATAGTATATGATAACCCAGTGATCATCCAAATAGGAAACATACAATCATATATAAAACCCAAAACAATTTAGTCTATAGAACATTAGAATACATACTCAAACAAGAGAAGAGACACCAATATCTATGGTTTTCATAAAATTAATCCTATCGATATCATGACCATTTATAGTCATCCAACACTAATAAAATAACCCATGGTGGTGTCACACTCTCACACACACACACTATGATTTTATATTTTAAATTTTCATCCCACCAATGGTTAAAAATCTTCAATATTGTCGAAATAATATTTTAAAAATATGATCACAATTTATAAAACATTATCATAGTGAAGCATCCCTTCTCTCAATCATAAACATGCATTTTAGATTAAAAATAATGTTTTATAATTTTCATCAACCACATAGTGTAAAAAAAATTTAAAATAAAACATCCATTAAAAACATTCACTTCATAGAAATAAATTCACCTTGATTCCAAATAAATATATATGTTCATATATCATTAATTAAAACCTTTGTATAAATAATCCAACCTCAAAATAGGGATTAAACTAGTCACCATAAAAAATAAAAAGTTTAATTGAATAGATTAGGTTCTCATTAGCCCAGATCCATAAAAAACATCATCAATCGCCCATAAATACCACAAGTTCTAGAATTTATTTTTTAATAAGGTTCAAAAAATACAAGGGGAGAAGGGATCAAGAGAGGATATAAAAAGTGAAGAAAAAATTTATTCAAAATAAAACATACCATGAAGAGGACCCAAAATAATGAAGGGACTCCACCAAGGAAGTTAGTGGAGAATTCTATAAAGAGATAGGGGGATTTTATTTCATGTCCAATAGAGATTATTGGGTGATTATATATAATTATGAACAAGGGAAAATTGGAAAATGCCATTTTTTTATGGTTCATATCGGGGAACAATGTTAGGTCACACTATTTATCATATAATGAACCAACTATGTGTAGCCTCTTATCTTTGAAAATTAGATCTACATGGATACATTGGTAGAGATGAATATCTTCAGAAAACCATGCTCCAGTCATGAAACACCAAAGTAAAAACACTTATGAACATATTGTTTCAGTAGAGAGTCGTATGTATTTTATAATCATTCTAAAATCATAAAAAATACCATTAGAGCCTCACTATTCCTTACTATATAGTTTCTCTAAGGTTAGTACTAACCATACACCTAAACTATTCACATGGTTTGTTTTCAAAAAAATCAACCTTTAATTCCTGGAATTCATTAGAAAACCCCATGTAAAAAAACAAACTCAACCTAATGTATATCTTTGACCAAAAGGGGATCACATTTTTCAACCAATTGAACAATTTATCTTTACTATATAATATTTACTCTACAAAAATTTATTTCCTAGTAACATTTTCTCCACATTTTTATGATCTCATATGCTCCTCTTAGAAAACACTATTTTAAAATAGCATTAAGAAACTCCCACAGGTCATTATAATTTATTTATGGTACTACTAGGTCAATGTAATATTTTCATTATCTTATTTAGTCCAAATAAATCCATTTGGTAATAAGATAGTCAATGTGACCTCATTAGGAAACTCCAAACATTGTAAAAACATACAGATTAACTCTTTAAACCCAACACGAAATTCTTTTTATCCACTAAATAAAATTATTAAGAGTTATTTTATAGGTAAAGGCCATAAAAAATATTCTACAAATAAAATATTATGAAACTATAAATTATAATTCCATATGATCAGACATTATGATACTTATATAAGAATTATACTTCATGCATATAAATTTGGTGTGAGAATATAAGTTTTTCCTTCTGAGTTACGCACACCCACCCATATTAAATTAAAAAATGATGATTCCTATATGGTTTTTGTGTAAATATTTTAGGGTATCCTTGCACCACATAATTATTTCATGGTTTAATATCTCTATTTTATTATTTCTTCTTTTTCTGCCTCTATATAATTCTTTCACTGCTTCTTACACACACATAATTATATCATAGCTTTCTACATCCCGATAATTATTTCATGGATTATCTTTTTTTGGAGAAAAATATTCAACTCCTTGTAATTATATTGAGTCATTCCAAATATTTCTCAGATTTTTTTAAAAAATTACTCCTTTCTATATAGATTATAACAAACATTCATAAAAAACATTATACACTTCCAAGAACTAGTTCTTCATAAATGAAGAATGATTTATAATTTTGAAACATATATATCATAACATATTAATGAACACAAAACACAAATTCAAAAATCACACATGTGGTATTTTTGTTACTAATCACTAAATTTATTTTTTATGAAAACATCTCAAATTAATTGATAATTTTTTTTAAAAAACATTTTCACTTTATAATTTAAACTACATTTCCGCTATAAAAGATATGATAATGATCAATTTTTCACTTAGTATATACCCTAATTCCCAATATTTCATTTTCCATGTCACGAATAATAGTAACATGTATTATTGACAAATGAATTACATTATTTATATGTATTAACACTTGGTGAATCAAATCCACTCTAAGAAGAAAATTTATCCTCACCCATCACAAATTATGTAATAAATTCCCCATCAAATAATTCATTCATATTAACATCCCTCTTAATAAATTCATCTATTTTACCATAATACATCCCAAATATATCTTCTTTTATGAGTAAACCCAACAGTCACTCTATTCCAGGGTATGGAACATAAGGGAACCGAAGCAATGTCTTGGGAGTGGGGGTTCTATTACACATTGTGTATGTTTAGGGAGTCTACTAGACTCCAATAGCCAACTGATCCCATTCAACCAACACCTTGTATAGTTCCTAGGTCATAATATAAAAAATATGAATTTTGTATGTACATATTCCAACATCAATAACCCTTCCGAAATTTTATCTTTAATGAAGTGACACTTGATTTAAGTGTTATTTATCCTTAAGTGGTGTGAAAAATATTCCCTAAGGTTCGCAGAACATTAGTAGCCACATTTAATTCATATGGATGACTCTACATCAGCTATAAAATCCTATTTTTTTATTTCCCAAATTAGTTATTTATAATATTTAGATTTTTTAATATATTCAGCTTCTAATATGCCCAATGAATTTTAATTTTGTTGTTGATGATCCTGAATGTATAGAAATTTCTATGATATAATGAACCATATAATATAGACATGTTATTGACTATTAAAAAACCCAATCCACATTTTTTATATGCTAATAACTCATGGTAATATGTTTCATTTTTTAGGAAAATTTAAATTTATCATGAATTTCATATACCATATTATCATCTTCACATAATTTAAGTATATTTACATAGGATTACTCTATTAAACAATATCTTCAATAGTGTTATGAAAATATATTATCATTTATCTATTATGTAAAATGATCTTAAATGATCTACCTATACTCCATGATGTTAACCTAGTTACCACTATTTTCCCATAACAACATCAACATGGATGCAACTAGAGTTTTCATTTATATGGAGTCCCCTATTAATAAACATTTGAGATTTTTCTTTAAATTTTTTGATTTAGTGACAAATTTATAATGTCATCCTTGTATCATAAATGAGGTAATTAAAAAATCATATCACCAATCATTTTCATATCCAACATGAACCTCACAAACTATACAAACTTTTAAAATTATTATTCCTTTAGTTATCTTATGATTATTTCATCGAAATATAAAATATCCAACATCCTTTCATCAATATCCTTTATTTTATAAATATTATAATAAAACCCACTATTCTAAAAACTGATATTTTTCATATACTGATAAAATTGGGAATATTGTACTCTTGATGATTACTTTATCCTATAAATTACTTATTTTGTATCATCCCAATAAGATTTTCAGGTACTATTTTGTTCATGTTTTTTTCTTTCTCATTTGGGTGTGTTTGTGGGATTATCAGTCATGGGAAAGCATTATTGGGGAATTTGTCTTATGGTGTTAACCTTTTATTCAGAGAATTTATAGGGTGAATTGGATTTATTTTATAAAGAAATGAGTTTATTGGTGTTTTATGGGAGATTAAACACTGGGTATTTTTTTATATGACACGTTTTTGTCACCGGAAATATGTTAGGAATATTTATAGTGTGTGAAGGGTTACACACCAATTACGTGGAATTCATGACATTTAAGGGAAAAATTGGCTTTCAGTAAATAGGAAATTCAATTCTCTATATTTCAACACATCATGAATTAAATGATGCATAATTAGTTTACATTCCGTGTAATAATTATTAGTCGTTTTATTGTTTTGTTTAAGTTCTCTTCATTTCATTTGGTAGTTCAACCTCTCTTTCTTGACCATGATCTTTCCCTATGTGATTTTGGAGAGCATTAATAATTTTTTATAGTTCATTCATTGATTGATCATAATTTTTGTTGTTATTTTTTATCTTTATTGGTATGTTTATATACTCTTATGAGTTTTCTTCTAATATCAATTTCTCTCTTTCATTTATTTTGATTGATCATCATTTAATGCATTAATATAATCTAATTTTAATATGATCAGGATTCTAGGTTTTGTTCTTAGATCGTTCATTCCATTATTATTATTTGGTGATTCATGTTGCAGATGTTGATTATGGATCATTTATTTAAAGGTAGTTGGATCCATTTGAGATTTTCCATTTAATTCTACCAAATAAATGTTTTTAATTTTTTTAAATACCACTTTTTAGTTTTGTGAGAACCCAAAAAATACATGTTCCAACTGACCACACATCATTTGAGGTCACATAACTTAATAGAAATAATGACATATTATCACGGTCTCTAGAGGAAATCCTTTATCATTGTCACAACCCCTAACACCATCATAACCCCCACATCCATAAATTGAAATATTTAAATACCATCTTACACATTGGGTGAAAATTGATCAAGAAAACCCTAATTCTTTAATTCCAAACCAATATAAACATTAGGAAGGACATTCCATTTGAAATCCAATGTAACTCATTAACGATCGCCACTAGAAAATACAATCTCACTAATATCAGAATAACCATATCACCCAATAAAAAAAGATCCACCTGCACCTAAACTAGATCTATTAATTCCGGTTCTTAATTAATAAAATTTAAAACCAAAAACACCATGAATTAGAATCATCAAAAATAAATATCAATTAGAGTGAGAACATGTACAATGAAAAACATCCACCATATTTCGTGCCTTTGAGAAAACCCTGCAACTCAAGAAAATATCTCCCAAAACCACCTTTGAAATCATATCATCCAACTAATATGTGAATGAATAGTAGAGTAGTAATCTATAGTAGAGTAGGAGTAAAAATAACCTCTATATGGAACCATGATGAGCAAGAACCATCAACCCCATAGAAAACATAATCATTAAACATACATCGATGAAATATACATAAATACTCCTTAAAAATATACATAAAAATACCATATGATATTTTATATTCTATAAGATGAAACACCAAAAAGATTCCATCACTAGACCATTTGATTTAACTGGAAACCAATGATGTGGATGTCACAGGCCGAGATGATCCCCTAACACTGACTCAGAACAACCAACTCCATCCCAAAACCTCGACATTTTCCATGTAATTAAACCACTAATTTTGTTTATTTGTATGAAATTTATTTTCATTGATTAATAAACCTTTGATTTATATTTATTTGGTTATTAAACTTGAAATGAAAATGATTTTGATAAAATATTCATCAATTCCAATAGAATTTGAATTATGGGATGAATTTATAAAATGAAGTAATTAATGAAATGATTTGAGATTTGTTTTCAAAAAAACCTTAAATTGAAATTACATAATACCATTGTTGGTTTTGAATTGAATAGTCATGAAAAATTGAAAAAATACTTGTTCGGGTATTTGAAATTGAATTTACGTATTCAAATTCAAACATGGGAAATTTAATTATAATTGGTGATTTATTTAAAATGATGTTATTTTAATATTTTTTTTGGATTGATTATGCACATGTGATCTTGCATTGATAGTGGGTTATTTAGGATAACCACACTGGTATATTGACCCCCTAGGATTTTATTGAGGATTAAAACTCTTTAAAACCGTAGTTTGGTATAACTATCCATAATGGGATGCTGATGAATCTTATTCATCCTAAGCCCGAGGGGTGTGTGAATACATAATTATCTATGATCACTAATTTGAGAAGTGTGAGAATTGTATTTCTGTAAACTAATGTAGTTTTGGGAAGATGAAAATTGAGCTAATTGTGTATTATTTTATAATATATATAATTTTTTATTGACTATTTTATACATTAAAAATAAATTATATAAGTGATTTTTTTATTAATAGTTTTATTTAATCCATGTTATATGTGTTCCTCATTTATTGAAAAGAATTAGTGTTTTGTTTTAAATGTGTAGAATGATATGTTATACCATGCCCTATTTTATTTAAATTGAACGAATTGTTTTCTTATTATTAATTTATATATTATGGAACACATAGTCAGACAATGCAATTTTTATATCTCACCTCTACGGTTTCATTAGAAAAAAAATTATCTTTTATTTAAGGTTCGAGGATTGGGGAAAACCACTTCGAGGTGGTTGACATTCTTGGTCCATTTCCCCATGGAGTGGTGATAGTGACCAATAGAGTTTTTTTTTCCACATGTAACATTGGAATTATAAGAAATTTGACTATTTTATTATTTTTGTTGCTATAGGACGTTTATTGAGATTATTTGAATTTTTGACGACTATCTTTTATTTATAAATTCTACTTTATAGAGTGTTCTTCACTATGGATTTTACCAATATGTTTTTCTATTTTTTGTTGAAAACCATTTCTCATCAAATCATCTATGATACCTGGTTGTTGTATCCAACCCATTGGGATTGGTAACTCCCATAATCTCACATCAGTGTTTGATCAAGTATCGGTGTACCAAGGTTACTGGGATAGTTCCTGACAAAGTGGTGTTCAAGGTATAGGTTAATAATTTTTTCATGATTCCAATATGTTGATTTGGATGTCTTTATAGGACATAGGTGGTAGTTTTAAGTGAGATCTAGTCTAGTTATCACCATAATGGTCATTAAGTCGCCATGGGTGTTTGAGAATAGTGTACTTGAAGAATTGTATTATCCAATTTTAGTAATTTCTATGACTCTTTTTGGGATTTATTAAATATCAATATTATATTTCTTCTAGGTGGAGTTGATATTCCAATATATCTTTTTTGGGTTTAAATTCTATATATCCTTTCTAATGTCTTCAATGTTTAGCCCGATTGTTGGGTAGCAGCATGACTACATGAATATATTATAATAGGCACACAATAAAGGCTTTTGGTGAACCAATGAGAAAGAATCCTCCAGTGTACCAAAATCATTTTGAGATTGTTGTTTGTGATTTCCAAGATCTCGGGTAGGAACCTACAACCATTCCGATTTAGTCTTCAATTTAAGATCCTTTTAGTGATAAATCTACTAATCTTCATCATGAGTTTCTTCTCTAGAAACTACCAACATTCCAAGGATCCAATGACCATCAAGACACTAGGGATTGGTTGATAATTATAGATATTATTTTTGATTTCTAGGTAACACATGAATCATTTATGTAAATGTGTTATGACTTCAAAATAGAAAGTCTTAGATGGATATGGAGATATTTTATTGTTACATTGATGAAGAACAATTGTTTGGCATGGAAGAAATTTACTATTCATTTCACTGATTAGTTCCATCTGGAATCTATTTTACTATCTATGGCTGTGTAGTTTTTATGCCTCTGATAGGATGATTGGACCATGATAATGTATGGAAACCACATTATCATGATTATCCATTTTACTCTTGACTTTTCATTAAATAAGAAGATGAAGACTCGATGATTTGAGATGAGTCTTCATCTTGATATTCATCACTAGAATTTATTATTAAATATATCTTCTTATTCTAACGTGTTAGATAGGGCATTGATGGTTGAGATTGATTTATATATTATGTCAATATTGAATGGAGTACCTTTTTTACCTAATGGTTTTTTTGTGAGTTAATTTAAAGGTAAAAAAGGATTCCTGATGAGTCTCATTGGGGATATCAATACTAGGTTTTTTTCAAAATATATGCAGTTCCTATCTGATGTTGGTTTACATGTTTCTTATTTTTTAATGTTGGACATTCTAAATGGGTTTTCAGTGAGGTGACTTTTATTTCCTATGGATTTCTCAGGTCACATGAAAAAACTATATTATATAAATTTTACCGCAAAAAAATGTAATGGTCTCATAAAAACCTAAAAGTATTGTTGTGTAATTTAATGCTTCATGATCAATGGGGTTAATTCCATAAGAATCAAAAAAATTCATCATCGCTTAGTGTACGAGTCTTCAAATGTAATTTTTATAGGTTTATGAACATTGATAGGTACCATAACTCTAGCATCATCCTCAGTGGTCAATTTATTTGATACTAGGGAATCTCACTCATTTAGATCAACCCA
Organism: Viscum album; assembly: GCA_963277665.1. Taxonomy (NCBI): domain Eukaryota; kingdom Viridiplantae; phylum Streptophyta; class Magnoliopsida; order Santalales; family Viscaceae; genus Viscum; species Viscum album. The sequence goes on along the minus strand of OY728143.1, from coordinate 1,888,956,686 downwards.
TTTGGTTGATTTTCTAATCCTTCCTACAAATATTTTATCTTATGTGATGGATATTATTATTTTAATCATAATGAAGATAGAGTAGGGTCTTTAGTTTTCTTCTTGGTTTGTCTTCTAAATAATAACTAATCATGGCTATGATTTTATGGTTCATTTAATTATATCTCCATAATTTATTCATTATATGGATTTATTGATCACTCATTTGTCCTCTATTGTGTGTTATCACTTATGGGTCATAATTACTAGGTCCTAATGGTGTGTGTCAAGTATTTCAGTGAGAATGGGACCTAATATCGAGTTGATTAAGATGTAATTTTTTAGATTTGAGTAGTGTAATATATAGTTTCCTTTTGACATAGAGTGAGATTATTTTTGAAATCCTATCTCTCAATTCATCATTGATTTTCTTGATGTGTTTCCTTCTAGTTTCTCTAATTTTCCATAGGCTATATAGGTATTTTTTCTATATATCCAGTTCCTTGTACTCTTCCAATTTCAATTACATCATAAAATATAGAACCAACTGAAAAAAAAGAATTTATGACTCGGTAGGATAATCTATTAGAGAAAAGATACATATGCCTGATTTTGTTACCTTGAGTTGAGAGAGTTCCATTTTCTAGTAAATTTAATTGACTACATCAACATGTTGTTGTTTATTAGAAACTCATCCTATTTATATTTAATAGAATTTTTTTATTGTCGCATATTGATGATCTATATGACCAGTTGATAGGGATGAAGTGGTTAATGAATATTTATCTGAAATCTATTTATCAAAATCTTATAATAAAACAATATTACATTCATAAGAATGAATTTAAAATCTAGAATGTTCACATTGAGTTCTTTATCATTCCATTTGTTCCAACCAATTCTCATGTATTATTTAATGTTTTAATAAATAGATTCCTCCATGAGTACCTTGATATGATCATAGTGGTCTTTTTAGATGACATCATGGTTTACTATCAATCTTGGGGATGATTTACATAAAATTAGAGTAGTTTTTAAAATGTTTAAAAAACACTAACTCTGACAAGTTATCAAAATATGATATACAGATTTGGGAAGTGATGTTCTTGGGACACGTAGTGTCCAAAAATGTTTTCTCAGTTGATCATGAAATGGTGAAATATCATATGAAATTGGATAAACCACATAATTATTCAATATTTGTATCTTTCTATGTTTAGTGAGGTATTACCATAGGTTTTTCAAAGAACTTTTGAATTTGTATTCTCTAATGACTGATGTCAATAATAATGTGGTGAAGTTCACTTAAAATGATTTATTTCATAGTTCTATTGATGATTTGAAACTTATTTCGAATACTTCACTAGTTTTGGAACTAATAGGGGTTGGAAAAGTGTGTGTTATCTTTTTTGACACATCTGGTTATGGTTTGGGTTTTTTTCATATGAAGGGTGACCACATGGTAACCTATGGTTCTCTAAAACAATGGACACACTAGAAAAATTAGCCAAACCATACCATGAATTGATTTTATGGGCAGTGGAACATGATGGATATATTTTCTTAGTTTCATTAGGGAGTCTGGGAGGGAGAGTCTAATGTTGTTTTAAAAGGTGTTAATTTTACTTCATCTATTATCATGATGATTCATAATGAGTGTAAGTATGATGATGAGTTTTTTGGATTTATATAATCACTTTATAATGGGGACAATATCCCTAAGTGGTCATTCTCTGTGGACGGTACAATAGTTTTCCAAAACCCGTATATTTTCCCTTTTTCTATGAGGAAGGTTGTGTGGGGAATCTATTATAGTTATCAGTGGGTATTATACTCGGGTACCATAAATAAGTTATAGGATAAGCAGTGATGATTATGGTGGACAGTAATGAGACATGATATAACTAATTTTATTTCATGTTGTTGTACTTGCCAACATGTCAAGGTCGTGCACTAGATACCATTGGACTTAGAAAATTATATTACTAACATGAATGTGCGAAGAGATATCCATTTGACTTCATGATTGGGATTCAATTTACCCTCTGAACGAGGAAGTCTATATATGTTTTTTTCGATTGGCTCACCATGTAATCTCATTTTGTCTCCATTCAATATACAACCTATATTGAAGAATTAGGAATTCTATATGTGAAATAAAATTTTCAATTACACAGAGTTCCATATTACATTTTCTTTGATAGATATTCAAGTTTTACCACTTTTTTTAAGGCCTTCTGGAGGTTATGGGATCTTTTAATTAGTTTAGTACAGAATACCATACGCAAATGGATAGCTATACATAGAGATATATATATATTTTTGTGGATATTATATGTTCATTTATTAACTTCATTATTAGATATTATATGATCACATGGGACTAGTTGAGTTTTCTTATTAATGTTGTTAATAGTCTATAATCATAATGGCTCCTTTGGGTCCTTATACATTATGTTGTGTTAATCACTATTAAGTTGGTCAAAGATTGGTGAAACATCCTTCTTTGGACTGAGTTTAGTTAAATATATGAGAAATCAAATTCCATTGTTTTGATAGAAAATGTTAATGACACATAGATGGTACAAATATTCTACTGACCATTATAGGATATCGATGGAGTTCCCTATTAGTGGTCAAGTGTTTGTGAATGTTTATCCTTATTTGGTTCATCGACAACTTAGAAGGAAAGAGAAGATTTATCTTAAATTTAATTGGTCATTTTTATGTTTTTTGGATGGGGGAATGTGGATTACTATTTATAACTTCCACTGCAATTGATTTAGATACATGATGTTTTCCAGGTAAAATAGATGTAGTTATATATTTTCTTATCTATCTCATGTATTGAACATGTAAGATCATTATGCTAACCCTAATTTATCTATGACTGGTCATCCATTCTGGATTTTTGATTCATAGAAAAAGGAACATCATAGGAGGATGATACCATTGGTCAAGGTGTTATGAAAACATGGATCTGATTCTCAAGATATGGTGGAGTATAAGTCACTAATTATATTGAAATTTCCTCATAATTTGATATGGAAACATTTGGTTTTGTTTTGTAGTGATAAAATGGTTTTATGGTGGGGACGTTGTAACATTCTATTATGATTTTCATGTACTCATTTGTTGATGTTTTTTTCAAACTTATTTCAGTGAGATTTCAGGAATCTCAAGGATGGAAAACCTTTTCTAGTGGAAAATGGACCTGTGAGGTTATCTCCTTGTTTAGATAATTTCTATGTCATTTTGGTGTTCTTTTTTTATGAAATGGACTTATTACTATCTTTTGGTGATTAGTCTCCATGTATTTGGTTTACATGACATGTGTTTGTAACTAGGAACAAGCTGTGAATATTTATAGGGCATGAATTGTTATACAACATGTTCTGTGAAGTCATGACATATATAGGAAATATTAGTTTTTAATTTAAAAAAAGAAATGGATATCTTATCATTTTGATCAATTTTGTATCACAAAACATTTAAATGGATTACATACCATGTAATTATCATGATTTATAGTTTTAGGGTGTTATACAGGTGTTTTACATTTCATTAGACTATTCAACCTCTTCTCTTGACCATGAGACTTCCCTAGGTTATTTTGTAGATCTCCAATCCATTTGGATCATTCATTCAGCGATTGATCATCATAATTGTTGTTTCAAATCATATTTTTGGTTAAGTAGATATCATTTTATGAGTTATATTATATTCTATTTTTTATCCCTATTTTATTTTTATAGATCATCATGTAATGCATGGATATAAACAAATTTTCGGTTGGATATTAATTATAGGTTGTGTTCAGATATCATTAACACATTTATTCTATTTTGGAGAGTCCTATTGTGGGTGTTTATTCTGGATCTTTATATTAAAATTATTTGGTTTTATTTAATATTTACCATTTAATTGAACCCTTTATTTTCTTGGATTCATTTGATATGGATTCCAATTTATTTATAATACCTTTATTTGGGATTATTTTATTATGAAATCTAAAATTTCATGGATTTTGGCCAAAACACGAAATTCTAATGGAATTTCTATTATGGGATGAATTTTTAAAATTTCGGAATTAATGAATTGATTCAATATTTAATTTTATAAAATGTATTAAAATGGAATGACAAAACCCATGAATTTTTGTATTCAAAACGCATGAAATAATGAAAAAAATAATGTTTTGGATTTTTAAATTGAATTGGAATATTTAAATTTAAAATTGGGGTATTGAATTTTATATGATGGGTTTTTGGGAAAGAGATGATTCCCCACTATTTTTTTATTAATTGGTCACATGAGATCATGGGTTGTTATTGGGTTATTTGGGATAAAAATGCTAAAATCTTGATCCCCTAAAATTGATTGATTGTGAAAACTCTTACAAAACCCAAGTTCAGTATGACTACCCCCAATGGGACATTGATGATACCAATTATATATGAGCCTGAGTGACCTATGCACACATAATTGGCCTTGAACAATGATTTTTTGACATGTGAGGATGCTATATCTGGAAACTAACTTATATTAGGTAAGATGAAAATGGTAATTGATGTGTTTGAATTTATGTTATATTCTATTTATTATAGAGGTTTTGTAATCATTCCTAGTTATTTGTATAAATTCTTTTATTTATAAACGTTTATGTAATGTATGATTAAAATTTTCTCAATCTATTGTAAATAATACAGGTTTTATTTTAAATATAGAAAATATATTAGGTTGTGGCATTCAATGTTTTAATTTAAATTGAATGTATAAATTGTTTTATATTATAGCATCTGGTGACAACTGAATTGGATTTGAAACTCACATTATTCCATTACCTTTGGTTATTTATAATATTTTATATTCATGATATGAGGAAATTTAATGTGCCACTTAATATTGGTGGATGTTATTGTTTTTTTGTACGTGGAGTAGAGATGTTTACCAGTGGAGTAATTCTCCACTTATAACACTGGTATTTAAAGACATTTCTCTAATATATTTTTTAGTTTCCATTTAATAAGGTTGTCAATATGAATTTGGATTTGTTACACATGTTTGTTTCTAGTAATTTACAATTTCTTATATTTGAGAATAATGACTTGTATCATTATATTCCTCTTTTATATATCATGTGAATTCCCCATTGATCATTTCTAATTTTATGTTCTTGTTTACAACCCCTTGTGTCTAGTAACATTCTTCATATCATGTCAGAGTCGGCTCAGGTATTAGGGTACCCATGTATCCAGGATGGTTCATCAAATATTCTATAGCAAACATTATTCTCATATAAATAAATAAGAAAACACATTTAATTGATCAATTCCCACATAAAATTCATGTAATCTATTATAAAATGTTGATTTCATATCTATCTTAAAATATTGAATGTACTATCTACCGCTATAGCAAGAAATAACTAAATCATTTCTTACCTAGCTATAAGAGAAAATATCTTATCCAAGTCAACACCACCTATCATGGAGTATCCACTATACAAAATTCATTCCTTGTTTCATATCACTATTCCCACATTATTTATTTATGGAATACCCATTTTTTCCTGATAATGTTCTTATCAATTAGAGAAGAAATAATCTCTCATTTCTAATTCATATCAATTTTCTCAAGCTCTTTATTACTTTATTTAACCCAATTCCCATGAATAATATCATATTAATTTTAAAACCACGAAAACCACTAAAGATAAATCATTCATAAAATTTATAATTAATCATTTTATGGAGTCATATTCATAAAAAAATTAAATAATATTTTAAAACATTTCAATAACGAAATGAACATTTTTATTTAACTAAATTATTTTCCCATGTATGGCATGGTTTTAATTAAAGTATAAATTTCATAATTTTATAAGATAATTTTTTGTAAAATAGACATCATTTTTCATATTTTTTATTTTAAAATAATCATATGATAATTTTTTTTATTTTTATGAAATCGTTTCTTTTTTGTTTGATAGAAAAAATTTCAAATTTTTTAATTATTATCACATTAATGAAATAGTAATGACCTTACATTTTTAAAAAAAATATCTGGAACAAATATCTACTTAATATGTCATATAATTTAATAAAAAATATAATTTTTATCTTATTTAACAATGTTTTTCTTTTTGGAACCCCGAGCAATGTTTTATTCGAATAAAAAATAATTTTTATTCTTCACTTTTGATCATGTTTCAAAAACAATACCTTAAATTTTGATTTGGATAGATAGTAAATGTAGCATAAAATTTTTAATCATAATCTAATTAGTTCCATGGGAATAAATTTTATAAATTTATTTGGTGTAAAATAATTTTTATTCTTAAAATTCATTTTTTCTACAAACTGCATTTCGTTGTATTTTGAAAACATATAGTAAAAGTAATTTTTACTAATTATCGAAATTTAATTTTATAAAATGGATTAAAAAAATTTATATCTTTATTTTATAGATTTATAATGTTTTTAATTTCATTTTTTTAATAAAATTTAGTTTGCATAATAGAATTTATTCAAAAAAGTAAGAGTTAAAAGAATTAAATAGAGGGTTAAACATAGAGGTAAGTCTTATCATTTTTCCAAAAAAATTGAATAAAATCTATTTTGTGATTTTATTTTAACCTTAATTTTTACTATATTAGATATTGGAAAAAATTAGATCCACCATTGATGAGAAATAAATTTATTGTATCTCAATGTTCTTAGTATTTATAAGGGTGACACTCCTTTCACCTATAAAATAGTACCACATAACCTCACTTGCTCACTAAATTTTACCACCATATATCAAAAATTATGTATCCAAATAGATCGAAAATTGTCTACATAACTTTCTATATTTCTGGGTATCACTAAATTACCAATCCTATAATGATTAAATTTGTATGTCAAAGAATGATATCCCAAGGGGAGGTATTATTCTTAACAAAATTCAATCAAGTTTATTTTATCTTATATATTATTAAAATATAATATAACCATCGTAAAAAATGAAATAAAAATATTTAATATACTATAATTTTCTTATGTTTAAGTAATAAATATTTTCTACATCCTTTAGACATAATGAAAAATAAAAATGTTACTCGTGTGTATATGTGGAGTACTGCCTCTGTCAAGAAATGTATGTCAATTTTAATAACCGCCTCACATAGATGGTCATAAGGATGTATTTAATGATAAAATAGGATATTTATAATGATAAAATTATATTTTGATGGTAAAAAATTATATACATCATTTCATTTTAATAAATTAGAAAAATTAAATAATTGCACATGCGTATGTGTGGACTAATGCATCCTTGAACGGCGTATCTCATTTTTCATAACCACCATACCTGGATGGTAATTAATATATTTTTAAAATAAAAAAATGATAATAATAATAGTTTTAACAATATTTAGTTAATGAAATGATGTCTCCATTGACCGGGGTCAACACACCAAAAGCATTCTGGGATCGAATGAAATCGAATAATCTGGCGTGAACATAACTGATTTGATAACTAATTTGAATTTGATAATAAATTAAATAAAATTATTAAATATGATGGAATTAATATTAAAATAATTTTTAAATCAATTATATAAATATCATAACTTTATTAATTAGGAATTTAAATGATGTATAGGGCAAGTGGATACTCAAGGTGTGGGATTTTTCATTAATTCATTGTTTTAAATGTTTTAAAAACCATCAATTCCATATCCTTTTTCATTTAAAATGTTTTAATAATGGTCATTTTTAAACAATTAATACTGTAAATGATTATTTAAGAAAAAATCAATATTTAAAATGTTTCAAAATGTAGTTTTTTATGGTTTCCACACAGGTTATTATTAAAATTCTATGTAAAATTGTATTTTTTTTAACATTTTCAAAACAAAAACCTTTCCCACAATCATAGTCATTTTTAATTATCAATATTACTATAAATATTTCCATGTTTTTTCAAATAATATTTTATTAATGTATTTTGGGGATTTTTTTGTTTAAAAAAATTCAAAATAATATGATATATCTACTCATTTTTTCTGAGACAACTGAATGTTAATTTACATATGGTATAAAATGAACAAAATTATGAGTTTTATGACTGAAATCAAATATTTGATTATTTTAATAAAACTTATTCATATTTTAAAATTATTATTATGAAGTGTTGGTCAAATATAGACCCTTAATGCATTAGATAATGATTTTTTCTCATGATAATATGTTTTTTAATTAATTGGTTTCATTGTTCCACTTATAAGGGTAATTATAAGAGTGATTGTAAAATTTATATGAAGATAATTTATCAAGGTACTTATAATTCGTTATAATATTATATATGTGATTTTATGTAAATATTATTATATTATAAATGTAAAAATTATTATGGGGTTTCTTATTTTTCAAATGGATTAATGAGAATATTTTTTATATCCCTTAATAATAATTGTATAGGTAATCCTATATTTTAAAATTATTGCATTTGGAATAATAATGTGAAGTAATTATCATCATAAATGGATACCTACTTTCAATTAAGAATGTTTTCATAAATGAAACAGTAGTGTAAAAATAATAACATATTTTATTGGAAAAATATACACTATATGTAAATGATATCATTTTTTTTGTAATAGTTTTCTTAATTACCAAAAAATATAAAACTAAAATATTCTATAAATATAATAAGGTACAAAACTTTTTGTTAAACTCAAACTTGTATGTTGTTTATAGTATGACTTTTTATAGTCAATATAGAAGCTTGGTTTAGATATCATTATTGGTTAGGATAATTTTATAATATAATATTAGTTAATTATAATTTATGGTCTTATAACCATTATACAATTTATAATTATTTCCATGTTTCTTTATCTAAACCATGTCTATTAGGAATTCTTTTTTTCAGAAAAAAAGTGGCTGAATAAATTAGAAATCCACCTAGAGATAATTATATTTCAAACCATTATTCTAGATTGACTAGAATTAGAAAAGAACGGTTTGTGTCTATGTTGACTTGGTTAATGTAATCAATTAATGGTGGTAATCAAGGTATATGATTAATAAATTATCATTATAGTAACACTTCTATTATGGAACAATTCATTAAAAAGTACCCTCCAGCTTTTGGTGTATCATCAAACCTAGTGGTAGCTGAAGGATCATTCAATTATTTAAATGATATATTAAATTTTATATGTTGTTAAAAGACATTATAAGGTAACTCTTACTATTTATCATTTTTTAGGTTAATTATACCACTATTTTAATTAGTTAACATTACTAAATAAAAAAGATGATATTCAGGTCATGGAGTGTATAACATTTAATGATATTTTCCATGTGAAATATTTTTCCAGTTTTTTTTGGATAAAAATAGAATATAAATTCATAGTATTGAAGGAAACAGATGCGGACTCAACATACCACTATGAGTATAATTTTACATATATCTATATCTGTGAACAAATATTTATTCTGAATATGAGTGTAATATTAATTAATTTTAATCAAGATTGAAACAATTTTTTAAATGAATTAAGTTTCTCATGAGTTTGGTTATTATGAAAAAACTATTCTATGTATTGATAATATTGATAAGGATTTATTTTAAATTTAGAAAAATAAGAACAAAAATAGGTTTAGGGGGAAATTAATAAAGAATAATTCTTCAAAATGATCTTAAGGTTAGAAAATTGAATTTTCTTCTTATGATAAGTGTAGTAAGAAACTTTTTGGTGAATTTATAAAAAAGATAGAAAAGTATAACTAATATTTTAAGATAAGATATTTTTCTCATCATTATAAAGAAAATATTTCTCTTCATTTTCATTCAAATTATGATTCCATGATATTAAAATGACTTTATTGTAATGAGATAGACTGTTCGGCCAATTTATGTCGAATGAAAAGCATGAATGATTAAAATCATCATGACTATAAGAAAAATGGAGTTCCAAAGTATTATTATACAATCATGATGAATATTTGGCCATTAAAATTATTTTTTTAGGAACATTAACTATATATTCTTACTATGTCAACTTATTGTTTGATTCATGGTCAACAATTTATATTTTTCAGAGAATTTTTTTAAAAAATAAAAAAACATTTCCTTAAAAAATAAAGATATAACATGGCTACAAAATTAAGGTGGAAGTATTAAATAAATATAGATTTATTGGGACATTAAATCTTCTTATATGGAATTATTTCTCCTATAAATATTCTTATCATAATATTAGTGAAGTTTGATGTTATTTTGGGTATAGATAAGGTTTCAATTTATCATGAAAAAAAGGAACTCCAATATAAATAAGTAATATTCATTTTTTAGGGTATTTTTAATTAATTTATATGAATGTTTTTTTAATTTTCATAACATATCAAGGTAATGATAAATTGATCAAATATGGTGGTTGAAGTTATTATACACATTTCATTAAAAAAGGGAAACATTCTTCTTAGTGTTGTGCCTATGGTAAATAAATTTTCAAATATTTTTATAGAATATATTATTTGTTTTATCCATGATTGAGATGAAAAATTCATCATTGAAAAAATAATTGATACAAATATGATTTCAAAACCACTTTATTATATACCCCTAGGGCAGATAATTGTATTAAAAAAATAAAAACATGAGTTTATTGATTGGGGGTTCATCCACTTGATCACTTCGACATGGGTGTATAAATGTTTTTTAAAAAATAAGGATGGTTCTATGGGAATTTTCATTAAATATACATAAATAAATTGAATTATTATTAAGAATGAGTATTTGATCCTCATATCTATGACATGATTGATCTATTCTAGGGTTCTCAATGTTTTTCAAGATTAACCATATATATGGTTACGATCAGCTAAAATTGAATATATTAGAGGCATTAATTATGTTATTTCATAATAGATATGGCCATTATGAGTTTAGAGTTATTCCTTTTGGGTGAAAAATGGAACCCATTGTATTTATAGATATAATGAATATATTTTTCTATAAGTTTATAGATAAACTTTTGGTGATATTCATTATTGATATTATAGTATACTCTGAAATTTAGGATACATATTAAAAATATTTAAGTTTTTTTTTCAATCTATACAAGAAAATATTTTGTATGAAAGATTTAAAAAATTTGAATTATGGTTACATAAGAATATTTTTTTTGAATATTATTTCTAAAGAGGGTATAATTGTTCATCTCACAGAAACTAAAGTGGTGTATGAGTAGCCAAGACCTACTAATATCACTAAGATTAAAAATTTTCTTAGACTAGTTGGATATTATAGATTTATTTTAAAAATGTTTGTTGTTATCAAGAATACCATCCAATTTAATTTGTAAGTGAGTTCGATATATTTATAAAACATAATGTGTTTAATGTTTTTAAACATTGAAAATAAGATTGGTTACTGATCTAGTGTTTTAATTATCTTCTAGAAATAGAGAGTCTTTTATTTATAGTGTTGATCAATTGAAGGGAATTGGTTGTGTCTTGATATAAGTTTATCATGTAATTTTATATATACTTCATTACAATTAAAACACCAAGATAAAAGTTATTATAATAATGATATTGAGGTTTTAGGGGTAGTTTTACTATAATAATTTCAAATAATTTTCTACATAGGGGTAAATTTCAAATATATTTGGGTACTAAAATTTTGAATCCTATACATTCTCAATAATATTTGAAAATTATGTTACTAAAATGGTCAAAACTGATAATGTATTATGGTTTCATGATTAAAAATCATCTAGGTGAAGAAAATATGTAGAAGTTTATTTTTAATAAAAGTAAAATGCTTCATTAACTATGATTCATTCATAAAATTATTATTTTGTAGATGATTTAATGTATGTATTACTAAAATTTAGGCACACAGACACTGCTTCTCTTTTATCATAGGAATAAATATAATAATCATTGTTTGGAAAAATTAATAAATATTAGAAAGAAGATTGTGTTTTATATGAATGAATATAATTGGTTAATAAAGGTCAATAATAAGAGTACATCTTTAATAAAGAAGTTTTTTATTATCTGGAATGATTTTGAGTATGTTGAGGGATTCGTAATTGAAAATTTATTTTCTAAATAAAGGTCACATGTCTCTATTTCATATTCATGTTTAAAATATTAATATGTATAGATGAATTTATGAATATTAATGGTGGGATGGTATAATGAAACCATATATTGATTTTTATATGAAATATTTGAAATTTCAGCATGATACAGTAGAATGAAAACAAAAAAGCAATTCTTCTGCCACTATCATTTCCTATATTTAAATAACAGAATATATACATCTATTTCATGGTGGGATTACCAAATAAATCTTATAGTAATAATGTTATTTTTGTTATTATTTCTTATTTGACTATATATACACATGTTTATCCAATTCAAGATATTGTGTCTTTCCATTATCTTTCAAGAATCTATATTAAAAATATTTCCATGTTACATGTAATTATCATCTCTATAATATCTAATAGTGATCCCGTATTTACATAAAATGTTTTAAATTGTCCTCAAATGTCATTCGCTACATAGTTAGGTTTTATTGTTGATTTTTACCACCAATATAATAGATTATTGGATTGGAAAAGTAAAACATTATAGGAAATTCTATAGTATTACTCAATAGAATTCCAAGATATTTTATGTCATAGTATTTCACTATTACTATTATTTTGAATTATTGGTTTCATTATAATATACACATGAAAACATATGGGGAATTATACAGAAATTGGTGTTAGACTATGGAATAATGGTGTGAATTCTGGGAGAGAATGTTTTTGGAACTGGTGTTTTTTAAAGATATATTTGAAAAGTTAATTATGATTTAGTTCCATATAAGAATATCATAGAGTTGGAAGAATTGTTATTCATCTAATGAGAGAAAATATCTTTCATTTGAGGTAATATGCCTTATTTTTTTTAAATATCTACATGGAAATGTGTTACGAGTTCTGGATGTAATGGATAATTATATCCACATCTTACTAGAAGATATCAAATTCTATAGAATATAGGATCATTTTCTAACTGGTTAGCATTATATTTTGGTTTATGCTAATTACAGGATGTATTTCAATTTTATTATGAAGGAAATATGTACTAGATACATGTCATGTTTTATGCACTAATGTAGTTAAGTTAAAAGAGAATATTTCATATGTGGAAAATCCTGTTAAGATTTTTAATCATATAGATCATGTGTTAGAAAAAAATTTAACTCACGTCGTTAATGTTTTATAGAATAATCATATGTTTGATGATGCAACATATAAATTTGAAAACGCTATAATGGAAAAATTACATCACTTATTAAAGTAATGAATAATATATTGAGGTCATAATTTCATTATGTTGTGTTATAAGCCTGGTTATCCAATAAATAAATAAATTTTATTATATATAATAATTTATTTTAAGAATTATTATTTATTAATTTTTTTTAAAATAATGTTATATATTTTTTCACTATAAAAAAAGAATATCATAGTTTAACTAAATTGTTTTCCAATGAATTACATGGTTAGACATAAAATGTAAATTAGTCAATTTATTAAATTGAAATTGACAAAATGAACTTCATTTTTAGATATGAATATAGAAAACATTATACAATTTTTTATTTTCCTGAAACAATTGATTTCTTAGTAAATAGTGGAAATACTAATTTAACTAATATTGTCAGTATTATTACATTATCATCATACAAGAATGAATTCAATGTTTATGAAACCATTCAAAAAACAAAATATATATTTTATAAGCAATATAATACATTTGAAAATATAATTTTGAAATTATAAATCAATGGTTGATATTTTGAAAATCTATGTATTGTTTTTATTCAAATAAAAACATTTTTCCTTCTTCTCTATTAAAAATGTTTTCACAACTTTAATTTTTTTTCAATTTGGATTAAAATTAAATTAAGTATAATTTAACTAAAAAAATCCAATTAATTATTTTTGAATTTTCATTATACAATATATTTTTATATAATAATTTTTATGCTTAAATATACATTTTTCTAAAAATGTGATTTTATTGAATTATGAACACATATTTTAAAATTATTTTTAAAAATTTATAGAAATTAAATAATGGAAACAAGATTCCATATTTGGGAACATAATGTACACTTTTTAATGTTTTTAATTTCATTTTTAATGACTCAAATATTTTCATTTATTCTATTGGAATATTGTATGGATAATTTTCATTGCATGGAATTGAGACAACGTGCGATTCTAAGGGTCGGTGTGCCTGGAATTATTTTTTGAAATATATTAAATATAATAAATGATTATTTTTTATGTTTTCCTAAACAAATGGATTAACATATAATCTAGTGGATTATATAGAAAATATTATGCCGTAGTTGATTTTACAACGTGGTTTTTACACAACGACTGTCATAAATTTGGATCGTGTAAAATGATCAAGTTAGTTGTCATCATGGGAAGACATTTATATGAATTAATTTAATAAATTAAAATATTTAATCAATTACCCTCATCTACTAAAATTTATATTCAAATTTTTCTGTGGATTTTTAGGGTTATCATCAAAACCCTTAAAGTAAATAGAATCCATTATAGAGCATTGGAGGACCTTATATTGGAGAGAGATGATAAGGTCATGGATCATCCATCATTTTTTGGAGGAGCAAAAATATCTCACCAATTAAAAAAACCCAGAACCATTCCTCAGTAGTGAATGTTCCATATAATGATCGGATTGTGTTTGAATTTAATGATTTCCCCATTATTTAATTTAATTACGAAGACCAGTCATTTGACCAATTGAATCGATTTTAGTTTGATCATATTTTAGAAATTTGATTTATCTTCAGAAATGTTTTGGTAGAATTTTTTATTTTATTTTAGATATTCCTTCATCGTTGTATTAATAATGAGAGGAGTTCGACCTAATCATGGATGGGATTTATTCCTCTTTTCGTGTTTCTTGGTCTTCTTCCAACATTATCCTTTAGTTCACCGAAGTTAATCGTTTTGAAAATTGGTTCAACAAAATACCATATAATCAATCATCATGTATCCAATTATTAGAACAATAGATTGATATCGCAGATTCGAGTTCATTTTAATGAAGGGATTGAGTTTTGATGATGGTGAAGATAGATTGATGGCGGTATTGAGACCCTAGGATTGATAGGGGTGTTTAATGGTGATGGGGACCAATGGAGGGAGTTTCCCGAGCATTTTTTGAATGTTATATTTTGGTGAGTGGAGAAGAAAAGGTTTGGTCAGTCCTAATCAACCCTTCCCAATGTGACTCGTATCTATATTGGAGAACAGAGGGGTGGGCGTAGATGTGTTAAATGACTCTATAGGAGTTATAAAATATCATAGAACATGATGTGTAATCCAAAATAACAGAGCATGTGGTCCCCATGCTCTTTTGTTTGGGTTTCTATGAGAATATAAATATCACACACCATTTGACCTATGTCACATATCATGTGACCCCTATCACACAGCCTATGACCCTTCCTGTAATCATGGAAGGTACATGAGACAATATACAATCACAAGCATGGCTAAACATACATGGACATAGACAGCCAAGAACAGAAACGAACATGGCTAGGAAAACATGTATGTGGCCATGAGTACATGCTATCTAACACACAATGTACCCATTCATGGAATCAGAAAAAATCATGGGTCATGATATATGGGCATGACTCAATGCCTATGGTACACACTATGCACTACATGTAATAACCATGTACTCATTCAAATATGTCATAAATCCATTTTCCTCTTCATCTTAGACAAGTTTAATAATGTAACATTCCCTTGACCTATTACCAACTTCTATGAGGCCCATGGTTAGATCCTCTATCATCATGTTTACCATCATATAGTTCTCAGGTATCATTGTGACCAACACATAGAAGGTTCTTATCATCTGTATAGTTGGTTATCCCAGATAGAGGTGATGGTATACCACATGAAATTGGGTTAGATCCTTATATTTTTATTTTTCACATTAGACTTATAGTATATAGAGAAGATGGTGAAACCCGGTGAGTTGTATTTCTTGGACAGATTCCATCCATTTTATCTGGATCAACGAGTGTTGTCTCCCAGATTATTGATATGTGTTACCTTCATGTATGATTCCTAGAATGGAATTATGGTTGAAGATTTACATAGAAACTGTGTGCATTTTTTGAGTATATTTATATATTCTCATTATATGTGCTTTGAACATATTCCTATATTGGTATGATTATTATTCTTGATTTTATATGCTTAGTGATTTTGGGGTGTCTTACTGGGTAATATTATACTCACCACTTCATGGGATTTTTCCACATGTTTCATCTCTTATACTAAATATTTTCATTTTGATAGATTCTTAGAGGGACTATGTGGAAGTTAATATAGAATATTCTATTAATTTCAGAATTCTATATTATTTAATATAAAACTTGTTATAAATCAAATCATTAAATCATTACATGTGATATGGGTGATGTATGTTGTAGAAAAATCATCCTTCATGTTTTTACTAGATTGTTTTTGTCACCAATGGCATTAAGATTTTCTATATGAAATATAAATGTTAACTATAATACATTTATTGATATTTCTTCATCCTCCTCATCATTGGGATGTTACATAGAACTATCAATAACCCTTTGTTCTCCCACTAAGAAAATAAACTCCCCATCACTTTCCTTTATATTTTTATAACTATTTTGTAGAAATGTTTTCTTTCTACCTATCATAGTGACATCGTAGAAATAAAAAATCGATATTTCATGAAAACAATTTACACATTTACCATTAAATAGTATCCAAAATAAGTTCCCCCATCTCAATTATATTCAAGAATAATATGTATTTTCTCCATATTGATAGTAAATAATTTACTTATGAATATTATAATTACTAATATCTTTTATAATTGCCAAAAAAACTTAACATATGGGTTATGTAGTCTTCTAGACGCAGAAAAGATTCACTCTTAATATAAATTGATATTAATAGAGACTCCTCCCAATACCTCTCTAGTAGGCCATTCTCAATTATAATCTTTTGATAAATAATGTTTATTATTTGATTTATCCTCTAAATGATACAGTTATTTTAAGGGATCCTCATAACTAATTCATGAGGAATTATTTTTTTATTATCAAGATATTCCACCACTTTTACATTATTAAATTCGATTTCATTGTCTATTATGAATGTCTAAATTTTATGCCTCATAATTTCCTAAAAAAATATCTAATAATTTTAAATGAAATTGAACATTTTGGACTAGTTGGTGATGAAAATATACTATGAAAACTAGTTGTAATCATTAATGAACCAAATATAGTTATTCTTTTATTAGAATATAATGTTGATATTTTCCTACAAACATCATCATGCACTAATTATAGAATCTATTTTGAATATTTATCATTATACAAATACATATAATAAATGATAATTTCCCTTAGCAAAGAACTTAATGTTTGAGTACGATCACATGTATGCTTTGGTACATCATGAGAACATTTTTTCTTTACTAAATCATGTGATTTTTTTTGGATTACGTTGTTTTGAATTTCATTTCAAAATCTATTTTTATCATCCATGGATAGGAAGAAAATATATTATTCTCCATTATTGAGGTAAATATTATTCTTCATTCACTTACATTGCATCATAAATAAACCATAATATCCCTTTATTTGGTTAAATTTATATCACATCTTGAATAATATAATTCATTAACACTGATAAGGTTATGACCAAGGTCTATAATTATAAATAAACATGTGTTCCACATATCATTGTATATAATTTCTTCATACATTAAGTTAATAATAATATAAACTTTTATATTTACAAACTGAATGTATCTTATGTTATTATAATTTATGTAGGTTAAAAGATCCTTATTTTTTAATCATATATGAAGTGCATCCATTATAAAAATTATATACTCTAGATAGATCTAATTTTTTCAATAAAATATCTTCAACCAAAACATTATTATACCTTATATTACTGATCCCAATCTTTTATTAAATAATCATCAATGATTAGCACATTCATTCCTCCTCCAAATATAATGAAATAATGTCATATTTCAATGATGAAAATACATTTTTCATCTTCTACCAACTTGATTATTCCTTAAATTTTTGTTTATGACCACTTTAGATGTATATATCCACAATCATAATCATTTAATATCTGAAATACCTTCTCATATATCTATATCCATTATACTAAAAATATTATTATTATTGTTAATACCCCAAAATTTGAATTTTGTTTGGATGATTTAATTTCTAATAGGTCATACAATACCACTCTAATATAGAACACACATTTTGAATATGTGCCATTTTTTATAGCAATAACACTTGAACTATGGTGTGTTTTTATGTGTCTTTTCTGCCTCACATGTGGTATATGAGGTTCTTTGAGTTCCTCTTATTTTTAAAGACACTCAAAATAATCTTCATTATTTTAGTGGGAACATTGTGCCTTCATTCATCCATGATCTATATAGGTTTATGATCAGTCCAAGGACATTATTTTCCTTTATTTTAGAAGAATTTATTCTAATGGAAATCCTATAACTTTTTTATAAGATTATTTTTTTATTCCTTTACTTTATCAATAGTCTATATTATTCAACTTTATGATGTAATCCTTTCATTCTAATCACAATATTGATCATTAAACGTTCATCATAATCTTATGATTTATCCCTTGATGATAATGATTCATTACACTATCATTCAATGCACTATAAAAATTATTGATAATTTGGGTGTTCACATTATTCCTGATTTTATACTCAATAAATTTTTTTGAATAATATAACATTTTAGATATTAGATTCTTGATTTCATCCTTTAAATCATTTTTATGATCTTTTAAATAATGAATAAATAGTTTTTAGTTATGAAATAATTCATTAGATTTCAACTTTTTGTCTCTTCAAACATCAATTTATTTTAGTGTATCCACCAACTTCACTTTTTGGTTTTCTCTCCCATCGTCTTCATATTCATCACTTTAATTTCCTTATTCTATTTACTCTTTTCAGTAAAAACACATTAAATTCATTATTCAAGAAGTTTTGGTCCTTAATTGTTTTCATTGATTTATTCTAGGACACAATCTTATTATAATGACTTGTTACTTTTTTTAAAAGAATCTCTACTATGAACTGCTCTTTTTTCGACATTTTGAAGACTTATTCTTAGGAACTTTAACTTAATTGTTGTATATGAATTTTGTGGGACACATTACAACAATATTACCACCTTCCAATATCAATATCATGAAATTTGATGTTTTTATTTGAACATTGTTATCACTTTTTTATATTTGAGGAAATAAATTCCAAAACACAATCAATATCAATTTCTATAGAATTATATTCCATTGAGAGATTTCTCATTTCTTTGAATTATAATTCCTGTGAGTTTTATTTTTCTATATGATTTTTTTCATTATTCACCATTCCATATTTAATGAAAATATATTGAAGACTATATAGTATCACCAAATTCAATATCATCCCTTGATAATTAAGAGATTAATATTAATTGAGGTGTAAATATTCTCAAAATATGCTTTAAAATATTCATATCATATGGATTTTGACTTTTTTTCACCTTTCCTCAAAAATAAAATTCTCTGGATCAATGAATATAACAACATATTCATTCAAATGTATCCAAAGGTGATCATTATTATACTATAGAACATAATTTTTTTTCAAATACCTTTTTTATCCCATTTATGTTAAGAATATTTTCCCAAATTGTGTTTTTGGACCTACATGACATCACCATTCAGTAGATTTCAATTTATTATTTTCTCCTAATTCATTAATCCCTTTAGGATTTAAATCTATATATTTATTGTCCCTCTTTATTAAATTGTCGATCAATGTATTAGCCAAAATTAAATAAATAGTTTACATTTAAACATATATTTTTATGTATTGAAAATATTTCATAATTTGATTATTTCATAACAGAAAATTACTTTAATTGATGACTGGAATGCATTTTAGATTCCCTTCTACAATGGATTATAAGGGAGAAAAATTCCACCAATTTTAAAATTTCACTCTGATGCAAATTTTTGGCCCCACTCTAGGGGAAATTCCCAAAATGTTGGGTGAATAAAGTTATAGTAGTCAATAAAAATCTCATATTGATTTTGTTCCTCTATAAGGTGAATAAAAACTTCTATCTTTACCTCACATTATTTTATAATTAAAATAACATCATTAAAGAGATGAAAAAATTATTAATTAGTTCACCCTTACTAGGAATCTCCCCATGACCATACACATGGCAGTATTCTAATGCACAAACATTCAATAAATCACATTATTGATTACAAGTTCAGTGTAGACTCATTATACCCTAGATTATAACTAATTACAAATAATAACTCACTACCCTCTCAACTAAAGTGAATAAATTGACCATTTAAAAGATTTTTAAAACAATATGAATCTACATAGAAAGTACTAACATTGGAATTAGGGTGACATGAAGCCCATTTTTCATTAGTGAGATGAATTCTCCATTATTTCATAAGATTTACCCAATTAATGTCCTATTCCAATTAAAATATCCCCCATTTAATTTAATTGGTAAATTATTCGTCAAAATAATATTTTAATTATGTACTGAATATATCTCATGGTATATGTAACTCACTCACAATATATCCCATTCTATATAATTTCTTCTTAGTATTATTGCAACATCCCAGATCTGGGTCCCACCCAAAGGTGCCCCGTACCCGATTGGCCACAACGAATCAAGTGAGTTTCCCCAAATTCTAGAGGCTGATGAATAGTAGTTATGTCCTGTGTTGTTATAGTGTGCAAACAATTCCCACACCAGTAGAGTAAAAATAGCAGAAAAAATAGTAACAATAGTGGAAACAATAAAACAAAAAAAAAATAAAAAGAGAATGACTGAAAGTAAATCCAACAAGAGCCACAATATATATATATATTAGGCATATCATGTGTAACAATGAAAACTTCCAAACAAGTCACAATGATAGAAATAATTACATAATTCAAATTATAAAAGAAAAAACTAAACTCCATCAACATCTCAAGGCTTAGCTTAATCCCATGCTCTACAGCTTTATCATGAATCGAGTACGTGATGATGAAGGGATATTCCCTTATCTATACATGAAATTATATAATATATTTGTTTTGAAAATCATGACCCAAAAAGTGAGTGAGATGAATCCCAATAGGTAACCACTAAAAGATATGTTCCTAACTGTTAGTGAATATATATACCAAGAAATATGTAGAAATAAAGCAATAAACTAGGATGCACTCAAAAGTAAAAAAAATCATACAGTTTTCAATTTAATCTATTTACATTACTATTTAATCCATTAAATCATGTAAACCTTGGGATCTAGTCTATGAATTGTATCCCCTTTGTACGTTAGAAATTAGATATTTTAGAAAACCATCTAATCAAAACATGTAAGACCAAATCCATTATTGTTATTTCACAGGGAAGATGCTTCACATTCATTCAATTATTCAATACCACCCCATTGGGAAGGTTCTCACATTATAATCCCTCTAGTATAACATAACAACAATTCATTTAATAACAACCATCTATAAAATTTCTTATTGTCTAAACCCATTGGTCTAATATACTATCAAACAAATATAAACAACAACCTAGGAAAGCCCTCACAGTCTAAACCCTCTGGGTCGATGACCACCTGGATACTCTCATTGTCAATAACCCTGGGTCACATAACAGTATAACATACAAAAATGACCCACTATTTGATTCTCTCATAGTACAATTTCCTTTTGTCAAGTATTCACAATGCATATCATAGTCATCTCTTATAATCATCAACTCCATCTAAATAAATCAAGGCATAGAAAACAAGGAAGGCATAACAAGAATTCTAGACCAATATTCTTTTAAAAAAATAAGGTAAAAGCACCCTTGGGTGTCCCATAAAAAAGTTATATAACCTTACACATAAGAAACTAAACATTATTTATTAAATAAACTAATGCAGAAGATAAACGGGGTTAAAATAAAAAATCATGCAATACCTCAAACGTGGGAATGTAGCACATTAATCATATATAATCCAATACAACACAATGATAGGCACATACCACATACCTTGATTTATTATTATCGATATACCTCAACGACGTCCCTTGAATTGGTGTAAATGTTCATATATCTACAAAAAGTTCAAAAAATATCAACATTGAATAACCCATGAAAGAGGATTATTTTTTAAGAAAGGCTCTAGAATATTTGAGAACTAACCGCTGGGATTCCAATGAACCTGATGGTGTATCAATCAAATATTTGATGAAGAATCAGGGGTTCAAACATCATTCGTTATTCTATAGTTCCCATGTATGAAACACGGGAAGAATAAAACTGTTTTGGACATGATATGTGACCCACATCCGATATATGAAATAGAAAATAAAAATACACAGTGTGTTCATTAAATGTATACACTATGTAGTAGCCTTAACTGACCCATAACATAAGTGGTCTTCCAGGCCAACACATGACCTTGTACTCGGCCATTACATGACCAACAAGTGGATATACGTGGAAAGATAGGTAAACTGTGTGTGCATATAAGTACACAGTGTATACTTATAAAATTTCATTTTCATTATTTTCTTAAAAAAAACTAAAAATCAAGATCTATAACTAAAATGAATATATGGGTTCTTAAAACTTCCCCCAATAAAGATATTCATCCCAGAATTACCCATCTTATGATGGTGAAGAAGAAACTGTGAAAATCTATGGCCACTGTGATCATACTTCTCCCTTTTCTCCCCCATGTCTCGACCTACACTCACCTGTGATACCATAGCACCCGTACTATAGGAAAAAAACTGCCAAAAGAGAACATTTGTTCTATGATCCACAATCGGAATAGGCTGCACCTGAAAGGATACATCAATCTCCAACTCAACCTCTTCGGGTTGGAAATATGAGATGGGTCTGAGAGGTAACATTGTAGCTCAGAAACATGAATGGCGTTGTGCATATCCCAGTACCTCTAAGGAAACAATAAATGGTAGGAAACCCACCCAACTCTCTCCAAAACCTCATATGGCCTGACGTATCTTGATGAATGCTTCCCCTATATCTTTATACTCATGTGTACCAACCTCAGTGTGAAGTGTAGGGTATCCTAAAATCCAACCTCAGACTCCAGAGGTCATCTCTATCGATCAATATAATATTTATTGTGCTATTGTTAACTATCAATCCTCTCTTGAATCGTCTCTATCGGATCAATTGTATCATGGACAAGATAAGGTTCCAACAAAGTTTCTTCTTCTACCTCTAGCCAAAATTTGTGTGATCGACATGTCTTACTGTACAATTTCTCATAAGGTTCCATCTGAATCGTTAACTAAAAACTATTACTATAGGTATACTCCACTATGGGTATGTTTCTATCCCAAGATCCCCCGAAATCTAGGATGCATGCTCAAAGCATGTCCTCTGAAACCAGAATCTTGCTCCCATACAAGCCATCACCTTCGGGATGGTAATCTATACTCAGAAAAAACTATGTACCTAATGCCCATTGTAGTCCCTTCCAGAAATGAGAAGTAAACTGGGTGTCCCTGTCTGAAATTATAGAGTGTGGAACCCCATGAAATTGTACTATCTCTAAGATGTACAACATTCCAAGCTCATCAAAACTGAAGGTTTCCTTGATCTAAAGAAAATGTGAAACCTTCATGAGCCTGTTGATAATTACCCAAAACACATCATTCCCTCATGACAACCTTGGTAAACCTACTACAAAATCCTTAGTGAAATCCAGAATGGGTAACTGTTGTAAAATCCCTATCCGTCTCTAATTATCCTCTATCACCTACTGACAGGTGAATCATCTCAAAACAATACATGCAACATCCCTTTTCATTTTTGGATACCAATACTGTAGATCACGACTAATCATAGTGACACCAGGATGATCTACCCATATTGAGTCATGCAATCATTGTAACAACTTTTTTCATATTTCTTTTGAAACCCATATGCGCCCATGAAAATGTAAAAACTTGTCCTCACCTATGGTCCCCCTAGGAGTAGGGTCCTTTCCTAACAGAATCACCGTAGGACTAGGCCATTGGAATCTAATAAATACCTCATTCTCACTCGGTCGAGTATAGTAGAGGTAAAAACTATAAATTAACGAAAAGTATGCCACTATTTGTCATAAACCTCCAAATCCATATCAGATAAAATAGCTATAAGCTACCACTCATTGTTGGCCTCTTGATCTACGTGTATCTAAGTTCAACTACTAAATGTATCATCCACTATGGTGCATTTCCGAAGCATGTAGGCAAGCTCAAAATCATAAGACTGAAAGTACTCAACCCACCTTCACTATCTCAAATCCATATCATGTTGAGTAAAGATATATTTTAGGATTTGAGGAGAGTTTATACCACTAAATTCTCTCCCAAATGATAATGTCTCTAATAGCACAATTCATGCACAACTGAATTCAACTGAAGATCGTGCATCAGGTAATTCCTCTCAAATTTTCTCAACATCCGAGACTCATATGCAACGAATCTTTCCCCCCTGCAAAATCGCTTCTCCCAGCATGATACCTAATGAATCATAGTGAAAGGCGTAACTCTTTCCCTACTCCTGAAAAATCAATTTTGTTGATGATGTTTATCACCCTTTTATCTCCAGAAAGGCTGACTCGTAGTAATTTTTCCTTAAATACATCGACCCCATTCTTAGTCAGCACTGTCAATGGTGCTACTATGTGTGAAAAGTAATGAATAAAGCACCTGTAGAAACTAGCCAGTCCTAGAAAACTATGTACCTCAAAGATGTCTTTCTGCTACTCCAATGAAACTACCAATATAACTTTCTATATGTCTACTAATACTCCTGTCTCTTTTATAACATAACCAATGAAAAGAATCTTCTCCATCCAAAAGTGGAACATTGAAATCTTAGCATATAACTGTTTCTCTCTCAGTGTACTCAATACAAAATCAAGATAGATGGCGTGGTCGTGTTGAGTGTGAAAGAACCCAAATATATCATATATGAAGACTACCACAAAAGAATCCAAATAAGCCTGGAACACTTGGTTTATAAGTTCCATGAAAATAGTCAGTGTATTCATGAGACCGAATGATATGAAAAAATACTCATATAGACCATACCAGCTTCTAAAGGCTATAAATGGTATATCTGATGGTCTAACGATGTACTAATGTTAACCGGATCACAATTCAATCTTCAAAAACACCCCGAGATCCTCATAGTTGATCAAAGACATCCTCAATCCTCGAAAAGGGATATAAGCTATCGACCATCAATTGGTTCATCTTCCAATAATCCATACAAACTTCGTGGGTATCGTCCTCCATCTTCACAAAAAGGACAGGTGAACCCCAAGGGGAAGTATTGGGTCTGATGAATATGTTTACCTAAAACTCTTATAACTACCTCTTTATCTCATGTAACTCTCGTGTATCCATCTTGTATAATGTAATGGACATCGATGCCACGCCTAGAACAAGCTCAATAATTATATCCACCTCTCATCCTGAATGTATACATGAAATTTCATCCAGAATGAAATCTCTGAAAAGATCCACAACTTGAGGAAAGTCCATCTCTGAAAGCCCCTAGTGATCCAGATATAAACTAGCAGTATGGTTTGTGATTCCTCCCAACCCACGATGCTCAGGTCCATCACTTCTCGTCTATATATCATGTTTTCCCTTTTGTATATATGATCTGCCCTCTGCTGACGTGCAACTCGCCCTAAAGATATATCATCCAACAATGGCCTAAAAGGAGACCAACCAGTCCATTCCAATAATGACATTGAACCTATCATCTCTACGACATAAAGGTCCCATAAAAAGTGACACCCACTAACCTCAAGAGGTCACTACTTTCACTAATTTACATTATACATCCTAATCCCCAACGGGGTTTCTAGTATCATAACATAATCAAGAGTAAATATATAGTGCCAAATGGTCTCTACAATAGAAAATGATATAAAACTATTGGAATCCCCTATATTAAAATTTTTCTATGGAAAAACTGAGGTAACTATAATTGTACCTCTAAATATAGATAATATGGTATCCTTATACTACATGTTCAATTCCATCATAAATGTCTGACCTGTACCATGTCCCTATGACACTACCTAGATAAGCTGACATGATCCACCATGTTGTCACTGAAACATGTCATCTGGCTGCCATGGGCATGACCACCTCCCTAGCCTAAATAGCCTAACGAACTCCAGTTCCTTGACTGATGAGAAACTAGTGGTCCTACTACAAAACGTGCAGTCAAAACAGATCCCATATCACTCACTACTGGTGAGAACATCTTATAAAATGGATAATATATACCATATTACAACAATATCATCACTCTCATGGGTCCTTAATGAAATTTGGTCTCATATGCCCACTCTTCCTGCACAAGTATCACACCACTTGGAATCCTTAGGAAACATCTTGAAAAAATTCCATGTGTCACTTTATCCTATCAGTGGAAAGAGTACCAAACATGGATTCTGAATTTCCCTGCATGATTTCTCCATACTCCCTCATGTTTCACTCGGTAATTAGATAATGATTTACTATATCATCCACTAATGTGATCTTCATGTCATTCACCTTCGATCGGATGTCATAACAGAGACCATCCTCAAACTACCTAGCTAGTGATAACTCATCACATCCCAAAATAGGGGCGAAGAGATGATGCTTTGTTATGCTAAAATAGTAATACATCTGTGAAAGAGAACCCTACTCCAAATTTATGAACTCATGGCCTCTTTTTCCCTCAATGTATTGGGGTAGAATTAATCATCAAAGGTCCTCTAAAGCTATTCCCAAGCCATATACTGATGAATCCCCACCTGCAAGATAATATCCCACCATCTTTTTGTGTAATCATGTAGAATATAATTCGTGATATTAAACCTCCTCCTAGGTGGAATCATCAAATGCCTAAAGATAGAAAACAAGGCCTCCAACCATGACTCTATAGCATGTGGTCCTCCATCCCCAAAAAATGTGGGATGCTGCTGCTGCTGGAAAACCTATTCCAACTCTTCCATAGTTGGGCCAGGATGTGGTGGTCCTTGAAAAGTATGAATCATCCTCATAAATTCTTAATAAACCTAGGCATCACCATATAAATCTGGTATATCAGCTGGTTCCATGAAATACATGATGGGAGGATCTGCTGGTAGTCCCTGATCTACCATTTTTGGTGTCTGATCACCACCATGTACCTAGTGTAAAACCATTGGACATCTTGGTGGCATGACTCTTCTTGGTCAATCACACACCTTAGTATGTGATTACAGTAACTACAAATCAGAAATGAAAGTATGTAATAAGTGATGTAAAACATTCATGTTTTAAAAAATAGGGTTACATGGTGTGCAGAACCACTACACGACATGATCCCTTCAGCCTTAACATGGGCATGTACCTCCTCTTACCTAGTCATGTAACACCCTATACACACGACATGTTCCTAATGAGACATGACATGTACTTGAATATCACCTTCACGACCAAGTACATTTTCATAGCTAGAACTACACAGTTTGGCTGGTGTAACACTACACGGCATGTTCACACTAGACATAACATGTATAAAAAAGATCCATCCACCTTTGTCGTTAGTCACATGACAGGAAACATGGTCGACTAAAGCACAGTTTGTACTCCCAGTACACGTCATGTTCTACCAATGGTTTCCCCACCTCTTGTCCTTGATCACATAGTCCGTCACATGGTTAACAACTACACGGTGTGTACATTTGGTACACAGAATGTACTTAATAAAAGTAATTTATTCCATATCCTAAGAACACAAGGTGCGTGTTTATAACATCACACACTAGGTGTTCTAGTTTTTCTGGACATTAATCCTCTAAAAATTCTTCAGAACTCCCAAAATCATGAAACAAGTCCATGAAATTCCATGTTTCGATCTGTGAGATACCATACTCCCAGAAAATCAAATTTTTTCATCCTTACTCATATCACACTTACAGAATTTAATTAAAGATCAAACATGATCCACCAAATTCTAATCCAAGATGGACCATAACACCTTAGGGACCAAAGCTTGGCATCTATACAAATAAAACATTATATATACCAATACCCAATAAAAAGATCATGTATTTTTTTCCCATAATCAATCAAAATAGTATACATATCTAGTACATTGTCTATCACATCAACATGCAATTAGTAATGCACCATAAATTCCATGATGAGAATCCATTACATGTGAAATATAGCAAATTTCTATATGATGGATGAGATGGAATTCCCTCATCTCATTAGGTTACAAAATAAATATAACAAAAATGATTTCAATAATAACAACAAAAAACAAGTGAATGAACGAACAAGTGAAGTTAAATAAACTATAACAATTAAAAAAATAGTAAAATTGCAATATTCGAGGTAACATGGCTTTTCTGTATACATGGGATAGCAACTCCCAAGCACATGTAATGGCTCGGGCCCTCCTGGTCCATTACTTTTTCAAATTCTAGTGTTTTTTGTATCATGGGCTCATTGAGGAGTTTTCTCAAATTCAGGTCGAACAAACGGTGGCACTGATGGTCATCAGTGGCACTGATGGGCTATAAGTGGAACTGATCGGCATTAGTTCAAGGGTGAGAATTCTAGGTTGAAGGATCCATGGGACTTTACTATGGCGACGGTGATAGGGTGATAGTGACTCACCCATATATGAACCATTTCTAGTTTCTCCGAGACATTCCATTTTCGATCAAGTAATGTACCTAACATTTTTTTCATACCCCTTTAAAAAAGATTTACGTCCTGTAAAATATGTTATAAACCCCTAAGAGTCAGGAGACCCTTGAGTTATCAAAACTTGTGGCATGTCAAACCCATTTCCACATTTTACAGCCTCATGTTTTTTCTATTTTCAACCATGTTACGTGTTTATATCCCATTAAAACAAATCTATAAACTCTAAGCTGTTATCTCTATTATATCTGAGGAGAATTATTAAATTTCAATTAATCCCAATTTGGGAAAATGTGGAGATGTTTGGTCAATCCATGATATGAATTTTATGTAATTCAAAATGGTCTCCCTAATTTTAGGATCTGAAATCTTCTTAAGTCGATATCCTCTCTTCCTTCTTCCATTCTGTTTCTCTTAGTGTACCTCGAGACTTCCTCCGAAGAAGAATCATTCCCCCATGATAGAGCCCTTCTCACATATCTTTTGGGGGATTCTTTTCTTGAAATACACACCATCCAAGTTCTTCGCACAAATAGAATAATTAGCTCTGTGATCATCCATGTATGTGTTTTTCCTTAGTCTCTCTTTATTGTGAATTATACAGGGTTGGTATAATGATATTCTATTGGGAAGTAGATGAAACTGAAATTGAAAAATATAATAAAAGAAGAATTAAATAATGAAAGGGTGGGGAATTTGATGATGTTTCTATGTTATACCTTTCTTGTTATGTTGTGAATTTTATGGGCTCATGTTCACTAAGAACTTCGGTTCTTGGTGCTTCATTCTTTTACACCAATAAAGAACTTTTTTCTTCATAATCCTATGGTTGAATGACCATAACATGGAAACTAGTTAATCATGTAAAATTGATTGATTAAATGGACACACGATGAATAATAATACTTATGTGATCATCCTGGTTATCCAAATGGAAATAAAAAACTTATTGAATGTTTCTGGAATAATTTTAAAAACTTCATTACTATACTCTAGTGATATGCATGGTTGTTTTGTTTATTGATTCTAGGGTGATGTGAATGGGAATGGAATTTGTAGATGAGAATTTGTTGGTTCGTGAATCTAAGTTCATGTGGAGTCAGTATGTTGGGTCTTGGTTAGGTTCCAAATCTTTGAGGGACCACACAGATCCCTTTGGATGTTGTTACTTATGAGAGAATCGGGAGGGAATGCTAAATTGCTTGCTTGGTTGTTTTTCTTCCAGTTATTATTTTGTCTTATGGTTATGAATATTTTTTTCCCTATAGTAAAGGAATATATAAATGGAACCACTTGATCATGATAATGAGTATTGGTATGATGGGGAACTATTTTCTAGAAATGGGTTGTGCTCTGGTTTTGGCAGTTGTATAATATACGTGTAGGGGTAGCAGCAAGAGTTATTGTGTATGGGATAGTTGTCGGTTTCAAGACCCTTAGGTTGGGTTGAGTTGTTGATTATCTTTACATATACAAATTAAGTTATTTTGTTTATTAAATTCAACCCACCCATGTTGACCACATCATTCAAAACACCCCCATTTCACTATGGAGGATGTTTTATCCAACATACCTATGAGTGTCCGGTTATTAACTTATTTCTGCTCCCTCTTATGCGTAGCCCCATACTCTACGGGTAGGCTATCACAACCTAAGGTTAATTATGGACCATAAATGGTCAGGTAGGCTATGTTTTTGTGGTTGTACCAGGTGTGCCTGGGTAGGTTAGCTTCCCAAGTGTCTTCGAGAGGAGGATCAGGTGACTTCGGCTAGGGAAATGGTTGTTCGGACCCAGGTCACTTTAGGTGCATATGTGCTTGTTATGGCCCAGGTGACTTCAGGTGCGACAGTGGTTGTTGTGGCCCAAGTGTCTTCAGGGGTGGTTATGTGTCGTTGTGGTGGCTCAGGTGTCTGCGGGTGGGATGCGTGGTTGTGGTGGCCCATGAATTTTTTTTAGGGAGGTAGTGTGACTGCAGTGGATCTTGTGGGGGGAGGTTTGATTCATAGTATGTTCTAAATAACTAGTGGGAAAGCAGTGTGGGGTACCCAAATTATGATTTTATATTAGTATTACATTCCCTATCTTGTGTTATTTGTTGAGAGTGCCTTGGTGAGCCTAGCTGGATAGTTACTTTGTTAAGTGTATTGGTTATCCCTATTTCTCATGGTGAATTAGAATGCCTCCCCACTGGTGCATGAGTTATTTCCATTTCCCTACTTAGTATACCTATATACTCACCCCATGTATATAAAACTACATTATGGTTTTAGGAGTACATTGAGTACCATTTCGGAACTTACTAGCTCAGATGTTGAGAGAGTTTCAATTGCTAGTTTTCTTTTCTTTTGGTACTTCCTCTCATAGTTTTTCATGTACTTTGTATCAGTTTATTTCGAACATGCATATAGGGATATGTTTTTTTCTTTACCTTTATATTCATTTGTTGAGTTTTTTAGGATTTACCATCTTTTCTCTTAATATTTTTTGATAAAAAGGGTAATTCCTTCTCTATTACATGTGATTACATACCCTTGGTGATAGTCTCCACTCCATGGCCTATAGA
Organism: Viscum album; assembly: GCA_963277665.1. Classification (NCBI taxonomy): domain Eukaryota; kingdom Viridiplantae; phylum Streptophyta; class Magnoliopsida; order Santalales; family Viscaceae; genus Viscum; species Viscum album. The sequence continues at coordinate 1,888,925,215 of OY728143.1, read as the reverse complement.
AGGCGGGAATCAGGCAGTCATTATCTCTCCTTCAAATTGAATGATGAAGGGTCTATCAATTTTTTGTCCTTTCCCTTATCTTGGATAAGGATGTTCATTATAGAATGGTATCAGAGTTTATGGTTCAGAGATATGATTGATTTAGGGATTAGTCGTAGTGAGGATTGTATGGTACGTTAGGGAAGTTGTGTTATAAAATCATGGAGAGTGAAATAAGCCCGGGAAGACTGGCTCGGACACAGGGTTTTAGGTCCCCCATGATCTGATGCAAGGACTCTGGACCTACCGAATGACCAAGTGATGCTACACTGGTAGTAGGGTAAAGAACCTTAGAAAGGGACATGCATCATGTGACTTGTGTTCTTTTGTGTCTTGGGTGTTTTGGAAAATTAATATAAATAAAAAAATTATAAGTAAATTTTAAAATAAAACATCTACACTACTTGGGCTTAGGCCTTCTTTATTTACATTACAGATATGTCACTTGGACGATGTCCACGAGTAGTTCGGGTAGTCAAGGCCTAGTAGGTTGATATGGTTGATCAACGTAGGGATGATCGAGAGTAGGATGGTGACCAGTGGAGGAGGATGCTTCATTCCATCTAGTGGTAGACTCTTAGAATTTATGATGGCAGTATCTCGGACATGGAGACAGAGAGCTATCTTGAGGATATTGTGATTCCATCAGATTGATCTGGTCTCTAATAGAGTACATGTTTCCCCTTGCTGTGATCCAAATGTGGGGAGCTGTGCATTAGTGGTGGGCTTTTTTTCTGAGGGAGAATAAAGAAGCTGTGGTTTCTTGGACAGACTTCGAGATGGCCTTCCCGGAGGAATTCCTTTCTTCCAGAATGAAGGCAAACAAGATTCTAGATCTACTCTCCCTTTATCAAGGTAGTACTACCATAAGTGAGTTGGGGATCACGATCAAGGATATCCTTTGATTCACTCCAGACCTCTTCATGGATGAGGAATTGTGGGAAAGTTGCTTAGATGAGGCTCTTCTTCCTTCTCTTCAGTATGTTATCTATCCATTCACTATACTGACATACATGGAGGATTAGAAGAAGGATGAAGCGGTGGAGAGTATGGACACACTAGTAGGTGTTTCATGATAGGGGAGCCAACTAGGATCATCAAAGTGGAAGTTTGTCAGCAGCAAACCCCCAACATCAGGGCCTTCTAGTTTTCGTCTGATGGGGAGTAGGCCTCAGTAGTTCCAGTTCTGATCTTCCAGTCCTCGCCCATTCTCCACAAACCTAGGAATGACGTTATTTACTTTTGGAAGTTTTGGGATCCTTTGGAATTAGTCCCCAAACCAATTTCAATACCATGGGGTGGGTAGGTTCATTGCCAACCTCATCAGCACTAGTTCTCGGCCTGACCTTTTCAGCAGCAGCAATAGGGATAATGAGTTCCTACTCTGCCAAGGGAAGATGGTGCCAGTGGAGGCTGAGCTCAGGGTTCTCCCCAGGGACTGAAATCAGTGAACGGTCGAGGAGGTGGTTGAATATTGTGCGGTAGTGGAGATGGGTGTGGGTAGTTGCATGTCACAGAAGTATCAGCTCCAGTAGGGCAAGTGGTCCTTTGAGGTATGATGATTCTATTTAGTACTATTCCATGTGTCTTGTTTTATTCCGGATCTTCTCACAACTTTTTGAACCAAATATAGTCCATGCCTTGGGTATTCATGTATAGATATGTTCAATGCCCCTAAGGCTGAGCACGCTAGTTTAATGATAGACCAGCCTATTTGATGTATTTTGGGGATGCAGACTGATGTTGGGGTTGCATCAATCTAGTAGGGATCTCTTTCTGCTGCAAATGCAGCCATACAATGTCATCTTAGGAATCGACTGACTATTTTCAATGCTCGTTTTTATCGAATTCTTCTGGATGAGGGTCATGTTCTTAGATATGTTCGGCTAGCATGTAGCTTTCATCAGTGATTGTAGCTTTCAAGAGGCCACCTAACATGTGTTGACCCTTATTTTCATGTTAGCTGAGCTGTCAACGGAGTCAGCATACTCAGAGACGGTAGAAGATTCTCTAATTGTTAGTGAGTTCCCGGAAATCTTTCCTAGAAAGGATGTGACTATACCCCCCTTGACGTGATTTTGAGTTCTAGAACAACCTATAACCTAGTGCTCATCTGATATTGATGGTTACCTACCAGATGAAACCTTCTATGTTGTGGGAGTTGCAGATTCAGGTTGATGACATGATGAATAATGGTTTTATCTGACCAAGTGCATTTCCCTTGGGTGCTCCATCCTTGTTTATAATGAATGTAGATAGTGTTCTCACATTGTTCATAGACTACCTAAGATTGAATCATGTGCTGGTCAAAATCTGTTACCCCTATTGAGGATCAACACCGTTTTTGAAAATTCAAAGGGGGCAAGTTGATTCTCCAAGATCATATTTTGGTCTGGATATCACTAGTTGAGTGTGAAGGTGGGTGACACCCCAAAGACTGCTTTCGTATCTAGGTATGAACACTTTGAGTTTTTGGTCATGTTGTTCATCATTTCAAACACACCAAACGAGTTCATGGGGATCATTAACTCTATTTTCCATGAGTATGTGGACACGTTTGTTGTTTCTTTCGTCAACGACATCCTAATCTACTCAAATATAGAGGAGGATCATGCCGAGCATCTAAAGATAGTTTTGGAGGTCCTTCGACACCACCAACTCTATGATCAATTGTTTAAGTGCGTGTTATGGACACGATATGTACACTTACTTGCAAATGTTGTGTCTGAGTAGGAAATAATAGTGGACATGTTGACGGTTGAAGCAATTATTTCTTGGGTGGCACCCAATAACATGGAAGTGGTTCGTAGTTTCCTTGGTCTGTGAGGATACTGCGAGAGGATTGTTCGCAAATTCTAATGAGTTACAGCACCTTTGATGATGTTGACCAGAAAGGACCTAGATTTCGTATTGAGTCATAAGTTATAAGAGGATTCTAGTTATCTAAAATCAAAGCTGGTTAGTGCCCCAGTGATGATGTTTCCAGTGGAAGGGGTAATGATTGAAGTGTTCTGTGATGCTTCTGGTCTCGTCTTGGGATGTGTGTTGATGTAGTAGTGTGGAGTTATATCTTATTGGTTTAGGAAGTTATTCCATCACTAAAGATAATATTCCATTAAATTACTATAAATTCAAGTGGTTGTGTTCATGCTGAATCAATGGAAGCATTACCTCATTGGGGAAGACATTGTGGAATTCAAAGATGATAAGAGCATGAGGTATGTCTTCTCCCAACAAGAACTGATCTTGTGGTAGTAGATGTGGATGGTGATTCTCCAAGACTATGACTACATGATCTATTACTCCTCAGGAAAGAGGAACATGGTGGCTGATACCTTGACCATGAAGTCATAGAAGGATGTGGTTCAAGAGTTAGCAGATGCTTGGAATGAAATGGAGGAGTTAGCAACATTAAATATGTGCGTGAGAGTGGTGGATGGTGGAGGTAGTCTGTTTCTAATGATAGTGAAGTCTTATCTGGTGTTGTAGTATGAGGAGTCTTAGTGGGGAGACACAGAGGCCTAAGTGTTGTGTGGTTGTGTGATCCAAGTGTTTCTCTGAAAGGATGGTCAAAGGATGGTCAGAATCAGATGCTTTTCTGGAGGAGGTTGTTTGTCCTAGAGATGATGCGCGAGATATTTCTTAGTAACTTCCATAACATACCCCTATAGGTACAAAATGGAGTTCCCAATAAGTACTAGGTCTTGTTAGGTCAGTTTGTTTGGCCTATAGTGAAGCGGGTAGTGGTAGATGAATCTGTGGAAAAGCACCTCATGTCTCAGTCGGTGAAGGCTGAATTCCATGTTCCCGACTATTTTTTGCCACCATTATACGTTCCTATGTTGAAGTGGTATGAAATATCAATTCATTTAAACATAAAAATACCTAGGGATGAAGTGGGTTTAGATTCCATCAGGGTAGTGGAGGACCGATTGACAAAATTGGCTCACTTTTTAGCAATTAAGGAGTCTAGAACAATCGATACCTTTACACAGAAGTACGCGGGTGAAGTTGTGTGGCTTCACGGATTTCCCAAAACAATCATTTCATATCGAGATAAATGAATTACTTCATGAGTTTGGAGGGGGATACAATGTGATTTTGGAACCTAGCTATGCCTTAAAACTGCCTTCCACCCTCAGATGGATGTGATGAAAGAGAGGACCACCCAGACATTGGAGGATATGTTGCGAGAGTTTTTCCTTGATATAGGAGGATCATGGGTATGAAACTCACCTCTATTAGTGTTTTCCTAAAATAATAGCGGTCACTCTAACATTTTCATGGAACCATTCAAATCCATTTATGGAAGACCATGTCATTCACCTGTGTGCATGATAGAGGTTGGGGAGGTAGGTTTTCTTGGCCTATTGGTGGTTCAAAGCATGACAGAGAAGGATCTGCATGTATTTGTAAGGATGATAGACAATCAAAACTAGAATAATTAATATTCCAGACATAGGAGGAGATCTTTGGAATTTGAGGTTAAGGATCAATTCTTATTAAAGTTATCTCCTTGACATGCACAAGAGAGGTTTGGTAGGGGAGTAATTTTTCTCCCAGGTTCATCAGACCCTTCGAGGTGTTTGCATGAGTTAGTGAGGTGGAATATCAGCTGGTGTTACCACTATGACTGAAGAGGATCCACAATGTCTTCCTTGTATCTCTACTCTTTCAGTATCTACACGATGACTCCCATTTCCTCAACTAGTTAGAGTTGGATATCGAGGACGATCTGGCATTCGTGGAGCGACCATTAAAAATCTAGGATTGTAAAAAGAATGTGATTTTTGGATAGACCAATCACTTGGTTTGTGTGTTGTGGAGGCATGGTGGCCTTGAAGAGGCTACCTAGTAATGGGAGGAATATATGTGTTCCAATTTTCCAGAGTTTTTTTGAGTTTTATTTGATGTTTTTACTATTGTTATTTTTTTGTGAAGAAATGATTGACCTTGTTAGCAATGAGATAGGATGTTTCCTTGCTTTCTGCATGTGCATGAAAATTCTGGACTATGGGGAGGGTAGAACCTGATCTCTAATTAGACACATTAATTTGGATGTTATTAAACCCCTGTAGATGATTCAGTGCCACTAAAAGGGGATAGTATCTTGATAAAGTGGAAAGAGCTCCCTAACCCATGTGTCTCGATGGTGTGACGTTTATTGGTTGTGTGGTTACTTGTGGGAGAGGAGATATATTGTTTCCACACTTTTTAAAGAGATATATTAGAGAAGGGTGTTCCTAGATGTTGAGGTTTTATTCTGGATTCGAACAAATCTAGGGTGGTTATCCCTGGGAGGTATCTTACGAGGTGGTTCTTATGACCCCTCTCTTTTTTTCAGGATTACTCTTGAATTATCGAGGATAAGAATCGTTTGAGATGTATCTTGTGTAATATCTGGGATCCTCCTGGTCCATAAATTTTCCAAATTCTAGTGTTTGAGGTATCTTTGAGAATATCAGTGGCTCATTGAGGTGTTTTTCAGAATTCAGGTTGAACGAAAGGTAGCACCGATGGTAATCTATGGCACCGAGGGAAGTTGGGGACAACTATGGGCATCACTGTCACCAAGGGGTGTCGGGAGAACCAATGGGAGTCAGTGGAATTGATGGGTTTCGGTGGAACTGAGGGGTTTTGGGGTCACTTATGGGTTTCGGTGGCACCAAGGGGAATCAGTGGCACTGATGGCCGTCAGTGGCATTGATGGTACATTACTAGCACTGATCAGCATTGGTTCCAGGGCAATGGTTGTAGCGTGATGGTGCCTGGGTGACGGTGCGAAGGATATGGTGCCAAGATAATGGTACATGGGTGATGATTACTCACCCATTCATGAGTCTTTTCTAGTTTCTTTATGAATTTCCAATTTCCCTCTAGTAACATTCGTAAATGTGTTTTAATACCCTTTTAAAAGTGATATAAGGCCTGTAAAATATATTTTAAACCCACAAGAGTCGGGTTACCCTTGAGTTTCCAAAACATGTGGCCTTTCAAAACCTTTTCTACATTTTCCATCCTGTCATGTTTTCAAATTTCACCCATGTTCCAGGTTATTCTCTTTTTTAAGGAAATCTATCAACTCACAACCAGTATCTCCACCATCACCGAGGAGAAGTATTAAATATAATTTAATCCCAACATGGGAAACTATGAAGCCTTGTGGTAATGACATGATCCAACTTTTAAGTACATCAAAATTGTCTCCTTATTTTATGATCTTTCCTATTCTTAAGCCAAGATACTCTCTTCTATCTTCCTTTTTGTTTATCTTAGTGCGCCTCGAGACTTCCTTCGGAGGCAAATTGTGCACTCATGGTCTATCCCTTCCCATTCAGCCTTAGATATTTATTTTCCTATAAGTTGTGTCATCCCCAGTTCATGGGGAAAATAGAAAACTTCAATCCTTGATCATTCACGTAGGGTTTCTTCCTTAGTCTCTCTTTATTTTGCATCACACGGGATGGTTATGATGATGTTCCATCAGGACGTAGATGAAATCCACATTAACATAGATAATAAAATGTCTTTTATAGAATGAAGGGATATTGATGTTGATGATGTTGATGTGTTATGCCTTTGTAGTTATGTTTTGAATTGTATAGGCTCATGTACATGGAAAATCATAGTCATTGGTGGCCCTTTCCGACAAACCAACAATGCTCGGTTTTTTGGATAATCATGTGGTTTAATGATGGTAACATGGAAACAAGTGAATCACGTAAACATGGTTGATTAAGTGGATTCAAAATAAATATTAATCCATGTTTGGTCACCCTAGTTAACAAAATGGAATGAAGGAACATAATGAATAGTGCTGGATAAATCTGAAAAATATCATTGCTCTGCTCTATTGATATGTATGGTGTTTTGTTTAATGTGTGTGGGGTGATTTGGATGGTAATGGAATCTCCGGTTGTGAAGTCATTGGTATTTGAATATGTGGTCATGTGGAGATTGTATGTTGGGGCTTGGTTTGCATCTAGTACATCGAGCAATCTCATGGATCCCTTTTGATGTTGTTACTTACTAAAGAACTGGGAGTGAATTCATAAATGCTTTCTAGGATGATTTTATTCCAGTTGTTGTTTTGGATAATGGTTATATCTATTAGTTTCCAAGTAGGGAAGGAATATTTAAATAGAAACATTTGAACATAATATCACAAATTGGTATGATGGGAATTGTTTTCCAGAAATGGGTTGTGCTCTTGTTGTGGCTGTTGTGTACTTGTAAATGTAGGGGTAGCCACAAAAGTGGTTGTGTATGGGATGGTTGATGGTTTTGTGAACCTTTTATTGGGTTGAGTGCTTGATTTCCTATATATATAAAATTTAGTTCTTGTTTTTTCTATTACACACCACACTCATATTGAGCATTTCTTTCTGAACACCCCCATTTCATGGGGGGTGTTTTCCCCAACATTACTATGAGTGGATGGTTATTACCTTCAATATACTCCCTTTCCTAGGTAGCACAAGACTCTTAGGGTAGGCTGTGATGGCCTAAGGTTCATTATGGCCCAAGCCTGTTTGTGTAGGGAGTGTTGTGGTGGTTGGCCCAGGTGTGTGAGGGAAAGTTTCTTTACCATGTATCTTCGATATGAGTCCATGGTGTCTTCATGTGTGTCAATTTTTATTTTGTATGATGTGTATTCAGGCATGTTAGTGGTTGTTCTGGCCTAGGTGTCTTTGGGTGCAGTGGTGGTTGTTGTGGAATAGGTGTCTGTCGGTGTGGTTATGTGTGGTTGTGGTGGCCCAAGTGTCTGCATGCGGGATCCGTGGTTATAGTGGCCTAAGAGGTTGTTGGTGTGGCAGTAGTGGGGATATATTGGAACTTGTGGGGGTGTTATTATGCATATGATATTCTAAATGAACTGTGTGAATGCGATTCATGGTACCCAAATATCGATGTTCAATTAATATTAATTTACCTAACTTGTGTTATTTGGGAATTTTGCCTTGTTGAGGATAGGTGGATAGTTTCCATGGTTTGTGTTTTGGTTATCTCTACTTCTCAAAGGGAATTATAATGTCTCCACACATGTGCATGATATATTTTGGTTTCCATACTGAGTATACCTGCATACTAACTCTAAGCAAATAAAACATATTTCGGGTTTCTAGGTGGACTTTTTGGAATGTGCAAAACCTTTTTAGATCAGACATTGGGATAATTTCCTTTTATGATTTTATTTTATTTTTTTAGTTCCTCATATAGTTTTTCTTGTAAGTTTTTATCATTTTATTTTTAACATGAATAAGGGGATGGATTTTTTACTTTAATTTTACCTTCAGTTTTGGGGGTTGATTGTGTTTTTCCATCTTATCTCCCGATCTAGTTCAATAAAAAGGGTAATGTCTTCCAAATTATATGTGATTCTATACCCAAGGTGCTATTTTTCACTCTGGGTCCTAGTAAAGGTGCGACTATGGGGTCATTATCTCTCCTTCAACTTGAAGACGGAAGTGTATGGAAGGTTTTTGTACATTCCCTCATCTTGGAGAAGGTGGGTCATGGAAGAATGGTATCAGAGGTGATGTATTAGAGATGTGATGGATTTCGTTGTTAGGCATAGGTAGTATTTCATTTGATGGTAGTGAAATAGTGTTAGGAAATATTGGAGAATGAAATTGGCTAGGTAAGACTGGCTTGGACAAGGTATTTTAGCCCCCCACCGATGATCTGATGCAAGGACATTGGACCTAACAAATGACCATGTGAGGCTATACTGAGTGCAGGGTAGAGACCCTAGGAAAGGTACATGAATTATAGTGACTAGTTTTCTTGTGTTTCATGGGAGGTTTGGGAACGTAAAATTTATTAAATGTTTAATAAAAATTTAAAATAATTCATCTACACTACCCAAGATTAGGAATTCCTTGTTTACCATGCAGCTATGTCACTAGGATAACATCCATGAGTAGTGTTGGAAGTCAAGTCCCAATATGTTGATATGGTTGATCCATGAACCAATGATAGAGAGGAGGATGATGACCAGGGGAATAGGAATCTTCATTCCTTCTGGTTGAAGACTCTCAGAAAGTATGATGGAAGCATCTCAAACATGGAGAAAGATAGCTAGCTCGAGGAGCTGGTGATTTCCTTCAGCTTGATCTGGGCATCGAAAGAGTATTGGGTTCCCTTAGTTATGAGACTGATGTGGGGAGATACATGTCAGTGGTGGATTATTTATTTGAGGGAGATGAAAGAAGCTGAGGTTTTGTGGACTGACATAGAGAAGGAGTTCCGGGAGGAATTCCTTACTTCCATAGTATTTGATGCTCCTTTTCATCACAGAGTCTAATGAATGAAGAATGGGAATACCTTAGCATAAATAGAATCATCCTTGTAATAAACATCAAAAATTGACAAAGTCATGTACAAGGATTTCATTAAGTAAGGGTCGTGCAAGTTTCAACATGGTCACGCAAGTATACTTGTGCGCCATATATTGGGCACACAGGTGACTTGCACGCCCTATTTGATTTTCACCCAAGGTATTCAGTAGCCTATAAATACACATATTTGTCCCCCCAATTTCAGGGACAAAAAATTCCAAAAGTCAGATTTGAGGTCTCGACACCCTAGTCTCTTCTTGAAGTCTTACAAACACTTCTAAGGTAACTTCTTACCTAGAATGGAAGATCTAAAGAGGGGGAACAAGGCCTAAGTGTCAAAATTCCCTAACGCTTGCACGCCTAAGGTTCTAACCCTTAAGAGAAAATGTCCACACTTGCACGCCCCCTTATCCCTTCAACATAACATGTGCGCCACCCTTTTGTAAGCCTTTAGGGATATTACTAAGGTCTTAGCCAAGCCTCTCGCAAGTAATACCCTATGGGTTAAACGACATGTAGGTACATCTCATTCGAACAAGTACACTTCCATGAACAGGACCTGCAGGCCCAAACAAAACCTACATGTCTGCCTCTTTTTGGGTGCCCCTCTTTCCTATTCAGATCTTTTCATCAAATCCTCTATCCTCATCAATATTTAGCCTTGAAAACCCTTATTAAATTAATTTTTGACATGGTTCTTTTGTTGGAATCCTTATCTAAAAAGAATTCAATGGAACATATCCTAAAAATATGTGATTTACATGTCTTTATGTCACTATGGGTAGAGATTTCATTCATTCAACCTCATCCTTCAAGATGAGAATATCTTTAATTTAGTAATCCTTCTTAGGAGTATGCCCCATGTACCCATAATATGGGCATCATTTTTAGGAGTAATCCACAAGATCACTAATTTTGGGTATCCTTCTTAGGAGTAAGCTCCAAGTCTTATGTCCCCCAACCTAGGAATCCTTTTCAGGAGTATGCCCCATTCATAATTTCGTAACCTGGGATTCCTTTTCAGGAGTAATCCATAGCCCAAGTTCCATTAATATGGGAATCCTCCATTGGAGTAATCCTCAAATTCCAAATTCCCTTAACCTGGCCCTCCTTCTTAGGAGTAATCCCTAGTCCTAATTTCTCTTAACCAGTCCTAATTTATATTTTTTTGGGATTCCTTCTCAGGAATAAAACCCAATCACAAGTCCCTACCATTTTGGGAATCAACCTCCTGAGTAAGCCCCAAGTTAGAGTATCCAAATCTCCGTAAACCACATATACCTTTATAGACCTTGTTCCTGGGCTTCTTCTCTAATTTAAGTCCTGATCTTGATCTATTTGGGAAATCATATATACATAAGACCCATATCATTCCTTGTGACTGCATCATTCATGGAACAAATTGTTATGTTTACTCATACCTCTTGTTTCTCACACCGAGCATGAATCATGTGACATTACAGTGTAAATGTAACCATGACATATTTATTTGGGGTGTTAATCATATGTAATCCCCACAATTCATGACCAAACTATGTGGAATTTGATCTCTATCTTAAAAATTGAGTATGTAGGAAGCCTTTATGAGGTTCAAGACCATCACCCATTAATTATCATCTATCCCATATGACATTAATCTATATCTTAATTATCGAACTATGTGGGTTCTAATTCCATTTATAAAAAGGATACGTAGTTAGCCCATCTGCTGGTACGATCCCTACTCTAAAATAATCCATGTCCTTCTGAATGTCAGTAAACCTTAAGTTCCCCACTGAGTGGCTTTAAAACTAGTATGTTTATCATAATGACCAAGAGATATTTATATAATTTTTGAAGGATACCATTGACAATGAATCTCTAACAAATACAAATGATTATCTATCGATGAAGAAACACAAATACATATAAAATATTCTCTAAATATCATAAATATTAATCATTCATTGTTAGATCATATGGAAAGATCCTTTTCTTTCTTGGTAGTGTAATAAGTATTCACAAACGTAAAATAAATCTATAAAAAGAGTCCCGGAGTAGACAATAATTCCACCAACAATGTGTAATGAGTCTGACCTCCCATCCTCTCAACCAATTTATATTCATAAGCCTCATCGGTCTACAAATAAACCCGTTAGAAACTGACTGGAAGGTTTGAACCTTAAGAAAACAAGGTCATCTCTATTTCCAGATGTAACAAAATATGGTGAACCTAACATGAATCCTTAACAAAGTTAAAATGATGTTTTACTTATTTGTTAGGCCCCTTTATAAACTCAATGTGAGGGCCAACAAAAAAATCAATAACATATATGCTAATCCAAATGATATAGTGGCCGAACATATCATGATCATGTCTATTATATCAAACATGCAATCTTTTCCAAGATCTTCTGCATTACAGAAATGGCTTCTCTAAAGTTCACACCTGTGAATGCATCTACTGCTACTCCTACTGGATCTTTGTCTGCTCTGAGGAAGACGTCACCTACTCAGCATCTTCAATGATGGGTATCAAATGCACTGGTTAAGGAATACCATCGACATGGAACAATTCAGACTCTGGAGTTTGCTCGACAAGCTCTCCCAGTAAATAATTTACCCTGGGTGTCCGAACAGCGATGGACAGCGATCAAGAAGCAGGTGGTGCCAAAAACCGTCTCCAATCGTTTCAGGTCGTTATCCCCAGAATGCAATCACCAGTCCCTCCAATTTTAGGAGGAGGTGATTGAGAAGGTCACTCAAGGTCTTATTTCTTGTAGACATGAGTCCTTCCCAAGGGATCCCATCAATAATCGTTGCTAGACTCATGAGGCAATGCACCCTCAACATGATGAGGGAATCACCTTCAATGGTTCGACTCAGGTTTCTCATACCCGAGCATGCAAGACGAACCACCAGTGGTGAAATCCGGCCCACAGGGATTAGGTTCTTACCTCTACCCCCTCCGGAGATGTCCATAAACCTAACATGATGGCAATCGACGAGCGGGCACATACACCCGTCCATTCTAATCCTGTTGTCCAGCAGACTCGTCTAAAAGCAACTCACCAATCCCGCCAGGCAATTCTGGTGGAGTATTATAGCCAGGCATCTACACATGTTTATATCTCATCAGCTAGTCAGCAGGCTCATCTGACTACAACAAATGAATCTCACCAATATAATATGGTGGCAACTGATAAACAGGGATATACACCTATTTACAATCATCAATTCTGTCAAGAGTATTGTCTGCCAGTATTGAAGGAAACTAATCAACCATACTTGACGCAAAATACACATTAGGAACATACACCTTCCAAGGTTAATCAATCCTTCCAACAGTATTGTTTTGTAGCATGTGGAGAAGTCAGTTGGAAAGCCCCGATGACAAAAGTGGAGGATACTCAACTCTCTGCCCCCTCACATATGTGTTTTCAGAACTCACTCATAGGAAAAGAATAGGAATAAGAACACGCACTTACTCCATCAATGAAATGGGTGTATATTCTCGATCCAAAAGATAAATCCATGAAGAACATTATTACGATTGTTAAAGAGCAGAAGAAAATCCCTACTCATATTCTGGATTCCTTCCAGAATATTATAACATCTTCAGCCGCAACACAGGTAATGAAATCAAAATTTGTCCCTACCAGTGGAGTGACACATCAACAGATCACTCTGGAATAGATACAAACCTTAGTTTTAGTCGAAGAGGTTTGTGGGGGCATACTACCCAATATCATACAGACAATCAAGTTATGAACATACACCTCATTTGAATAGATATAATCAGCCTAACCTATCTATTTCTATTGACCAGTCACATACACATACCCATGATAACCACTTTCATCAATAAGTGGTTCCTAAAGTGAGTAAAAAGGCGTCTAAGAAAAAACCAGTCTAGGACAGTCAAGCGTTCAATAGCCAATCTGTAATAAGGCCATTCTTGATGCTAGAGTTCTTGAAAAACTCAAACAATTATATGTTGCAAATTAAGATTCTAATCTCTCATTTCCCAATAGAGGGAACATTAATTCTGAAGGTATGCATCAGACACATCCTCATGAAGGCTTGATTCATATCATTTCAGTCGATCTCGAAGTATCATCTTCAAATGAGAGTCACGATAACCCTCCACAAGGCCACAATATCAAGGAGAAAAATGTTTCATCTTTTTCTGTATCCCACCACGGTAGACCTCCCCATGATGATGAATTTAGCTGCGAAAATACTCTCTGCAGCAGTAATTCACATTTCTTAGAAGATTATACAATATAAAATGTAGTGATGAGAAATCCATCTTATCTTGAGGCACTTTTAAATGTGAATCCAGTCATGTTTGATGATTTATTGCTGTCGGGTGAAATACTTTCTCAATCAGAAGACAACATAGGGTGTAGGTAATTATCTGAACCACCCATGGGTCATTCATCTTCTTGTCTGATAAGTGAATTCTCTACCAATCTTATTGAATCTGATGTAGTAACATGGAAGTACCAGCTCTGGTCTAATCAGGTAGATTAATTTTCATTGAATGATAAAGAGAAAGTGCGGAATATGAGAAAAAAACTGGAGAAAGGTGAAGTACCAGTCATGTTTTGGCCTTTGGCTGACTCTTAGTATGACATTCCAGAAATATTGACTGATGATTGTATTCAAGATATTCGTCTCAACATGTGGAAAAATCATTGTCAATTGAAATAGAAAATATTAACTTATGATAATATAAAAATTAGGTCATGATAATAGAAGGGTTACAATGACAAATTGATTTGGCATCTCTCTCAGTTTCTCGATAACTTAAGGCTGAAAAGAAGCAGAGAACCCGTCAGAGTTCATGCCATGGCGCACTAAAAAGGTTGTGCCAGTTAATTTCCAATTCCCCATATGGTATTCATATTAGGGGATGGGGTGTCCATGGAGCACTACATTTCACTGTAGTCTCCATCCAACAAAGACCGCCAAAAATGGTCTCATGCAATGTTATTGCCCAGTGCCGGCCACATCTAATTAGCTTTGTTTGTAATCAAAGGCTCTTTCAAGAACATGACTCAACTAGTTCTTCTCAAAGTCAGGCATACATAGAAAAAGTTGTCGAATTACTCTTATATCAAACCAATGAGAATATCGAACATGATTCTGATTTAGATCATACACATCATCAAGTGACAGAAGTGTTAGAAATCATCTAATGGCATGTTGTGTGTGGTGATTTGAGTGGATGTAAGTTGATGCATCCAGCCAATTTCCGGACAAATGTATGCAACATCAGGAGAGCTTTAAAGAAAGTCTCAGATATATCAGCTCAAAAACCAACCCTACTTTCCAGACTGGGGACTCTTTTATCCCAACCCTTGGAATCAACAAATTGGATTCGAGGAGTTGAGCAGGAACAGCAGGAACACCCTCAGTCCACAGGACTGGTTATATTTTCAAATCCTCAAACTCTCCATCAGTGAAAATCAGTCTTCTCTCGGTTAGTGAAGAATCCAAAAGAGGAACGAAGAGAAAAATTATCAGCATATTATCTCCAAATTACAGTTCTTCAAGATGTTCCTAACGTATCAACTCAATAGAAGGCAGTGTCTCATCAGGGACATGTAAGAAGACAATATCGCAGAAATTCCGATAGAAGAGATGCAATGAGTTATGAATCAATAAATGTCATCAATGCTATTTTTTCTAATCTCCTAGAAAATGGGACTCACTCGGAGGGATTAGATGAAGATGTTCATGCTCAAGAAGCTATGTGCACAGAAGCAAACGAAAATGGTGTGCATACTACAAATCAAAGGCTTACCCAGAATCTAGGCATTCCTTCAAGTAACCAACATCCCCCCCCTTCGAAAGGTGTCTAAAAAGGGGAAGTGAAACAATCAGGTAACAATGCACCCTCCCTATAGAGAAGATCAATCACTCTCACTAGAGAAATGATTTTCACAATAGGTGGAAGTGATGAAGGAATTAAGGAAGTTGAATGCAGAACTACTTCTAGGTAGTCTTCCTCCTAAGAATTATGGATTCATTCAGCTAAGGGAATTTGTTGCGGCTACTGAGATGGATCAATAGTATCATCCTTTACCATTACACCCTCGCAGGTCTAATCCTATTGGTCAGGTGCAACAACAACCGATGGTGTTATCCTCATTTGCAGTTCTAGCCACCACATCTATCCAAGCTCCAATTATTTCACCTGCTTAGGTCCAAGATCAATCGGATGTTTCTCAAAAGTTAATAACTTCCATTAAGTCATTAATATCTTAGTTGGAAGCTATGGAGGGGAAATGGGAAAAAATTCAACCATAAAAGACAGCTTACCTTGAATGGGTTGGTGCAATTCCTCTCCTATCTTATTTTGCAAGTACCACATTCCCAATATTTAATGGTTCTGGAGACCCAAATCAACACATAACACATATTGTTTTTATTTGCGATCCTATGATGGGAACCCCTCAGTAATAAGAAGTAGTTATGCTCATGTGTTTTGTACAGTCATTACAAGGGACTGCTTTTGTTTGGTATACATGATTGCAATCTCGGTCAATTACCAGGTGGGAGGATCTCTTTCAACAATTCCTACTTCAATTCAAATCAACTTTTCCAAATAAAACAATTTTTTATCATAACAATTTTAAGCAAAGGGAGAATGAAAGAGTTTCATATTTGATTTCTCACTGGAAGGGATTAATATATTCCATAAGCTTAGAACTACCTCAAGAAGAGTTGTTGCCAATCTATGGGAAAATTTTTGTGATGAATTACGCACACCATTTATCTCTACGAAACACATAGGAGTGTTTCATGACCTTACTTCAACAGCTCATTTGATTGAAGACTCTCTTTTACGGACTTAGGATAAAACTCATGTACTTCAACCAGTTCTAGGAAGGAGAATTGGGAAAGAAGAGACTGATGTAGTTATTCTTATACAAGCACCTGTACTTACTTACACATAAAAACCATCATCATATCGAAGGGATCTAATTTCATGAGCATCAACAGAAGAGGCCGTTTCGTCAAGATGATCAAAAATATCAAAGACGGAAACAATTTGAGGATCTGAAGATAAAAGTTTACTCTTTCTGAAATGATCAAGTTACTGGTTACATCATTTTAGCTCTAAAAAATAATTTTGTTCGGTTTCCAAGGCCCAAAATGTATAATAAGGAAGGAGATGAAGACCATCCCAACTATTTCCCATTTAATCAGATGATGGGGCATACCATTCAGGAGTGTTATGTCTTCAAAGACCTCCTTCAAAAAATGGTGGACTCAGGACAATTCAAATTGAAAGGTTCTTCAGCTCAGGTAGCATGTGTTACTACTATATATCCAGAGGAAGAAGGCGAGTGGATGGAAGTCAAAAAAAATGCGCAGAAATATGATGATTGGATGGTTAGGAAAATGATCAACCGAACTCATGCCATTTTGCAAACACAATTGAAGAAAACAATTGTGTCTTCTGCAATGAATGCCACAAGAAAAACCACTTCATTAGAGGGAAAATACTCAAAGGGGTGACATAATTCTAAGAATGAGGAACAATCAGAAGAAGATGAAATCTTGTCAAATCCCAAGTTGTCTTTAACTCTAGAAGATTTTTTGACATCTACTTCAATGCCATGGGCACCGCCCTGCCAAACGGCATAGCCTAAACGGGATAATCAGGCGGAATCTTCATCAGATGAAGAGTTTATCTTTGTTTCTGTTAATATGATTCATATAATAGATCCTTATGCCAGTCATAGCTTCGATCATGATGAGCTTGAGATCCCTGTATCAAATAGAGGAATTAGATGGGATTCTAGAGGTCTGGGATATAGAGGAAAACATAGATATCCAAGATACCACTATTCCAATTCTACCCCTACTCGAACTGTGTATGCAGCAGAAACTCATTATAGAGCCCTTCAACGGGATCAACAAGAACAAGAAGGTTCATCCACGCAAGGAAAATTCAGTCCTGGTACAGTTATTCTGGAGGATTGGTTAGAGGTTCCACCTTCTTCCTCTCAACAATTAAATAGAATTATTCGGTCTAATATTCCAAATCCAGGAGTATTTCCAACTCCTACCCCGATACAAGATTCATCTACTTCCAAAGCATCAAATTCTAAGGCACCTGTGAAACCACATGTTCCTATTGGAAAACGCATAACTTTAGATCAAAAATATGATGTCTTGAAACATTTGGCCCAAGTACCAGCCAAGTTATCAATTCTGGATGCCTTGAATCTATCAAAGGATCTTCAGGAGGCACTCATCAAGGCTTTGTCAAGTCATCAGGAATTCAAAACTGAAATTGATGCGGCCGAAGTCTACCATGTAGAGAATGGTCCTGCAGAATTCCATGCAGTGATATATTTTAAATATGAAGATGAATATGGTGTTGTGTATGGAAAAATTAGACCTTTGTATTTAACTAGAAAGTTCAATATTGTAGACATCTGAAGAGCATTAATTGATAATGGTTCAGGAGTCAACCTCATCTCCATTCGTACACTTCATCGATTGGGCCCCAAATAATCTGATTTATCTCATTCTTCATTGATGTTACAAGGATATGGTAAAAATGAACAAGAACAACTGGGCGAGATTACACTCAGAACTCAGTTTGGGGACCTTCTATCCAATTCATATTTCATGGTTGTTGATCACGATACAGCCTTCAACTTTTTTCATGGAAGACCTTGACTACATCAACATATGTCTATCCCTTCATCAGACCATCAATGCCCCAAATATTGTTTCAATGGTCAAATTTGGACATTGTATGGTGATAAGGCCCCATTCAAAACATGGGAATCTGAATACATTGAGTTAGAATTCTATCACATGGAGGGTAAGGAGAAATCCACAATAAGGGAGGTTACCAAGGTTAATGCTACATATGGTTTGGAAAATATTCTAGTAAAACCATTCATACATATGAGTACGGATTATGTATTTCCTATCAGAAAAATTGACAGGATAGACCCAAATCCAAGTAATCATGTGGAATTTTCCATAATGTCAATTACAACAATCAATCCAGACATCATGGGAGAAAGTGATGATTCACCAAACAATGATGAAAGCTCAAATGGAGATGTCTTCATTTCATCCACTGAAATCCAGCAATTCTATACTTCACCAACTAGGCTAGAAGAAGTTATATCAATGTCAAAGGTGAACGATGATGTCGATTCTCAATCCATCATCTCATCTTTATTACCAAAGGAAGACAATTCATCATCAATAGGGTCAGAAATGGAATCCTCTTCTTCAAGATGATCAAATTTCAACTTCTCTCCTGATACTAGAAATTCTAATTCATCATCTACTATGCAAGTAGAAAGAGAAGAAGTAACACATGTTGAAGAAGAAGTGGAAGATCTCAGGGATGCTACTCCAGCATTTGAAGCGGGTATCTCTACTACTGTGGATGAACTCGGAGAAATAAATATAGGTACAAAAGAAGATCCACGCCCCACTTAAATTAGTGCGGTCATGTCTCTTGAAGAGAAATAAATGTATATTTCATTTTTAAAGAAAAATCGAGATATATTTTCTTGGAATTATACAGAAATGCCAGGTCTTGATCTTGTTGTTACTACTCATTATTTGGGTTTTCCAGAAGAACATCGAGGATTTAATCAAGCATCAAGAAGAACACACCCAACTTATGCTTCCAAAATTGAAGCATATGTGGATAAGATTATCCAATCTAACTTCGTCATAGAAGTTCAATATACCAAGTGGTTGTATAATATTTTCCCTGTGAAAAAGAAGAATGGAAAAATTAGAGTCAGCATTGATTTCAGAGGTCTTTATCGGCATTTTGCCAAAGGTGATTTTCCAGTCCCGATTATAGAACATTTAATTGATGCAACAGCTGGCTATGAAGCACATTCCTTCATGGATGGATATTCTGGATATAATAAAATCTGAATGGCTCCAGAAGATGTAGAATCTACATCCTTCAGAGCCCCTCAGGGTGTGTATTTCTATCGGGTAATTCCCTTTGGCCGGAAGAATGCAGGTGGAACATATCAATGTGCCATGCACCGTATCTTCAAACCCTTTTTAGGGAAAGTTTTTCAATATTATGTGAACTATTTGGTGGTTAAATCGATACAATGTTCTAATATCTTGGGTGATTTGGAAGCCATATTCCACAAACTTCGACAACACAATTTGAAGATGAACCCCTTGAAATGTGCTTTTGCGGTAACCTCAGGAAAACATATCGGCATTGTTGTACGCCATCGTGGTATCGAAGTCGATCCTGAGAAGACAAATTCAATCCATGGTATGTCACATCCTCATAATTTGTAATAGTTGAGAGGACTTCAGGGACACTTGTCCTATATTCGGCGTTTCATCGCCAATTTGGCAGGAAAAAGTTTCCCCTTCACCAAATTGATGAAGAAGGGAGTCACTTACCCGTGGATTGAAGAATTTCATGAATCATTCAATATTCTCAAGAAATATATCTTGAGTATACCACTATTAATGCCACCTGTTGATGGGAGACCACTTATTCTTTATGTGACATCTTTAGAGTGATCATTGGGTGCCTTCCTTGGCCATAAAAATGATGTTGGGAATGAAGACAACCTTTATTATCTTTTTCGGACTATGCTTGAAGCAGAAACCCGATATTCATGTATTTAAAATTTCTCCCTAGCATTAATATTTTCAGTTCAAATTTTGAGACACTAACCGCAACATCATGAGGTCCATTTTTTATCTTGCAATACCTGCTAAAATTCATCCTTAGTCATCCAATGCTTACAGGATTTCTAGAAAGGTGGGCAGTTATTTTGCAGCAATTTGATATCTAGTATGTGTCTCAAAAGGAAATAAAGGGCCAAGATCTAGCTGATTTCCTTTCTGAACACCCTTCTGTAGAAGATATATCTTTAGATATTTAACTTTCTGATGAGGAATTCTTCTCTATTCAACATAATCTTCAAACATGGGAAATGTATTTGATGTTGCTTCCAGAAGTCCAACAGGGAAGAAAATGGAAGATCCTAAATTCAACAAAGTTGGGTTGGGAATTATTCTTATTTCCCTAGAAAAGGTAGTTCTACCTTATTATTTATTATTGTGGGAAGGAGGTACAAAAAATGAAGTAAAATATCATGCTCTCATCTCATGATTAGAGTTGGCAATTCAAGCACAAGTGAATCCCTTAAATGTGAAAGGTGATTCAGACCTGGTAATCAAACAATTCAATGGGGACTATGCAATCAGAAAATAAGATTTAATCCCTTTGTATGATTACGTTAGAGAGTTCATGGCTGAATTTCCTTCAGAACCGACATTTTCTTATGTCCCGCAATCACAAAATACTCAAGCTGATGCCTTTGATAATATAGCTACAGCACTAGCAGATCCAAATCGGGATGAGACAATTATCAGTATTGCCAACCATCGTAAAATTTCACCATATGTTCAAATAAGAGCAGATGAAATCAATGAAATTAGTCCCATTCCAGAACCATATGGTCATACTATAGGATGGATGACACCTATCTGGGATTACCTTCAATATGGAACACTCCCACCTGATAGAGCTGGGAAAAAACAAGTCTGGCGATGTGTGGTAAATTTTAATCTTTATGATAGCCCAAATGACATAAAAAATTCCTCTACAAAATAAGTTCTGATGGAGTTCGCTTCAGATGCATTGATGGTGAAGAGACAATGACTGTCATGAATGTAGTACATGCAGGAGTCTGTGGTGCCCACCATTATAAACATAGACTATCTAATCAAATTTGATGGCATGTATAATTTTGGCCTTCAATGATACAAGATTGTGTTGATTTCATAAAGAAGTGTCATTTGTTCCACATATGTGCCAACTTCATTCATCAACCCCTAGATTTGCTACATATAGCTAAATACTCGTGGCCATTTTCCACATGGGGAATGAATGTAGTGGGACCTTACCATTCAGCTACATCCATGCATTTTAATTATATTCTTACTACAAATAACTTCTATTCCAAATTGGCAGAGGCAATACCTCTCAAAAAAGTAAGTTCTATAACCATTGTTAGCTTCATCAAGTCTAACATCATTACCAGATTTGGTGTCCCTCATATGATATTGACAGACAATGGAACCAACTTCTGTTCATCCGAGGTAAGGAAGTTGTATCAATAATACATCATCAAATCCAATCATTCATCTCGGTATCATGCATCGGCCAATGGACAAATAGAATCCTTCAACAAGACTCTTTCAAACATACTGCTAAATATGGTGGATAATGATATGTAATCAAGTTTTGATAAACTCTTTCATGCTTTATGGTCCTATCGGACCACCACCCACACTGCAACATGGTAAACTCCATATTCATTAGTATATGGAATAGATGGAGTCTTTTCCATTGAGGTTCAATTACCGTAGCTCAGAGTAGCCATTTTTGATCAGTCATCTACATATGAAAAATCTCAATAGTGTTTGGATGAATTGGAACGATTAGATGAAAAAATATTGTGCACCCTGCACCACATTGAAGTCTATCAGAATCGAATAGAACAAGATTTCAAAAAATAAGTTCTGCTACGTTCATTCATTCAAGGGGAATTGGTATTGGTTCTTAGAACTCCAATGATACCAGGAAAAAATCCTCCAAAGCTTGAACCAAAATGGGAAGGACCTTACTCAATACATAAGGTCTACTCCAATGGAGATTATCCTTTAATCTAAATGGATAGAGAACCCATCACTACTCCAACCAATTCCATATTTCTGAAGAAGTATTTATTATAATACAAATACATCGCCATGGTCCATGCATATGACCATATACTATTTTCACTTACGTCCAACACAACGTTAAACTATGTCGTCCTTTCTATATGACATTAAACTATAAAACCCCTCTTTTTTCTTTACTACATGACATTAAACTCCACAGTCCCCCTTACGTCCAACATGACGTTAAACTGTGATGTTCTAGCTACATGACGCTAAACTGTACAACACTCATTAGACCAACATGATGTTAAACTGTATTGTCCCTCCCACGTCCAGTAAGAGGTTAAACTGCATAACATACATACTAGCTACAAGATGCAAAATAGTATAGCACCCTTACATCCAACATGACGTTAAACTTTGAGAAAGTCTCAAATATGTCCATCATGACGTTAAACAGTGTCCCTATTGTCCTCACTACCAGACATTAAACATCATAGCCATACATCCTAGCTACATGACACTAAACTATACAAAACCCATCCTAGCTACATGATGCTAAACTATATCTCACCCGTCCTTTCTATATGACATTAAATGATACAGTCCCTCTTTTGTCCTTACTGCATGACATTAAACTGCATAGTCCCTCCCTAAGTCCTTGCTTCATTAAATTAAACTATACAGTCTTTTCTTTGTCCAACATGACATTAAACTGTGCATCGTTAGGGTTTTTTCTACCTCCTGTTTCTCACACCAAGTATGACAGACATGAGCTTAGAGTAAATTTCCACCATAACACCATCTCTAGGCCGCTAACCATGCGTATGTCCCAACACCATTTTTTTGGGTCATTTTTCTCAAGAACAACATGATCACAAATATATTCTTTAATCGATCTACATGGACTTTGATCCATGCCTACAAGGCAGGGTATGTAGGAAAACTCTGGAGGTTCAAGCACAAAACCAATCTCTTCACATTGTTTCACCTCTATCTCATACGATGTTGATTCATGAAGCCACTCCCAGAACCAATTTTTTTTACATTGCTTCACCATCGTACATGCTATATGACGTTAAACTATTATCACATTTTGTACTGTATGACAATATACTAGATCATTTTTTGACACCCTCACCAGAGAGGGAATCATTATTTACATTGATGTCCAATCATGTTATATTCCAATGACTACATGCATACATGGCAATGCCCGAACCTTTAATCTTGGGTCAAACCATCATTGCACTAAAGTCCCCTTTCACCCTTCATATTTACGAACCAAATATGTACCAAGGTTATTTCAAGAACTATGTGGGGATTTATTACCATCCTTATGGGATACATAGGAATGTTCTAGCATCCCGCGAATCTAGACCCAAGTCTTTGGGCCTAACCCCAAATATCACATTCAGTCCCTTGGCTGAAAAGTCCCCCTCTGAAAACATGAATGTGGTATGAAAACCCTGGTCTTCATTCACATTAGGTTTATAAAACACACAATGTGTATTCCTTATTATGGTCCGAGCTCAATGACCCTAAACTAAGATCTCCTACAGTCTCATCCTACATGACGTTAAACTATATTTCATGAACTACATATGGCATGATTCCCATATATATGGGATACGTAGTGAAGTCCAACACCTTAATCCAGGACCCAACCATAACATGATTATGGTTATAATTGGTCTATGTATCTCCTTCATACATTGGAAAATACTCATTTTCATGTTCCATACTCCTAACCTTAAATACTTCAAGATCTACATACCCCTTTTCTGGAATTCAGATCGAAAAAAGTCTGATACCTGAGAGTTCTTTTGCCTGACTATGCAGTAGGTGCCCTTTGACGGCCTTGCATAAACAGTATACATAACAGAACCTGTCATCCAAAAGAATCTATTATTTTACTATGTATCCAATGCCCTTTGGTAGACCTGTATAATTCAACACCCTAACAGGTTTGTTAAATAGTGTTATCTTCATTATTTGGAGGAAGAATTCTTTTGTCCTTATTTGTCTTAATGACAATATGTAGGGATCTGCAAAAATAGCCATCCTTAACATATTTATCCCATGAACTTTTTCATTATATGAATGTATTCAAGTATATGGTTTATATTTCCCTTCCCTAAATTTGGATCAGACCTTCGTAGGAGTGACATTCATCAAATTCTTTGATAATATTGATTGTAAAAATCATCTCCATATTCAAGTACCTCTTTCCATACAGCAGACTCTATGCTTTGGAAAATTTGAATCTCCATAAACATTCACTAGATTTTTATCAATAGAAAAGTAAAATTTATGAGTGTTCTTTTAACTGACTATGCAGCACATACCATTAAGAGGCCTTGCATAAGTAGTCTACATAATGAACCAGTAAGCCTAAAGATGCTATTATTTGACTATGCAGCCAATTACCTTAAGTGGCCCTGCATAATTCAACTGCCTAACTGGTTTGTTAAATATTGGTAAGTTCATTCTTGGAAAATGCATCTTCTAATGCCTTTTAGAACTTTTTTCATATTATTCCTCATATTCAACATTTATTAAGTCATAGCTCACATTTTCCCCCATACATGAATATGGTAATATGTTTTCAGATTAATTATCAAGGAATTTAGTCAATTTTAATCCATTCGGTCAAACCTATTTCGACCATAAACATTAGCATTTTAATTTCTTACATGGATGAATTTAAACTACACACAAAATACTAGGGAAATCTGAAGAAAAAAGTCAAGTCCCAGCTCCCAAAATATGCATTTTGTATGATTTAGGTAATACTGAGAAATTAAAAGATTCAATGTTTCTAGGGTTATTTATATAATCCTATATAAAATCAAACTATTCTTACTAAGCCCATTGGATTAAGTGAAACTTTTATGCTGGAAGAAAAAGAATTCAAGCATAAATAATTTAAGATGAAAGTGTTTTTCATTTATGCACAAGAGATAGAAGTACATCGACAGAATGGAGTCTCTTCTCTTTTTCAGGAATTACAAGAGGCTTTCAACATAACACTTCATTTGATTTTCGGCATCCTGAGCTTTATCAGTAATAGCCTGGAATTGATTAATTCAACAAGATACAATAAGAGATGCAGTGATACTAGCTCTTCTTCGAACCATTGTAAAAGAATGTTCTTGAGTGCTGTTTGAAAAAATATTCTACTGATCAAACAGAGACTCTGTTTCTGTCCAAGAGACTTAGAAGATGGATACATGGATTTGAGAATGGAGCATTGGAAGTAAAGATCCATTTATAGAGAGTACTATTTTCAGATATTGTTCTAATGACATCTTAGTCTTATCTCCTCCAACCAATATTGAAAAACATATCATCCCATGGGTTTTCCATTTTCATATCTATAAGGAAATGGCCTGGAGGAAAAATTTGAATTTTTACACCATTGTTGCTGCTCATAATGCATAGAATAACAAAAATATAGGGATACCAGTGCGGCTGCGTCTTGGAAGTATAGTTATTTGCATCTAGATGGTTAACTCCATGCATATGACCATGTTCATACAGAGGCAAGTAGATGCTCCATTGAAAGATAATATGATACTTCTTCATGTACTTGGAAAATCTGGAAGAGTTTTGTCGCATATTTCATAGTAATCAGGGCCGACAATGTTCATCATGTCATCAATCCCCTAGAAAGCCAGTTCATCAGCTATTCTAATTCTTCTTGGAGCCGTCTAATCTGGACAAAAGTGAAATAATTAACTCTTAAGTAAGTTGATTTTTCATAAAATTTGTGAAGAAAAGTGAAAAAATGGAAAAGGCAATAAGGCGTGAAAGTCCAATTCGGCGTGTAAGTGTAACTGTGTCGCGCAAGTGGAATGGTGTCGTGCAATTTTTGGCGGGTAGATATCACCATGCATGTCAAAATACATCTAGAGAAGCGCGACATGAACAGAAGAAATGAAACCACGAAAAACAAGTCACTTGCGTGACAGGAGCAACCTGCACGGAAAGAGTTCAGAAGCGTTCAAAGCTGGGTGCTTAGAGAGAGAATGGGGAAAATATTTATAGGCCAGGCTGCACCCCAGCATGATAAATCATGCGCGACTCACACCTGTGTGCCACTACCTGCATGCGAAAACATGGGTGCCACCCTTCCTTGGTTTTCTCCTTTACCTCAGAGTCAAATCCTCCTTCCATTAGGATCCAACTCTAAGGGGGACTTTTGTTGACACTCCTTTTCATCACAGAGTCTAATGAGTGAAGAAGGGGAATACCTTAGCATAAAGAGATTCATCCTTTGAAGTAACATAAAAAATTGAAAATGGAATGAACAAGGATTACATTAAGTAATGGATGTGCATGTTTCATCATGGTTGCGCTGGTATACTTGCGTACCATATATTTGGTGATCAAGTGACTTGCGCACCCTATTTGATTTTCACACAAGGACATCATCAGCCTATAAATACCCCTTGTGCCCCCCCCAATTCTGGGATAAAAATTTCCAAAAGTTAGATTTGAGTTCCCGGTGCCCTAGTCTCTTTTTGAAGACTTCCGAACAATTCTTAGGTAATTTCATACCTAGAATAGAAGGTCTACAGAGGGGGAACAAGGCCTACATGTTTAAATTCACCAACACTTCCGCACCTAAGGGTCTAACCCTTAAGGGAAAATGTCCACACGTGCAAGCCGCCTTATCCCTTCAAAAGAACCTATCCGCCACCCTTTTGTAAGCCTTTAGATATAATACTAAGGGCTTGAGCCAAGCCTCGCCCAAGTATTAACCTATGGGTTGACCAGAGCACATGTATATATGTGTCGTGTAAGTACACTTGCATGACCATGACTTGCATGCCCAAACAAAACCTACGCTCTTTCCTTTTGGGTGCCCCTCTTTCCTATTCAGCACTTTTCTTCAAATCCACCTCTCCTTTTCAAAATTTAGCCTTCCAAACCCTCTTCAAAGTCATTTATGACATGGTTCCTTTCTTGGATTCTTTATCAGAAAGGAATTCTGTGGAACATCTCTTATAACCTAGTGATTTACATGACTTTATGTCATAAATGTTAGAGATTTCATTCATTCAACCTCATCCTTTAAGATGAGAATATCATTAATTTGGGAATCCTTCTTAGGAGTAATCCCCAATTACCCCAAATATGGGCATATTTCATAATAGTATGAAAAAAGTTCCCTAATTTTTGGCATCCTTCATAGGAGTTATCCTCAAGTCTTAAATTACCTAACCTGGGCTTCCTTTTCAGGAGTAAGCCCCAGTCATAATTTTCTAACCTGGGCCTCCTTTTCAGGAGAAAGCCCCAGTCCAAGTTCCCTTAATATGGGCATCCTCCTTAGGAGTAAGCCCCAAATTCCAAATTCCCTTAACATGGGCCTCCTTCTCAGGAGTATGCCCCAGTTATAATTTCTCTTAACAGGTGTTAACTTCTTTTTATTTGGGCTTCCTTCTCTGGAATAAAACCCAATCACATGTCCCCTTTTAATTTGGGCATCCTCCTCAAGAGTATGCCCCATATCATTCCTTGTAACAGCATCTTTCATGGCACAAATTATTATGTTTACTGATACCTCTTGTTTCTCAAAACGAGAATGACTCACGTGATCTTAGAGTGTAAAAGTAACCACGACACATCTCTTTGGGCCATTAATCATATGTAAGCCCCACAATTCCCAACCGAAATACGTGGAATTTGATCTCTACCATTAAATTGGAGCACGTAGGAAGCTTTTCTGAGGTTCAAGACCATCACTCATTAATTTTCATCCATCCATATGACGTTAAACTATATCTTAATTCATGAACTATGAGGTTCTGATTCATTTTCTAATAAGGATACGTAGGTAGCCCATCTATGGTTAAGATCCCAACTCTGAAATAATCAATGTCCTTCTGAATGACAATAATCATCAAGTGCCCCACGGAGTGGCTTTAAAACTAGTATGGTTATAATAATGTCCACGAGATCATTATTTAATCTATTGAAGGATACCATTGACTTATAATCTCTAAAAAATACATATTATTCTCTATCTTTGAAGAACCTAAAATACAAATAAAAGATTCTATAAATCTCATATATAATAATTATTTATTTTTAGATATTAAGGAAAGCTCATGTTCATACTTGGTAGTGTAACAAGGATTCACAAACATAACATAAATCTATAAAGAGAGTCCTAGAGTAGACAATAATTCCCCCCAAAAAGGTGTGATGAGTCCGACCACCCATCCTCTCGACCAATGTAAATTATTAATCCTCATCGGTCCACAACTAATGATCACCTATCTTTGGAATGTAGGTCCAAATGGATATAGAATCATTGGATTTTTCTGGTTCTATGAATAAACCCATTAGAAACCGATTGAAAATGTTTGAACCTTAAGAAAACAAGGTCTTCCCCATTTCCAGAGGAAACAATGATGAAGGCCAAGAAGATCCAAGAGTTTATCTGCCATTAGCAAGGGAGTATGATGGTAAGAGGGTTGTCGAATAAGTTCTAGTATCTCCATGATTTCACTCTATACATCTTCCCGAATGAGTAATCATGGAAAATATTCTTAGTGGAGGTGCACCGACGTTATATTGAGTATGTTGTCACTCCATTCACTATAATGACATACATAACGGATCAAAATAAGGATGGATTGGTAGAGAGGATTGAAATGTTGGAAGGTGTTTTATTAGAGGGGAGGCTGTTGGGATTGTTAAAGGGGACGACCTTCAGCAGCAGGCCTCCAACATCATGTCCTTCTAGGTTTTGGATGAATGAGAGTAGACATCAGTTTTTCCAGTTCTGATCTCTTAGTCCTCGCTAGTTCTCCATGAGCCTAGGATTTAGATTCATTACCTGTGGTAGTAGTGGTAACCTTTATAAATAGTGCCCAGACCAATTGCAGTATAGTGGTTGTGGGCATTTTCAGAACCCACCTCAGTAGAAGTAGTTTTCGGCCATACCTATTCAGTAGTAGGAGTATTGACAACGAGCTCCCACTCCACCAAGGGAAGGAAGTGTCATAGGAGTCCAACCTCAAGGCGCTCCTCAAGGACCTCGACCATGGTGTTGTCGTTGAGGTGGCTGATAGTAGAGGGGAGGAAGATTTGGGCGTGGGTTGTTGCACACCGCAGAGGTAGCAGTTTACGTTGGGCCAGAGGTTATTTAAGGTATGATCAATTTGTTTAATACTCTTGCATGTGCCTTGTTTGATTCTGAATCTTCACACTCCTTTTTTCACCCAATCTATCTCATGGATTGGTTATATATGTAGAGATACGTTCCATTACCTAGTGTTGATAACACCAGTTTGATGTTAGACAATCCTATTTGATGTTTGTTTAAGATGTAGACTGATGTTGGGGTCACATCAGTCTAGTGAGAATCTCTTTCTTCTACAAATACAACCATACGATGTCATCCTAGGCATCAAGTAGATGTTTCTTGTGCACACTATTATCACATGGTTCTAGAGAAGGGTTTTTTCTCAGATATGTGTTCCTATCTTGTTCATTTCATCAGTCCGAGGGGTTATCAATATGGTAGCCTACATGTGGAACCCCTTTTTTCTTTGTTAGCTAAGCTGTCTGTGGAGTCAACAGACTCAGAGATGGTTGATGTTCGGGTAATTATCAATGACTTCCAGGATATCATTCCCAAAGAGGTTGTGAATTTAACCACTAGACATGATGTTGAATTTTTGATAGACCTACAACCTAGTGCCAATCTGATTTTGATGGCTCTCTACCGAATGACCCCTTTTAAGTTGTGAGAGTTACAGATTCAGGTTGGTGACCTAATAAATAATGGTTTTATCATATGAAGTTCATCACCCTGGGGTGATATAGTCTTGTTCGCAAAGAAGGAAGATAGTGGTCACTTGTTGTGCATAGAATACAAAAGATTGTATCAGGTGATAGTCAAGAACTGTTACCCCTACAAAGGATCTAAGACCTTTTTGACCAGTTGAAGGGGGCAGATTGGCTCTCCAAGATCGATATGCACTCTGTATATCACCAGTTGAGTGTGATGTATGGTAACATCCCAAATATTTCTTTCATATGCATGTACAAACACTTTGAGTTCATGTTCTTGTCGGTTTGCATTACTATTGCACCAAATGAGTTCATGGGGCAAATGAACTCTGCTTTTAATGAGTATCTGGATTGGTTGTGGTCATGTTCATCAACGAAATATGATCATCTCAAATTTTAAGGAGGATCATACCGATCATTTAAGGACTGTTTTGGAGGTCTTTTGATACCGCTAGCTCTAAGACAAGTTGTCTTTGTTAATTTTATAGACACGATAGGTACACTTCCTGGGACACGTTGTGTCCGAGAAGGGAATAGTGGTAGAACCATTAAAGGATGAAGTAATTCTTATTTGGGTAGAACAAAGGAATGTTCCAGATGTTCGTAGTTTCATGGGTCTGGAAGGATACTACCAGAGGTTAATTTTCAACTTTTATAGATTTTCAAAACATTTGAAGGACTTGACCAGAAAGGACCAGACATTCATATGGAGTGAGATGTGTGACATGTATTTCATTTATGTAAAAGGGAATATGGCAAGTGAAATGTTCTGATGTTTAGAGCTGGTGGGGTATCTTTTAATGTTTCTCTGATGATTTTGGTCTAGGCTTGGGGTGTGAATTGACGTAGAATTTTATAGTGATAAGTTATGGATATATGAAGTTATTCCCTCACTGACATCACTATTCCGCCCACGACCTGGACATTAAGTGGTTTTATTTGATATGAAGTTGTCAAGGAATTACCTAATCAGGGAATGCATCGTGGACTTCACAGATCACAAGATATTGAGGAATGTATTCTCCTAGAAAAACCACAACATGTAGCAATAGAAGTGGGTGGAGTTTCTCGAGGACTATTACTTCAAGATCTCCAACACCTCAGTAAAGGGTAAGGTAATGTTTTATTCCTTTATTATAATTTCATAGAATGATGTTGTTAAAGAGTAAGCATATTCATAGAAATAAATAGAGGAAATTGATTCTTTACATCTGGTATGAGAGTGGAGGATGGTAGAGGTTGTCTGTTTTAGATGTAGACTTCACTAGTATGGCAGGTAGAGGAGTCTTAATGGGTATAATCAGAGGCTAAAGTGATGTGTAATCGTGTTAGCCAGGGTGATTCTCCAAAAGGATGGTCAGAATCAGATGCTTTTCTGCATGAATTTGTGTTTCTCAGAGATGATGCATGAAGGATTTCTCAATGAGTTTAAAAATTCACCCATGGTTGTACACTGATGTGTTTACAAGATGTATTGGGGCTTGATTGGTCAGTTTTGGTGTCCTTGAGTGAAGTGGGTAGTGGTAGTGTTTGTGGCAAAGTGCCATGTGTGTCAGTAGTTGAAGGTTGAACACTATGTTCCATGATGTCTATTATATCCCTTAGATGTTTCCGAGCAGAAGTGGGATGACATATCAATGGATTTAATCAGAGGAATACCCATGTCTAAGAGAGGAATTTATTCCATCTTGGTAGTGGTGGACCGATTGAGAAAATCAGCTCACTACGTAGTGATTAAGAAGCCGAGCATAGTAGATACCTTATCACAGAAGTACGTGGATGAAGCTGTGCTGCAACATGAAATTCCCAGAACCATCATTTTAGATCGGGATAAACTCATTACATCACGTGTTTTTGGGGGTTATAGTGTGATTTTGGCACCCAATTATTCCTTATCACTGGTTTCAACCCTCAGATTGATGGGATGTCATATAAGACCATCCAGATGATAGAGGATATACAATGAGTGTGTTTCCTATACTTCCTAGGATCATAGTTACGACACTCTCCTCCAGAAGATTTTTCCTACAATAATAGATATCACTCTACAATTTTCATGTCACTGTTCGAAGCCTTGTATGGAAGACAATGTTGTTCACCTGTATTCTAGATATAGGTTGGGGAGGTAGGTGTTCTTTCCCTAGAGGTGGTGAAAATCACAACAGAGAAGGTTCAACTTGTGCATGAAAGGATGAAGGTGGCTTAGGACCGGTAGAGATTGTATGTCAACCATAGGAGGAGAACCCTGTAGTCTGAGGTTGGAGAACTTCTGTTCTTAATGGTCTCCCCTCTATGTGGATAGTAGAGTCTTGGTAGGGGGTGTAAGATTTCTCCCAGGTTCATCAGACCCTTAGATGTGTTGGGATGAGTCGAAATGGTGGTATATCAACTTGAATTACCTTTTCAAATAGAGAGGATCCAGGAAGTATTGCATGTATCTCATATATGTTGGTATCTACATGATTAATCTCATAACCTTAACTACCGATAGTTGGATATCAAGGATGATGTGACATTCGTGGGGAAACCAGTGAGAATCAAGGATCGTAAGGAGAACACGCTTCGTGGATGGAGCATTCCCTTAGTTAATGTGTTGTGGAGGCATGGTCACCTCAAGGAGAGTACATAAGTATGGAAGGAACATATCTATTCCTGATACAAAGATCTATTTTGAGTTGATGTTATAAGTTTTCATTGATATTTTACCTTTTTTTCTTGGTTGTGAAGTAATGTTAGACCTTGTTAACATAGAGATGGGTTGTTTCCTTTCTCTTTGATTGTGCATGAAAAGTCATGACTTTGGGGAGGGGAGGACCTGATCCATAACCAAGATGCATTAATGGGGATGTAATTAAACTTGTGCAGGAGAGTTAGTGCTGTAAAAAGATTATATCATCTTGACATGGAAGAAAGAGCACCCTAACCCATGTCTCTCGACGGTGTGACTTTTTATAGTGGTGTGGTTACTTGGGGGAGAGGAGGGGTTGTGTTCACACAATTTTCCGGAGATATATTTGAGCGGGTGTTTTTTGATGTTGAGGTTTTATTCTCTCTTTGAACATCTTTATGGTGGTTTTCCCTAATAGGTTTCTTACGAGGTGGTTGTTCAGACCCATCTCGTTCCTTTAGGATTACTCTTGAATTCACGAGGATAAGAATAGTTTGAGAGGTATCTTATGTTTTAGCCTAGACCATTCTGGTCCTTTACTTTTCCAAATTCTAGTGTTTTAGGTATCGTGCAGACCATTTGTGCCTCATTGATGAGTTTTCCCAAATTCATGTTGAACAAATGGTGGCTCTGATGGGAATTAGTAGCATAGATGGGTGTCGTATGCACTGAGAGGAATCAGTGGCACTAATGGGACTTTAGTGGAACTAACTGGAATCGGTGCTAGAGAGACGGTGCAAGGAAAACAGAGCCATGGTGAAGGTTTCAGGGCGATGGTACCAGGGTGATGGTGACTCACCGATTGATGATTCATTTTCAATTTCTCCCGTCCCCTCCATCGCTCTAATAACATATGTAAAATTAGTTTAACTCCCCTTTAAAAACATTTTAGACCCTTAAAAGATGTTTTAAACCCCCGAGAGTTAGGAGACCCTTGAGTTACCAAAACATGTGGATTTTTACACCCTTTTCTACATTTTCTAGCCTCCAGTGTTTTCCAATTTTACCCTTGTTACATATTTTTCTCCATTTAAAGAAAATCTATGAACTCACAGCTGTTATCTTTACCATTTTTGAGGATAATTTTTAAATATGATTTAATCCCAACATGGAAAACCACTGAGCCACATGGTCATGACACAATCTGAATTTTATGTACTTTAAAATGGTCTCCCGAATTTTAGGATATGGCATCTTCTTAAACCAAGATCTTCTCTTCATTATTAATTTTTGTTTCTCTTAGTGCACCTCGAGGCTTCCTTCGAAGACGAATCGTGCACCCGTGATGGATATATTCTGGCTCAGCCTTGGATTTTTTTTCTTGCAAGTCGTGTCATCCCCAATTCTTAGTGCAAATATAAAACATCAATACATGATGATCCAAGTAAGATTTTTTCCTTAGTCTCCCTTTATTGAGAATCATGCAGGGTGGGTATGATGATGTTCCCTTAGGACGTAGAAAAAATAGACTTTAATAATGATAATAAACAGATAGTTACGGAATTAATGGACGTGGAAGTAGATGATGTTGATGTGTTATACCATTATTTTTATTTTTTGAATTGTATGTAAGAATTTCCATTGAAAGTTATGGCTATTGGATGTCCTTTATTTTGCACCAATAATGCTCTGTTTTTTGGATAATACTGTGGTTGAATGACTATAACATTGAAACTAGTTAATCGTGTAAAAATGGTTGATTAAATGGATGCTCGATGAATAAGAATCCTCATTTGATCACCCTGGTTAACCAAAAGGAAAAAAAGAACTTAATGAATAGTTCTGGATAAATCTAAAAAACTACTTTTCTCTACTCTGGTGATATTCATGTTGTTTTGTTTATTATTTTTGGGTTGACATGGATGGGAATGGAATCTATGGACGAGAAGCTATTAGTTTTTTAATCTATGGTTGTGTGGATATAGTATGTTTTGGATTGGGTTGGATCCATTACATCGAGGGATTTCATGGATCTATTTTGATTTTGTTACTTATGAGAAAACCGGGAGTGACTGCTTAAATGCTTGCTTGAATTTTTTTCTTCCAATTGTTGTTTTTTCTTATGGTTATGCATATTAGTTTTTTAATAGTGAAGGAATATTTAAATGGAACCACATTAACAAGATAAAAAATAATTAGTATGTTATGATATATTTTATTGAAATGGGTTGTGCTCCGATTGTGGTTGTTGTGTACTTATTAATATAGGATTAGTCTCAAGAGTGGTTGTTTATAGGTTGGTTGTTGGTTTGAGGATCCTTATGTTGAGTTTAGGTCTTTATAACCAATATGTATAAAATTTACTTCATGTTTTTCTTATACGTACCCCAACCATGTTGATAATGTCATGCTGAACACCCCCATTTCATGGGGAGGGCGTTTTCCCAACATTTCTTTGAGTGGATAGTTATTAGTTCTATTATGATCCACCTCCTAAGTAGACCAAGACTCTTCCGGAAGGTTGTGATGGGTTATGATTCATTATGGACCAAGACTCTTCAGGAAGCGTGTGTTGTGGTGGTTGTCCTTGGTGTGTGAGGGAACGTTTGTTTTCCTAGTGTCTTTAGGATGAGTCCCAAGTGTCTTTGGGTATGGAAGAGGTTGTTCTGGACCATGTTTATTTAGGCATGGTAGTGGTTGTTCTGGCCCAGGTGTCTTCGGGTGTGTTGGTGTTGTTGTGGACCAAGTGTCTGTAGGCATCATTATTTGTGGTTGTGGTGGCACATGTGTATATAGGTGGGATGCATGATTGTGGTGGACCATGACGTTGTTGTTGTGGAGAAAGGGGGTCTTTAGTGGAACTTGTCGGGGTGGTCTGATGCGTAGGATGTTCTAAATGACTAGTGGGAAATTGGTGTTGGGTACCCAAGTATTAATGTGATATTACTATTACATTACCGAACTTGTCTTAATTGGGGAGTGTTCCTTGATGAGTCTGGGTGGATAGTTTCCTTTCTAATAGTTTTAGTTATCTCATTTTCTCACAGGGTATTAGAATTTCTATGCACATCTGAATTATAGCTTTTGGTTACCCTACTATGTATTGTTTTATACTCACCCTATGTGTATAAATTGCATTCAGGTTTATAGGGGGACTTTTAGGAGGATGTTGGACCTTACTAGCTCAGACTTCATGAAAGTTGTTGTTGATGCTTTTGTTTTCTTTTGGTTCTTCCTCTCAGAGTTTCTCTTGTACATTGTATCAGTTTTTTTTGAACATGCATATGTGGATGGATTTTTTGATTTTCTTTTACTTTCAGGTTTTGAAGTTTTTTGGGATTTACATATTATCTAAAAATAATATTATATAAAAAGGGTAATGTCTTCCATATAATGTGTGATAATATACACTTGGTCATATTTTTTACTCTAATTCCTATTGATTGCGGGACTCGGGGGTCATTATATCTCTTCAACTTGAAGACGGAAAGGTCTAGTAGTTTTTTATCCCTTCCCTCATCTTAGAGAAGGTGGGTTATCATAGCAAAACTTATTACCAACAACCTATTCTTTTCTATACTAGTATATTGTATCCAAATATTATGGAAAAGTTGAAAATAAAACGTCTCTGATACCAATTTGTAACATCCCAGATCTGGGTGTCTCTCAAAGGTGCCCCATACCAGGATGGACACATGGCCTCAAACACATTTCCACAAATTCCAATGGCTGTGAACTAGCAGCTAGGGCCCAGGGTGTGATATTGGGGAAACAATTTAAACATTGGAAGAGTAAACACAGTAGAAAATAAATATTTACAATAGAAGAATTAATAATATCAATTAAGAATAATCTATAAAAGAATGAATGTAAATCCAATATAAGACACATTATATATATATATTTATATATATGATGCGTGAAATATGCATTTATGAAAACATCCAAAAATGTCTCAATACTAGAAATCAATACAGATTTGGAAGTAAAAAAGAAACAATTAAACTCTAATGGTATCACAAGCCTCAACATGGCCTCATGCTCTCTTTCTCTAACAATAATCAGGTACCTGATGAAGAAGGGATATTACCTTTATCTATACATGAAATCATATAATATGTTTGGCTATAAAATCATCCCTCATAGGTTGTGAGAAGAATCCCAATATGAAACCATCAAAAATATCTATGTCTAACTATCAGGGAATATAAGTAGCAGAAAATTTTCAAAAATTAAGTAATAAACTAGGAAATACTCAAAAGCAAACAATCATATAGTTTTCAATTTCATTCAATTTCATTTATTATTATATTTATCGAATCATGAAATCCAATGGATCTATCCTAAGATTTGCATCTCATTTATAAGTAACAAAACATATGTCTTAGAAGACCATATAAAAAAAACTAGTAAGATAGAATCCAAGATTATGATTTGGCATGGAAGATGGTTCACAATCATTCAATTATTCAATAACAACTCTTTTGTAAAGTTCTTCCAGCCTAATCTACCTGGTCTAAAATAAAGAAATAATTTATTAATGACCCTCTAGGAAATCCTTCACTGTCTATCCCATTTGGTATAATAAACTATCAACCAATTATAAAACACCACCTGGGAAAGCTTCCATAGTCTAAACCCATTGTTCTATGACTTCCTGGATGCTCTCATGGTCAATACCATTGGGTCACATAAAAGTAAAACATATATAAAGGGAACTCCCTTAAGAATTTCTCAAAGTGAATTTCCCATTGGCCAAAGTTTTAAAATTAATATCACATTCATCTCATATAATCATCAACTTCCTCCTAATATAGCGAGGCATGGAAAAAAGGCAAGCCTAATGGAAATTCTAAACCAAACAATCATAAACAAACA
Organism: Viscum album; assembly: GCA_963277665.1. NCBI lineage: Eukaryota > Viridiplantae > Streptophyta > Magnoliopsida > Santalales > Viscaceae > Viscum > Viscum album. The sequence continues at coordinate 1,888,887,847 of OY728143.1, read as the reverse complement.
ATCAAGGTAAAAGAACCCATGGGAGTCCCAGAAAAAGGTATATAAACATACACATAACAATATACCCTTTATCAATTAAATAAACCATGGAAGGTGATAAATAAGGTTAAATTCCATATAATGAAATACCAAAAATGTGGGTATGAGGATCTTCAAGAATATATAATTCAATGAAACACATCAAAAGGAAAAAACCAACTACGTCAATGTCGTACGATCGATATAATTGAATTTCATCCTGTGAAACGTCCTAAGTTGGTATAGAACTATAAAATGTTGAAACCAGTCAACCTTGAATAACACATAAGAGAGGATGAATCAGGAATCAATTCTCTACAGGATTTAAGAACTCTCCGGTGGGATTCTAATCCACCCAACGGTGTCTCAATCAGAGCACATGATGATAATCAGGGGTTATATGTTTTTTCATTATTCCAAAGCACTCTAGTATAAAACTGAGAAAGAATAAGATGGTTCCTCACATGAGACATAACCCCCTTATGATATATCAAATAAAAATAAAACTACATGGCATGTTAATTAAATGTACAATCCATGTAGTAGCCTTAACCTGCCCCCCGACTTAAGCGGTGTATCAAGATACCACACAAACATGTTCTATATAGTTACACATCTAGCACGTAGTTGTACACAACATGCTAGGTACATGGAATGTACTCAAGAAGTACACGACGTGTACTTAGGAAATCCCTTTTTCTTCCATTTCTTCGAAATAACCCAAAAACAAGATCAGTACATGAAATGAATATCTAGGTTCATATAAATATTTTTTTGTATAATTATTTTTGAAAAGAATATATATTGGGAGGATTTTGTTTTAAAATACCCACTTAGTGAAAATATAGTGATTTCATCATCTAATCCTCTTATGAAGTAATCTTATCTACTTGATATAATTCAAAGGAGTATATTTCTAAAAAAGTGCTCTAGAAGAAATTTCCTTTATAAACACATATGATTATGAGAAATATTATTTGTTCCAATTGAAATCAAGGAGCTCATCATAAAAAGAGTCCTTTATTCATTGAATTTTATAGTTCCCATTTAAGATATTACATTCTTGTCCGACACATCACTTCCAACATCCAATAAAAAATGACTAAAAATGTTTTTCTTCCATACAATAAATAATTCATGGATTCCCACATACTCATAATTAATTCAATTCTTTTTGAATCCATATAATTCTCATTTTACTTACTTCAACTAAGTAATTATATACCATTTCCCTGCCTGAATTCAATTATACCATGGATTTTTTCCTCCATGTAGTTGTTTTATGGTCCCCTACATCTTCCCAAAACATTCATGGAACTGTTTTATTCTTCCATGATATTTATTCCTCTACTTAGTTTTTTTAAAGCTTATCCTTTATGTATACATTTTCATGAACATACTAAAAAATCTATAAACACTTCATTTATTTATAAATGTTTCAATATTCATAATTATGAAACATTTTGGACATTATTTGTTAACAAAATGAAACCCAAAACTCCAAAAATAAATATAAGATATATTATCTAACAATAATCCCCTAACATAATCTTCTTATTTTTCATAAGCTATTAATTAACTCATAGAAATAACAAATATATATTCAAAAATAACCTTCCCCTTGTAGTGATTTATCTCATCATCAACTTCTTCATCAACGGATAGGAATGGATCATTCATGTTTTCACTAGGAAAATAATGTTATTTGATAGAAAATATATATAGTGAGAATTCAAGTATATTTTAATGAAAAGAATTATCTAATACCTTTAAAACATCCACTAATATAACTTTATAATCATTATGTTTCAAAGATATTTATTCATAATAAAATAACATCTCCTTTGGGGTGGTCATTTATATAAGGCACCAACCTTAAACCTTACTTAATATTTAGTTATTAAAAGATTACACATTGAGGATCTTTTTGGGTTTAGATTTGTAGAGAATTAGATCATAAAACTTGCATTACATTCCACATATAAACAAAGTGGTTACATAAATATATTATTCTTCATTCCCATCAATGGAAACATATTTAAAATAAAACATGTATTCTTTCTTGACACTTTCTTGACACTATCATCATATCATGTACCTTTCCCTTGAACTGTGAAAAACATTTCAAAAAAACTTGGGATGAGCATAAAAAGCTCAGTAAGGGATATAAAAATATGGAAAGGAAGCATGGGTACATATATACATAAGAATGAGAACATACTTTACCCATAAAACATAAGCACTTTAACATACCTCATCAAATCATGAAAAAATCATACAAATCATAAGACATAAAGGTAACTTGAGGCATTCATAACATTCTTACGTAGGGAGTAACCCCCTTGGTTACGTTTAGAATACCCATCACAATATATTCCCTAAATCTCTTCGGAGAAACCTTAACGTTTCACTCCTTTGCGTTACCCAATGCATTGGAGAGCTATATCGGGCTCACCCGCCCTTAGTTTATCATGGAACCACCCATATTCATAATAATTCCCACGAACCTCAACATAATCGTATCACATAAAACATGAATAAAGGAAACATAACAGTTCCACCGTTCAATCACAAGATATAAATAGAACACATTGATATAAAAATATCATGAAAACCATTTTAAATACCAAAATAAAATAAAATTAAAAAATGGTATTTATTTTTCTTTTAAAAAGAAGGTACGGCTTGTAGAGGAAGCCGAAACCCAAATAACGGTCACGACGACAGAGAAGTCGTTGTCGCCGCATACGTACGACAAAAACATTCCCTTTTGTCGTTTTTTGAAACTCTTCGTATAAAAAATATTCCTTTTGGATAAAAGTAAAAGTCAAAGGGGTTTATACACCATATAAAAGAATGTTGTGTATAAAATAAAATATGCCTCAGTGAAAGGAGATTGAGACGAAGTCCCACAACTCGGGTCCGACATGACTCATTCGTTTTTTAATGTCCTGAATAATAAACATGAGTTAATTTATTCTTTCTTAAGAACCTTTTTCAAGTTCATTATTCCTTTTATATCAGTTATTTCCATGTCATGAACATTATGTAATTATTTAAGTTAATAACGGTCGTTTTAACGATCATTGGTACTTGAGTCAAAATAAACCCTTTATAATTACAAGTTGTTCATATATCCATTATATACAGAATTATAATCATGATTTATATATCATATATATCATATATATCCATTATATACGTGCATTTATAATATTACATAATCATTTAGAGGTAATAAATGAAATGCACCGTTCATGGAGACAGTGAGCCGTACGTACGCATGAATGCTACTTTCATTTCTATTTTGTATTTTTTTATGGAATGGAATCATAATTATATAAAGATATATTATAATTACAGTATAATATCATATATAATACCATTAATTAAATCCTTTATACGTCCCACATATGGCATTAACGAAATCAAATCACTTTCAGGGGGCGGTAGTCCGCACTTCCTTAAATGAAGATATCGCGTTTACCCATAATGGAAACCATAAAGGTATGCCCAAAATGAAAAATACAGAAGATTAAGGAAAACATAAACATATTATATATCAAATATAAATATAGTGACATCTTAATGGACACCTTTGAAGGTGTTAAAGGAATGTTGAACAATCATCGTTTCGGGAGGCATAAATTCACCATCCACGGAAACAGTATGTTCTTTAACCATTACATGTAGGTGTGTGCAAGTGTAGCTTGAATCCTTTTTATAACAACATCCTATTATATTTAATATACTAGAGTTTTTAGAAAAGAAATAAAAGATTTTAGGGGGTTGGAGAAGCATAATAAAACAAAAGGACTCAAGTGAAGACATTACCTTAAAATCGGATAACTCCCTTTGGTTTCTGCTCAAAGGCTTCCTTGGGAAGACTTATGCCCAATGTGAGGCTTCAAGTAGTAATAGAGGGAAGTGGAAAGACAAAATGAGTAGGGTTTGGATGATCCAAAGGCTTTGGATGTGTGGGTAAGGAGGTAGAGGTGGGGGCCTTTTATAAGAGAAGAGGAGGGGCACTCTAGGAAAGTAATGAAATATTACTTTATTTGAAAATATGTTTCTGATTTAGAAGGTCCCACATTGATATAATTCGAGTATAAGGTGATAATGGTTCGAAATATACCCACCCAATAGGTTTTGATCATGTGTAGGTCATAGATTTTACATTATCTTCTTATTTTATTTAAATCCTTTATTAATGAGGTAATCGATGCATCATCATGATGTCACACATAATTTAATTTATTTAAAGTATAAAAATTATAAATAAAATACTATGATGCAGGAAATCGTTTTATCGTTCCAATGAATATTTATTGTCAAATATCTGACTTGTATAACCCCATTTAAAAATTGTTTTCGTAAAACATATTATGTTTGTGTCATTTTTACTTTTTCATTAAATAAAAAGTTATTTATGTCATTTCCCAACCAATGTGGCTCCATGGGGTCCCCAAGTTGACCCATGGATTGTCTTGGTCGGCCATGACACATACAATGAGGTTAGGACATGTGTCAAGCTCATCTCATACTACTAAAACATTATTTTTACCTTAAACTACACTAATTACCACTAATCGCGATTAAAAACATAAAATTTACTATTCAACAAAAAATTATTTTAATCTCATTGAACCAAATTTTACTTCTTAATGAAAACCATGTATGTTGGATTTTTGAAAATAAAATCACATAGGTGGTAAAATTTCATTTAAACGAAAAATCAGTTTCTTTAACTACAACTTAGTGGATTCACTATTCATTATAAATTGATGTTTTTCAGAATGATACCAAAACATCACCCTAAGCTATATTTTAAATTATGAATTCAAAAATGATGTCTATTTTACAACATTCAAATTATATAAGTTACATTAATTAATTTGATAATTAATTCCCGTTGTCATGACAAATAGCGGGTTTTTTTGAAACAATATCAATGAAAAGTTTGGCATTAGTTTATGACCAATTTCAAAGTGAAATTAATCATAATGACCGCCATTGGATGAAATGGTAAAAATATATTCAGATTACACTTTAATACCAATTATAAATATAATCTAACCATATAATTAAATTAAATGAAAAAGCAGTTTTGATGTAAAATGCAGTATTTTTCACTATTCATTATAAAATGAACATTGTCATAAAAATACAAAAAATTTATCCAATGTAAATTTCAATGGCCCAATCATAATAAATATGTTTATTTTGACAAATATAGATTATAAAATTGTCAAAAGTTTGATTTAAAAAGGGTTTTCCATCAAAAGGCAGTAAAACAATCTTTTTAGAATATTAGTGTATACCATGCTTAAGATTGGATTTTTTTTCATTTTATGACTCTAAAACACTATCTAATTCATTAATATACATAGATAAAAATATCTACTATTCATTACTTACATGTGATGTTACATCCTTCCCCCCTTTAGAAAATTGCATCCCCACAATTTATTTACTTATCAAATAAATAGGGGTACTTATCCCTCATTGCATTTTCAGAATCACATGTTGCCTCTTCCATCATGTGGTTTTTCCACAAAACCTTTACCTGATTAATCACCTTATTCTGTAACACATGCTCTCTGTGGTCAAAAATCTGGACCGGTTGTTCCTTATAAGATAGGTTCTCTTCCAGCTGAAATACCTCTGGACTCAAAACATGAGATGGATTCGGCATGTACTTCCTTAACATTGAAACATGAAAAACATTGTGTACCTGAGATAAACTCGGAGGTAAAGCCAATCGGTAACCAACTGATCCAACTCTCTCCAGAATTTCATATGGTCCAATGAACCTTGGACTCAACTTTCCTTTCTTACTAAATCGCATCACACTTTTCCATGGTGAGACTTTGAAAAAAAACCTGATCACCTACCTCGAAAGATAGATCCTTCCTCCGGTTATCCGCATAACTCTTCTGCCTGCTTTGAGCTGTTCTCATGTGTTTCTGTATCAGCTGACCTTTTTCTGCCAACTCTTCTACCAAATCTGGTCCCATTAATTTCCTTTCACCCACTTCATCCCAGAAATCTAGAGTTCGACACCGCTTCCCGTATAATGCCTGAAATGGTGCCATCTGTATAATATAATGAAATCTGTTATTATATGAAAATTCAACAAAAGAAAGATGTTGGTCCCAACTTCCCTGATAATCCATCGAACAAGCTCATAGCATATCCTCCAAGGTCTGAATTTCTCATTCCGACTGCCCATCTGATTGAGGATGAAAAGCTGTACTAAAATTTAATTCAGTACCCAATGACTTCTGAAGGTCTTTCCAAAAGTTAGAAGTGAACCTAGGATCACGGTCAGATACAATGGAGAGGGGAACTCCATGTAACCTGACTATCTCTTTAAGATACAAACGGGAAAGTTGATCTAGGGAAAAATTATCTCGTATAGAAAGGAAATGAGCAGACTTGGTCAAGTGGTCAATAATAACCCAGATTTCATTATTACCTCGAGGTGTCTTCGGCAATCCCACAACAAAGTCCATGGATATATTCTCCTATTTCCACTATGGAACTGGTAGAGGCTGAAGCATCCCTTTCTGTAACTGCCGCTCTACTTTAATATGCTGACAAGTCAAACACTTCACAGTAAAATCAGCAATATCTCTTTTCATTCCATCCCACCAGTAATACTACCTAAGATCTCTATACATCTTAGTACTGCCTGGATGAACTGAAAACGGAGAACTATGAGCTTCACATAACAACTCTCTCTTCAACTGTGAATCACAAGGCACACACAATCTCTTCCCAAATCTCAAAACGCTATCATTATCAATGTTGAATTCAGGCAACTTACCTTTCTGAACCAGCTCTACCTTTTTCTGCAACTCACTGTATTACTTCTGTGCTTGTTTGATTATATCTGATAGAGATGATCCCACTGATACCTAAAACAAAACAGAAGAACTTTCTACACCAACAACATCTATGCCAATGTTCATCAAATCCTCAACTAAAGGATCACCTTCCAAATGCAACATTGTTAATGAAGCATTATTTTTTCGACTCAAAGCATTAGCCACTTTATTTACTTTTCCCGGATGGTAATGAATTGTAAAATCATAATCCTTGAATAATTCTAGACATCTCCTTTGTCTCATATTCAATTCTTTCTGAGTGAATATATAATTTAACTTTTGTTATCAGTATATATTTCACACTTTACTCCATACAAATGATGCCTCCAAATTTTTAACACGCAAACAACAGCAGCTAATTCCAAATCATGTGTAGGGTAATTTACATCATGAGTTTTCAACTGTCATGAAGCATAAGCAATTACCTGATCATTCTGCATTAGGACACAACCAAGTCCTTTCAATGAAGCATCACTGTAGATAACAAACTCCCCATTCCTAGAAGGTGGTGCCAAAATTGGAGCATTCACCAATCTTCTTTTCAATTCCTGAAAGCAATCATCACATTCTTTTGTCCAGACAAACTTAACACCCTTCTGAGTTAGCTTAGTCATTGTCCTAGATAATCGTGAAAAATTTCTAACAAACCTTCGGTAATATCCTTCCCAACCAAGGAAGCTACGGATCTCGGTTACATGTGTGGTTCTTGGCCATTCTTCCACAAACTTTGTTTTTGCAGGATCAACAGTTATCCCATATTTAGAAACAATGTGACCAAGGAAAGAAATTTGTTATAACCAAAACTCACACTTGCTGAATTTTCCATACAGATTATTTTCTTTTAAGGTTAGCAAGATAACCCTTAAATGTCTTTCATGCTCCTCTTTACTTTTAGAAAACACCAAAATATCATCAATGAAAACCACCAAAAACTTATCCAAGAACTCATGGAAAATTCTATTCATTAAGTCCATGAATACAGCAGGTGCATTGGTTAGCCCAAAAGGCATTAATACAATTTCATAATGGCCATATCTTGTACGGAACGCGGTCTTTAGAATATCTGCCTCCTTTACCTTCAGCTGATGGTACCCCGATATCAGGTCAATCTTTGAAAAAAACTGAGCTCCCTGGAGCTGATCAAACAAATCATCGATATGAGGCAAAGGATATTTGTTCTTAACAGTGATGTTATTCAAGGCTCTATAATCAATGCAAAGTCTCATAGAACCATCTTTCTTTTTAACAAATAAAACAGGAGCACCCCATGGTGACGTGCTAGGTCGAATGAAACCTTTCTATAATAAATCTTGCAACTGCTCCTTCAACTCTAAAAGTTCAATTTGAGCCATTCGATAAGGGGGTTTTGAAATTGTCTTAGCATCAGGAACTAAGTCAACAGTAAACTCAACTTCCCGATCTGGTATTATTCAAGGCAAATCATCAGGAAAAACATCAGGATACTAATTTACCACTGGGACATCATTAATCTAAACAGTTCCATTATTTTCAACGATGTGTGTAAGGTAACATTCATTTCCATCTTTTACAAATTTCTTGGCATCTTGATAAGTTATCAACAGTAAGGGTTCATTCTTGTACACAAACTGAAAGTCTTTCTGAAAAGAAACTTCTTTAGCTCTACATTCAATATTAGAATGGTAAATAGAGAGCCAATCCATACCCAGGATAACATCAAACTCTACTAGAGGTAGAACAATAAGGATTGAAAGTAGGTTCTTTCCACTGATAAGGATAGGAAGATTCTTATAAATTCTTTTTGCCTCAACATTCCCCCAGATGTTTTTACCACAGGTTCAGGAGTCATTTCTTGAGATGGTATTCTCATTTTACTAGAAAAGGTTTCAGAGATGAATGAATGTGTAGACCTTGAATCAAACAACACACTGGAATAATCTGAAAAAACAAACAAAGTACCTAATACAACTTCATTTGATGGCCCGACATCTGCTGAAGTAGTTTCAAAGGATTTCACCACCCCTTTCTGCTTATAGACTAACTTCTTCCCATCACTCAAGCTCTTTGTCGGACACTCATTTGCATAGTGACCCATATCATTGCACTTATAACATTTCACTAACTGTAAATAAAATTTGGTCTTACCATCAACCAGATCGTTTTCAGTGCAATCACGAGCCTTATGTCCCATCTTACCACATCGGTAGCACTTTCCAGAATTCAGAAGACATTCCCTAGCATGCCTTTTGCCACATTTATCACAAACTGGAAACTTAGTTTTATTACCGTCAGACTTTTTTGAAGAATTCTTACCTTTCTCCTGACACCTCAGTCTCTTCTCCTGTTGGTTGTTATAGAACACTTGATCATCGGTAAACTCCATTTCCACCTTCTCAGCACATCGAACAAGCTTTTCTTAACTTTCAAACTCACGAGAAGCTAATTCCCTTCGATATTTTGGCTTTAATCCTGAGTAAAAACAATTGATTTTACTATCAAGGTCTCGGATAAAATTTGGAGCATACCTTTCCAATCGAGTGAACCTTTCTTCATAGGCAGCCACTGAGTCTTCCTCTTTCCTCAATTCCAAGAATTGTTTTTACATACTAAGTCGAACAACATTAGGATAATACTTTCAAGAAACATACCTTTGAATTCATCCCAGTCGAGAGCATCAATCTCATCAGCATCCCTGATATTCTTAACCATCGACCACCACTGATCTGCTTCACACTCCAAACGATAAATAGAAAGATTAACCTTTTAATTGTCTGAACACCCCATGACATCGAAAATCTTCTCCAGTGCTTTAATCCACCCTTCAGCTAACATAGGGTCAGATGATCCTATGAATGATGGGGGATGTTGCCTCATGAAATGTTCCACCACTGACATGTTCCTCTACAATTGATCTGGCTGATCTTGTGCATGGATACCACCACCATTTATCTCTTGAGTCAACTGCTCCATTACTGCAACAAACAATTCTGTTCCAATTCCAACCATCTCCGGATGCTGATTCAGAAGGTTATTTCCTTATTTATGCCTTCCTAGCACTGCTTCCCTGTTTCCTCTGCGGAAAACCATTCGGAACAAACATGTCTTAGATGAAGCAACATGGTAATCTTCAAATGCTATATAATTTAAAAAAAATATATTTTTTGATAATCATTTAATAGAATTCTAACTCCTAAAGTTATCTAAATCGACCTTTGATACCAACTATAAGGCCCCAACCTTAAACCTTACTTAATCTTGAGTTATTACAAGATTACACATTGAGGATCTTTTTGGGTTTAGAGTTTTAGAGAATTAGCTCATACAACTTGCATTACATTCCACAGTTAAACAAAGTGGTTACAAAAAGATATTATTATTCATTCCCATCAATGGAAACATATTTAAAATAAAACATGGATTCTTTCTTGACACATCATTGACACTATCATCATATCATGTACCTTTCCCTTGACCTGTGAAAAACATTTCAAAAAAACATGGGATGAGCATAAAAAGCTCAGTAAGGGATATAAAAATATGGAAAGGAAGCATGGGTACATATATACATTAGAATGAGATCATACATTACCTATAAAACATAAGCACTTTAACATACCTCATCAAATAATTAATAAATCATATAAATTATAAGACATAAAGGTAACTTGAGGCATTCATAACATTCTTACGTAGGGAGTAACACTCTTGGTTACGTTTGGAATACCCATCACAGTATATTACCTAAATCTCTTCGGAGAAACCTTATCGTTTCACTCCTTCGCGTTACCCAATGCATTGGAGAGCTACATCAGGCTCACCCACCCTTAGTTTTTCACGGAACCACCCGTCTTCATAATAATTCCCAAGAACCTCAACATAATCATATCACATAAAACATGCATAAAGGAAACATAACATTTCCACCTTTCAATCACAAGATATTAATACAACACATTGATATAAAAACATCATGAAAACCATTTTCAATACCAAAATAAAATAAAAGTAAAACATGGTATTTATTTTTCTTTTAAAAAGAAGGTATGGATTGTAGAGGAAGCCGAAACCCAAATAACAGTCACGGCGGTGGAGAAGTCGTTGTCCCCGCATACGTACGACAAAAACATTCCCTTTTGTCATTTTGTAAAATGCATCATATAAAAAATATTTCTTTTGGATAAACATAAAAGTAAAAGGGGGTTATACACCGTATAAAAGAAAGTTGTGTATAAAATAAAATATGCCTCAATGAAAGGAGATTGAGACGAAGTCCCATACCTCGAGTCCGACTTGACTCGTTCGTTCTTCAATGTCCTAAATAATAAACTTGAGTTAATTTATTCCTTCTTAAGAACCTTTTTCAAGTTCATTATTCCTTTTATATCACTTATTGCCTTTTCATGAACACTATTTAATAATTTATGTTAATAACGGTCGTTTTAACGATCATTGGTACTTGAGTCCAAATAATCCCTTTATAATTACAAGTTGTTCATGTATCCATTATATACAGAATTATAATCATGATGTATATATCATATATATCATATATATCCAGTATATATGTGCATTTATAATATTACATAATCATTTAGAGGTAAGAAATGAAATGCATCGTTCATGGGGACGGTAAGCCTTACGTACGCATGAACGCTACTTTCATTTCTATTTCGTATTTTTTTATGGAATGGAATCATAATTATATAAAGATATATTATAATTCCAGTATAATATCATATATAATACCATTAATTAAATCCTTTATACGTCCCACATATGGCATTAACGAAATCAAATCACTTTGAGGGGGCGGTAGTTCGTACTTCCTTAAATGAAGATATCACATTTACCCATAATGGAAACCATAAAGGAATGCCCAAAATGAAAAATACAGAAGCATAAGGAAAACATAAACATATTATATATCATATATAAATATAATGACATCTTAAAGGACACCTTTGAAGGTGTTAAAGGAATGTTGAACAATCATCGTTTCGATAGGCATAAATTCACCATCCATGGAAACTGTATGTTCTTTAACCATTAGATGTAGGTGTGTGAAATTGTATCTTGAATACTTATTATAACAACATCCTATTATATTGAATATACATGAGTTGTTACAAAAGAAATAAAATATTTTAGGGGGTTGGAGAAGCAAAATAAAACAAAAGGACTCAAGTGAAGACATTACCTTAAAATCGGATAACTCCATTTGGTTTGAGCTCAAAGGCTTCCTTGGGAAGACTTATGCCCAATGTAAGGCTTCAAGCAGTAAGAGAGGGAAGTGGAGAGACAAAATGAGTAGGTTTTGGACGAGCCAAAGGCTTTGGAAGTGTGGGTAGGGATGTAGAGGTGAGGGCCTTTTATAAGAGAAGAGGAGGGGCACTCTAGGAATGTAATGAAATATTACTTTATTTGAAAATATTTTTCGGATTTAGAAGGTCCCACATTGATATAATTCGCCTATAAGGTGATAAGGGTTCGATATATACCCACCCAATAGGTTTTGGACATGTTTCGGTCATAGATTTTACATTATCTTTTCATTTTATTTAAATCCTTTTTTAATGAGGTTATCGATGCATCATCATGATGTCACAAATAATTTAATTTATTTAAAGTCTAAAAATTATAAAAAAAATACTATGATGTCGGCAATCGTTTTATCTTTCCAATGAATATTTATAGTCAAAAATTTGACTTGTATAACCCCATTTTAAAAATTGTTTTTGTAAAAAATATTATGTTTGTATCATTTTTACTTTTTCATTAAATAAAAAGTTATTTATGTCATTTCCCAACAAAAGTGGCTCCATGGGGTCCCCAAGTTGACCCATGGATTGTCTTGGTCGGACATGATACATCCAATGATGTTAGGACATGTGTCAAGCTCATCTCATACTACTAAAACATTATTTTTACCTTAAACTACACTAATTACCACTAATCACGATTAAAAACATAAAAGTTACTATTCACCAAAAAATTATTTTAATCTCATTGAACCACATTTTACTTATTAATGAAAACCATGTATGTTGGATTTTTGAAAATCAAATCACAGAGGTGGTAAAATTTCATTTAAACGAAAAATCAGTTTCTTTATCTACCACTTAGTGGTTTCACTATTCATCAAAAATTGATGTTTTTCAGAAATATACCAAAACTTCACCCTAAGCTATATTTGAAATTCTAAATTCAAAAATGATGTCTATTTTACAAAATTAAAATTATATAAGTTACATTAATTAATTTAATAATTAATTCCCGCTGTCATGACAAATAGCGGGTTTTTTTGAAAAAATATCTTAGAAAAGTTTGACATTAGTTTATGACCAATTTCAAAGTGAAATTAATCCTAATGACCGGCATGGGATGAAATGGTAAAAATATATTCAGATTACACTTTAATACCAATTAAAAATATAATCAAACCATATAATTAAATTAAATGAAAAAGCAGTTTTGATGTAAAATGCAGTATTTTTCAATATTCATTAAAAAATGAACATTGTCATAAAAATACCAAAAATTTATCCAATGTAAATTTCAATGTCACAATCATAATAAATATGTTTATTTTGACAAATATAGATTATAAAATTGTCAAAAGTTTTATTTAAAAAGGGTTTTCCATCAAAAGGCAGTAAAACAATCTTATAAGAATATTAGTGTATACCATGCTTAAGATTGGATTTATTTTCACTTTAAGCCTATAAAACACTATCTAAATTATTAATAGACATAGATAAAAATATCTACTATTCATTACTTACCTGGGATGTTACATCCTTCCCCCCTTTAGAAAATTGCATCCCGGCAATTTATTTACTTTGCAAATAAATAGGGGTACTTATCCCTCATTGCATTTTCAGAATCCCATGTTGCCTCTTCCATCATGGGGTTTTTCCACAAAACCTTTACCTGATTAATCACCTTATTCCGTAACACTTGCTCCCTGTGGTCAAGAACCTGGACCGGTTGTTTCTCATAAGATAGGTTCTCTTCCAGCTGAACTACCTCTGGACTCAAAACATGAGATGGATCTGGCATGTACTTCCTTAACATTGAAACATTAAAAACATTGTGTACCTTAGATAAACTCAGAGGTAAAGCCACTCGGTAAGCAACTGATCCAACTCTCTCCAGAATTTCATATGGTCCAATGAACCTTGGACTTAGCTTTCCTTTCTTACCAAATCACATCACACTTTTCCATGGTGAGACATTGAGAAAAACATGATCACCTACCTCGAAAGATAGATCCGTCCTCCGGTTATCCGCATAACTCTTCTGCCTGCTTTGAGCTGTTCACATGTGTTTCTGTATCAGCTGAACTTTTTCTGCCAACTCTTCTACCAAATATGGTCCCATTAATTTCCTTTCACCCACTTCATCCCAGAAAGCTAGAGTTCGACACCACTTCCCATATAATGCCTGAAATGGTGCCATCTGTATACTAGAATGAAAGCTGTTATTATATGAAAATTCAACCAAAGAAAGATGTTGGTCCGAACTTCCCTGATAATCCATCGAACAAGCTCGTAGCATATCCTCCAAGGTCTGAATTTCTCATTCCGAATGCCCATCTGATTGAGGATGAAAAGCTGTACTAAAATTTAATTCAGTACCCAATGACTTCTGAAGGTCTTTCCAAAAGTTAGAAGTGAACCTGGGATCACGGTCAGATACAATGGAGAGGGGAACTCTATGTAACCTGACTATCTCTTTAAGATACAAACAGGAAAGTTGATCTAGGGAAAAAGTATCTCGTATAGAATGGAAATGAGCAGACTTGGTCAAGCGATCAACAATAACCCAGACTGCATTATTACATCGAGGTGTCTTCGGCAATCCCACAACAAAGTCCATGGATATATTCTCCTATTTCCACTCTGGCACTGGTAGAGGCTGAAGCATCCCTTTCTGTAACTGCCGCTCTACTTTAACATGCTGACAAGTCAAACACTTCACAGTAAAATCAGCAATATCTCTTTTCATTCCATCCCACCAGTAATACTACCTAAGATCTCTATACATCTTAGTACTACCTGGATGAACTGAAAACGGAGAACTATGAGCCTCACATAACAACTCTCTCTTCAACTGTGAATCACAAGGCACACACAATCTCTTCCCAAATCTCAAAACACAATCATTATCAATGTTGAATTCAGGCAACTTAACTTTCTGAACCAGCTCTACCTTTTTCTGCAACTCACTGTCTTGCTTCTGTGCTTGCTTGATTATATATGATAGAGATGATCTCACTGATACCTGAAACAAAACAGAAAAACTTCCTGCACCAACAACTTCTATGCCAAAGTTCATCAAATCCTTAACCAAAGGATCACCTTCCAAACACATCATTGTTAATGAAGCATTATTTTTTCGACTCAAAGCATCAGCCACTTTATTTGCTTTTCCCAGATGGTAATGAATTGTAAAATCATAATCCTTGATTAATTCTATCCATCTCCTTTGTCTCATGTTCAATTCTTTCTGAGTGAATATATACATTAACTTTTGTGATCAGTATATATTTCAGACTTTACTCCATACAAATGATGCCTCCAAATTTTTAACGCGAAAACAACAGTAGCTAATTCCAAATCATGTGTAGGGTAATTTACATCATGAGTTTTCAACTGTCGTGAAGCATAAGCAATTACCTATTCATTCTGCATTAGGATACAACCAATTCCTTTCAATGAAGCATCACTGTAGATAACAAACTCCCCATTCCTGGAAGTTAATTCCAAAACTGGAGCATTCACCAATCTTCTTTTCAATTCCTGAAAGCAATCATCACATTCTTTTGTCCAGATAAACATAACACCCTTCTGAGTTAGCTTAGTAATTGGCCTAGATAATCGTGAAAAATTTCTAAACAACCTTCGGTAATATCCTGACCAACTAAGGAAGCTACGAATCTCAGTTACATTTGTGGTTCTTGTCCATTCTTCCACAACCTTTGTTTTTGCAGGATCAACGGTTATCCCATCTTTAGAAACAATGTGACCAAGGAAAGAAATTTGTTGCAACCAAAACTCACACTTGCTGAATTTTCCATATAGTGTCTTTTCTTTTAAGGTTATCAAGATTACCCATAAATGTCTTTCATGCTCCTCTTTACTTTTAGAAAACACCAAAATATCATCAATGAAAACCAGCAAAAACTTATCCAAGAACTCATGGAAAATTTTATTCATTAAGTCCATGAATACAGCAGGTGCACTGGTTAGCCCAAAACGCATTACTACAATTTCATAATGACCATATCTTGTACGGAACGCGGTCTTCGGAATATCTGCCTCCTTTACCTTCAGCTGATGTTACCCCCATCTCAGGTCAATCTTTGAAAAAAACTGAGCTCCCTGGAGCTGATCAAACAAATCATCGATATGAGGCAAAGGATATTTGTTCTTAATAGTGATGTTATTCAAGGCTCTATAATCAATGCAAATTCCCATAGAACCATCATTCTTTTTAAAAAATAAAATAGGATCACCCCATGGTGATGTGAATGAAACCCTTCTATAATAAATCTTGCAACTGCTCCTTCAACTCTAAAAGTTCAATTTGAGCCATTCGATAAAGGGGTTTTGATAGTGGCTTAGCAACAAGAATTAAGTCAACAGTAAACTCAACTTCCCGATCTAGTATTATTCAAGGAAACTCATCAGGAAAAACATCAGGATACTCATTTACCACTGGCACATCATTAATATGAACAGTTCCTTTATTTTCAACGATATGTGCAAGGTAACATTCATTTCCATCTTTTATAAGTTTCTTGGACTCTTGATAAGTTATCAGTAGTAAGGGTTCATTCTTGTACAAAAACTGAAAGTCTTTCTGAAAAGAAACTTCTTTAGCTCTACAGTCAATCTTAGAATGGTAAATAGAGAGCCAATCCATACCCAGGATAACATCAACCTCTACTAGAGGTAGAACAATAAGGATTGCAAGTAGGTTCTTTCCACAGATAAGGATAGGAAGATTCTTATAAATTCTTTTTGCCTCAACATTTCCCCCAGGTGTTTTTACCACAAGTTCAGGAGTCATTTCTTGAGATGGTATTCCCATTTTACTAGAAAAGGTTTCAGAGATGAAAGAATGTGTAGACCCTGAATCAAACAACACACTGGCATAATCTGAAAAAACAAATAAAGTACATGATACAACTTCATTTGATGGCCCGACAACTGCTGAAGTAGTTGCAAAGGATTTCACCACCCCTTTCTACTTGTAGTCTAACTTCTTCCCATCACTCAATCTCTTTGTCGTATAATCGTTTTCATAGTGACCCATCTCATTGCACTTATAACATTTCACTAACTGTAAATCAAATTTGGTCTTACCATCACCCTGATCTTTTTCAGTGCAATCACGAGCCTTATGTCCCATCTTACCACATCGGTAGCACTTTCCAGAATTCAGAAGACATTCCTCAGCATGCCTTTTGCCACATTTATCACAAACTAGAAACTTAGTTTTATTACCGTTAGACTTTTTTGAAGAATTCTTACCTTTCTCCTGCCACCTCAGTCTCTTCTTCTGTTGGTTGTTATAGAACACTTGATCATCGGTAAACTCCATTTCCACCTTCTCAGCACATCGAACAAGCTTTTCATAACTTTTAAACTCACGAGAAGCTAATTCCCTTCAATATTTTGGCTTTAATCCTGAGTAAAAACGATTTATTTTACTATTAAGGTCTCGGATAAAATTTGGAGCATACCTTGCCAATCGAGTGAACCTTTCTTCATAGGCAGCCACTGAGTCTTCCTCTTGCCTCAATTCCAAGAATTGTTTTTCAATCCTAAGTCGAACAGCCTTAGGAAAATACTTCTCAAGAAACATACCTTTAAATTCATCCCAGTCGAGAGCATCAATCTCATCAGCATCCCTGATATTCTTAACTATCGACCACCACTGATCTGCTTCACCCTCTAAACGATAAATATCAAAACTAACCTTTTGATTGTCTGAACACCCCATGACATCGAAAATCTTCTCCAGTGATTTAATCCACCCTTCAGCTAACATAGGGTCAGATGATCCTATGAATGATGGGGGATGTTGCCTCATGAAATGTTCCACCACTGACATGTTCCTCTGTGGTTGATCTGGATGATCTCGTGCATGGATACCACCACCATTTATCGCTTGAGTCAACTGCTCCATTACTGCAATAAATTCTTCTGTTCCAATTCAGACCATCTCAGGATGCTGATTCGTAAGGTTATTTCCTTCTGTATGCCTTCCTAGCACTGCTTCCCTGTTTCCTCTGCGGAAAACCATTCGGAACAAACATGTCATAGATGAAGCAACATGGTAATCTTAAAATGATATATCATTTCAAAAAAAATATTTTTGGATAATCATTTAATATAATTCTAAATCCTAAAGTTATCTAAATCGATTTTTGATACCAACTATAAGGCCCCAACCTTAAACCTTACTTAATCTTCAGTTATTACAATATTACACATTGAGGATCATTTTGGGTTTAGAGTTTTAGAGAATTAGCTCATAAAACTTGCATTACATTCCACATATAAAGAAAGTGGTTACATAAAGATAGTATTCTTCATTCCCATCAATGGAAACATATTTAAAATAAAACATGGATTCTTTCTTGACACTTCCTTGACACTATCATCATATCATGTACCTTTCCCTTGACCTGTGAAGAACATTTAAAAAAACATGGGATGAGCATAAAAAGCTCAGTAAGGGATATAAAAATATAGAAAGGAAGAATGGGTACATATATACATAAGAATGAGATCATACTTTACCCACAAAAAATTAGAACATTAACATACCTCATCAAATCATGAATAAATCATAGAAATCATAAGACATAAAGGTAACTTGAGGCATTCATAACATTCTTACGTAGGGAGTAACACTCTTGGTTACGTTTGGAATAACCATCACAGTATATTCCCTAAATCTATTCGGAGAAACCTTAACGTTTCACTCCTTCGTGTTACCCAATGCATTGGAGAGCTATATCTGGCTCACCCACCCTTAGTTTATCATGGAACCACCAGTCTTCATAATAATTCCCAAGAACCTCAACATAATCGTATCACATAAAACATGCATAAAGGAAACATAACATTTCCACCTTTCAATCACAAGATATTAATACAACACATTGATATAAAAACATCATGAAAACCATTTTCAATACCAAAATAAAAGAAAAGTAAAACATGGTATTTATTTTTCTTTTAAAAAGAAGGTATGGCTTGTAGAGGAAGTTGAATCCCAAATAACGGTCATGGCGGTGGAGAAGTCGTTGTCGCCGCATACGTACGACAAAAAAATTCCCTTTTGTCATTTTGAAAACTGCTTCATATGAAAAATATTTCTTTTGGATAAACATAAAAGTCAAAGGGGTGTATACACCGTATAAAATAAAGTTGTGTATAAAATAAAATATGCCTCAATGAAAAGAGATTGAGACGAAGTCCCATACCTCAGGTCCGACTTGACTCGTTCATTCTTTAATGTCCTGAATAATAAACTTGAGTTAATGTATTCCTTCTTAATAACCTTTTTCAAGTTCATTATTCCTTTTATATCACTTATTTCCATGTCATGAACACTATTTAATAATTTAAGTTAATAACGGTCGTTTTAACGATCATTGGTACTTGAGTCAAAATAAACCCTTTATAATTACAAGTTGTTCATGTATCCATTATATCCAGAATTATAATCATGATATATATATCATATATATCATATATATCCAGTATATATGTGCATTTATAATATTACATAATCTTTTAGAGGTATGAAATGAAATGCACCGTTCATGGAGACGGTAAGCCTTACGTACGCATGAACGCTACTTTCATTTCTATTTCGTATTTTTTTAAGGAATGGAATCATAATTATATAAAGATATATTAAAATTACAGTATAATATCATTTATAATACCATTAATTAAATCCTTTATACGTCCCACATATGACATTAACGAAATCAAATCACTTTGAGGGGGCGGTAGTCCGCACTTCCTTAAATGAAGATATCGCGTTTACCCATAATGGAAACAATAAAGGTATGCCCAAAATGAAAAATAAAGAAGAATAAGGAAAACATAAACATATTATATATCATATATAAATATAGTTACATCTTAATGGCCACCTTTGAAGGTTTTAAAGGAATGTTGAACAATCATCGTTTCGGGAGGCATAAATTCACCACACACAGAAAAAGAATGTTCTTTAACCATTAGATGTAGGTATGTGTAAGTGTAGATTGAATAATTCTTATAACAACATCCTAGTATATTAAATATACTTGAGTTGTTACAAAATAAATAAATAAAAAGAGTTTAGGGGGTTGGAGAAGAAAAATAAAACAAAAGGACTCAAGTGAAGACATTACCTTAAAATCGGGTAACTCCCTTTGGTTTGAGCTCAAAGGCTTCCTTGGAAAGACATCTGCCCAATGTGAGGCTTCACGGAGTAATATAGGGAAGTGGAGAGACAAAATGAGCAGGGGTGGGCTGAGACAAAGGCTTTGGAAGTGTGGGTAAGGAGGTAGAGATGGGGGCATTTTATAAGAGGAGAGGAGGAGTACTCTTGGAAAGTAAAAAAATATTGCTTTATTTGAAAATGAGTTTCGGATTTAGAAGGTCCCACGTTGATATACTTCGATGATAAGGTGATAAGGGTTAGAAATATACCCACCCAATAGGGTTTGGACATGTGTAGGTCATAGATTTTACATTATCTTCTCATTTTATTTTAATCCTTTATTAATGAGGTAATCATTGCATTATCATGATGTCATAAATAATTTAATTTATTTAAAGACTAAAAATTATAAAAAAACACTATGA
The DNA here is from genome assembly GCA_963277665.1 of Viscum album. Lineage (NCBI taxonomy): Eukaryota > Viridiplantae > Streptophyta > Magnoliopsida > Santalales > Viscaceae > Viscum > Viscum album. The sequence continues at coordinate 1,888,867,077 of OY728143.1, read as the reverse complement.
TGTAGGAAATAATTTTATCTTTCCAATGAATATTTATAGTCAAAAATATGACTTTTATAACCCAATTTAAAAATTGTTTTCGTAAAACATATTATGTTTGTGTCATTTTTACTTTTTCATTAAATAAAAAGTTATTTATGTCATTTCCCAACCAAAGTGGATCCATGGGGTACCCAAGTTGACCCATGGATTTTCGTGGTCGGCCATGACACATCCAATGAGTGTATGACATGTTTCAAGCTCATCTCATACTACTAAAACATTATTTTTACCTTAAACTACACTAATTACCACTAATCGCGATTAAAAACATAAAATTTACTATTCAGCAAAAAATTATTTTAATCTCATTGAACCAAATTTTAATTCATAATGACAACCATGTATGTCGGATTTTTTAAAATCAAATCACAGAGGTGGTAAAATTTCATTTAAACGAAAAATCAGTTTCTTTAACAACCACTTAGTGGTTTCACTATTCATCAAAAATTGAAGTTTTTCAGAAAGATACCAAAACTTCACCCTAGGCTATATTTGATATTCCGAATTCAAAATTTATGTCTATTTTAAAAAATTCAAATCATATAAGTTACATTAATTAATTTAATAATTAATTCCTGCTGTCATGACAAATAGCGGGTTTTTTTGAAACAATATCTATGAAAAGTTTGGCATTAGTTTCTGACCAATTTCAAAGTGAAATTAATCCTAATGACTGCCATTGGATGAAATGGTAAAAATATATTCAGATTAAACTTTAATACCAATTAAAAATATAATCTAACCATATAATTAAATTAAATGAAAAAGAAGTTTTGATATAAAATGCAGTATTTTTCACTATTCATTAAAAAATGAACATTGTCAGAAAAATACCAAAAAATTATCCAATGTAAATTTAAATGTCCCAATCATAATGAATATGTTTATTTTGAAAAATATAGATTATAAAATTGTCAAAAGTTTGATTTAAAAAGGGTTTGCCATCAAAAGGCAGTAAAACAATCTTTTAAGAATATTAGTGTATTCCATGCTTAAGATTGGATTTATTTTCATTTTAAGCCTCTAAAAAACTATCTAATTCATTAATAGACATATATAAATATATCTATTATTAATTTCTTACTTTGGATGTTAAAATTTATTATTCACAAGTTTCTTCTAGATCTACGTCAGGGTGGTATAAATCAATAATACCAATATTAATGTGGAGAATAGTCATTTAAAGATGTTTAAAAGAAAATATAAATAGTTTCAAGGAATATATAAATTAATATAATGTGTTTTCCATTCCTTTTATTTGACTATTTTTTAACCAATCTCTTTTATAAGTTGTTGTGAAGCAGTGGATAAATTTTAGGATGATAAAGCTTGTAATGTTATTGTCCAACCACGATTATTTCATCATCGTCAACGATCTCTGTAAAAAAAATCTCTTATTTTTTGGGTGTTATCCTAGAATGAATATTTATAGTATTAATGAAATATAATCCATATGCTCTCAAACTCACGGATTATGCTTTTATTATTCTCTTATTCAGTTTGGAAAAGCAACTTTATATTCTTAAATTATTTATCTTAGTGGATTGTGGATAACTTAAATTGACGGGAATTGAATTATTTTTTGTAGTATCATCTTTCTTTAAAACATTTATTGTACTCTAATGGTTTCTACACATGATTCATTTATTTATATTGATATTCTTTAGAAACCCTCAAAAAAGAAGAGTGTTTAATGGTTTTTGGTTGATTAAAGTGGTTTTATCTTCCAATTTGTTTATTTAGTCATAATTACTATATCCTTTAATTGAAAAACTAATTTCAATTTGTGATTTTAAATGATATATAATGAAATAATAAAATTAGAAAAAATGAAAAATGAAAAGTAGTGAAAATAAATAAATTATATAAAAATCATGAATAAAGAAAAAATAAGAAAGTGATTATTCGACATTAATCACATTAAAATGAAAAAAGAACCTTAATCTGATATTTGTTAATGGAATTTGAAAGAGCGCTGTCGTGGGCGCCCTCAAATGATTAGTGTGATTTTGGGGTACTTAGGTGCAGCAGAGTGGCTGACCAAAGTCGTCTCTCAAAGGAGGAAGTGAATTAAAACAACTTTTCAGAGGTATTCTAGAAACAAAATAAAAGGGAATAAAAACACTACTTGAAATGATTGGGGTGGTTGTTTATAGTTTATGAATCTAGAAGAAGTTTTCTAGAAGAAGATTGCATTTTTTTTAAATTTTGAAATGAAGTTTCGATTAGAATGACACAACAAGAAGATGTTTTTTAGAAATCTATTTTAAAATGTGTAATCGATCTAACTCTACCTCTTCAATCATTTATTAATCATTATCATTTAAATTAATATTCACTTAATTATGATCCCTTAATTTGTTAAATCCCGAACCCTACGAGAATTAACTTTACCACGAAGATTGAAGTGAATTTTAACCTTAGGATAACTTCGGAACATGCAATCGCGACACCCTGCTTTGATTGATGCTCTAAAATTAGCTTATGGTCAGTGGTAAATTAAGGAACATAACCACTATGGAAATGGGGATTAATTGAGTTTAGGAATTATATTTGAACTCTACAAATTGATCCCATGTGGTTTTGAATTACCGGTTAAGGTTGCGCTCTCACAGTTCACACAATTCCCGACCTCGCGTGTTTTGTGTTAACTATTAAATTGCTTGCTTAGTTTCATTTAAATTAAAAACTCAATTAATAGATCATAATATGTGAATTAAAGTATCTCATTGATTCAAAATAAATGAATGAAGAAGGATAGAGGTCGATCGATTACTAAAAAGAACTACTCTTCCATGGGTGGTGTAGTCATCGTGGAGACGTTTTGCATAAGCAACGGATTGAAAGGGTAGAACCCAATCTTGTCTCCACTCTTGATTTAAACCCAATTAAGAAGATTAAGATAAGAAGAATAGGGATGAACACAGAATATTATTTGAAGAAAAATTCAAGAAAACAAACATGAAAGAAAAGAAATACAAAGAAGAGGTGAGAGAGGAGAGCCTTTTTGGAAGAGAGGTTTGCACAAAGGATTACTTCTTCCAAGAGTTGTGAGGGGCTCCCAAGAGACACCCTTTCGTCCACACATTACCAAAGCCTCCACCAGCCCTCTCAAAGAGTTAAAACCCCCTTTAAATAGAGTTTGTGAGGGCTAGGGATACATAACCTTTTAAGTGTGAAATGAAAATATCGGCTAAATATTTTATTTCAACTTTCACCGCCAATTTGACCTCCAAAACGCGTGAATGGACCGGCCTTCCAGAAGGATGATTTGTGCCAAATCCTGTCCCCGAGCCTTTCTCAAAATTTGGGCTCAATCCAAGCCATTATGTAGAGGATATGGCCCAAATACAGAACCTTATCCATTCTAGAGAGCCCAGCCCAACTTTGACTTCATGGACCAATTTCAACAACCAAATGAACTTATTAGATTTAGTGTCCTGAATTAAAGTTGTATATAATGAAGTTAGGAACACTGTTACAAAATTTCAAATTCAAATAATAAATATAAAAATATTTATCTTCGAAATACTACAGTGCACTATTAAGGGTAAAACTGGAATTTTCACCAAATTTTCAAATGAATGATCAAATCCCGAATATTTTATAAATAAACATGTTTAACACAATGTGAGGAAATTATATTATTTATTATCAATAAAATATTCAATAAAATAGTGTTTTATCAACTCCCCCACACTTACCCTTTTGCACACCTGGGCAAAACCTCATATCAAGTAAACATCAATATCAAATCAAAACCAATTTTAAAACACATATCTTTAAGATCAATCAATTTCACACCAAGAATAAAAAAGATATCATTCCTCATAAAAAACCTTATTTCATGTTCTCCATTTATATAATTCAATATATTTCCACTTCATTTATCCGCCCATGCACAAAACACTTACCTCGCTTGAATTTTCTCTCATCACTCAAATATCAATTTTTTTTTGCAATGTCTTTCTCATCCAAATTAATACAAGGGTCACCATAGGCTTGATAGATTTCTACATCGCTACCCGATGTGAGTCAAGGACATATGTTTATCATGAGGACTTTTCAGGGTTGTTCTGTGGCTTTCGGTTGGTAGGATTAAGATGTGAAAAACTCTGAGGCTGAATGAGGAGGGCTTGACTCTTTTAAAGCAAAATTGCACTAATCTAATTTTCACTTAAATATGGTCTTCTCTTCAATCCCCATAGTATCAATTCAGCTCCATCCTCATGAAAAGTCATGAAAGGTTTACACCATTCATCATTTCAGCATAAAAATGTCAATCTTCTAAAACATGATTTTCTTGAAAGCTCCAGATGGGCACAACTTTCCACCTCAATTAGAAGCTCCAGAAAAGGCACAGCTTCACTTGTCATGAAAGCTCCAGAAAAGGCACAGCTTTGAATATAATGACTTTCTTTAGCAGCAAACACATCTCTTTAGAATTTAATTTTCCACCCAAAGTATCACATAATGTGGTGGCACAACACAATATAGCTTCCCCCACACTTAAGCTCAACTAGATTATGCAATTTCACTTCAAGAGTTGGTTGGATAGGGAAAATTGGCTTGTAATGTGGCTTAACCTAATAGGCTGTGCATGGATTCTAAGGGCTACAAGGATTAAAAATTCAAGGTAGGCCATTATAAAAAAGGATTCTTTGAAATAGGGGTTTTAATACCAAACAAAGGCCTCAATCATTTAAACACAAGTACCTCAAACCCTCAAGTTTTGACAGGAATAGATAAAATTCTGGTTAAATCAAGTATGGTTTGGTTCTCTCAAGAAGTGAGGTGAATGTAAAGAATATGAAAATAATGGTTTAGAAGCCTCAAAGAAAATTTATTTCAAATATAAAGACAGTGAGATTGGCATGGGATTCAAAATTCAGCGTACTTTGCATGAAATTACTAAATATTTGAACTTGAAACAAAGTCATTTCAGCATTCATTTAAGCTTAGTTTCAAGGGGTAAATTGTTTCACTTATTGATATGGATTTAAAAATGGTGATGAGAATCATTTCAGCTCAAAAGTTTCAAAAACACACAGAAAATTGTAAAATAAACACACAAATTTTAAAAAACACACAATTTTTTTTTGGTTTTTTTTAATAGGAAAACAATTGAAATTACTAAACTAAAAGGTTCCCTCCCCCTCACTTAAAATATTGCATTGTCCTCATTGTGAACCCATGAGATGATATATGCACATGAAATTCAGAATTTTTAAATAGGAAAAATAATATAAAAGTGAAAGGGTTAGGAACAGCCTGATGTGATCAAGTGATGATGGGGTCAAGTAGTGTGATAAAATCCACTGCATCAGTAGGATGTCCCTCGATGTATCTCTTCAAACGTTTCCCATTGACTGTAAATCTCCTTCCAGTGTCCTCTTGTGTGATCTCCACTACACTATAATGAAAAACATTAGACACAATATAAGGACCTAACCATCTGGAACGCAACTTACCACGCATCAACTTCAGTCGTGAACTATAGAGAAGGACTTTCTCTCCAACATGAAACTCCCTTTGTTGGATCATTTTGTCATGAGCTGCTTTTGATCTTTCCTTGTAGAGCCTTGAGTTCTCATATGATGACAATCGAATCTCCTCAAGCTATTGAATTTGCAACTTCCTTTGAATTCCAGCTTGGGCCAAATCCATGTTGCATTTCTTTATAGCCCAATAAGCCCGATGCTCGACTTCCACTGGGAGATGACATGCTTTCCCAAAAACAATCCGAAATGGGGACATACCAATGGGGGTCTTGTATGCTGTTCTATAAGCCCACAATGCATCATCCAAGCGCTTGCTCCAATCCTTCCTATTTGGCTGCAAGGTTTTCTCCATGATTTGTTTCAACTCACGATTTGAAACCTCAGCCTGGCCATTTTTTTGGGGGTGGTATAGTGTAGATGTTTTGTGTGTCACCCCATACATTAGAAGGAGGGAAGAAAAATTCATATTGCAAATGTGTTTCCCTTGGTCACTGATGATGGCCTTTGGTACTCCAAACCTTCAAAAAATTTGTGCTTTGACAAAGTCCACAACAACATGAGAATCGTCAGTCCTGGTGGCCTTGGCCTCCACCCATTTACTCACATAATCAACAGCAACCAAAATGTACGAAAATCCAAATGAACTAGGAAAAGGACCCATAAAGTCGATGCCCCATACATCAAAAATCTCACAAAATAGTATGGGTTGTTGGGGCATCTCATGTCTCCTAGAAATGTTCCCCGTGTGTTGGCAACGAGAGCATGACTTACAAAAAAAATGGGCATCATGGAACAAGCTAGGCCAATATAATCCAGAGTCTAAAACCTTCCTAGCTGTCTGTTGGGGTCCAAAGTGTCCACCACAAGCAAGTGTATGACAGAAATGCAAAACAGACTCAAACTCATGATCGGGAACACACCTCCTAATGACTTGGTCACTACACATGCGCCAGAGGTACGGATCATCCCAAACATAAAATCTTGACTCACTCTTTAATTTTTGGACTTGATGTTTCTTCAAATTTACTGGGATTTCAGAGCCAAAAATGTAATTAACTAAATCAGCATACCAAGGATGCTTACCTAAGATGGTATAGAGATGCTCATCGGGGAAAGTGTCCCGAAGTGGTACCTGGTCCAAGGTGTCACCCTCTAGTGTGTGAGTAAGCCTACTCATGTGGTCCGCCACCATGTTTTCTGACCCCTTTTTGTCCATTATCTCGATGTCAAACTCTTGAAGAAGGAGCATCCAATGGATAAGTCGCAGCTTTGCATCTGGCTTCTTCAGGAGGTACCTCAAAGCTGCATGGTCAGAAAAAACAACTACTTTAGAGCCCAATAAATATGAAAGGAATTTATCTAAAGCAAATATGACAGCAAGAAACTCTTTTTCTGTGGTTGTGTAATTTGATTGGGCTGAATCTATTGTCCTTGATGCATAGGCGATCACATGTGAACGTCCTTCCACCCTCTGAGATAAGACAGCTCCAACCGCGAAGTTGGAGGCGTCACACATAAGCTCAAATGGAAGGTCCCACCGTGGGGGCTGTATGATAGGTGGAGTGGTCAGACACTTCTTTAGCTAATCAAAGGAAGTCCTACAAGAATCATCAAACACAAAATCAGAATCTTTTTGAAGTAATCGTGACATAGGAAGAGCGATCTTACTAAAATCTTTGATGAAGCGCCGATAAAATTTTGCATGCCCTAGGAAAGATCTAACATCACGCACACATGAAGGATAGGGTAAGGATGAAATAATTCCTACCTTAGATCTATCAACCTCTATCCCATGTTTTGACACCACATGCCCTAAGACAATGCCATGTTCTACCATAAAATGACACTTTTCAAAGTTTAGGACAAGATTCTTCTCAATACAGCGATTCAACACATTTCCCAAACTACTTAGACATTCATCAAATGAAGACCCATACACTGTAAAATCATCCATAAATACCTCCATGCAGGTCTCAATAAAATAAGAAAAAATACTCACCATACATCTCTGGAAGGTACCTGGGGCGTTGCAAAGTCTAAATGGAATCCTCCGGTAGGCAAATGTGCCAAAGGGACAGGTGAATGTAGTCTTCTCCTGATCCTCTGGAGCTATAGGAACCTGAAAATATCCAGAAAATCCATCCAAGAAACAATAGTGTGTTTTCCCAGCTAGTCTCTCGAGAATTTGATCAATAAATGGGAGGGGAAATGGTCCTTGCGAGTGGTCTGATTTAGTTTCCTATAATCAATACACACACGCCAACTGTTTTGCACCCTCATTGGAACTAAATCATCTTTCTCATTTTTAACAACAGTAAAACCAGTTTTCTTAGGCACAAACTGAATTGGACTTACCCACTGTGAATCTGAAATGGGAAAGATTATACCGGCCTCGAGCAATTTCTCAACTTCCTTTTTAACAACATCCAGGAGGGTGGGATTGAGTCTCCTTTGTGGTTGTCTCACCGGTTTAGCCCCATCCTCCAAGAGAATTCTATGCATGCAAATGGAGGGGCTAATACCTGATATGTCAGCCAAGGTCCACCCAATCGCCCTGATGTTCTCCCTCAAAATATTCAAAAGACTTTCTTCATGTTCAAAAGGGAGATTGTTAGCAATGATAACAGGTAATCTCTCACCACTCAACAAGTATGAGTATTTCAGATTTGGTGGCAATGGCTTGAGTTCTAATGAAGGAGGGTGTAGTATGGAAGGAGACATTGAAGGAACTGAAATATGTGCACAAAGAGCATCAGTATCAGAATAGACATCATCAAAATCATAGAATAAAGCATCAAATCCATCAGCATACCCAACAGCCATTTCATAATCAGAGTGAACATGATCAAAATCAGAATATGAATCCACATCAAAATCAAATCTTAGAGAGTCTTGTTCATTAGAAACAGGTGTGGAAGTTCTCTTAGTCATTAAACCAGAACCAATACTCATAATCTCCCTAAGCATAGGACAATCCAATTCCATGATGTTTTTACTTGGTGGTTCAAAATGGGAGATAACAAAAGCAGAATGGTCCTCTGAGGGGTACTTCATGGAATCCATAACATTAAATATCACAACTTCATCTCCAAACTCCCTGGAAAGTGTACCCTCATTGACATTTATGATAGTTTTTACAGTTTTGAGGAAGGGTCTACCTAAGATAATGGGGGCATGAGAACTTACCTGATCATCCTCCATGTTAAGAACATAGAAATCCGCTGGAAAGATCATGTCTCTTACCCGGACAAGTACATCCTCAAGGACTCCCGCTGGATATGCCGTAGCTCTATTCGCCAATTGCACCACTACTCTTGTTGGCTTCAACTCACCAACCTGCAAGGAAGTGAATACAGAGTGAGGCATCACATTTATGGAAGCACCTAAATCACAAAGTGCATCAGAAAAGTGCAACTCCCCTATGGTGCATGGGATGGTGAATGTCCATGGATCCTTGCACTTTGTTGGCATTGCTAGAGTTGGTGAAATGAGTGCTGAGACATTCCTTCCAAGGTTTATCCTCTCATTTCCCTTGAGCCCTCTTCGATTGGTGCGGAGTTCTTTTAAGAATTTGGCATACCTTGGGATTTTCTTAATGGATTCAAGTAGAGGAATGTTGATCTCCACACGCTTGAATTTGTCCAAAACCTCCTTTTGCATTGCTTCTTCAGCCATCTTCTTGGTTTGAACAACCCTGTTTGGAAAAGGAAGGGGTTTAGGAGGAACATCATCAATCTTTTTCTTACCTTTATCTTTCTCCTTGGATTGTTCATCAGTTGGTATGGAATGCGGCTTCTTTGAAGTTGAGGTGAATCCCGGTGGAATGGTAGGTGAAGATGTATCGTTCATTTGCTTCCCACTTATCAATGTGATGGCACTAACATTCACCTTTGGATTTGGAGTGGGTTGGGAAGGTAGATTTCCAGAATTCTTACTAACAAGTTCATGGAGGGTGGTGGCAATCTGACTCATTTGAGTCTTCAACTCTCTCAGCTCCGAACCTTGACTCTTCAGCTCATTCTGTTGATTAAGAACAATTTGTTTCAAAAGATCATCCGTGTTAGAGTCTACCTTGTGTTGGATATTCCCTTATTGCTGACTCGTTGATGTTTGATCTTCGAATCTCCTTTGGGGTTGTTGGAAACCCTGTTGGTAAGGTGGAGGCTGCTGGAAGTTTGGTTGAAAAGGGGGCCTTTGTTGTTGTCCAGAGCCATACCTCATGTCCGCTAGATCTTTCCACCCTTGGTTTTATGTTGGATCAAACTTCTTTTGGGGATATGGTTGTTGTTGTTGCTGCTGAAATGGTCTCCCAGGGAACACTGCTGCACAATCTTCTGTTTCTTGGAGTTGTGGGCAACAGTCAGTTGGGTGGCTTGTCTCAGTGCAAATACCACAAGGCCTTGAAGGTGGGGGTTGGGATGTCTTTTTAGCCAATTCAATCTGCCTCACCATAGTTGTCAATTCTTCTAACTTAGTATCAATCAAATGACGTTCAAGAGAAGAAGGACTTACTTGATGTACTCCTCAAACATGTGGTGTACCTCTATCACCGAATTGTTTGGAGTTTTGGGCTATCTTGTCAATCAACGCACGCGCAGCTACTGGTGTCTTGTCCACCAATGCTCCTCCAGCCGTAGCATCTACCATGCTCCTCTCCATGGGTGTGAGTCCTTCGTTGAAGTATTGGATGAGCAGTTGCTAACTGATTTGGTGATGTGGGCATCTTGCACACAACTTCTTGAATCTATCCCAGTACTCATACATTGACTCCCCTTGGGCTTGCTTGATCCCCGATATCTCCTTTCGAATGGATGTGGTCCTTGATGCTGGAAAAAATCTCTACAAGAAAAGACGTTTCAAATCGTTCCACAAGTTACATCTTCGGGTTGTAAATAATACATCCAATCTTTCGCAGCTCCATCAAGTGAGAATGTGAATGCTCTTAGTTTGATTTGATCTTCAGAGACATTTCTAGGTTTTAGGGTTGAGCAAACAACATTAAATGCTTTCAAATGTTTATTGGGATCCTCACCAGAGAGGCCATGAAACTTTGGAAGTAAGTGAATTAACCCAGATTTCAGTTCGAAGTCCGATTCGAGATTTGGGTATGCAATACAATTTGGTTGATAGTAAATATCAGGTGCATCCAATTCTCTAATGGTTCTATTAAGTTCATTTCCATGGTTCCCAGCCATTGGTTCTTGTTTTATGGTTGAATTTTAATTTCTTCCAATTTCAATGTTCTGATATTGGAGTAATTCTCCAACTGGTTTAATGTTGAAACTTCCCGTAGACTGAGAATGTCTGATTCGTGCCCTAAGGCTACGTTCAATCTCAGGGTCAAGATCCAATAGATCTTCGGGATTAGTTCGTGTCATCAATCAATGAAATATGAAAAGAAGGAATGTGGACCATAGTAAAAAAAAATTTGATGTTTGAGTTGATGGTCCAAAAAGAAATAGAAAGAGATAAAAGAAGAAGAAGAAAAAAAAATCAGATTGGGTAAAGACGGAAGAAATAAGAGAGGAAGAGAATTAAAATGTAAAATAAAATAAATACCACTAATTGGTTGAAATAATTACTTGCCTCCCCGGCAACGGCGCCAATTTGAAAGAGCGCTGTCGTGGGCGCCCTCAAATGATTAGTGTGATTTTGGGGTACTTAGGTGCAGCAGAGTGGCTGACCAAGGTCGTCTCTCAAAGGAGGAAGTGAATTAAAACAAATTTTCAGAGGTATTCTAGAAACAAAATAAAAGGGAATAAAAACACTACTTGAAAGGATGGGGGTGGTTGTTTATATTTTATGAATCTAGAAGAAGTTTGCTGGAAGAAGATTTCATTTTTTTTGTTTTTAATTTTGAAATGAAGTTTCGATTAGAATGACACAACAAGAAGATGTTTTTTAGAAATCTATTTTAAAAGGCGTAATCGATCTAACTATACCTATTCAATCATTTATTAATCATTATCATTTAAATTAATATTCACTTAATTATGATCCCTTAATTTGTTAAATCCCGAACCCTATGAGAATTAACTTTACCACGAAGATTGAAGTGAATTTTAACCTTAGGATAACTTCAGAACATGAAATCGCGACACCCTGCTTTGATTGATGCTCTAAAATTAGCTTATGGTCAGTGGTAAATTAAGGCACATAACCACTCTAGAAATGAGGATTAATTGAGTTTAGTTATTATATTTGAACTCTACAAATTGATCCCATGTGGTTTTGAATTACCGGTTAGGGTTGCGCTCTCACAGTTCACACAATTCCCGACCTCGTGTGTTTTGTGTTAACTATTCAATTGCTTGCTTAGTTTAATTTAAATTAGAAACTCAATTAATAGATCATAATATGTGAATTACAGTATCTCATTGATTCAAAATAAATGAATGAAGAAGGATAGAGGTCGATCGATTACTAAAAAGAACTACTCTTCCATGGGTGGTGTAGTCATCCTGGAGACGTTTTGCATAAGCAACAGATTGAAAGGGTAGAACCCAATCTTGTCTCCACTCTTGATTCCAACCCAATTAAGAAGATTAAGATAAGAAGAATAGGGATGAACACAGAATATTATTTGAAGAAATATTCAAGAAACAAACATGAAAGAAAAGAAATACAAAGAAGAGGTGAGAGAGGAGAGCCTTTTTGGAAGAGAGGTTTGCACAAAGGCTTACTTCTTCCAAGAGTTGTGAGGGGCTCCCAAGAGACACCCTTTCGGAAAAACCTTCCCAAAGCCTCCACCAGCCCTCTCAAAGAGTTAAAACCCCCTTTAAATAGAGTTTGTGATGGCTTGGGATACATAACTTTTTAAGTGTGAAATGAAAAGCTCGGCTAAATATTTTATTCCAACTTTCACCGCCATTTGACCTCAAAAACTCGTGAATTGACCGGCCTTTCAGAAGGGGGATTTGTGCCACATCATGTCCCCGAGCGTTCCTCAAAATTTGGGCTCAATCCAAGCCCGTATGTAGAGGATATGGCCCAAATACAGAACCTTCTCCATTCTGGAGAGCCCAGCCCAACTTTGATTTCATGGCCCAATTTCAACAACCAAATGAACTCTTTAGCTTTAGTGTCCTGAATAAATGATGTATATAATTAAGTTAGGAACACTGTTACAAAATTTAAAATTCAAATAATAAATATAAAAATATTTATCTTCGAAATACTACAGTGCACTATTAAGGGTAAAACTGGAATTTTCACCAAATTTTCAAATGAATGATCAAATCCCAAATATTTTATAAATAAACATGTTTAACACAATGTGAGGAAATTATATCATTTATTATCAATAAAATATTCGATAAAATAGTGTTTTATCAACTCCCCCACACTTACCCTTTTGCACACCTGGGAAAAACCTCATATCAAGTAAACATCAATATCAAATCAAAACCAATTTTAAAACACATATCTTTAAGATCAATCAATTTCACACCAAGAATAAAAAAGATATCATGCCTCATAAAAAACCTTATTTCAAGTTCTCCATTTATATCATTCAATATATTTCCACTTCATTTATCCGCCCATGCACAAAACACTTACCTCGCTTGAATTTTCTCTCATCACTCAAATATCAATTTTTTTTGCAATGTCTTTCTCATCCAAACTCATACAAGGGTCACCATAGGCTTGATAGATTCCTACATCGCTACCCGATGTGAGTCAAGGACATATGTTTATCATGAGGACTTTTCAGGGTTGTTCTGTGGCTTTCGGTTGGTAGGATTAGGATGTGAAAAACTCTGAGGCTGAATGAGGAGGGCTTGACTCTTTTAAAGAAAAATTACATTAATCTAATTTTCACTTAAATATGGTCTTCTCTTCAATCCCCAAAGTATCAATTCAGCTCCATCATCATGAAAAGTCATGAAAGGTTTACACCATTCATCATTTCAGCATAAAAAATGTCAATCTTCTAAAACATGATTTTCTTGAAAGCTCTAGATGGGCACAGCTTTCCACCTCAATTATAAGCTCCAGAAAAGGCACAGCTTCACTTGTCATGAAAGCTCCAGAAAAGGCACATCTTTCAATATAATGACTTTCTTTAGCAGCAAACACATCTCTTCAGAATTTAATTTTCCACACAAAGTATCACATAATGTGGTGGCACAACACAATACAGCTTCCCCCACACTTAAGCTCAACTAGATTATGCAATTTCACTTCAAGAGTTGGTTGGATAGGGAAAATTGGCTTGTACTGTGGCTTAACCTAACAGGCTGTGCATGGATTCTAAGGGCTACAAGGATTAAATATTCAAGGTAGGCCATTATAAAAAAGGATTCTTTGAAATAGGGGTTTTAATACCAAACAAATGCCTCAATCATTTAAACACAAGTACCTCAAACCCTCATGTTTTGACAGGAATAGATCAAATTCTGGTTAAATCAAGTATGGTTTGGTTCTCTCAAGAAGTGAGGTGAATGTAAAGAATATGAAAATAATGGTTTAGAAGCCTCACAAAAAAGTGATTTCAAATATAAAGACAGTTAGATTGGCATGGGATTCAAAATTCAGCGTACTTTGCATGAAATTACTAAATATTTGAACTTGAAACAAAGTCATTTCAGCATTCATTTATGCTTAGTTTCAAGGGGTAAATTGTTTCACTTATTGATATGGATTTAAAAATGGCGATGAGAATCATTTCATCTCAAAAGTTTCAAAAACACACCGAAAATTGTACAATAAACACACAAATTTTGAAAAACACACAATTTTTATTTTTGGTTTTTTTAACAGGAAAACAATTGAAATTACTAAACTAAAAGGTTCCCTCCCCCACACTTAAAATATTGCATTGTCCTCATTGTGAACCCATGAGATGATATATGCACATTAAATTCAGAATTTTTAAATAGGACAAATAATATAAAAGTGAAAGGGTTAGGAACAGCCTGATGTGATCAAGTGATGATGGGGTCATGCAGTGTGATAAAATCCACTCCATCCGTAGGATGTCCCTCAATGTATCTCTTCAAACGTTGCCCATTGACTGTAAATCTCCTTCCAGTGTCCTCTTGTGTGATCTCCACTACACCATAAGGAAAAACATTAGACACAATATAAGGACGTAACCATCTGGAACGCAACTTACCAGGCATCAACTTCAGTCGTGAACTATAGAGAAGGACTTTCTCTCCAACATGAAACTTCCTTTGTTGGATCATTTTGTCATGAGCTTCTTTTTATCTTTCCTTGTAGAGCCTTGAGTTCTCATATGATGACAATCGAATCTCCTCAAGCTCTTGAATTTGCAACTTCCTTTGAATTCCAGCTTGGGCCAAATCCATGTTGCATTTCTTTATAGCCCAATAAGCCCGATGCTCGACTTCCACTGGGAGATGACATGCTTTCCCAAAAAAAATCTGAAATGGGGACATACCAATGGGGGTCTTGTATGCTGTTCTATAAGCCCACAATGCATCATCCAAGCGCTTGCTCCAATCCATCCTATTTGTCTGCACGGTTTTCTCCAAGATTTGTTTCAACTCACGATTTGAAACCTTAGCCTGACCATTTTTTTGGGGGTGGTATGGTGTTGATGTTTTGTGTGTCACCCCATACATTCGAATAAGGGAAGCAAAATTCCTATTGCAAAAGTGTATCCCTTGGTCACTGATGATGGCCTTTGGTACTCTAAACATGCAAAAAATTTGTGCTTTGACAAAGTCCACAACAACATGAGAATCGTCAGTCCTGGTGGCCTTGGCCTCCACCCATTTACTCACATAATCAACAGCAACCAAAATGTACGAAAATCCAAATGAACTAGGAAAAGGACCCATAAAGTCGATGCCACTTACATCAAAAATCTCACAAAATAGTATGGGTTGTTGGGGCATCTCATGTCTCCTAGAAATGTTCCCAGTGTGTTGGCAACAAGAGCATGACTTACAAAAAAAATGGGCATCATAGAACAAGCTAGGCCAATATAATCCAGAGTCTAAAACCTTCCTAGCTGTCCGTTGGGGTCCAAAGTGTCCACCACAAGCAAGTGTATGACAGAAATGCAAAACAGACTCAAACTCATGATCAGGAACACACCTCCTAATGACTTGGTCACTACACATGCGCCAGAGGTACGGATCATCCCAAACATAAAATCTTGACTCACTCTTTAATTTTTGGACTTGATGTTTCTTCAAATTTACTGGGATTTCAGCGCCAACAATGTAATTAACTAAATCAGCATACCAAGGATGCTTACCTGAGATGGTATAGAGATGCTCATCGGGGAAAGTGTCCCGAAGTGGTACCTGGTCCAAGGTGTCACCCTCTAGTGTGTGAGTAAGCCTACTCATGTGGTCCGCCACCAAGTTTTCTGACCCCTTTTTTTCCTTTATCTCGATGTCAAACTCTTAAAGAAGGAGCGTCCAACGGATAAGTCGTAGCTTTGCATCTGGCTTCTTCAGGAGGTACCTCAAAGCTGCATGGTCAGAAAAAACAACTACTTTAGAGCTCAATAAATATGAACGGAATTTATCTAAAGCAAATATGACAGCAAGAAACTCTTTTTCTGTGGTTGTGTAATTTTATTGGGCTGAATCTAGTGTCCTTGATGCATAGGTGATCACATGTGAACGTCCTTCCACCCTCTGAGATAAGACAGCTCCAACCGCGAAGTTGGAGGCGTCACACATAAGCTCAAATGGAAGGTCCCACCGTGGGGGCTGTATGATAGGTGGAGTGGTCAGACACTTCTTTAGCTGATCAAAGGAAGTCCTACACGAATCATCAAACACAAAATCAGAATCTTTTTGAAGTAATCGTGACATAGGAAGAGCGATCATACTAAAATATTTGATGAAGCGCCGATAAAATCCTGCATGCCCTATGAAAGATCTAACATCACGCACACATGAAGGATAGGGTAAGGAGGAAATAATTCCTACCTTAGATCTATCAACCTCTATCCCATGTTTTGACACCACATGCCCTAAGACAATGCCATGTTCTACCATAAAATGACACTTTTCAAAGTTTAGGACCAGATTCTTCTCAATACAACGATTCAACACATTTCCCAAACTACATAGACATTCATCAAATGAAGACCCATATACTGTAAAATCATCCATAAATACCTCCATGCAGGTCTCAATAAAATAAGAAAAAATACTCACCATACATCTCTGGAAGGTACCTGGGGCGTTGCAAAGTCTAAATGGCATCCTCCGGTAGGCAAATGTGCCAAAGGGACAGGTGAATGTAGTCTTCTCCTGATCCTCTGGAGCTATAGGAACCTGAAAATATCCAGAAAATCCATCCAAGAAACAATAGTGTGTTTTCCCAGCTAGTCTCTCGAGAATTTGATCAATAAATGGGAGGGGGAAATGGTCCTTGCGAGTGGTCTGATTTAGTTTCCTATAATCAATACACACACGCCAACTGTTTTGCACCCTCATTGGAACTAAATCATCTTTCTCATTTTTAACAACAGTAAAACCAGTTTTCTTAGGCACAAACTGAATTGGACTTACCCACTGTGAATCTGAAATGGGAAAGATTATACCGGCCTCGAGCAATTTCTCAACTTCCTTTTTAACAACTTCCAGGAGGGTGGGATTGAGTCTCCTTTGTGGTTGTCTCACCGGTTTAGCCCCATCCTCCAAGAGAATTCTATGCATGCAAATGGAGGGGCTAATACCTGATATGTCAGCCAAGGTCCACCCAATCACCCTGATGTTCTCCCTCAAAATATTCAAAAGACTTTCTTCATGTTCAAAAGGGAGATTGTTAGCAATGATAACAGGTAATCTCTCACCACTCAACAAGTATGAGTATTTCAGATTTGGTGGCAATGGCTTGAGTTCTAATGAAGGAGGGTGTAGTATGGAAGGAGACATTGAAGGAACTGAAATATGTGCACAAAGAGCATCAGTATCAGAATAGACATCATCAAAATCATAGAATAAAGCATCAAATCCATCAGCATACCCAACAGCCATTTCATAATCAGAGTGAACATGATCAAAATCAGAATATGAATCCACATCAAAATCAAATCTTAGAGAGTCTTGTTCATTAGAAACAGGTGTGGAAGTTCTCTTAGTCATTAAACCAGAACCAATAATCATAATCTCTCTAAGCATAGGACAATCCAATTCCATGATGTTTTTACTTGGTGGTTCAAAATGGGAGATAACAAAAGCAGAATGGTCCTCTGAGGGGTACTTCATGGAATCCATAACATTAAATATCACAACTTCATCTCCAAACTCCCTGGAAAGTGTACCCTCATTGACATTTATGATAGTTTTTACAGTTTTGAGGAAGGGTCTACCTAAGATAATGGGGGCATGAGAACTTACCTGATCATCCTCTATGTTAAGAACATAGAAATCCGCTGGAAAGATCATGTCTCTTACCCGGACAAGTACATCCTCAAGGACTCCCGCTGGATATACCGTAGCTCTATTCGCCAATTGCACCACTACTCTTGTTGGCTTCAACTCACCAACCTGCAAGGAAGTGAATACAGAGTGAGGCATCACATTTATGGAAGCACCTAAATCACAAAGTGCATCAGAAAAGTGCAACTCCCCTATGGTGCATGGGATGGTGAATGTCCCTGGATCCTTGCACTTTGTTGGCATTGCTAGAGTTGGTGAAATGAGTGCTGAGACATTCCTTCCAAGGTTTATCCTCTCATTTCCCTTGATCCCTCTTCGATTGGTGCAGAGTTCTTTTAAGAATTTGGCATACCTTGGGATTTTCTTAATGGATTCAAGTAGAGGAATGTTGATCTCCACACGCTTGAATTTGTCCAAAACCTCCTTTTGCATTGCTTCTTCAGCCATCTTCTTGGTTTGAACAACCCTGTTTGGAAGAGGAAGGGGTTTAGGAGGAACATCATCAATCTTTTTCTTACCTTTATCTTTCTCCTTGGATTGTTCATCAGTTGGTATGGAATGCGGCTTCTTTGAAGTTGAGGTGAATCCCGGTGGAATGGTAGGTGAAGATGTATCGTTCATTTTCTTCCCACTTATCAATGTGATGGAACTAACATTCACATTTGGATTTGGAGTGGGTTGGGAAGGTAGATTTCCAAAATTCTTACTAACAAGTTCATGGAGGGCGGTGGCAATCTGACTCATTTGAGTCTTCAACTCTCTCAGCTCCGAACCTTGACTCTTCAGCTCATTCTGTTGATTAAGAACAATTTGTTTCAAAAGATCATCAGTGTTAGAGTCTACCTTGTGTTGGATATTCCCTTATTTCTGACTCGTTGATGTTTGAGCTTCGAATCTCCCTTGGGGTTGTTGGAAACCATGTTGGTAAGGTGGAGGTTGCTGGAAGTTTGGTTGAAAAGGGGGCCTTTGTTGTTGTCCAGAGCCATCCCTCATGTCCGCTAGATCTTTCCACCCTTGGTTTTATGTTGGATCAAACTTCTTTTGGGGATATGGTTGTTGTTGTTGCTGCTGAAATGGTCTCCCAGGGAACACTGCTGCACAATCTTCTGTTTCTTGGAGTTGTGGGCAACAGTCAGTTGGGTGGCTTGTCTCAGTGCAAATACCACAAGGCCTTGAAGGTGGGGGTTGGGATGTCTTTTTAGCCAATTCAATCTGCCTCACCATAGTTGTCAATTCTTCTAACTTAGTATCAATCAAATGACGTTCAAGAGAAGAAGGACTTACTTGATGTACTCCTCAAACATGTGGTGTACCTCTATCACCGAATTGTTGGAAGTTTTGGGCTATCTTGTCGATCAACGCACGCGCAGCTACTGGTGTCTTGTCCACAAATGCTCCTCCAGCCGTAGCATCTACCATGCTCCTCTCCATGGGTGTGAGTCCTTCGTTGAAGTATTGGATGAGGAGTTGCTAACTGATTTGGTGATGTGGGCATCTTGCACACAACTTCTTGAATCTATCCCAGTACTCATACATTGACTCCCCTTGGGCTTGCTTGATCCCCGATATCTCTTTTCGAATGGATGTGGTCCTTGATGCTGGAAAAAATCTCTACAAGAAAAGACGTTTCAAATCGTTCCACAAGTTACATCTTCGGGTTGTAAATAATACATCCAATCTTTCGCAGCTCCATCAAGTGAGAATGTGAATGCTCTTAGTTTGATTTGATCTTCAGAGACATTTCTAGGTTTTAGGGTTGAGAAAACCACATTAAATTCTTTCAAATTTTTATTGGGATCCTCACCAGAGAGGCCATGAAACTTTGGAAGTAAGTGAATTAACCCAAATTTCAGTTCGAAGTCCGATTCGAGATTTGGGTATGCAATACAATTTGGTTGATAGTAAATATCAGGTGCATCCAATTCTCGAATGGTTCTATTAAGTTCATTTCCATGGTTTCCAGCCATTGGTTCTTGTTTTATGGTTGAATTTTAATTTCTTCCAATTTCAATGTTCTGATATTGGAGTAATTCTCTAACTGGTTTAATGTTGAAACTTCCCGTAGACTGAGAATGTCTGATTCGTGCCCTAAGGCTACGTTCAATCTCAGGGTCAAGATCCAATAGATCTTCGGGATTAGTTCGTGTCATCAATCAATGAAAGATGAAAAGAAGGAATGTGGACCATAGTAAAAAAAATTGATGTTTGAGTTGATGGTCCAAAAAGAAATAGAAAGAGATAAAAGAAGAAGAAGAAAAAAAATCAGATTGGGTAAAGACGGAAGAAAGAAGAGAGGAAGAGAATTAAAATGTAAAATAAAATAAATACCACTAATTGGTTGAAATAATTACTTGCCTCCCCGGAAACGGCACCAATTTGAAAGAGCGCTGTCGTGGGCGCCCTCAAATGATTAGTGTGATTTTGGGGTACTTAGGTGCAGCAAAGTGGCTGACCAAGGTCATCTCTCAAAGGAGGAAGTGAATTAAAACAAATTTTTAGAGGTATTCTAGAAACAAAATAAAAGGGAATAAAAACACTACTTGAAAGGATGGGGGTGGTTGTTTATATTTTATGAATCTAGAAGAAGTTTGCTGGAAGAAGATTGCATTTTTTTTGTTTTTAATTTTGAAATGAAGTTTCGATTAGAATGACACAACAAGAAGATGTTTTTTAGAAATCTATTTTAAAAGGCGTAATCGATCTAACTATACATATTCAATCATTTATTAATCATTATCATTTAAATTAATATTCACTTAATTATGATCCCTTAATTTGTTAAATCCCGAACCCTACGAGAATTAACTTTACCACGAAGATTGAAGTGAATTTTAACCTTAGGATAACTTTGGAACATGAAATCGCAACACCCTGCTTTGATTGATGCTCTAAAATTAGCTTATGGTCAGTGGTAAATTAAGCCACATAACCACTCTAGAAATGAGGATTAATTGAGTTTAGTTATTATATTTGAACTCTACAAATTGATCCCATGTGGTTTTGAATTACCGGTTAAGGTTGCGCTCTCACAGTTCACACAATTCCCGACCTCGCGTGTTTTGTGTTAACTATTCAATTGCTTGCATAGTTTTATTTAAATTAGAAACTCAATTAATAGATCATAATATATGAATTACAGTATCTCATTGATTCAATATAAATGAATGAAGAAGGATAGAGGTCGATCGATTACTAAAAAGAACTACTCTTCCATGGGTGGTGTAGTCATCCTGGAGACGTTTTGCATAAGCAACAGATTGAAAGGGTAGAACCCAATCTTGTCTCCACTCTTGATTCCAAACCAATTAAGAAGATTAAGATAAGAAGAATATGGATGAACACAGAATATTATTTGAAGAAAAATTCAAGAAACAAACATGAAAGAAAAGAAATACAAAGAAGAGGTGAGAGAGGAGAGCATTTTTGGAAGAGAGGTTTGCACAAAGGCTTACTTCTTCCAAGAGTTGTGAGGGGCTCCCAAGAGACACCCTTTCGGCAAAACCTTCCCAAAGCCTCCACCAGCCCTCTCAAAGAGTTAAAACCCCCTTTAAATAGAGTTTGTGAGGGCTTGGGATACATAACTTTTTAAGTGTGAAATGAAAATCTCGGCTAAATATTTTATTCCAAATTGCACCGCCATTTGACCTCGAAAACTCGTGAATTGACCGGCCTTTCAGAAGGGGGATTTGTGTCACATCATGTCCCCGAGCGTTCCTCAAAATTTGGGCTCAATCCAAGCCCGTATGTAGAGGATATGGCCCAAATACAGAACCTTCTCCATTCTGGAGAGCCCAGCCCAACTTTGATTTCATGGCCCAATTTCAACAACCAAATGAACTCTTTAGCTTTAGTGTCCTGAATAAATGATGTATATAATTAAGTTAGGAACACTGTTACAAAATTTAAAATTCAAATAATAAATATAAAAATATTTATATTCGAAATACTACAGTGCACTATTAAGGGTAAAACTGGAATTTTCACCAAATTTTCAAATGAATGATCAAATCCCAAATATTTTATAAATAAACATGTTTAACACAATGTGAGGAAATTATATCATTTATTATCAATAAAATATTCAATAAAATAGTGTTTTATCAACTCCCCCACACTTACCATTTTGCACACCTGGGCAAAACCTCATATCAAGTAAACATCAATATCAAATCAAAACCAATTTTAAAACACATATCTTTAAGATCAATCAATTTCACACCAAGAATAAAAATGATATCATGCCTCATAAAAAACCTTATTTCATGTTCTACATTTATATCATTCAATATATTATCACTTCATTTATCCGCCCATGCACAAAACACTTACCTCCCTTGAATTTTCTCTCATCACTCAAATATCAATTTTTTTTGCAATGTCTTTCTCATCCAAACTCATATAAGGGTCACCATAGGCTTGATAGATTCCTACATCGCTACCCGATGTGAGTCAAGGACATATGTTTATGATGAGGACTTTTCAGGGTTGTTCTGTGGCTTTCGGTTGGTAGGATTAAGATGTGAAAAACTCTGAGGCTGAATGAGGAGGGATTGACTCTTTTAAAGCAAAATTGCATTAATCTAATTTTCACTTAAATATGGTCTTATCTTCAATCCCCATAGTATCAATTCAGCTCCATCATCATGAAAAGTCATGAAAGGTTTACACCATTTATCATTTCAGCATAAAAAATGTCAATCTTCTAAAACATGATTTTCTTGAAAGCTCTAGATAGGCACAACGTTCCACCTCAATTAGAAGCTCCAGAAAAGGCACAGCTTCACTTGTCATGAAAGCTCCAGAAAAGGCACAGCTTTCAATATAATGACTTTCTTTAGCAGCAAACACATCTCTTCAGAATTTAATTTTCCACCCAAAGTATCACATAATGTGGTGGAACAACACAATACAGCTTCCCCCACACTTAAGCTCAACTAGATTATGCAATTTCACATCAAGAGTTGGTTGGATAGGGAAAATTGGCTTGTAATGTGGCTTAACCTAACAGGCTGTGCATGGATTCTAAGGGCTAAAAGTATTAAATATTCAAGGTATGCCATTATAAAAAAGGATTCATTGAAATAGGGTTTTTAATACCAAACAAATGCCTCAATCATTTAAACACAAGTACCTCAAACCCTCAAGTTTTGACAGGAATAGATCAAATTCTGGTTAAATCAACTATGGTTTGGTTCTCTCAAGAAGTGAGGTGAATGTAAAGAATATGAAAATAATGGTTTAGAAGCCTCACAGGAAAGTGATTTCAAATATAAAGATAGTGAGATTGGCATGGGATTCAAATTTCAGCGTACTTTGCATGAAATTACTAAATATTTGAACTTGAAACAAAGTCATTTCAGCATTCATTTAAGATTAGTTTCAAGGGGTAAATTGTTTCACTTATTGATATGGATTTAAAAATGGCGATGAGAATCATTTCAGCTCAAAAGTTTCAAAAACACACTGAAAATTGTAAAATAAACACACAAATTATGAAAAACACACAATTTTTTTTGGTTTTGTTTAACAGGAAAACAATTGAAATTACTAAACTAAAAGGTTCCCTCCCCCACACTTAAAATATTTCATTGTCCTCATTGTGAACCCATGAGATGATATATGCACATGAAATTCAGAATTTTTAAATAGGACAAATAATATAAAAGTGAAAGGGTTAGGAACAGCCTGATGTGATCAAGTGATGATGGGGTCATGCAGTGTGATAAAATCCACTACATCAGTAGGATGTCCCTCAATGTATCTCTTCAAACATTTCCCATTGACTGTAAATCTCCTTCCAGTGTCCTCTTGTGTGATCTCCACTACACCATAAGGAAAAACATTAGACACAATATAAGGTCCTAACCATCTGGAACGCAACATACCATGCATCAACTTCAGTCGTGAACTATAGAGAAGGACTTTCTCTCCAACATGAAACTCCCTTTGTTGGATCATTTTTTCATGAGCTGCTTTTGATCTTTCCTTGTAGAGCCTTTAGTTCTCATATGATGACAATCGAATCTCCTCAAGCTCTTGAATTTGCAACTTCCTTTGAATTCCAGCTTGGGCCAAATCCATGTTGCATTTCTTTATAGCCCAATAAGCCCGATGCTCGACTTCCACTGGGAGATGACATGCTTTCCCAAAAAAAATCCAAAATGGGGAAATACCAATGGGGGTCTTGTATGCTGTTCTATAAGCCCACAATGCATCATCCAATCGCTTGCTCCAATCCTTCCTATTTTGCTACACGGTTTTCTCCAAGATTTGTTTCAACTCACGATTTGAAACCTCAGCCTGGCCATTTTTTTTGGGGGTGGTATGGTGTTGATGTTTTGTGTGTCACCCCATACTTTCTAAGGAGGGAAGAAAAATTCCTATTGCAAAAGTGTGTCCCTTGGTCAATGATGATGGCCTTTGGTACTCCAAACCTGCAAAAAATTTGTGCTTTGACAAAGTCCACAACAACATGAGAATCGTCAGTCCTGGTGGCCTTGGCCTCCACCCATTTACTCACATAATCAACAGAATCCAAAATGTACAAAAATCCAAATGAACTAGGAAAAGGACCCATAAAGTCGATGCCCCATACATCAAAAATCTCACAAAATAGTATGGGATGTTGGGGCATCTCATGTCTCCTAGAAATGTTCCCAGTGTGTTGGCACCGAGAGCATGACTTACAAAACAAATGGGCATCATGGAACAAGCTAGGCCAATATAATCCAGAGTCTAAAACCTTCCTAGCTGTCCGTTGGGGTCCAAAGTGTCCACCACAAGCAAGTGTATGACAGAAATGCAAAACAGACTCAAACTCATGATCGGGAACACACCTCCTAATGACTTGGTCACTACACATGCGCCAGAGGTACGGATCATCCCAAACATAAAATCTTGACTCACTCTTTAATTTTTGGACTTGATGTTTCTTCAAATTTACTGGGATTTCAGAGCCAACAATGTAATTAACTAAATCAGCATACCAAGGATGCTTACCTGAGATGGTATAGAGATGCTCATCGGGGAAAGTGTCCCGAAGTGGTACCTGGTCCAAGGTGTCACCCTCTAGTGTGTGAGTTAGCCTACTCATGTGGTCCGCCACCAAGTTTTCTGACCCCTTTTTGTCCTTTATCTCGATGTCAAACTCTTGAAGAAGGAGCATCCAATGGATAAGTCGCGACTTTGCATCTGGCTTCTTCAGGAGGTACCTCAAAGCTGCATGGTCAGAAAAAACAACTACTTTAGAGCCCAATAAATATGAACGGAATTTATCTAAAGCAAATATGACAGCAAGAAAATCTTTTTTTTGTGGTTGTGTAATTTGATTGGGCTGAATCTAGTGTCCTTGATTCATAGGCGATCACATGTGAACGTCCTTCCACCCTCTGAGATAAGACAGCTCCAACCGCGAAGTTGGAGGCGTCACACATAAGCTCAAATGGAAGGTCCCACCGTGGGGGCTGTATGATAGGTGGAGTGGTCAGACACTTCTTTAGCTCATCAAAGGAAGTCCTACAAGAATCATCAAACACAAAATCAGAATCTTTTTGAAGTAATCGTGACATAGGAAAAGCGATCTTACTAAAATCTTTGATGAAGCGCCGATAAAATCCTGCATGCCCTAGGAAAGATCTAACATCATGCACACATGAAGGATAGGGTAAGGATAAAATAATTTATACCTTAGATCTATCAACCTCTATCCCATGTTTTGACACCACATGCCCTAAGAAAATGCCATGCTCTACCATAAAATGACACTTTTCAAATTTTAGGACCAGATTCTTCTCAATACAACGATTCAACACATTTCCCAAACTACGTAGACATTCATCAAATGAAGACCCATACACTGTAAAATCATCCATAAATACCTCCATGCAGGTCTCAATAAAATCAGAAAAAATACTCACCATACATCTCTGGAAGGTACCTGGGGCGTTGCAAAGTCCAAATGGCATCCTCCGGTAGGCAAATGTGCCAATGGGACAGGAGAATGTAGTCTTCTCCTGATCCTCTGGAGCTATAGGAACCTGAAAATATCCAGAAAATCAATCCAAGAAACAATAGTGTGTTTTCCCAGCTAGTCTCTCGAGCATTTGATCAATAAATGGGAGGGGGAAATGGTCCTTGCGAGTGGTCTAATTTAGTTTCCTATAATCAATACACACACGCCAACTGTTTTGCACCCTCATTGGAACTAAATCATCTTTCTCATTTTTAACAACAGTAAAACCAGTTTTCTTAGGCACAACCTGAATTGGACTTACCCCCCGTGAATCTGAAATGGGAAAGATTATACCTGCCTCGAGCAATTTCTCAACTTCCTTTTTAACAACTTCCAGGAGGGTGGGATTGAGTCTCCTTTGTGGTTGTCTCACCGGTTTAGCCTCATCCTCCAAGAGAATCCTATGCATGCAAATGGAGGGGCTAATACCTGATATGTCAGCCAAGGTCCACCCAATCGCCCTGATGTTCTCCCTCAAAATATTCAAAAGCCATTCTTCATGTTCAAAAGGGAGATTGTTAGCAATGATAACAGGTAATCTCTCACCACTCAACAAGTATGAGTATTTTAGATTTGGTGGAAATGGCATGAATTCTAATGAAGGAGGGTGTAGTATGGATGGAGACATTGAAGGAACTGAAATATGTGCACAAAGAGCATCAGTATCAGAATAGACATCATCAAAATCATAGAATAAAGCATCAAATCCATCAGCATACTTAACATCCATTTCATAATCAGAGTGAACATGATCAAAATTATAATATGAATCCACATCAAAATCAAATCTTAGAGAGTCTTGTTCATTAGAAACAGGTGTGGAAGTTCTCTTAGTCATTAAACCAGAACCAATACTCATAATCTCCCTAAGCATAGGACAATCCAATTCCATGATGTTTTTACTTGGTGGTTCAAAATGGGAGATAACAAAAGCAGAATGGTCCTCTGAGGGGTACTTCATGGAATCCATAACATTAAATATCACAACTTCATCTCCAATCTCCATGGAAAGTGTACCCTCATTGACATTTATGATAGTTTTTGCAGTTTTGAGGAAGGGTCAACCTAAGATAATGGGGGCATGAGAACTTACCTGATCATCCTCCATGTTAAGAACATAGAAATCCGCTGGAGAGATCATGTCTCTTACCCGGACAAGTACATCCTCAAGGACTCCCGCTGGATATGCCGTAGCTCTATTCGCCAATTGCACCACTACTCTTGTTGGCTTCAACTCACCAACCTGCAAGGAAGAGAATACAGAGTGAGGCATCACATTTATGGAAGCACCTAAATCACAAAGTGCATCAGAAAAGTGCAACTCCCCTATGGTGCATGGGATGGTGAATCTCCCTGGATCCTTGCACATTGTTGGCATTTCTAGAGTTGGTGAAATGAGTGCTGAGACATTCCTTCCATGGTTTATCCTCTCCTTTCCCTTGATCCTTCTTCGATTGGTGCAGAGTTCTTTTAAGAATTTGGCATACCTTGGGATTTGCTTAATGGCTTCAAGTAGAGGAATGTTGATCTCCACACGCTTGAATGTGTCCAAAACCTCCTTTTTCATTGCTTCTTCAGCCATCTTCTTGGTTTGGACAACCCCGTTTGGAAAAGGAAGTGGTTTAGGAGGAACATCATCAATCTTTTTCTTTCCTTTATCTTTCTCCTTGGATTGTTCATCAATTGGTATGGAATGCGGCTTCTATGAAGTTGAGGTGAATCCCGGTGGAATGGTAGGTGCAGATGTATCGTTAATTTGCTTCCCACTTCTCAATGTGATGGCACTAACATTCCCCTTTGGATTTGGAGTGGGTTGGGAAGGTAGTTTTCCAGAATTCTTACTCACAAGTTCATGGAGGGCGGTGGCAATCTGACTCATTTGAGTCTTCAACTCTCTCAGCTCCGAACCTTGACTCTTCAGCTCATTCTGTTGATTAAGAAAAATTTGTATCAAAAGATCATCAGTGTTAGAGTCTACCTTGTGTTGGATATTCCCTTGTTGCTGACTCGTTGATGTTTGAGCTTCGAATCTCCTTTGTGGTTGTTGGAAACCCTGTTGGTAAGGTGGAGGCTGCTGGAAGTTTGGTTGAAAAGGGGGCCTTTGTTGTTGTCCAGAGCCATACCTCATGTCCGCTAGATCATTCCACCCTTGGTTTTATGTTGGATCAAACTTCTTTTGGGGATATGGTTGTTGTTGTTGCTGCTGAAATGGTCTCCCAGGGAACACTGCTGCACAATCTTCTGTTTCTTGGAGTTGTAGGCAATAGTCAGTTGGGTGGCTTGTCTCAGTGCAAATACCACAAGGCTTTGAAGGAGGGGGTTGGGATGTCTTTTGAGCCAATGAAATCTTCCTCACCATAGTTTTCAATTCTTCTAACTTAGTATCAATCAAATGACTTTCAATAGAAGAAGGACTTACTTGATGTACTCCACGAACATGTGGTGTACCTCTATCACCGAATTGTTGGGTGTTTTGGGCCATCTTGTCGATCAACGCACGCGCAGCTACTGGTGTCTTGTCCACCAATGCTCCTCCACCCGCATCATCTACCATGCTCCTCTACATGGGTGTGAGTCCTTCGTAGAAGTATTGGATGAGGAGATGCTCACTGATTTGGTGATGTGGGCAGCTTGCACACAACTTCTTGAATCTCTCCCAGTACTCATACATTGACTCCCCTTGGGCTTGTTTGATCCCTGATATCTCCTTTCGAATGGATGTGGTCCTTGATGCTGGAAAAAATCTCTGCAAGAAAAGACGTTTCAAATCGTTCCAACAAGTTACATCTTCGGGTTGTAAATAATACATCCATTCTTTCGCAGCTCCATCAAGTGAGAATGGGAATGCTCTTAGTTTGATTTGATCTTCAGAGACATTTCTAGGTTTTAGGGTTGAGAAAACCACATTAAATTCTTTCAAATGTTTAATGGGATCCTCACCAGAGAGGCCATGAAACTTTGGAAGTAAGTGAATTAACCCAGATTACAGTTCGAAGTCCGATTAGAGATTTGGGTATGCAATACAATTTGGTTGATACTTAATATCAGGTGCAGCCAATTATCGAATGGTTCTATTAAGTTCATTTCCATTGTTTCCAGCCATTGGTTCTTGTTTTATGGTTGAATTTGAATTGCTTCCAATTTCAATGTTCTGATATTTGAGTAATTCTACAACTGGTTGAATGTTGAAACTTCCCGTAGACTGAGAATGTCTGATTCGTTCCCTAAGGCTACGTTCAATCTCAGGGTCAAGATCTAAGAGATATTGGGGATTAGTTCGTGTCATCAATCAATGAAAGATGAAAAGAAGGAATGTGGACCATATTAAAATAAAAATTTGATGTTTGAGTTGATGGTCCAAAAAGAAATAGAAAGAGATAAAAGAAGAAGAAGAAAAAAAATCAGATTGGGTAAAGACGGAAGAAAGAAGAGAGGAAGAGAATTAAAATGTAAAATAAAATAAATACCTCTAATTGGTTGAAATAATTACTTGCCTCCCCGGCAACGGCGCCAATTTGAAAGAGCACTGTCGTGGGCGCCCTCAAATGATTAGTGTGATTTTGGGGTACTTAGGTGCAGCAGAGTGGCTGACCAAGGTCGTCTCTCAAAGGAGGAAGTGAATTAAAACAACTTTTCAGAGGTATTCTAGATACAAAATAAAAGGGAATAAAAACACTACTTGAAAGGATGGGGGTGGTTGTTTATAGTTTATGATTCTAGAAGAAGTTTGCTGGAAGAAGATTGCATATTTTTTGTTTTTAATTTTGAAATGAAGTTTCGATTAGAATGACACAACAAGAAGATGTTTATTTAGAAATCTATTTTAAAAGGCGTAATCGATCTAACTCTAACACTTCAATAATTTATTAATCATTATCATTTAAATTAATATTCACTTAATTATGATCCCTTAATTTGTTAAATCACGAACCCTACGAGAATTAACTTTACCACGAAGATTGAAGTGAATTTTAACCTTAGGATAACTTCGGAACATGCAATCGCGACACCCTGCTTTGATTGATGCTCTAAAATTAGCTTATGGTCAGTGGTAAATTAAGGCACATAACCACTCTGGAAATTAGGATTAATTGAGTTTAGGGATTATATTTGAACTCTACAAATTGATCCCATGTGGTTTTGAATTACCGGTTAAGGTTGCGCTCTCACAGTTCACACAATTCCCGACCTCGCGTGTTTTGTGTTAACTATTCAATTGGTTGCTTAGTTTCATTTAAATTAAAAACTCAATTAATAGATCATAATATTTGAATTACAGTATCTCATTGATTCAAAATAAATGAATGAAGAAGGATAGAGGTCGATCGATTACTAAAAAGAACTACTCTTCCATGGGTGGTGTAGTCATCGTGGAGACGTTTTGCATAAGAAACAGATTGAAAGGGTAGAACCCAATCATGTATCCACTCTTGATTCCAACCCAATTAAGAAGATTAAGATAAGAAGAATAGGTATGAGCACAGAATATTATTTGAAGAAAAATTCAAGAAACAAACATGAAAGAAAAGAAATACAAAGAAGAGGTGAGAGAGGAGAGCCTTTTTGGAAGAGAGGTTTTCACAAAGGCTTACTTCTTCCAAGAGTTGTGAGGGGCTCCCAAGAGACACCCTTTCGGACACACCTTCCCAAATCCTCCACCAGCCCTCTGAAAGAGTTAAAACCCCCTTTAAATAGAGTTTGTGAGGGCTAGGGATACATAACTTTTTAAGTGTGAAATGAAAATCTCGGCTAAATATTTTATTCCAAATTGCACCGCCAATGTGACCTCCAAAACGCGTGAATTGACCGGCCTTCCATAAGAATGATTTGTGCCAAATCATGTCCCCGAGCGTTCCACAAACTGTGGGCTCAATCCAGGCTCGTATGTAGAGGATATGGCCCAAATACAGAACCTTTTCCATTCTGGCGAGCCCAGCCCAACTTTGACTTCATGGCCCAATTTCAACAACCAAATGAACTCTTTAGCTTTAGTGTCCTGAATAAAAGTTGTATATAATTACGTTAGGAACACCGTTACAAATTTTCAAATTCAAATAATAAATATAAAAATATTTATATTCGAAATACTACAGTGCACTATTAAGGGTAAAACTGGAATTTTCAAAAAAATTTCAAATGAATGATCAAATCCCAAATATTTTATAAATAAACATGTTTAACACAATGTGAGTAAATTATATCATTTATTATCAATAAAATATTCAATAAAATAGTGTTTTATCAACTCCCCCACACTTAACGTTTTGCACACCTGGGCAAAACCTAATATCAAATAAACATCAATATCAAATCAGAACCAATTTTAAAACACATATCTTTAAGATCAATCAATTTCACACCAAGAATAAAAAAGATATCATGCCTTATAAAAAACCTTATTTCAAGTTCTCCATTTATATCATTCAATATATTTCCACTTCATTTATCTTCCCATGCACAAAACACTTACCTCGTTTGAATTTTCTCTCATCACTCAAATATCAATTTTTTTTTGCAATGTCTTTCTCATACAAACTCATACAAGGTTCACCATAGGCTTGATAGATTCCTACATCGCTACCCGATGTGAGTCAAGGACATATGTTTATCATGAGGACTTTTCAGGGTTGTTCTGTGGGTTTCGGTTGGTAGGATTAAGATGTGAAAAACTCTGAGGCTGAATGAGGAGGGATTGACTCTTTTAAAGAAAAATTGCATTAATCTAATTTTCAATTAAATATGGTCTTCTCTTCAATCCCCATAGTATCAATTCAGCTCCATCATCATGAAAAGTCATGAAAGGTTTACACCATTCATCATTTCAGCATAAAAATGTCAATCTCCTAAAACATGATTTTCTTGAAAACTCCAGATGGGCACAACTTTCCACCTCAATTAGAAGCTCCAAAAAAGGCACAGCTTCACTTGTCATGAAAGCTCTAGAAAAGGCACAGCTTTCAATATAATGACTTTCTTTAGCAGCAAACACATCTCTTCAGAATTTAATTTTCCACCCAAAGTATCACATAATGTGGTGGCACAACACAATACAGCTTCCCCCACACTTAAGCTCAACTAGATTATGCAATTTCACTTCAAGAGTTGGTTGGATAGGAAACATTGGCTTGTAATGTGGCTTAACCTAACAGGCTGTGCATGGATTCTAAGGGCTACAAGGATTAAATATTCAAGGTAGGCCATTATAAAAAAGGATTCTTTGAAATAGGGGTTTTAATACCAAACAAATGCCTCAATCATTTAAACACAAGTACCTCAAACCCTCATGTTTTGACAGGAATAGATCAAATTCTGGTTAAATCAAGTATGGTTTGGTTCTCTCAAGAAGTGAGGTGAATGTAAAGAATATGAAAATAATGGTTTAAAATTCTCACAGGAAAGTTATTTCAAATATAAAGACAGTGATATTGGCATGGGATTCAAAATTCAGCGTACTTTCCATGAAATTACTAAATATTTGAACTTGAAACAAAGTCATTTCAGCATTCATTTAATCTTAGTTTCAAGGGGTAAATTGTTTCACTTATTGATATGGATTTAAAAACGGTGATGAGAGTCATTTCAGCTCAAAAGTTTCAAAAACACACAGAAAATTGTAAAATAAACACACAAATTTTGAAAAACACACAAATTTTTTTTGGTTTTTTTAACAGGAAAACAATTGAAATTACTAAACTAAAAGGTTCCCTCCCCCACACTTAAAATATTGCATTTTCCTCATTGTGAACCCATGAGATGATATATGCACATGAAATTCAGAATTTTTAAATAGGACAAATAATATAAAAGTGAAAGGGTTAGGAACAGCCTGATGTGATCAAGTGATGATGGGGTCATGCAGTGTGATAAAATCCACTACATCAGTAGGATTTCCCTCAATGTATCTCTTCAAACGTTGCCCATTGACTGTAAATCTCCTTCCAGTGTCCTCTTGTGTGATCTCCACTGCACTATAAGGAAAAACATTAGGCACAATATAAGGACCTAACCATCTGGAACGCAACTTACCAGGCATCAACTTCAGTCGTGAACTATAGAGAAGGACTTTCTCTCCAACATGAAATTCCCTTTGTAGGATCATTTTGTCATGAGCTGCTTTTGATCTTTCCTTGTAGAGACTTGAGTTCTCATATGATGACAATCGAATCTCCTCAAGCTCTTGAATTTTCAACTTCCATTGAATTCCAGCTTGGGCCAAATCCATGTTGCATTTCTTTATAGCCCAATAAGCTCGATGCTCGACTTCCACTGGGAGATGACATGCTTTCCCAAAAACAATCCGAAATGGGGACATACCAATGGGGGTCTTGTATGCTATTCTATAAGCCCACAATGCATCATCCAAGCGCTTGCTCCAATCCTTCCTATTTGGCTGCACGGTTTTCTCCCAGATTTGTTTCAACTCACGATTTGAAACCTCAGCCTGGCCATTTTTTTGGGGGTGGTATGGTGTTGATGTTTTTTCTGTCACCCCATACTTTCGAAGGAGGGAAGCAAAATTCCAATTGCAAAAGTGTGTCCCTTGGTCACTGATGATGGCCTTTGGTACTCCAAACCTGCAAAAAATTTGTGCTTTGACAAAGTCTACAACAACATGAGAATCGTCAGTTCTGGTGGCCTTGGCCTCCACCCATTTACTCACATAATCAACAGCAACCAAAATGTACAAAAATACAAATGAACTAGGAAAAGGAACCATAAATTCGATGCCCCATACATCAAAAATCTCACAAAATAGTATGGGTTGTTGGGGCATCTCATGTCTCCAAGAAATGTTCCCAGTGTGTTGGCAACGAGAGCATGACTTACAAAACAAATGGGCATCATGGAACAAGCTAGGCCAATATAATCCAGAGTCTAAAACCTTCCTAGCTGTCAGTTGGGGTCCAAAGTGTCCACCACAAGCAAGTGTATGACAGAAATGCAAAACAGACTCAAACTCATGATCGGGAACACACCTCCTAATGACTTGGTCACTACACATGCGCCAGAGGTACGGATCATCCCAAACATAAAATCTTGACTCACTCTTTAATTTTTGGACTTGATGTTTCTTCAAATTTACTGGGATTTCAGAGCCAACAATGTAATTAACTAAATCGGCATACCAAGGATGCTTACCTGAGATGGTATAGAGATGCTCATTGGGGAAAGTGTCCCGAAGTGGTACCTGGTCCAAGGTGTCACCCTCTAGTGTGTGAGTAAGCCTACTCATGTGGTCCGCCACCATGTCTTCTGACCCCTTTTTGTCCTTTATCTCGATGTCAAACTCTTGAAGAAGGATCATCCAACGGATAAGTCACGGCTTTGCATCTGGCTTCTTCAGGAGGTACCTCAAAGCTGCATGGTCAGAAAAAACAACTACTTTAGAGCCCAATAAATATGAACAGAATTTATCTAAAGCAAATATGAAAGCAAGAAACTCTTTTTCTGTGGATGTGTAATTTGATTGGGCTGAATCTAGTGTCCTTGATGCATAGGCGATCACATGTGAACGTCCTTCCACCCTCTGAGATAAGACAGCTCCAACCGCGAAGTTGGAGGCGTCACACATAAGCTCAAATGGAAGGTCCCACCGTGGGGGCTGTATGATAGGTGGAGTGGTCAGACACTTATTTATCCCATCAAAGGATGTCCTACAAGAATCATCAAACACAAAATCAGAATCTTTTTGTAGTAATCGTGACATAGGAAGAGCAATCTTAATAAAATTTTTGATGAAGCGCCGATAAAATCCTAAATGCCCTAGGAAAGATCTAACATCACGCACACATTAAGGATAGGGTAAGGATGAAATAATTTCTACCGTAGATCTATCAACCTCTATCCCATGTTTTGACACCACATTCCCTAAGACAATGCCATGCTCTACCATAAAATGACACTTTTCAAAGTTTAGGACCAGATTCTTCTCAATACAACGATTCAACACATTTCCCAAACTACTTATACATTCATCAAATGAAGACCCATACACTGTAAAATCAACCATAAATACATCCATGCAGGACTCAATAAAATCATAAAAAATACTCACCATACATATTTGGAAGGTACCTGGGGCGTTGCAAAGTCCAAATGGCATCCTCCGGTAGGCAAATGTGCCAAAGGGACAGGTGAATGTAGTCTTCTCCTGATCCTCTGGAGCTATAGGAACCTGAAAATATCCAGAAAATCCATCCAAGAAACAATAGTGTGTTTTCCCAACTAGTCTCTCGAGCATTTGATCAATAAATGGGAGGGGGAAATGGTCCTTGCGATTGGTCTGATTTAGTTTCCTATAATCAATACACACACGCCAACTGTTTTTCACCCTCATTGGAACTAAATCATCTTTCTCATTTTTAACAACAGTAAAACCAGTTTTCTTAGGCACAACCTGAATTGGACTTACCCACTGTGAATCTGAAATGGGAAAGATTATACCTACCTCGAGCAATTTCTCAACTTCCTTTTTAACAACTTCCAGGAGGGTGGGATTGAGTCTCCTTTGTGGTTGTCTCACCGGTTTAGCCACATCCTCCAAGAGAATCCTATGCATGCAAATGGAGGGGCTAATACCTGATATGTCAGCCAAGGTCCACCCAATCTCCCTGATGTTCTCCCTCAAAATATTCAAAAGCCTTTCTTCATGTTCAAAAGGGAGATTGTTAGCAATGATAACAGGTAATCTCTCACCACTCAACAAGTATGAGTATTTCAGATTTGGTGGAAATGGCTTGAGTTCTAATGAAGGAGGGTGTAGTATGGATGGAGACATTGAAGGAACTGAAATATGTGCACAAAGAGCATCAGTATTAGAATAGACATCATCAAAATCATAGAATAAAGCATCAAATCCATCAGCATACTCAACAGCCATTTCATAATCAGAGGGAAAATGATCAAAATCAGAATATGAATCCACATCAAAATCAAACATAGAGAGTCTTGTTCATTAGAAATAGGTGTGGAAGTTCTCTTAGTCATTAAACCAGAACCAATACTCATAATCTCCCTAAGCATAGGACAATCCAATTCCATGATGTTTTTACTTGGTGGTTCAAAATGGGAGATAACAAAAGCAGAATGGTCCTCTGAGGGGTACTTCATGGAATCCATAACATTAAATATCACAACTTCATATCCAAACTCCATGGAAAGTTTACCCTCATTGACATTTATGATAGTTTTTGCAGTTTTGAGGAAGGGACTACCTAAGATAATGGGGGCATGAGAACTTACCTGATCATCCTCCATGTTAAGAACATAGAAATCCGCTGGAAAGATCATGTCTCTTACCTGGACAAGTACATCCTCAAGGACTCCCGCTGGATATGCCGTAGCTCTATTCGCCAATTGCACCACTACTCTTGTTGGCTTCAACTCACCAACCTGTAAGGAAGAGAATACAGAGTGAGGCATCACATTTATGGAAGCACCTAAATCACAAAGTGCATCAGAAAAGTGCAACTCCCCTATGGTGCATGGGATGGTGAATGTCCCTGGATCCTTGCACTTTGTTCGCATTGCTAGAGTTGGTGAAATGAGTGCTGAGACATTCCTTCCAAGGTTTATCCTCTCATTTCCCTTGAGCCCTCTTCGATTGGTGTAGAGTTCTTTTAAGAATTTGGCATACCTTGGGATTTGCTTAATGGCTTCATGTAGAGGAATGTTGATCTCCACACGCTTGAATGTGTCCAAAAACTCCTTTTGAATTGCTTCTTCAGCCATCTTCTTGGTTTGAACAACCCTGTTTGGAAAAGGAAGTGGTTTAGGAGGAACATCATCAATCTTTTTCTTACCTTTATCTTTCTCCTTGGATTGTTCATCAGTTGGTATGGAATGCGGCTTCTCTGAAGGTGAGGTGAATCCCGGTGGAATGGTAGGTGCAGATGTATCGTTCATTTGCATCCCACTTCTCAATGTGATGGCACTAACATTCCCCTTTGGATTTGGAGTGGGTTGGGAAGGTAGATTTCCATAATTCTTACTCACAAGTTCATGGAGGGCGGTGGCAATCTGACTCATTTGAGTCTTCAACTCTCTCAGCTCCGAACCTTGACTCTTCAGCTCATTCTGTTGATTAAGAACAATTTTTTTCAAAAGATCATCAGTGTTAGAGTCTACCTTGTGTTTGGTATTCCCTTGTTGCTGACTCGTTGATGTTTGAGCTTCGAATCTCCTTTGTGGTTGTTGGAAACCCTGTTGGTAAGGTGGAGGCTGCTGGAAGTTTGGTTGAAAAGGGGGCCTTTGTTGTTGTCCAGAGCCATACCTCATGTCCGCTAGATCTTTCCACCCTTGGTTGTATGTTGGATCAAACATCTTTTGGGGATATGGTTGTTGTTGTTGCTGCGGAAATGGTTTCCCAGGGAACACTGCTGCACAATCTTCTGTTTCTTGGAGTTGTGGGCAACAGTCAGTTGGGTGGCTTGTCTCAGTGCAAATACCACAAGGCCTTGAAGGAGGGGGTTGGGATGTCTTTTGAGCCAATGCAATATTCCTCACCATATTTGTCAATTCTTCTAACTTAGTATCAATCAAATGACTTTCAAGAGAAGAAGGACTTACTTGATGTACTCCTCGAACATGTGGTGTACCTCTATCACCGAATTGTTGGGAGTTTTGGGCCATCTTGTCGATCAACGCACGCGCAACTACTGGTGTCTTGTCCACCAATGCTCCTCCAGCCGCAGCATCTATCATGCTCCTCTCCATGGGTGTGAGTCCTTCGTAGATGTATTGGATGAGGAGTTGCTCACTGATTTGGTGATGTGGGCATCTTGCACACAAATTCTTGAATCTCTCCCAGTACTCATACATTGACCCCCCTTGGGCTTGCTTGATCCCCGATATCTCCTTTCGAATGGATGTGGTCCTTGATGCTGGAAAAAATCTCTGCAAGAAAAGACGTTTGAAATCGTTCCAACAAGTTACAACTTCGGGTTGTAAATAATACATCCAATCTTTCGCAGCTCCATCAAGTGAGAATGGGAATGCTCTTAGTTTGATTTGATCTTCAGAGACATTTCTAGGTTTTAGGGTTGAGCAAACCACATTAAATTCATTCAAATGTTTATTGGGATCCTCACCAGAGAGGCCATGAAACATTGGAAGTAAGTGAATTAACCCAGATTTCAGTTCGAAGTCCGATTCGAGATTTAGATATGCAATACAATTTGGTTGATAGTTAATATCAGGTGCACCCATATTCTCGAATGGTTCTATTAAGTTCATTTACATTGTTTCCAGCCATTGGTTCTTGTTTTATGGTTGAATTTGAATTGCTTCCAATTTCAATGTTCTGATATTGGAGTAATTCTCCAACTGGTTGAATGTTGAAACTTCCCGTAGACTGAGAATGTCTGATTCGTGCCCTAAGGCTACCTTCAATCTCAGGGTCATGATCTAAGAGATCTTCGGGATTAGTTCGTGTCATCAATCAATGAATGATGAAAATAAGGAATGTGGACCATAGTAAAATAAAAATTTGATGTTTCAGTTGATGGTCCAAAAAGAAATAGAAAGAGATAAAAGAAGAAGAAGAAAAAAAAATCATATTGGGTAAAGACGGAAGAAAGAAGAGAGGAAGAGAATTAAAATGTAAAATAAAATAAATACCTCTAATTGGTTGAAATAATTACTTGCCTCCCCGGCAATGGTTCCAATTTTAATGAGCGCTGTCGTGGGCTCCCTCAAATGATTAGTGTGATTTTGGGGTACTTAGGTGCAGCAGAGTGGCTGACCAAGGTCGTCTCTCAAAGGAGGAAGTGAATTAAAACAACTTTTCAGAGGTATTCTAGAAACAAAATAAAAGGGAATAAAAACACTAATTTAAAGGATGGGTGTGGTTGTTTATAGTTTATTAATCTAGAAGAAGTTTGCTGGAAGAAGATTGCATTTTTTTGGTTTTTAATTTTGAAATGAAGTTTCGATTAGAATGACAGAACAAGAAGATGTTTTTTAGAAATATATTTTAAAAGGCATAATCAATCTAACTATACCTCTTCAATCATTTATTAATCATTATCATTTAATTAATATTCACTTAATTATGATCCCTTAATTTGTTAAATCCCGAACCCTACGAGAATTAACTTTACCACGAAGATTGAAGTGAATTTTAACCTTAGGATAACTTCGGAACATGCAATCGCGACACCCTGCTTTGATTGATGCTCTAAAATTAGCTTATGGTCAGTGGTAAATTAAGGCACATAACCACTCTGTAAATGAGGATTAATTGTGTTTATGGATTATATTTTAACTCTACAAATTGATCCCATGTGGTTTTGAATTACCGGTTAAGGTTGTGCTCTCACAGTTCACAAAATTTCCGACCTCGCGTGTTTTGTGTTATCTATTAAATTGCTTGATTAGTTTCATTTAAATTAAATAATCAATTAATAGATCATAATATGTGAATTACAGTATCTCATTGATTCAAAATAAATGAATGAAGAAGGATAGAGGTCGATCGATTACTAAAAAGACCTACTCTTCCATGAGTGGTGTAGTCATCGTGGAGACGTTTTGCATAAGCAACAGATTGAAAGGGTAGAACCCAATCTTGTCTCCACTCTTGATTCCAACCCAATTAATAAGATTAAGATAAGATGAAGAGGGATGAACACAGAATATTATTTGAAAAAAAATTCAAGAAACAAACATGAAAGAAAGAAATACAAAGAAGAGGTGAGAGAGGAGAGCCTTTTTGGAAGAGAGGTTTGCACAAAGGCTTACTTCTTCCAAGAGTTGTGAGGGGATCCCAAGAGACACACTTTCGTCCACACCTTCCCAAAGCCTCCACCAGACCTCTCAAAGAGTTAAGACCCCCTTTAAATAGAGTTTGTGAGGGCTAGGGATACATAACTTTTTAAGTGTGAAATGAAAATATCGGCGAAATATTTTATTCCAACTTGCACCGCCAATTTGACCTCCCAAAAGCGTGGATTGACCGGCCTTCCAGAAGGGTGATTTGTTCCACATCATGGTCCCGAGCTTTCCTCAAACTTTGGGCTCAATCAAAGCCCGTATGTAGAGGATATGGCCCAAATACAGAACCTTCTCCATTTTGGCGAGCCTAGCCCAACTTTGACTTCATGGCCCAATTTCAACAACCAAATGAACTCTTTAGCTTTAGTATCCTGAATAAAAGTTGTATATAATTATGTTAGGAACACTGGTACAAATTTTCAAATTCAAATAATAAATATAACAATATTTATCGTCGAAATACTACAGTGCACTATT
Organism: Viscum album; assembly: GCA_963277665.1. NCBI lineage: Eukaryota > Viridiplantae > Streptophyta > Magnoliopsida > Santalales > Viscaceae > Viscum > Viscum album. The sequence goes on along the minus strand of OY728143.1, from coordinate 1,888,826,896 downwards.
AAGGATAAAACTGGAATTTTCACCAAATTTTCAAATGAATGATCAAATACCAAATATTTTATAAATAAACATGTTTAACACAATTTGAGGAAATTATATCATTTATTATCAATAAAATATTCAATAAAATAGTGTTTTATCAACTCCCCCACACTTACCCTTTTGCACACCTGGGCAAAACCTCATATCAAGTAAACATCAATATCAAATCAAAACCAATTTTAAAACACATATCTTTAAGATCAATCAATTTCACACCAAGAATAAAAAAGATATCATGCCTCATAAAAAACCTTATTTCAAGTTCTCCATTTATATCATTCAATATATTTCCACTTCATTTATCCACCCATGCACAAAACACTTACCTCGCTTGAATTTTCTCTCATCACTCAAATATCATTTTTTTTGCAATGTCTTTCTCATCCAAACTCATACAAGGGTCACCATAGGCTTGATAGGTTCCTACATCGCTACCCGATGTGAGTCAAGGACATATGTTTATCATGAGGACTTTTCAAGGTTATTCTGTGGCTTTCGGTTGGTAGGATTAAGATGTGAAAAACTCTGAGGCTGAATGAGTAGGGCTTGACTCTTTTAAAGCAAAATTGCATTAATCTAATTTTCACATAAATATGGTCTTCTCTTCAATCCCCATAGTATCAATTCAGCTCCATCAGTATGAAAAGTCATGAAAGGTTTACACCATTCATCATTTCAGCATAAAAAATGTCAATCTTCTAAAACATGATTTTCTTGAAAGCTCCAGATGGGCACATCTTTCCACCTCAATTAGAAGCTCCAAAAAAGGCACAGCTTCACTTGTCAAGAAAGCTCTAGAAAAGGCACAACTTTCAATATAATGAATTTTTTTAGCAGCAAACACATCTCTTCAGAATTTAATTTTCCACCCAAAGTATCACATAATGTGGTGGCACAACACAATACAGCTTCCCCCACACTTAAGCTCAACTAGATTATGCAATTTCACTTCAAGAGTTGGTTGGATAGGGAAAATTGGCTTGTAATGTGGCTTAACCTAACAGGTTGTGCATGGATTCTAAGGGATACAAGGATTAAATATTCAAGGTAGGCCATTATAAAAAAGGATTCTTTGAAATAGGGGTTTTAATACCAAACAAATGCCTCAATCATTTAAACACAAGTACCTCGAACCCTCAAGTTTTGACAGGAATAGATCAAATTCTGGTTAAATCAAGTTTGGTTTGGTTCTCTCAAGAAGTGAGGTGAATGTAAAGAATATGAAAATAATGGTTTAGAAGCCTCACAAGAAAGTGATTTCAAATATAAAGACAGTGAGATTGGCATGGGATTCAAAATTCAGCGTACTTTGCATGAAATTACTAAATATTTGAACTTGAATCAAAGTCATTTCAGCATTCATTTAAGCTTAGTTTCAAGGGGTAAATTGTTTCACTTATTGATATGGATTTAAAAATGGTGATGAGAATCATTTCAGCTCAAAAGTTTCAAAAGGACACAGAAAATTGTTAAATAAACACACAAATTTTGAAAAACACACAATTTTTTTTTGGTTTTTTTAACAGGAAAACAATTGAAATTACTAAACTAAAAGGTTTCCTCCCCCACACTTAAAATATTGCATTGTCCTCATTGTGAACCCGTGATATGATATATGCACATGAAATTCAGAATTTTTAAATTGGACAAATAATATAAAAGTGAAAGGGTTAGGAACAGCCTGATGTGATCAAGTGATGATGGGGTCATGCAGTGTGATAAAATCCACTGCATCAGTAGGATGTCCCTCAATGTATCTCTTCAAACGTTTCCCATTGACTGTAAATCTCCTTCCAGTGTCCTCTTTTGTGATCTCCACTGCACTATAAGGAAAAACATTAGACACAATATAAGGACCTAACCATCTGGAACGCAACTTACCAGGCATCAACTTCAGTCGTGAACTATAGAGAAAGACTTTCTCTCCAACATGAAACTCCCTTTGATGGATCATTTTGTCATGAGATACTTTTGATCTTTCCTTGTAGAGCCTTGAGTTCTCATATGATGACAATCGAATCTCCTCAAGCTCTTGAATTTGCAACTTCCTTTGAATTCCAGCTTGGCCCAAATCCATGTTTCATTTCATTATAGCCCAATAAGCCCGATGCTCGACTTCCACTGGGAGATGACATGCTTTCCCAAAAACAATCCGAAATAGGGATATACCAATGGGGGTCTTGTATGCTGTTCTATAAGCCCACAATGCATCATCCAAGCGCTTGCTCCAATCCTTCCTATTTGGCTACACGGTTTTCTCCAAGATTTGTTTCAACTCACGATTTGAAACCTCAGCCTGACCATTTTATGGGGGTGGTATGGTGTTGATGTTTTGTGTGTCACCCCATTTTTTCGAAGGAGGGAAGCAAAATTCCTATTGCAAAAGTGTGTCCCTTGGTCACTGATGATGGCCTTTGGTACTCCAAACATGCAAAAAATTTGTGCTTTGACAAAGTCCACAACAACCTGAGAATCGTCAGTCCTGGTGGCCTTGGCCTCCACCCATTTACTCACATAATCAACTGCAACCAAAATGTACAAAAATCCAAATGAACTAGGAAAAGGACCCATAAAGTCGATGCCCCATACATCAAAAATCTCACAAAATAGTATGGGTTGTTGGGGCATCTCATGTCTCCTAGAAATGTTCCCAGTGTGTTGGCAACGAGAGCATGACTTACAAAACAAATGGGAACCATGGAACAAGCTAGGCCAATATAATCTAGAGTCTAAAACCTTCCTAGATGTCCGTTGGGGTCCAAAGTGTCCACCACAAGCAAGTGTATGACAGAAATGCAAAACAGACTCAAACTCTTGATCGGGAACACACCTCCTAATGACTTGGTCACTACACATGCGCCAGAGGTACGGATCATCCCAAACATAAAATCTTGACTCACTCTTTAATTTTTGGACTTGGTGTTTCTTCAAATTTACTGGGATTTCAGAGCCAACAATGTAATTAACTAAATCAGCATACCAAGGATGCTTACCTGAGATGGTATAGAGATGCTCATCGGGGAAAGTGTCCCGAAGTGGTACCTGGTCCAAGGTGTCACCCTCTAGTGTGTGAGTAAGCCTACTCATGTGGTCCGCCACCAAGTTTTCTGACCCATGTTTGTCCTTTATCTCGATGTCAAAATCTTGAAGAAGGAGCATCCAACGGATAAGTCGCGGCTTTGAATCTGGCTTCTTCAGGAGGTACCTCAAAGCTGCATGGTCAGAAAAAACAACTACTTTAGAGCCCAATAAATATGAACGGAATTTATCTAAAGAAAATATCACAGCAAGAAACTCTTTTTTTGTGGATGTGTAATTTGATTGGGCTGAATGTAGTGTCCTTGATGCATAGGTGATCACATGTGAACGTCCTTCCACCCTATGAGATAAGACAGCTCCAACCGCGAAGTTGGAGGCGTCACACATAAGCTCAAATGGAAGGTCCCACCGTGGGGGCTGTATGATAGGTGGAGTGGTCAGACACTTCTTTAGCTCATCAAAGGAAGTCCTACAAGAATCATCAAACACAAAATCATAATCTTTTTGAAGTAATCGTGACATAGGTAGAGCGATCTTACTAAAATCTTTGATGAAGCGCCGATAAAATCCTGCATGCCCTAGGAAAGATCTAACATCACGCACACATGAAGGATAGGGTAAGGATGAAATAATTTCTACCTTAGATCTATCAACCTATATCCCATGTTTTGACACCACATGCCCTAAGACAATGCCATGATCTACCATAAAATGACACTTTTCAAAGTTTAGGACCAGATTCTTCTCAATACAACGATTCAACACATTTCCCAAACTACTTAGACATTCATCAAATGAAGACCCATACACTGTAAAATCATCCATAAATACCTCTATGCAGGTCTCAATAAAATCAGAAAAAATACTCACCATACATCTCTGGAAGGTACCTGGGGCGTTGCAAAGTCCAAATGGAATCCTCCGGTAGGCAAATGTGCCAAAGGGACAGGTGAATGTAGTCTTCTCCTGATCCTCTGGAGCTATAGGAACCTGAAAATATCCAGAAAATCCATCCAAGAAACAATAGTATGTTTTCCCAGCTAGTCTCTCGAGCATTTGATCAATAAATGGGATGGGGAAATGGTCCTTGCGGGTGGTCTGATTTAGTTTCCTATAATCAATACACACACGCCAACTGTTTTGCACCCTCATTGGAACTAAATCATCTTTCTCATTTTTAACAACAGTAAAACCAGTTTTCGTAGGCACAACCTGAATTGGACTTACCCACTGTGAATCTGAAATGGGAAAGATTATACCTACCTCGAGCAATTTCTAAACTTCCTTTTTAACAACTTCCAGGAGGGTGGGATTGAGTCTCCTTTGTGGTTGTCTCACCGGTTTAGCCCCATCCTCCAAGATAATCCTATGCATGAAAATGGAGGGGCTAATACCTGATATGTCAGCCAAGGTCCACCCAATCGCCCTGATGTTCTCCCTCAAAATATTCAAAATCCTTTCTTCATGTTCAAAAGGGATATTGTTAGAAATGATAATAGGTAATCTCTCACCACTCAACAAGTATGAGTATTTCGGATTTGGTGGAAATGGCTTGAGTTCTAATGAAAGAGGGTGTAGTTGGATGGAGACATTGAAGGAACTGAAATATGTGAACAAAGAGCATCAGTATCAGAATAGACATCATCAAAATCATATAATAAAGCATCAAATCCATAAGCATACTCAACAGCCATTTCATAATCAGAGTGAACATGATCAAAATCAGAATATGAATCCACATCAAAATCAAATCTTAGAGAGTCTTGTTCATTAGAAACAGGTGTGGAAGTTCTCTTAGTTATTAAACCAGAACCAATACTCATAATCTCCCTTAGCATAGGACAATCCAATTCTATGATGTTTTTACTTGGTGGTTCAAAATGGGAGATAAAAAAAGCAGAATGGTCCTCTGAGGGGTACTTCATGGAATCCATAACATTAAATATCACAACTTCATCACCAAACTCCATGGAAAGTGTACCCTCATTGACATTTATGATAGTTTTTGCAGTTTTGAGGAGGGGTCTACCTAAGATAATGGGGGAATGAGAACTTACCTAATCATCCTCCATGTTAAGAACATAGAAATCCTCTGGAAAGATCATGTCTCTTACCCGGACAAGTACAATCTCAAGGACTCCCGCTGGATATTCCGTAGCTCTATTCGCCAATTTCACCACTACTCTTGTTGGCTTCAACTCACCAACCTGCAAGGAAGAGAATACAGAGTGAGGCATCACATTTATGGAAGCACCTAAATCACAAAGTGCATCAGAAAAGTGCAACTCCCCTATGGTGCATGGGATGGTGAATGTCCCTGGATCCTTGCACTTTGTTGGCATTGCTAGAGTTGGTGAAATGAGTGCTGATACATTCCTTCCAAGGTTTATCCTCTCATTTCCCTTGAGCCCTCTTTGATTGGTGCAGAGTTTTTTTAAGAATTTGGCATACCTTGGGATTTGCTTAATGGCTTCAAGTAGAGGAATGTTGATCTCCACACGCTTGAATGTGTCCAAAACCTCCTTTTGCATTGCTTTTTCAGCCATATTCTTGGTTTGAACAACCCTATTTGGAAAAGGAAGGGGTTTAGGAGGAACATCATCAATCTTTTTCTTACCTTTATATTTCTCCTTGGATTGTTCATCAGTTGGTATGGAATGCGGCTTCTCTGAAGTTGAGGTGAATCCCGTTGGAATGGTAGGTGAAGATGTATCGTTCATTTGCTTCCCACTTCTCAATGTGATGGCAGTAACATTCCCCTTTGGATTTTGAGTGGGTTGGGAAGGTAGATTTCCAGAATTCTTACTCACATGTTCATGGAGGGTGGTGGCATTCTGACTCATTTGAGTCTTCAACTCTCTCAGCTCCGAACCTTGACTCTTCAGCTCATTCTGTTGATTAAGAACAATTTGTTTCAAAAGATCATTAGTGTTAGAGTCTACCTTGTGTTGGATATTCCCTTGTTGCTGACTCGTTGATGTTTGAGCTTCGAATCTCCTTTGTGGTTGTTGGAAACCCTGTTGGTAAGGTGGAGGCTGCTGGAAGTTTGGTTGAAAAGGGGGCCTTTGTTGTTGTCCAGATCCATATCTCATGTCCGCTAGATCTTTCCACCCTTGGTTTTATGTTGGATCAAACATCTTTTGGGGATATGGTTGTTGTTGTTGCTGCTGAAATGGTCTCCCAGGGAACACTGCTGCACAATCTTCTGTTTCTTGGAGTTGTGGGCAACAGTCAGTTGGGTGGCTTGTCTCAGTGAAAATACCACAAGGCCTTGAAGGAGGGTGTTGGGATGTCTTTTGATCCAATGAAATCTGCCTCACCATAGTTTTCAATTATTCGAACTTAGTATCAATCAAATGACTTTCAAGAGAAGAAGGACTTACTTGATGTACTCCTCGAACATGTGGCGTACCTCTATCACCGAATTGTTGGGAGTTTTGGGCCATCTTGTCGATCAACGCACGTGCAGCGACTGGTGTCTTGTCCACCAATGCTCCTCCAGCCGCAGCATCTACCATGCTCCTCTCCATGGGTGTGAGTCCTTCGTAGAAGTATTGGATGAGGAGTTTCCCACTGATTTGGTGATGTGGGCACCTTGCACACAACTTCTTGAATCTCTCCCAGTACTCATACATTGACTCCCCTTGGGCTTGCTTGATCCCCGATATGTCCTTTCGAATGGATGTGGTCCTTGATGATGGAAAAAATCTCTACAAGAAAAGACGTTTCAAATCGTTCCAAGAAGTTACATCTTCGGGTTGTAAATAATACATCCAATCTTTCGCAGCTCCATCAAGTGAGAATGGGAATGCTCTTAGTTTGATTTGATCTTCAGAGACATTTCTAGGTTTTAGGGTTGAGCAAACCACATTAAATTCTTTCAAATGTTTATTGGGATCCTCACCAGAGAGGCCATGAAACATTGGAAGTAACTGAATTAACCCAGATTTCAGTTCGAAGTCCGATTCGAGATTTGGATATGCAATACAATTTGGTTGATAGTTAATATCAGGTGCAGCCAATTCTCGAATGGTTCTATTAAGTTCATTTACATTGTTTCCAGCCATTGGTTCTTGTTTTATGGTTTAATTTGAATTGCTTCCAATTTCAATGTTCTGATATTGGAGTAATTCTCCAACTGGTTGAATGTTGAAACTTCCCGTAGACTGAGAATGTCTGATTCGTGCCCTAAGGCTACGTTCAATCTCAGGGTCAAGATCTAAGAGATATTCGGGATTAGTTAGTGTCATCAATCAATGAAAGATGAAAATAAGTAATGTGGACCATAGTAAAATAAAAATTTGATGTTTGAGTTGATGGTACAAAAAGAAATAGAAAGAGATAAAAGAAGAAGAAGAAAAAAAATCAGATTGGGTAAAGACGGATGAAAGAAGAGAGGAAGATAATTAAAATGTAAAATAAAATAAATACCACTAATTGGTTGAAATAATTACTTGCCTCCCTGGCAACGGCGCCAATTTGAAAGAGCGCTGTCGTGGGCACCCTCAAATGATTAGTGTGATTTTAGGGTACTTAGGTGCAGCAGAGTGGCTGACCAAGGTCGTCTCTCAAACGAGGAAGTGAATTAAAACAACATTTCAGAGGTATTCTAGAAACAAAATAAAAGGGAATAAAAACACTACTTGAAAGGATGGGGGTGGTTGTTTATAGTTTATTAATCTAGAAGAAGTTTGCTGGAAGAAGATTGCATTTTTTTTGGTTTTTAATTTTGAAATGAAGTTTCGATTAGAATGACACAACAAGAAGATGTTTTTTAGAAATCTATTTTAAAAGGCACAATCGATCTAACTATACCTCTTCAATCATTTATTAATCATTATCATTTAAATTAATATTCACTTAATTATGATCCCTTAATTTGTTAAATCCCGAACCCTACGAGAAATAACTTTACCACGAATATTGAAGTGAATTTTAACCTTAGGATAACATCGGAACATGCAATCGTGACACCCTGCTTTGATTGATGCTCTAAAATTAGCTTATGGTCAGTGGTAAATTAAGGCACATAACCACTCTGGAAATGAGGATTAATTGAGTTTAGGGATTATATTTGAACTCTACAAATTGATCCCATGTGGTTTTGAATTACCGGTTAAGGTTGCGCTCCCACAGTTCACACAATTCCCGACCTCACATATTTTGTGTTAACTATTCAATTGCTTGCTTAGTTTCATTTAAATTAAAAACTCAATTAATAGATCATAATATGTGAATTACATTATCTCATTGATTCAAAATAAATGAATGATGAAGGATAGAGGTCGATCGATTACTAAAAAGAACTACTCTTCCATGGGTGGTGTAGTCATCGTGGACACGTTTTGCATAAGCAACGGATTGAAAGGGTAGAACCCAATCTTGTATCCACTCTTGATTCCAACCCAATTTATAAGATTAAGATAAGAAGAAGAGGTATGAACACAGAATATTATTTGAAGAAAAATTCAAGAAACAAACATGAAAGAAAAGAAATACAAAGAAGAGGTGAGAGAGGAGAGCCTTTTTGGAAGAGAGGTTTGCACAAAGGCTTACTTCTTCCAAGAGTTGTGAGTGGCTCCCAAGAGACACCCTTTCGGCCACACCTTCCCAAAGCCTCCACCAGACCTCTCAAAGATTTAAAACCCCCTTTAAATATAGTTTATGAGGGCTAGGGATACATAACTTTTTAAGTGTGAAATGAAAATCTCGGCTAAATATTTTATTCCAACTTTCACTGCCAATTTTACCTCCACAACTCGTGAATTGACCGGACTTCCAGAAGGAGTATTTGTGCCAAATCATGTCCCCGAGCTTTCCTCAAAATTTGGGCTCAATCCAAGCCCGTATGTAGAGGATATGGCCCAAATACAGAACCTTCTCCATTCTGGCGATCCCAGCCCAACTTTGACTTCATGGCCCAATTTCAACTACCGAATGAACTATTTAGCTTTAGTGTCCTGAATAAAAGTTGTATATAATTAAGTTAGGAAGACTGTTACAAAATTTCAAATTCGAATAATAAATATAAAAATATTTATCTTCGAAATACTACAGTGTACTATTAAGGGTAAAACTGGAATTTTCACCAAATTTTCAAATGAATGATCAAATCCCAAATATTTTATAAATAAACATGTTTAACACAATTTGAGGAAATTATATCATTTATTATCAATAAAATATTCAATAAAATAGTGTTTTATCAGAATTCATAGTCTCAATGATATTTCATAATAGAGACAAATCATGGGTTTTATATGAAGGAGTTATTAATATTAATTGTTCTTCATTTCACTTATTATTAATTATTTTTATTTTTCTAAATATAAATTAATGAAACATAAAAAATATTATTTTAAAGAAAATAATGATGTAAGAGATTCTACAAGGGTTGGAAAAATGGTTAAATTCATTATCCCTTTTTAAAGTACAATCATATTTTCACTCAATACCATTTATTAGCTTCCATTATCCATTTATATTTTCGTACTCAATTCATTCCAAAATCTTTTGAAACGCACCAAGCCGCACATGTTCAATGGTGAGATTGATATGAACGCACCTAAATCGAGAATGTGACACATCTTAAACACTCAACATTAATAGATTCCATTCATAACATCAGACAAAATATTTCTCAATATATCGGGTGAGATAAATATAGAGTGTAAAATTAGATAATGTATAATATGGAATGAGGCTAATAACAAAGAACCAAATTTAGAAATTTTTTAATCACATCTCAATTCACTCAATGCTCCAACATTAATATAAATCAAACATATAATAAATTATTTAAATGACGTTGAGATACCACTTCCTCACTTGGGAATTATTCCTTCAATTTTATTAATCATTATCATCATAAAGGTGGGGCTATATATGAGGTGTGAAAATTGAATAGAATTAGAAAAGAGAGAAAATATAAAATCTAATGTAATTTAATGAAACTATATATATATAACCACACTCTATGATATAAATAATCGTTATATAATAATAACATGAGGTGGGAACCTTGAAAATATTGGATTCGTATTCATTTTATTGGATCTTTCCTAATTATCCTGAATGTATTCGCCTAAAAGGATCATCACCACATGTGATGATTATATTTCAACAATAAATCCATCTATGAGTTTTTGGACCCCTTTTACTTCTCTATTTGTTTCTTATAATCATCTAATGATAATCTTTCCTTGATTTTCTTATAGATTAATAACATTTTCAATCTTTATTCATGTATTCCCCAGTTTATGAAGACAATGGGAGTGATGTTTACTATTTTGTTTGAGGTGTATTTTATGAATAATATAACTATTCATGATGTGAAATATAATATAGAATAGTCTTCTAGGGTGTCCTTATGAGTAATTTATTGGTTATACTTCCTTGGTTTGGATGTAATTTTTTTAAATTATTGATCAATTTTCATAGAGTTTGTGGTAGAATAGATGGCCGAAAAATAACAAAGTTGTAGTATTTATAATTAGGTTCACAAGCAATGATATAATGATGAAATTATGTGTTTCTATATAATACATTTATTTTTAAAATATAAAATATTTTGAGATGATTATTTCACTATTAGGGACTTTTTCTATATATATTTTTTAAAAACAACATCATAATAATAATATTCTCTTGGTATCTTACTATTTTATTCTTCATTTTAGGAGTGGTGAGATTTGAAATAATAATAAGTTGTTTCAATATGAATTAAATTTGGTTCAATATGTGTAGGGAGGTTATGTTTAGTATTATCTTTGTTTATGATAGCAATTCAGTTAGTATCAAGGATTGTATTTCCCATAAAAAGAGATAAGGAATTAATGGATGGGGTACCAAAATAGCCAATTCATGTTATTTCTATGTAAAATTTTCACATAGGACCTTTTATATGGTATATTTAGATTAGTTAACTCAAATAAATTGATTAAGAACATCATTGGTGATATTGTATTATATGAATTATATGAAGATTGTCTTTGTCAGGTCAAATAAAAAACCATGGTATTGAGATAATGTTTAATCAGGATATTTATATCTATATTGTTCGTGTGGTTTAAATATCATATTGTTCAATAAGATCACTATTTGATTATACCTTAACTCTTGGGATTTCAATGCCACCATTCTATGCTACACCTTATCTATTGTTTTATTAGTGCATGGGGTCTAAAAATTATTGTATGGGTTCATCTATAGGGTAATACTTATAGTTATATACTGGATGTTATTTGTTGATTAGATATTCATTTTAGATATTTCTTTATTGTATTTATGTGATATACATTACTATCTAGTATTGGTAATGATAAGTACTTATCTGAAATAACAATATCCCTGGATCCAATGGTTTTACACTATTGTGGACATTAACATTGGATTATAAGAAAAGTTGATAAATATATAATACATGGTAATTTTGAAACAAAAGGTAGACATTATGAGATTTATATACCCACACTATCATAAAAAGTTTTAATATGAGAAAATTTCAACCCACTTTCTCATTGTAGTATGTGATATACCTTATCTTCAAAGGTGATATAAAAGGTAGACCTTCTATATTTCATTCGATTAATATTATTCTTAGACACCCTAAATCAAGTTAGGTTATGATTAAAATTAATTAAAGACAAAATAAATCAATAAATTCATGTAAATAATCCATTAGACATTAATTTTAAATATATTCAAAAGAATATAAAATGTGATTATTTCCATTAAAATAAAAATATTGAGAGGTAGAAATGAAATGGAATAGAATTCAATATATAGAAAAACATTATATTTATAAACATACAAAAAATTTTATAGATATATTTATAAACTAAAGAGATAAATAATTATATATAAATACATCCATTTAAATTAGTATTTTAACTAATTCTGAAAATAATTTCTTTCATAACATTAAAAATAAGTTTTCTATTTTGTTAAAATATTTTTAAAGAACGTAGTTAATATTTAAAATTAATGTTTAATATTTAATTTGATATTTAATTCACTATCACTACTAGAAAAGTCTCTTATTAATGTTATTTTACAGTGTTTTAAATTTGAACATCTGGTAATATTATTAATTTCAAAACATTTACAACCCATTAAAGGTAATGAAATCCTTATACATGATAAATATACATAATTATTTTCATAGATAACGGTAAAATTATGCATAGAAAAAAATAGATAAATCTATAACATTAATCATCCCATATTTTTATTAATATTCTTTTTACATGTGTGGATATTTTCATTTTTCCATTATAATTTCAATGGTACATGTTTAAGACACCAATAACTTGATCGGGGAGCACTGATTATTGAGAAACATTTGAGTAAATTCCAATAATTCTGTGTTACCTTCTACACCAAAAAATATAATTCATTACTAAGCTAAATTTACAAATATAACACTATGACTTGATTATAAATTTATCCCATATGGTCCATTATGAAGGAGAAAAATTGTTCCAATGGTTAGAAGCATCATAGAATACAGTTTTCCGTCTTTTGAGGAGGTGATGGTTTTGACAATTATAGTGGGAAGGATATGTATGAAAGGAATCCAATTAAGGATGAAATGTATATCTAAAAATAGATAAATAAAGGGTAAAATTATAAGAAAAGAGAAAATATATATGATAATAAAATACAAGAGACTATAGAAAAGAATATTGAGTGGAAATATCATAAGAATAAAGAATTAGGGCCCACAAAATCACCCTCTTCCATTCTCACAAAGGATAAAAAAATCAAAAATATAAGGCCAACAAAACAAATCCATTAGAATATTCAAAAAAAATCATATAAACATAACATTCAAGAAATATAATTTTAAAATATTCATCCTATGAGAATTTAATAAATGACTTACTTTCCAAAAAATAGGAATAATAAAATCTTATTATAATATCCATTAATGAGGAGGGATCCATTATTGCTTAAAAAATACCATATAATATAAGAGATATAAGGATTGTTTTTTCATCTCTTATATAATTGGATCAGGTACACTGGGGAAGATATTATGTAACTTTGAATAATGTGAAAAATTTATTTCCCCTAACTGTGTTTCAAATTATGGTATTAGATAAACATATACTTATAGGGTCTTCACCGAAATTCTATGTTCATTTAGAGTTAATGATGAGAAATTATCACTTAATCATATTAAATTTATTTCATTTCTAGAAGAATAAGAAAATATATATCATATTTTCTCTCATAATAAACACTTATCGATTATATTCTTATAGAAAGAGGAGGAAGCGAATATAATGAAAATCTTACATCTCATGATCAATATAAAAGGATGAATTACTATTTTATAAAATGAATAAAAAATTATAAATATTACATATAAGGAACACCATTCAAGGGTAAATTTCCCAACGATTATCCCCTAAATAACTATTTCACAACAACTTTGGCTATATCCATAACCTGAAATATTTAGGTACTTGTTTATATGAGATAATTAGGATTATAAAGTGATTATCAATGTACATTTTTCATATGAATAAGATGATAAATAGTTATTTTTATTGTGAAAAATTAATCAATACATTTCCTAGAGTATTTCCGACATCCAAGGTATTAACCATAATTTTTATGAAGAACATATTTATATAGGAATGAAGAAATATATGTAGAGATATGTAAAAGATATATACACCCCAAACAAAATTGGTAGTGATGTCGAATTTCATGAAACCCCTTGATGAGGGAATTATATTTTTAATTTCTAAACATCAATGAGTCTTTCCACTTCATACCATTCTAAATTATAGAGACATAATTTTGATAAGAAAATAATGATAATGAATTTCTCCGGATTATGGATATTAAGGGATGTAAATCATGTGCCAGTTATTTAAATCTATGTATAGAAATATTAAATATACAGTTTCTACTTCCATTAAAATATAAAATATTGAAATGAATATTCATATATGTGTTTCATATAATTTTATATGGTCATTAAATTTAGGAAAAATAATAATTAAAATTTCATCTTAAAAAGACAATAAATCTTCTATATGGAATTTTTGATCACCATAACATGTCATTCGTAAATTATAATATAATAATAAAATTTCAATAGATTATAAAATATATCTTATTATAAATGGTAGAAGAATTTTTAGAGATATATGTAGATAAATTTTCTATTTAAGGTAAATTGTTTTCATTATCTTCATAACAATGAATTAGAAATTAAATACATTGATGAAAATTTATAACTTCTTAGTATATAGAAGTGAAATATCATATTTAAAGAGGTAACATTCCTTATAAATTGGATATCAAATAATTGAATAGTGGTAAACAATACTACAATATGGGTTATATAATAATTAATAAATCCTACCATATTGATTAGAATAGACTTCTTTCTTGGACATTTAGTATTCAACTAATGCTTTATCAATGATATTTTATAGGATATCTCAACCACTAACCAATATTATATAAAGGTTGTTTCCATTAAATTTTGATGAATAATGAATGGAATCCTTTCTTAATTTATAAAAAATTTATTTATCACACCAATAATGTTCTCTCATAGTTAATATAATTTATTTCAATTGATGTGTGATGTCGGTGATTTCACTATAGAGAAGATTTTTGATGAATTGATGAACATATTCTCTTACTCATTAATTTTATATGTCCCACTATCTAGGAGGGCCAAATAAACAACTATTCCATTGTATAATGATATATTTGTAGTGGTCAATGATTTTATTATGATTAGTTCATATAAATTAATATAGGATTTATCTGTCTAAACTTATCATATCACTTGGAGATACATAATAAACAAAAAATGAAAAATTGGGATAGATTATACAGATAAATCAATCTCAAAGAATGTGTTGCATAACCATTTATCATGGTTGACAATAAATTATGTGGAGTAAGAGGTGGATATAAATATTTATTATGAATTCTCATTAGATAAAATATTTGATGTTGATTTAGAGGCTCTTTCATAATTTTTATACATTGTAAATTACAGGGAAAATAGAAAACATTACCATCATAGTACATATCAAAAAAGAAAAAGATTCTTGTTTGAGGTATAATATTATTTTTGGAATGATCCATTTTTTTCGATATGTGTATATGTTGATTTTTTAGGGGATGAATCATTGATCCTGAGGTGAAACTCAATTTTATTGTTTCACATTCATTACATATAAGTGGACACAATAGTCTTTATAGAAAAATTAAAAGGAACATATAATGTTGATTTTTATACCTACTCTCCATAAATAAGGAACAACATTTTTTTTGATAATGAGAATAACGCCAAATGACATGAAATATTTTAAATATAAATGAAATTAAAGGACAAAAAATTATTGACGTTAAGGAGTATTATATGTTGGGAATTGAGTTCAAGAAACCCATCCTATAATCCATTTAAGAAACATATACTTATTTATGTGTGGGGAATATAGGTCTATAGAATTGGGTGATAAACCAATAAAAATAAATATAGTGAATTTTGAGAATTAATTTTTTATGGAAGAAACTACATTCATAGATTTTCGATCTCTTGCTAACTCATTCATAATCATGGTGCCAATTTAAAAAATAACTAGTACATTGGAATACTATAAAAATAAGATTTTGCATACAATAAAATAAGAAATTAGTGCCCCAAAAAATTAGAAAACTTTAACTGGATAAATGTGATATAAAAATGTCTTAATTAAAAAATAAGTTTGATTCAAAAAATATTAGAAAAAAATAATAAATGCACCTATTAGTTATACTCAGAATATTTTAAAACATCAGATGGTATTTTCCAATCTAGATTCATCAATGGAAACAGATTTCACTTTCTGATAGATCTCAAATATATTTTATATTGGGTTGTGAAAAATTATAATATGGATATGCAATAAATTGATATGAAATGGTTTCTACATGTGAATTATTTGAAGGAAATTATAAGTGGTACTTATGAGAATGAAATTATTTACAAGGAGAAGACCAAGAAGTGGAATGCCTATTGCATAATACACTGAAAATTAATACAATAAGACATGTTACTTTTGTTTGATAGATGTTTGAATTTTTTTTTAATAGAAATTGATGTCATATTTGTTGATATACATTATGGTCATCAAAACATACCTCCATGGATCCATAGAGATCAAAAGGGATAAAAAAAACTAATTTAGTTTTAATAAAATTTGGTAGTATCCATACATGAAAATTTTGAATGGAAGGGGTATTCTCTCCCTTAAATTTTATTTAATAAAACACACCACAAATATTTGTAGACATTAAATGGAGTGCTAACTCTGATGAAACCAAGGTATATTATAAAGAATCATAAAAAACTATAAAATTCAAGGATATTTACATAGTATATTAAAATATTTTATTCAGTATTATTAAGGTGGATCATGGGATTAACCCTTTGTAGAAAATTTATGATCATCAATAGAAAAATCATAAAATTATTCAAGATTAAATGAAACTAGTTAGAAAATATAATAATGTTCATGGAATTTAAAAGAACAATAAAATTTGGTTCTCTCCAAACAACAACCTGGAAAAGATAGATTGGCCATGTAGATGAAGAAATAACCAATACATACCAATCATAGCTCTTTCATTAAATGTTTTGACTAATGATAACATGGAAATATGATTTTATCATGTCATGTTGAATCATTGATCCCAATTTTTAATGGAAATAAATCAACATCAAAGAGATACAACATGTAATATACAATATATTCCTTATCATATCAAACCATATAATATTCCTTTAAAACAAACATTTTTATCAAGTCATTTCCATTATTGATCCTCTATAAATGACCCCCATGGTTATAATTTACATAACAGTGGCGAATATTAATTTTTGTCTCATAAAATTTCATATGATATTAAGGATAAATATTCTAATCCAAATTCATATATTTATGAAATGGGGAATCATCAGGGTATTCCCACTAAAAATTGGTAAACAATCAATGGGTAACAATCCTATACTAGAATATATGAAAATGATTTCATCATTCTTTCCATTGGTTGCTAATATAATTGTTTAATTATTCCCCTAATGTTATGTGTTAATTATATCTTCTTGGTGATTCTATAGGTGTTCACACAATCCAATATTTTAGGCGATGTACCAGGGGATAGGGGTGACCACGAAGTAACTAAAAATTCAGGATAGATTTGGTTTCCACTACTTATTGGATACTATTATAAGGATATTATAGGTAAATTACATTAATCATGGATCTTAATTTGGCTATAAGAGAATTACATGTACCGTAGGTGGAATTAAATTTTATCATAATCTATTCATGTATGTAGAAAATGATGTCAAATCCCCTCATTATACCATCATCTCAAAATCCATAAATGTTGAATTTTAGTCATATAATGAGAGGCTTCATGAAATCCCGCATACCCAATGGACTAATATTATCACCCATAATCTGATGAAGTCAGTTATGCAAAATTTTCTTGATGGATGGAGAATTCTCTCTCAATTTTTTCTGGTACCCAAGATTAGTCTTGAGAGAATTCAATTTTAGTTTCATATATAGAATAAAATATCCCCATCAGTCATGCCTCCCCTTATTCCAAGATTTTTATATTATAAAATATCCATCATAAAATTCTATGAAACATACCCTTCCTTTAATGGAGGTGATATCAAACCCATAAAATCACATAGAGAGGAAATTGTGTTCATAATTTTCCATTGTTGTTATACCTACACAATCACAGAGTAATGATCAAATTTTAGGATCTATTAGTCCATAAATACAATATTTTAAGTACTTTAAATCAAGTTCCTTATGTTTTTAACGAGTTATGTGTTTTTGGTAGTAAATGTTTTCTACTTTAAATATGATATTTAGAAAATTGATGAAGCTACATCATGTTATATGAAGTGAATACATGGGGATATGCTACCTACCATATGAAGAGACCATTTAAATCATCAAAAGTTCATTTATGTGTTCAAGTTACCATAATAAGATGTTTATAAACTACATGTTAATCCAAGTACTATACGACCATTTAAGCGAATGTGAACAAATTTCAGTAATTGTCAAAGTTAATACATGATGAAGTGGATAGACTGTATAATGAATTGGATTGAAGACATAAAGAATTAAAGTCACCATAAGAAGTACTTGTATTGACTATACAAGTCAGATGATATTTTTTCAATGTTAATGTGACTTCGTGATAGAATTAAAGAACGTTCATATTAAAATTTTATGTGATAATATATTATATTTCAAAGAGGCCACATGAATGAAATAAAGAAACATAATTTTGAAAAAAAAGTGAGTGAAATATTAAGTACAGTTTAACACATGACCAACTTGATATATTGTATGCTTAATTAAGACTGATTTTGTCGTAATGTGTTTCTGCATCAATCGTGAGTGAAAAAACTATAGAGGATATATTTCAAAATCCCAAAGGTTATTTTGGAATTCAATTTTATTTATCAGTATCGCAGTGATTTATCAGACCAAGAATGATCATTCCTCAATTATTATATTTAATAAAATTTCTATTTAAATTCAAGATTTCATCTCTTGTAAAAGGTGTGAATAGATAGAATGATACTAGTGATTTTCTCTGAACATTTCACCCACCCACAACCCTCGGATTTGTGATTTTTTTTTTAAAATCATGAAATAATGAAAAAAAATATGCAACATTCATTCTAGAGAATATTGGATAATAATACCAGGAGTAGAACCCTATTAATCAACATAAAATCATTCATATATCTTTCAAAAAGATAATTCAAAGGATTTATTTTATCCATATTTTTTTCTTTTTCATTTTGCTTCATGCTTATTCTTGTTATACGTGTATTGAGAACTTATCCTACAATGTATTATGAAGTACTCCAATAATCTTACATTCATTTTTCATTACATCTGTTATACAATTATAAACTATGGAAGATGATTTATATAGCATGGAAAATCATGTGAACATTTGTATTCTTAAAATATTGTTCCTGGATGTTTTCTTGTTTATTATGTTCGAATAAAAGTTCTTATAGGGGGATTATAATTATGTGGATATGAATAGGATCGTTATTTAATATAACACCGTGTTCAATTACATATAGTTTTTATTTTTCATTACCTTATTATTTTCAACCTCATTCAAAAATTATTTTATAACTATTGATTTTTACTAAGAGTTTTTAAAAATATGTTTTATAAAAATATAATCTTGTTGTTTTCATTTAAAATTTATATATAAATATATTGCATTTTATATAAGTGTATTATTTTTAAAACACAAATTATTTTAGTTTTTTTAAATATTCATTTATCAATACTTTGAGAAAGTATTTAAATGTATTATATTATATTTACTTACTGTGTTTGTAAAATAGAGCAGTAATTTATATTTAGGGCATTTAAATTTATAATTTTCAAAAATATAAATCCTTATATTGTAAAAATAATTCAGCCCCCACATGAAAATCCTATTTGATGAACAATTAGTATCAAAGTAGTAATATAATTACGTTCATGCTTTATGTCAAAGTTATATCAATTTTATTCAACCCTTGATCAAATCTAGAGGGAAGGGTCACTTATTTATATTTAATCAATATTTTTTTTATTAAGGATGTTTATATTAATGGTTATAGTATAAAATTGACCTTTTTATTTGAATGGAATATTCTATTCTCAATATAAAATAAAAATGTAAATATATTTATGAAGTATTTGTTGACCCTAGAAATCACGTCCCCAATATTTTCCCAACGTCCACATAGATGATCCCGAAGTGTATCTCGTTCTGCAAGCTTTGATTTGACTAGTCTTGGAGCCCAAACAGAGTTACAGATCAGAAGTTATGGCTGTTTGAAGTTGGGCTACTAGGGATGGCCATCCAAGATGGTTTTGGGGAAAAGTAAGGGTTTGTGCGTAAAACAGGAGTTTCGCGTGGAAAACCATTTACACACACAAAATATTACATGAAAATCTTTGCATGCACGGAATATTATGTTCCCATCTTTGCATGTGCGGAATATTACGTGCACCGCCTTGGGCGCGGGTAATTTTACGCCCACCGACTTGAGCGCACCAAATATTCCGCGCACCGACTTGAGCACGAAAAACCCTTCTTGTGCATGAAATTTTATGCACGTAGTCACTTAGGGTTCCACCTATAAATACATGGGAACCCCCCCCCCCCCTCATTGAGAGTACCCTGGAGGCCGGCCGCCGCTCTGATGCGCGTAAGTCCGGAGTTTCTGCGCCCGCGTTGAAAACCCCCCTATGGCATGCAAAACATTAGTTTTGCGCAGAAAATGGCCAACATGCCCAGTTTTTCGCTCAACTCATAATTTTTGCGTGCAAAAGTGCCACAGAGATTGATTTTTCACGCGTCAGTGCAGCACCGGTCCAAATTGCATGAAAACTTGCCCTATTGCACGCATCACGTCCTTTTGCGTGCAAGGCATCCCTATTGCCGGCAATTCCTTCCCTTCTGTGTGTGCCGCCTCCTATTGCGCGACCACATCTGGTATTGCGCGCTCGGCACTGGTATTGCGTGCTCGGATCTTGTATTGCGCGCCCACCACACCTATTCCATGCCACGTCCCTATTTTGCGCGCGACCCGGTGTTTTCCGCGCAATAGCCTCAATTACATGCATGCCTGCTTTGCCCAGTAGTGTGCAGGACTGCACCCGCTACTCCATACTGTGGCGGTCGGGCCCCAGCACCCCCACTCGGGATCACTGCTGGGCTCCAGTTCCGACCTTCCGGCCCAATCCCTTCGCTACCGTCACCTGACCCCGTGAAAATTGGAGAGACCCACCATGTACTTTTTGGGCTGCGATGTCGGGGTTTTCCCTTGCGCCCCTTATGTGCAGCCTCTCTCCACCTATGGAATTGAATGATTTCAGATACTCCTCTTCCCACCATGAAATTCATTGAGTCGACATATTCTTCTTGGTCTCTTCCACATGTTGTGAGTTGATATTCTCATCATCAATTTTTTGAGTACCTTGAGTCGAACTATTCCTCTAGAAGATCCTCCAAACCTTATCACTTGGCTCCTATGACATGATGAACCAGAAAGGGATGCCCTTGTGTAAGACCCAACAACAGCCGTTCTAGGCGCCTTATGGAAAAAGTCCTCTCTTCATGACTATAAACTGTAATAAACCATGTGTACCAAACATAGGATGCCTCTTGTTCCAAATAAGAGATGCCTTGTGTGCCAATCATAAGATGCATGTAGTTCTATCTACATGACTATAAACTGTAGTAATATCTATGTTCCAAACCTGGGATGCCTCTTGCTTCTAATAGGAGATTCCTTATGCTCTACGAATCAGATGCCAAATTCCATGATTATAGTGGCATAATATCAATAGCGTTGTAATCTGTTCAAGCACCCCATCACTCCACCTTACGCTTTGTGTGTCCTTCATTCAGATCATCATCCACTTCCATGTCTGATGGGACCCCTGATGTTATGGATGATAGACCTTTGGTCTGCCTGCTGTAACAGTATGGATGACAAAAATTGGTCCACCTGCTGTAACAATATTGATGAATGACCTATGGTCCACTTGCTGTAACAGTATGAATGATAGACCTTGGTCTGCCTGCTATAATAGTATGGATGATAGACCTTTGGTCCGCCTGCTCTAAAAGTATGGATGATAGACCTTGGTCCGCCTGCTGTAACAGTATGGATGATAGAATTTTGGTCCGCCTACTGTAACAGAATGGATGATAGACCATTGGTCCACCTGGAGTAACAGTATGGATGATTGACCCATGGTCCGCCTACTGTCCTGGGCCAACGCCCTGAAATACTTTGGACAACACTTTGAGTCAGGTCCTATCTTTCGAACACGGTCAGCAGTCGACCCTCATTTGTTTATCCTCATTTCTGGCTAATGTGATATGGATGCTGCATTTCCACCATGCTCAACAGTTATCCTCTATCACCGCATCACTCTCACCATGTTCCGGATGTCGGGCATGTGATTCAC
This sequence comes from Viscum album, assembly GCA_963277665.1. Lineage (NCBI taxonomy): Eukaryota > Viridiplantae > Streptophyta > Magnoliopsida > Santalales > Viscaceae > Viscum > Viscum album. The sequence continues at coordinate 1,888,804,760 of OY728143.1, read as the reverse complement.
ACTTTTTATCTCCCTTTGTTCAGATAGATTCCAATTCCCTTGGCATTATCCCTCTTGTGCGCTAGCGTATAGGTGATTAACTCAACCCCCTAGTGATTTGGGCTGCCCTCATGGCCAAGCATGAGGAAAACTCCATGGGAATCACCCTTACGTAAGCCCCATCCACCATTTCCGCTCCATAGCGACACACAGGTAGCACCCTTACGTAAGCCCCATACCATCTCGAACTACGTGGACTTTGATTCCCTACCACGGGGATACGTAGGAAGCCTCCATGTGGTTCAACCCACCACCCGGTCGTTCCGACCACTTCACATCGGTTCGCCAACAACCACAATGGGCCGCCTCAGAGAATAAGCCCCATATCCATTGTGGGATGCCTCAGAGCGTAAGCCCCATGTCCACCGTTGTGGGCTGCTTCAATGTGTAAGCCCCATACCACTTTGGGAAGCACCCTTGCGTAACCCCCATACCACTTTTGGATGCCTTAGAGCGTAAGACCCATATCCATTATAGGCCGCCTCAGAGTGTAATCCCCATACCACAATGGGAAGCACCCTTGCATAAGCCCCATACCATTGAACTCTATAGACATTGATTCCCTGCCATGGGGAAACGTAGGAAGCCTCTTTGAGGCCCAAGCCCAACTACACCGTCTCCCTTGCAGTGGTCCCATTTCATTCCCACTCCATTTCATTAATCCATCCACCACCCATCTTGATTCTTACCCGGGCCACCACATCCCGGTGAGATCATGCCATTCATCCCAGTGCTGCTCCCTGCGGCACCCGGGCAGCTAACAATGCATAAGCCCCAACATGTCTCCGGGTCGCTGTACTTGGTGTACACCCCTGATCATCAACCCTTCGAACTACGTAGGATTTTATCCCTGTCCTCTACACATGGTATGTAGGAAACCTCCATGAGGCTCAATCCCATCCAATGGTAAACCCTGGTGTTCCCCATTTTGGGGTGCACTCTCACTGATCCACCCTCAGTGGTGTTTAGATCAGCCATTACGTTGTGACATCTCCCCTACATGGGGAAAACCACCATGGATATGTACTCATTGGGCATTCTGATCCATTCATCTTCCAGGTGTTCCCTCCTTGGGATGTACCAATCTGATCCGTCTCTATGGGACGTTCTGATCACCCTCATTCCGTCTCCACAAGATTTTAAACTCGTGTCATACCCCATGTTAAACATGGGAAGCTGAGGAAAACCTTAGAAGACATGCCCTTAGCGTAACCATCTCTGCAAGATGTTTAAATCGCCACATACCCCTTGTTAAACATGGGAAGCTGAGGAAAATCTCAGAAGACACGCCTTTGGCGTAACCTTCTCCACAAGACGTTAAAATCGCAGCATACCCCGTGTTAAACATGGAAAGCTGAGGAAAACCTCAGAAGATACGACCTTGGCATAACCTTCTCCGCAAGATGTTAAACTCATGGCCTACCCTCTGTTAAACATTAGAAGCTGAGGAAAACCTCAGAAGACACGCCATTGGCGTAACCATCCCCACAAGACGTTAAACTCATGGCGTACCCTGTGTTAAACATGGGAAGCTGAGGAAAACCTCATAAGACACACCATTGGAGTAACCGTCTCTACAAGACGTTAAACATGCGGCATACCCTGTGTTAAACATGGGAAGCTGAGGAAAACCTTATAAGTCATGCCCTTGGAGTAACCATCTCCCCAAGATGTTAAACTCGCGACATAACATGTGTTAAACATAGGAAGCTGAGGAAAACCTCAGAAGACAATCCCTTGGCGTAACCGTCTCCGTAAGATGTTAAACTCGCAACATACCTTGTGTTAAACATGGGATGCTCAGGAAAACCTCAGAAGACATGCCCTTGGCGTAACGGTCTCTGCAAGACGTTAAACTCACTGCATACCCCGTGTTAATCATGGGAAACTGAGGAAAACCTCAGAAGACATGCCCTTGGCATAATCGTCTCCTCAAGATGTTAAACTCATGGCATACCCCGTGTTAAACATGGGAAGCTAATGAATACCTCAGAAGAAACTCCCTTGGTGTAGACATCTCAGCAAGACGTTAATCTCACGGCATACCCCTTGTTAAACATGGGATGCTGAGGAAATCCTCAGAAAACACACCCTTGGCGTAACTGTCTCCGCAAGATGTTAAACTCGAGGCATACCCCATGTTAAACATGGGAAGCTGAGGAAAACCTAAGAAGACACGCCCTTAGCGTAACCACCTCTGCAAGATGTTAAACTCATGGAATACCCCGTGTTAAACATGGGAAGCTTAGGAAAACCTCAAATACATGCCCATGGCATAGGATTCCCCACATTCGACGTGGGATGCCTCGGGTTATGCACCCTAGAGATTCCCTATTTTCAAGAAGAATATAGGTTCCCCAATGTCCACACACCCAGAGATGCCCTGACATTCCTGATGTTATCGTCTACTCTGATCGAAAGTTGCTACCATGTTAAGACCCCTTGGAGCGTCTTAACGGAAGCAGTGTAATTAACCAGTGTCCATAAAGATATGGCACCGGGATCGAGATTCACGAATATGTCTTAAATCTATGAGGGAGACCCGGACTAGGTGAAGAGCCCCGAGGATAAATCCACGGAAGGAAGGACTGACATCCCATCATCCCAGGGCAACAAGCCGTGCGTCCTCATTTGCGTGATGGATGCACACACGCCCCCAAGTGGAAAGCATCGAAAACAGTATTGTATTTGATATTTGGGTAATTATGGAGGATAAATAAAAAAACCTCATGAATTTTAAATTGAAATTATTTTCTCTAATTAAAACTTATTATTATCGTAAATATAATATTATGATTGTTCTATTTTGTTATTTAGGTGAATTTGAGGTTACTTTAACATATTTGAGTGCCATTACTTACGAAAAAAGGGACATCATATATATTTCTCATTAATGAAATTCAAATGTACAAAATTTAGATTAAATTAATACAAAAATATGTATAATTCTATAAAGAGGAAACCAAATGAGTCAAACATTGAAGATTCATAAACATTTAATGAGATCATAAATATTATGAGGGTATTTGGATAGTTGATGATGTTATTTGAAATAAGAACAATAATTTATCATTTATCTTATATAAGTCTAAAACATAATGGTTAATCAATTTTGAATTAGTTAGAGATTAATATGAATCTAAAAGTGATGATTAGATAGATCTTGAAGACAAAAATATTCAAAATATATTTTTAAAATGTTTAAATTAATTAGAAACTCTAAGTATAGTGGAATGTTTGATAAATGATGATATATAAAAAATTATAGGATTAACAGTGATTGCTATAAATAAATAACGTACTATAAAGTCAAGAGGAAAGGGTATATTAATGTATATTTTCCAAAAATTAAATATTAGAAGAATTGTGAGGATATAGAGAATAAAAAAAATAAATTGATTAATACATTATTGATGGGATTTTAAGAAATATCCAATTATCTAATTTAGATAGAAATAGTGCAAGTGAAAAGGTACATGTTTCCTTTATGACCACTATATCAAAGGTCTAAAATAATACTATTACATATGTCTCGTCTAATAATGATGTTTTATCAGAGCATAAAATGTATACTAAATAACTTATTGAATAAAACACTATACTAGAAGACACCATGAATGAACTCAAATGTATATTTAATAATATGAAATGTTCCATAACTTATGTACAAATATGAAGAATAATATATCTATTGAAAAATAAAATAATAAAAATATTTAAAAAGATAATTCGGATTTAAATTATCAAATGTGTAGTTGGGAAAATGTTTATAACAATTAACAAATGGAACCAATACGTCAATAAGATTTTGGAAAATCAAGAAACCTCCCAAACATAATAATAGGATTATAGATACATTAGGGAATTATATAAATATGTATAAAAACAATTTCATCCATTTTATGAAATAAAACCATAATATATAAGACTAATAAATCTTCAATATAGTAAAAACAATCATTATTTTGTAAAAGAAGAATAAATTTGGGTATAAATATATTAATTATGTTGTAAATATGCCTTTAAAAAATAAGTATTTTTAAGGATTTAATTTATATCCTTTTTAGACCCTTGAAACCTAGGTACCAAACTAATTTTTAATTTGAATTTGTATGGGTAAAATTCATAAAGTTATCCAGTAAAATTATATAGAATATAGATATTGGATATTCTAAAATAAGTATTAGAGAATACTCAATATTTTGGAGTTTCATAAAATTTTATAGAGTAAATGTTACTTTTGGAGACAATGAAAAGTTTAAAAAAAGTCCAAGAATAAGTTGTAACACTAAAATTTATTTTATTTAAAAATCATTATTTGTTGATAGATTTTTATTTAATCCAGTGAGTATTGTAACGACCCAATCTTTTGGAGAATTTTTTTTCTTAATTTTTTGAGTTTTTTTATTTTATATTCATAAAAACTATATCATTAAATTATTGATGTGGGTATAAATAGAAAGAGGAGTTGATGGCCTCATCCAATAGAATTGGGCCTTATGAAGCCCATTTGTTTTAGCATGGAAAGGAGGTGGTGTCATTGGGATTCACTCTAGACTAAGCCACTCCAATACATTAATCATGAGCGAAAACGATTACGGGAGAAGTTCAAGCTAACAAAAATCACCAATCAGTAAATGTTGTCTGATCCACCAAAATATTCTATCACAATTTCAAACCTTACTCTTAGGTCATATGTATGTGTTATAAGGGGAGATGTAATGAGGCCTTAGTTACTTTTTGTAATCCTTTGGTATAAATAATTTCTTTTTAATTATCGTAATATTTTTCGATTTAAATTGTTAAAATAAATATAGAATAATTTTATTGAAGTTCCATATTATTGGTGAATTTTGGAAAAAGGGTATTTTAAAATATCTTTGTATACCTTAAATTATCAAAAATATGAAGTGGTTTTCCAAGAATGGTTTTCTACTATTGTGACCAGTAATAAATTTATATTCTAATAAGATCAACTTAATTTTTTAGTGAATATTACATTCTAAATAGTAATATTTCAATTAGGAATTGTAATGTGACCAATGGAATTTTAACCCAACTTAAGAAAGTATAAATATAATTTAGGTATCCTGAATGGTAATGTGAAATAATAACATAAGTAAATAACTGTTTTAGAAATTATTAGTTATGTATAAGTATTTTTAATGGAAAATAAATTTTTTATTTAAAAATTAAATATCTCATAATTATAAAATTATTTTAGTAAAATGGAGTTCATTTTTGAATTTAGAGAATCGTTATTAGTTTAGGTTGAATTTATTAGGTTTTTATAAAATAGTTTTTTTTCAGTGAATAGTAAAAATATAGTTTTGAGTCTCGCTGTGTTTAATTATTTCATTAATGATGTAATCATGATTTGATATGTATGGTAGAGTTGTGTAAAATAATATATGTTATGATGTTTCCTATGTTATGAATAACATGGGAAAATACCAAGGACAAACCCATGGTTTTGCAAATACCACTAATGAGGTGTCCCATGGAAATTAATAAAATATTCCCTCACTTTTTCTATAAATACCAAAAAATTCCTTCATTAAATTAATTTTAAATTTATGATAAATGAATATATTGTCTTTTTACAATCCAATGAGTATTCCCAAGGTTCCATCATGCCCAAAAAGGTCTCAACCTTCGAATTTTTGAAGTTACTCTTCAATGAAATGGAACCCTTCACCCTCAACTATTAGTCATGATTTCCTTTATGTTATGTATTCTAGATCCTATTTAATATTGTGTGGATATGTTATTATATATATTTATTTCTATCCATTTTATTTCTAAATTATTATCAACCCTGTCCACTCTCATTAACTATTTTTTCTGATTTCAAAGCGATGTCGTTAGGCTGTCGAATTTTCCTAAAAGAAATCACATCTTCTATTTTCTTTCAAGTTCCCTTTTCATGTGGTATGTTATTGAAATATCAATAAAATTATCATATTTATATTTTATGATGTCCATATACTATGTTATGAGTTTTTTATGAGTGGTTATCCCTTCTCATATATCTCTTTTATGTTTTCTAAAACCATGTTATATAGCTGTTATGCTGTAGAAATTTCGTCTTAAAATCACTTTCTCTTTTTCTCAAAAAATTATCTTATTTTATTTATGTGAGTACCAAGACCTGTTTTTTTCTAGGGGTATTCATAATGTAATAAAAATGATAGATTTTATTCTTTGTTTTATATACATTAAACCCTTGTTACTTTTCTATTGTTTATAATTGAAATAACGATCAGGTTTTTTAAGAACTTCTAAAAAGTCATGATTTTGAAATGAAAGACATTTCTTTTATTCTCTATGTCATAATTATAAAATGTGGTAGTATAATATATGTGAATGAAATTAAAATAATTTTATATTAAGGGTAATCACTGATAGCGCTCCATTGAACTGGGTAACGAATTTAATCTCTAGAGATGACAAGTTTTATGATACCTTGGTAAATAACCTTAGTAATTTTTATGAAAGCATAGGGTTGGAACTTATTGATATGTCCATGAATGTATGAATTTAATATTGTAGCCACATTTTAACGTTATTTTTCAGTTTATCATTTCTTTGATATGTCTCATTATCATTATTTTATGATATTCCTCATGTTATTATTAATATCGCTCAAGTTCACATGTAAATTGGTTTCCCTTGTTTTCCCTTACATGGCCTTCTTCTCACCCATTTCCTTTGATGTATGTCTCCAGGTTATGAGGTTTCTTAATTTAAATTAGGATGAACCTATGATTAATCCTTAAAATGTGATTAGAATAATGATTTATGTTTTTATGTTTTACATTCCTGATTTACAAGACATGATACTTTAAAGATCCTCTATTTTTGAAATGTGATGAAAAGTTATGAAATAAAAATGAGGGATTCCATAGTTGGTATCAAAGGATAGTTTAGTTATTTTTGGAAATTTTTCTAGGAAAACATTTGGAAGAACCCTGTAGAAATTTCTAATTATAGGATGTCTTCCTGGTATTGTTTTTAAATATTAAGACTGTGGTCTCTGAATAAATAAATCCATATCTGGATATGAACAAGTAGATGTGACTCTACCACAAATGTACCTAGGAGGGAAAAATATGACATGGAGTTTCGGTATTGACCTGGGGTATCCTAGTACATGAAAACGGGCCTTGATTCACACTTACTTTAACACTCCATGGGTATATATTTGGAAAATCACAAGATTTGTAGGAATCATTATGAAGGATTTATAGAGAAATTTAATTATATCTAAAGAATAATATTTTTAAGCATGATATTATAAAAAATAAAAATTCAATATAGTTAAAAGATTTTTAAATGAAATAAGTTTCCAACTAAGGTCTTATTCTATTATAAAATGGATAAAATATAAGGAATCATGCCAATGGTGATAGTATTTGATCATGTGCTCATGGCCCTCCGATGAAAGATTGAATGGAAACATTCATACCAATGATGAACAAACTAACTTAAGTGATGTGAAATAACCTGAATCAAGCTGATAGACCAATCTCACTAAGAAGGTAACAACATTATGTTGAATCATTAATGCATCAATGACCAACAACCTTCAGTGGATCGACCCACCATTTTGTTAGTGAACAGTGGATCAGATCTATAAAGAAGATCTTTCCTGTGCTCCGCTGTTCAGAGTAAGAGAATGTCACCCTTGATTATTTACCACTTAGAGGGAGAATCTAATATGTGGTGGGAGGTGATTAAAAACATGAAGACAAGAGTGGAGGTTGAAGCTATAGAGTGGGAAGAGTTCAAGGATATCATTTTTAATATTCATTTCCCTCTAACTATGAGAACAATAATGGATAAGGAGTTTATCGACCTGAAGCAGAAGGGGAATGAGTCTGTTGGATGCTACAAGATGAACTTCACAAGGCTTTCTTGTCACACTTCAAGAACTTTAGTGGATCCAAATTGGAAGGTTTATATATTATTTTTTGGACTAAGACCTCAACTATGGAAGCATCTAGCCAATGAAGATTGTGATATCAATGAGGATATTGTGCAGAGTGTGATGAAAGTCGAACTGGAGTTCAGTGAGATTCAGTGGTCACATAAATATAATGAAAAGAAGAGATTTATGGAGCCAAGCTTAGGGAAGATCATTGACTAGGGAAGTGGAGGTCAGAAAGTTCAACATCCCTCATGTAATAAATATGGGAAATACATTCAGGTAACTTCCTGCTCGGGAGTGGTAAGTGTTACATGTGTGGAAGATATGGCTATATCACATGGAATTGTTGTAGTGAGGTGAATCCTCAACTTCCCAACACTAACGACAATGGGAAGATGGTGCAAACCGTACTTGATGTCCAATTTTATATGTGTGGAAAACTTTGTCACTTTTCCAATCATTATCCAAATCCAACGGTATAGGAGGGGGATCAAGATCAGCATAAGAAAAGGTCAATGGAAAATGTTCATGCTTTTTCTATCACTACGACTAAAGTTGAAGCACCAAATTATGTGGTGGCATGTAATATTATTGTTCTCTCAAATCTAGCATGTACTTTTTTGAATTCGGGTTCTATGTATTCATTTATTTCATCCATGTTTTCATAGAATTTAGAATTATCCCCTAAATTTCTAAAAGTAGAGTTATAATTCAAGACATCTAGTGGGATTATCTAATCGTCATCCGTGTTTCGATACTCTTGTATTTACATTAATGAGAATTATCTTATCACAAATCTGATAATCATTCAGATGTTGGAATTAAACTTTTTACTAGGGATGGACTAGCTCTCAAAGTATAATACTATGATCAAATGCAGAAGCAATAAAATCTCCATATAATTTAACAGAAAACCTACGATTATCTTCCAAGGTGATATATCTCAACCTGATCTTTGTTTAGAAGAACCTCCTATATGATTCTTTATAGAGTTTATTGATGAATAAGAAGAAGGAAATGAAATTATAAGGATAAAAAATGTCCCAATCGTCTAAGAATATATTGACTTATTTCCTGAGGAGTTACCCTGACCTCCCCTAGAAAGAGAGGTAGAGTTATCGATTGAACTCAATCCTGGAACCCATCTGATTTCAAAGACCCCATATGTGATGGAAAATGTGGAGCTAGAGGAATTAAATAAATTACTCCAATATATTTTAGATAAGGGGTTCATCCAAATGATTGTGTCTCCAGGGGTAGAACCTATTCCCTTTGTGAAGCAGAAGGATTGATCAATGAGCTATGTGTTGATTATAGATAACTGAATGAGATCATAGTGAAGAACAAATACCCTCTCCAAGAATTGATTACTTATTTGAACAATTTTGATGGTCTCAATTATTCTCTAAGATTGATCTTCATTCTGGTTATCATCAACTGAGGGTGACAAAAGAAGATATTCTAAAAACATCCTTTTGAAAAGATATGGGAATTATGATTTTGTTGTTATGACCTTCAGAATGACTAATGCACCTGTTATCTTTATGGATTTTATTAATAGAGTCTTTAAGGACTACCTTGATTAATTTTTTGTAGTTTTTATTGATGATATTATGATATATTCTAAATGTCGCGAGGATCGTGGGGATCATCTATGTGTTCTTTTTCAGACTCTATGTGAGGAGAGGCATTTTTTTATGTTCAATAAATTTGTATTTTGGCGTAACAAGTCGCATTCATGGGGAACATTGTAACCAATGAATGAATCACAATTAACCCTGCAAAGACAAATTTGTAGAGGAGGGGAATAATCCTACAACAATAACTAAGATTTTAAGATTCTGTGTATTAGTAGAATATTATTTGAGGTTTGTGAAAAGTTATTAACTAAATTCTAATCTATTAAATGAGTCAACATGAAAAGGGGTCGAGTTCATTTGAAAAAAGGAGTAAAAGGAATGTTTACAAGAGCTGGTGAAGAGATTGGTTATAGAACATGTGTTAACTCTTCCATAAAGTGGATAATTATTCCTTATTTTTAACGATTAATCTATCAAAGGGCTTGAGTGTGTCATCATGTAAAATGGAAAAGTCATTTCTTATGAATCTTAATAGTGGAAGACATAAGATGTGAAATATCCTACACATGATCTAGAGCTATCTACAACCGTTTTTTCTATAATGATATGGATGCACTCTATTTATGGGGAGAAATGTGATATGTACACAGAACATCAATGATTGAAGTATATTTTCACACAAATGTAATTGAACATGAGAACAAGAAGATGGTTGGATGTTCTTAAACACTATTATTGTTCAATAAATTACCATATCGGGAGAGCATACAAAGTCACTGATTCATTATACAGGAAAGACCCAGTTGTTATTTCCATGATGAAGGTTTAAATATATCATTTGAGAAATGAACTTTTAAAGATGGAACATGGAATTATAATGTAATTGACATCATCAACCCTAACCCAAATAATTTCTCAAATATTGTTACTATATAAGATCAAGATGGCTCAGAAAAAAGATCATTTGTTACAGATGAATTTTGAGGCTGTAAAGGATGGGATATTTTCTGAGATCAATATTGATCAAGAAGGTGTACTAATATTTCATACAAGAATATGTGTTCTATCTATTTAGGAAATAAATATGGTGTTAGTGGATGAAGCTTATAGCTCTACATTCTCTATACATCCAGGATGCAAGAAAATGTATATTGGCCTTCGTGGTCATTATTGGTGGGACAATATGAAAGTGAATGTTTCTCACTACAATTCAAGATTCCTAGTATGTCAACAAGTGAACATAGTGTAAAAAATTCTTAAATGGTTATTGCAACCACTACTCATAATAGCATGGAATTGTTTCAATATAACCCCGAACATTGTCACTAGTCTCCGAAAAACATCAAAGGGAAACAATGTGATATGGGTAATTGTGGATTGTCTCACCAAGACTTTCCATTTTATCTCTATTAGAGATGATTTCTCTCTTAATTAACATGGATTGATTTATTTGAAGTAAGTGTTAAACCTTCATGGAGTTCCACTTTCTATCATGTCTGATCGTGACCCATGGTTCACATCAAAATTCTATAGAAGTATTCAACATTCTCTGAGTACCAAATTGAATTACAGTTTAGCCTATCACACCCAAACTGATGTCCAATTTTAAATTACTATTCAATCACTCGAGGACATTCTGAGAACAAGTTCAATTTAATTCAAAGGTGGATGGGATCAACATCTCCCACTAGTGGAGTTCTCATACAGCAATAAATTTCACTCGAGCATTCAGCTGGCACCCTATGAAGCTCTATATGTGAAGCGATGTAGAACTATTACACATCGGGATGAAAGTAGTGGTAGAAATATTATTTGGCCTAATCTTATGCAATATTTTATAGAAAATGCACATTCCATCCAACAATACTTTAAAGATGCTCAGAGTCAGAAAAAGAGCTATGCAGACAACCGTCAAAGGGATATGGAGTTTGATGTTGGTGAAAAAGGCATTATTGTAATTTCATATTGGAATTGAGTCATGATGTTTGGGACGAAATGGAAGCTCATCCCTAGGTACATTGGCCCCTATGAAATCCTTGATCACATTGGAGTTGTGGCCTATCGGCTTGAACTTCCTCCAAATATAGCACAAGTTCATGATGTTTTCCATGTATCCCTCTGTTGTAAGTACATATCTGACCCTTCACATATATTAAATCTAGAGGTTGTAATGCTGGAACATGACATCTATTATGAGGATGAGACGGTGGAGATCTTGGATCATTGAGACATGGTCCTACACAACATGACTACCATCCTTGTTAATGTGTTGTGGAGAGACTAAAAATGTGAAGAATCCATATTTGAACTAGAGGATTCTATGAGGTGGAAGTACCAACACCTTTTCTCTTATGAGGATATGAGTAAAAATTTCACGGATGAAATTCTAAAAGGGGGGAATAATGTAATGACCTGAATTTTTGAATAATTTCGGTTACCTAATTTTGTGTTTTATTATTTTTTATACTCATCAAAACTATATCATTTAATAGTTGAAGTAAGTGTAACTAAAATTAAATTGATTGTTTTTGAATGTTATATGACCATTGGTCAATATGACCATTGGAATATATACTCATAAGGTTATGATTATTGTTTATAAATTCAAATGATTGTGGTTAATTAATACAGAAAGAAGAGTCGATTTCCTAATCCAGTAGAATCAGTCTGTACGATGCCCATTTTTTAGAGATTGGGAAGCAGGTGGTGTCACTAGGCATCACTGTAGACTAAGCCCAAGCTGAACTCCAACATGTTAAGCTTGAATGGAATCACTTATGGGATAATTTCAAGCTGATAGAAATCACCAATCGGGTAATGTTGTGTGAGCCACACAGATATTCTATCACAATCGCACAACTTACTCTTAGGTCCAACATAGGTGTTATAAGGGGCTGTGTAACATGGACATAGATACGTTTTGTAATACTTTTGTATAAATAAAATTTTTATTCATTATTTTGGTAAAATTTGTGGATTTCAAATGTTAAAATAAATTTATATTGAATTTATATAAATTCCATATTTTTTGGAATTTTGGAAAAAGGGTATTTTAAAATGTTTTTGTATGCATTAAATAATTAATAATGTAAAATTATTTTCAAAAAATGTTCTTCTACATTTTTGATCTAAAAGAAATTTATATTAAAATAAGATCAACGTAATTTTTGGTGAATAGGAAATTATGAAAAGTAATATTACCCTTATGAATAGTAAGGTGACCAATGGAATAGTAACCACACTTAAGAAATTATAAATATAATTTAGGAATCCTGAATGGTAAAGTGGTATAATAGAATAATTAAATAACTGTTTCAAAAATTATTATTTAAGTATTATTATTTTTTATGGAAAATAGTGTTTTTAATTAAAAATTAATTATTTCATAATTAGGAAATTATTTTCCTAAAATGGATTTTATTTTTGACTTCAAGTCATCGATATTTTTATAGGGTGAAATAATTAGGTTTTTATAAAATATTTTGTTTTTGGTGAATAGTAAAATTACAGTTTTGAGTTTTGGTGTGTTTAATGACATCATTAATGATGTAATGATGATTTAATAATTATGGTCAACTATTGTACAACAGTATATTTTATGAGGTCTACCATGTGTCTAATACCATTGTAAATATCATGGGAAAGCCCATTTTTTTCAAATACCACTAATGAGTTGTCCGTAGGAAACTAATAAAATATTCCCTCACTTTTTCAATAAATACCAATTCATTCCATAATTACGTTCATTAAAAATTCAACCTTAATAGATATCCGGAATTTTTACCTCTCAAGGATTCCTCCCAAGGTTCCCAAAAGCCACCCAAGGTCCCAACCTTATAATTTTGATGTTTCACTTCAAGGTAAGGGAACCCTTCACCCTCTTTTAGTTGTGACTTCCTTTATGTTATGTCTTCTAGTTTTCATTTAATTATGAGGGGATATGTTATTATATATTCTTATTGCTGAAAATTTTATTTCCAAAGGTTTAGTTACCATCTCCAATCTCATCAAATAGTTTTTCTAAATTATATGGGATGCTGTTAGGCTGTCGAATTTTCATAAAAGAAATCGCATCTTCTCATTTCATTCAAGTTTACTTTTCATGTGGTATGTCATTCAAATATCCATAAAATGATCTTATTTATCTTTTATTATGTCATTATAATTTATTATAGGTTATTTATGAGTGGGTTGACCTTTTCCCCTATATTTTCAATATTTTCAAAAACCATGTTATATAGCCGTTATGTTGCTGAAATTTCGTCTCAAAATCCCTCACTCGTTTTGACATGTAATTATCCTATTTATTATGGGAATAATACGACCTATTTATTTTATATGTTTATTCATAAATAAATTAAAATTATAAATTTGTTTCTCTAATTTACATACCTCAAACACTTATTCCTTTTCCATGGGTTATAAATGACATAATGATCATGTTTTTAATGAATGTATAAAATGTTATGATTTTGAAATGAAACCCATTTATTTTATTCTCTATGGGTTAATGATGAAATTTTTTATTATGATCTATGTGATTCACATGGAAATAAAAAAATATTAATGGTTTTCCAGGATTTTTCTCTAATGCATTAGGTAAATAATTAAATCTCTATGGATGACAAGTTTGACAATACATCGGTGAATAACCTTGTGAATTTTTATGACACCTTGGTGTTGGACCTTGGTGATATGTTCATGAATTCCTAAATTTCATGTTTTAGCCAATTTTCAATGTTATGTTTCATGTTATTATTTCTATGTTATATATCTTTATAACTTATATACGATATCCCTCATGTTCTTATTTTTTTCACTCAAGTTCACATGTAAACTGGTTCCCCTTGTTTTAACTTACTGGGCCTTCTGGTCACCATTTACTTTTATGTATATCACTAGGTTATTATATGTAGTAATTTAACATATTATGAAACTATGATGAAGAATTACCATGGGATTATAATATTGTTTTATGTTTTCATGTTTTATACTCCTGATTTCCAAGTCACTAGAATTTAAAGATCCTCTATTTGTTAAATGTAATGAAATGTTATGAAATATAAATGTGGGATGCCATAAGTATATACAATTTATGATATGAATGATATATAATTTAATATAAGAATAATTCTTTTGATATTTATGATTACATGAATGTTTTATCCTTTAATTATATATTTAATGATAATGTTTATTTTGTAAATCAATATTCATTATTTTATAAAAGTGTCTCCTATAGAAGTTATTTTGATAAAGAATCTATGTTGTGGCATGGTACATGATTCCACTATAATATATATTGTGTATATAAGAAAACAAGATAATTATTATCCCTGGATCTACACAAATGATAATTTTCAAATGAGAGTGTGAAATACTTATCAAAAAGGAAATAAACAAGTGATTTCATTCAAACCAATTTTTTTTGTCAATCTACCAACCATTACAATTTTTTTAAATGTATTTCTTTATGACATATATAGTTTAATGTCTATATGGAAAATATTATGATTATTTTATTGTTTATTATTATTAAATATAGACATGGGTATTCTTCATAGAACCAAAAAGTGAATCTTTTTTACATTTTTATAAATATAAAAAATTGGTACAGAAGTTTAGTTGGAATGAAACTAAAAACATAATAATTAATAATTTCAATGAGTTTTAGAATTAATAGTTTTTATATTTTTGTTCAAAACATACCAATAATAAAAATTTCTTTGCGCTTAGAACACCTCAATAAAAAGGTGTTATTGAACAAAAAAGAAAAAATCTTCTAGAAATTTCCTAAACTATGATTATTTAATATGGATATCTTATCTATCATCATGATGATGTTTTTATTATAGCTTTTTATGTAATTAATAGGATTTTAAATAGACCAATACAAAAGAATACTCATTATGATATTTTTGGTGGAAAAAAATAAATGGTGAGTTACATTAGAGTGTTTGGTTGTAAAGAATGGATCAAAATACAAAAGAGAATCCTAAAAAATTTAACCCAAGTTTTATGAAGTGACATTCCTAGGTTATTCAACAACCATTAAATCGTATATATTTTTTAAAAAGGAATCAAAAATTTTGGAATGATCTCTACATGTAAATTTTTATGAGACATGAACCCAAACCTCATATAAAAAAAGTCAAGGTTGATATATCTTCTATTAATATCAATACCTAGAACACCTCTAATCTTACTGCTGATTTACATGATAAGTCTTCCAATTGAGACCATATTTCCTAGATTGACTATAAATAATACTTTGAGGAATTAAGACCATCAATTCCTAGAACTATTAGGACTCAACGATATGACCATTTTGATACTATTTTAGGTAATATGGATAGGGAAACATAAACCTAATCCTCTCACAGAAACCATGTTGAACATCAAGCCATATTATATCAACTAAAACATGATTACATAACTAATGAAATTAATGATGATAATTATTTCATAGTTATATAAGAAGAATTAAATATGTTTGAAGGAAATATTTTTTGTAATCTAGTTGAGAGACCTAAACACTGCTTATATATTGGAACTAAATGGGTATATAGAAATGAGGTTGATGAGTCTCTCACTATAGTTATAAAAATATATATTTGCTTTACAAGGTTATTGTAAAGAGTAGGGTATTAATTATAACATGATTATCCTGACATGAATCCATTAAAATGGTGTTTTATAATTAAACTCAATGTAATTTTAATCTATATCAATGTTATGCTATGTTATCATTCAAATATGCATATATTATTGAGGATGTTTTTATTGAAAAAATAAGAGGATTTCCAAACCCCAATTTACAAATTTGTGTTTTTAGACAATCGAAAGTACTTTATAGTTTCAAATAGGATCCTAGATATTGGTATGATGGGATCAATACATTTATTTCATCAATTGAATTTTCAAAAGGAATAATAGATCCATTTTTTTATATAAAAATAAATTTGATAACATTTATTTGTTGTAAAAAACTATTTTGATGGTATAATTTCTTGTTAATAAAATAATTATTTATGTGTTAAATTTTCAAATCATATAAAAAAATGAATTTATGTGATTTCAATTGGTGAATTGAAAATCTTACTTATTTTTAAAATATTTCACGAAATGATTGAAATATATTTAAATCAAAAGTAATATAAAAAAAATTATCAAAATTTTTTGGTTTGACAACACAAAAGGAAGTGATAATAAAATTTGTACAGGCTATGAAGTATATTTGGATGAAACTATGATATTAGTTGACCAAAATACATATAAAGGTATGAGTGGGAGTTTATTATGTTAAAATTCTATTTGGATTTATTTAAAATTTAATGTGTGTGTTCATGTGTTCAGATTTTCGAAAAACCCGAATAATATCATTTAAATTATGTTAAAAGAATTTAAAATAACTCAAAAATACTACCAATTTGTAATTATATTACCCAAGAGGATATGAATTAAAACTAGTTTATGATTTAAATAAATATTTTAGTGACAATGAGTTTTATAGAAAATTAACCAATGGATAATGCAACATTTTTTACAATTCTCCATATTCATGTTTTAAAAAGATTAGATTTCCTTCATATTATCTACAACTAATGAGAAGTGCATTGTTTTCTGAAGTTTATGTGCACAATTATTATGAAATAATCATTAATTAAAAGATTATGTTCTAAAATTGAAACATGTCCCTATAAATTGTGATAGTGCATGTGTGATTAACATTTCAAATAATGAATTATCTCATTCAATGAATAAAAACATTAATATAATAAATCACTTTTTGAGATTCCTCTTTAAAAATGGAAATCACCATTGAGATCATAGTTACTAAGTATTAGATCACAAATATTTTCAAAAAACCATGGATCATTTAAATATTAAATTATATAAAAAATGATTTTTGTATGATTAAGTAATATTAATTGTTACTTTATTACTTTAATATTAATTTTTTAGTTATTCTATTTTTAAAATATATAAAATATAATAATTCTTTACTGGTTTATAGAAACTTCTTATAGAATTTCATCAAACCATTACATGGAAAGCATTCATAAATATATTTCATGAGGTAGGTCATGATATAGAATTACCCTAAGCCATTGTGATGATTTACTCAGTGTTAGGTAGAGATTTTCTTTTGTCTTAAGGTGTTCCATGACTCACAATTAGTTAAATTATCTTAAGTGATTTCAAACTGTCACTCGTGTTGTTGTGCCTATCTATATAAAAGATAATATTAGCATATTTTCTTCCCATTATATATTATTTAAATCCCTTAATGGAATTAAAATTTCTTAAATTGTTATTAAAATGAATATTCCATCATAAAACCCTAAATCCATTTGATTTTCTAATTCACCTCTATTGATTTTTCCTCCAACCAATCTCTAGCCTTTAAAACATGTAATCATAATAAATGGTATTTGGGGTTATGTTACCATTAAAATTTTAATATAATATAGGCTCATCCCTCAAATTTATGTAAATATTCAACTAGTACACTTCTTGAACCCATAAAAACACTTCAATTAACATAATTTGTCAAGCCTCAAAAATAAGTAAATGTTTTGTGGTTGAATACTGGTAAGCCATTAGTTTGGAAGATTGTTTATTAAAATGTTTGGGCTGATTTCTTATGTGAGAAGTTAATGTAATTTAATCCAAGGTTAGTGAAATATTTCTATTTAATTGGGGTAATATTGATGGGTGATAATAATTATTTCATATGTACATCTATTTATAGAGAAAAACATGTCATTTCCTATAATATATTGGAATAGTGTTTGAAGATGCCTCATAAAGTAGATTATGAGGACTGTTCGAGTTAGTAAACTACGGTTCATGCATCCTTAAAGTATAAAAAAATCCATGATAAACATGGTGATAGAACCCTTATAATATTTAATTCTATCAATCTTGATGATGAATGTCATATGTTGGTAATATTTGTCCAACTTTTAATATACCCAATGAAAGGAGATTTCAATATTCTAAGAGATCATGGTAATTTATTTCTATAAATAGTGAAGATTGGGTTATAGATTATCCTACCTAGGTATCATATAATTAAAATGTATAATTTTTAAATCCTTATTCTAGGTTTAATTTGATACCAATCCCTAAATTTATTACATGAATTTTAAATTTCAAAACATTTTTTCATTAGAGGGAGTAAAATTCAATAGCTTCTAGAAGATTTTGTTTGAATCAAACTATTATTAAGAGTTTGAGGATAAAATGGAATTCATGGAGGGAAACATATTTATCAAAAATTATATTATTTATGAGAGGTTCCATCTAGTTTAAAATCATATGATACCTAGTGATAAACGTAACCAAGGTGAAGAACCACCTGAGTTTGTAGAAAATTATTTTGATGAATAATTAGCATAAAAATGATGCTTATAAAAAATATAAAGAAACATGTGGATTTTATTAAGAATAAATAGACTCATATATCAAAAAAAAAATATGAAATATCTTTTAATAAGTATAATTTATTTGGCTCTCCTAAACATACTATGTCTCTACTTTATGAGGAAATAGATGTAGATGGTGATGATAATGATAATGATGTTTCATTGAATGTTCGTGTTGATGTTAATTATAAATATATATATGATGACATTGATAAATAATGTGGATGTAAAAAAATTATTTTATAAGATATCTTTGATGACACATCTAGTAGTTAAAGTGGAGAATGGATAAAAGTCTAGTGACGGGAATAAAACAAAGTCCTATTAAAGGGGAATAATATTCTTATGGTAGAAATATACTTTATATTAAAAAAATGTATAATATAATGGGTGATTTCCTCCTAGGCATGGTGGATCTTCCATATCATAGGTATCAACGAATCTTGGGGGATAACTTATAACTAATATTATATTTACAGGAGAATCAAGATTAGTTATACTAGTAATTTACCTAGATGATAGACTAATAAAACTCTCTAGAAGGTATTATAAGATATATTTTAACCTAATTTGTAAAACAAAATTGAAAATCCTATTGAAAGTAATAAATCTAGAAGGATATATTTGACTAAATTGAATGATTTTGGTGAAATAGAAAAAGAAACAGTTTTTTGGAAAAAAGAAACTATTTGGGTATATCCTATTAGAGAAACTGCCTCCCTTTTGAAAGAAATGGATGAATGATCCTTACCTCCTAGACCAACTGCACCCGCTCCCCCTACTCCATATTCATTTTTATTATCCAAAGAATATTTAATTTACATGAATGATAATTTTATAAATGTTCTCAATTAAATATATATAAGGTTTAGATTTTTATTTTCAACTACTATAGAAGATTATATTTCCAAAATTATGTTTGTTATTATATATAACATTTAGACTATGTTGTTTCAAAATATTGATTATATTAATTGAAAGATTCATAATTTTAGAGTCCATATATTAGAATTTTATGTTATTTAAAATTAAATTTTGTTGAATATGGATCAAAGGTACATTAATAACATGGGAAAATAGGCATCTTTTACTGATTCTCCTCCTGGTGCACCTTTTCATTCTCTAATTTTTTGTTTCATTATATGAGAATTTATTAGAAATATTTTTATAGTTGAGAAAAATGTTTGTTTTGGGGATTTTTATAAGATAATAGAAATGGAATTTACTTTTAAGAGTCTAATGATAGTAAAACACTTTAGGTTGTTTGTTTTGATGCTCAATAAGGTGGATGACATAGGGATGTTATTAAAAGATCAATTTATCATTAATTTAAGAGAATCGTTACCAAAATGGATTTGAACACAATTTTCAAATTGTATTCATGATACCTTTGGCTTCATCCTTTGACTCAAGATTACAAATCATTACCCCTCTCTCTTCTCTCAATTTTTTTTTAAAAATTTGATAG
Organism: Viscum album; assembly: GCA_963277665.1. Classification (NCBI taxonomy): domain Eukaryota; kingdom Viridiplantae; phylum Streptophyta; class Magnoliopsida; order Santalales; family Viscaceae; genus Viscum; species Viscum album. The sequence goes on along the minus strand of OY728143.1, from coordinate 1,888,784,312 downwards.
ATGATAGATTAAAGATGATACAACTTATTTTAGAGAACGTTATTAAAGAGAATAGTAAATTTTCATTTATTGTGGAATTAGGATCCTAATCCAAGAAATATTTTATTCATTTGATAGATACCTATATATAAAAGGTTTAGATGTCTATTGTTTCTCCCATTAACATGTATATACCTTTAGTACAACCAAACTTTTCATATCTTATTCGTGCTTTAACAAACACCTATATTCCTCATTTTGTTTTATCTCTAGTATATGTTGTATAACATTTTATAATTATTGGACAATGAGTTTTCAACTCTGCATCAAATCCCTCTCAATCATATCATATACCTTCACATTCCTCTCTCCCTTATCAGAAAAAATGTGAATCCATGGTTGATCTTATATCCCCTATATAGAGTAACATTAATTCAAATTCTATTATGATTATATAATATGGTATTTTTATTTTATTTTTCATTACATTTATGCTAAATGAATGAATTAATATATTATTTTTGTTTATATTTATTCTCATCTTGATTTTATTTATTTTTACCTTAATTACATTTGTTTCATAAAAAAAATTAATAATAAAATCCATTTTATTATTCTCAAAAGTGGGAGAACCATAATATGATAATTTTTTAATACATATATTTTATACTAAAACATCTTCAATCATGAATAAAAAATAATTATTTAATATATATAAATTTACCTTAAAATGGAAATATTCATGATTTATGAAATGTATTTTTTACCTTGAAATATAATCCTCCCATGATTTATTATCACCATGATGGGGGATATTATTTTTGTATTCTAGAAATACCTTATATTAATAATCTCAAATGATGTTTCTTATTATTCTTATAAATTATTTTTTTGTGTGGTTTTAAAGTGTTTTTCTAAATAAATTGACATTTGAATTACTATAGAATCTGCAACATGTTATGTGAAGAGACTAAATGAATACATAATACTTATAATGTGTACCGACTATCAAATCCATTTAATATTCATCAAAACATTATAGCTACATGAAAATAAGTTAACTAACCATGTGTTTATTAAAGCTGTAAAAAAACCGTTGATGTGGATGTTATGAAATTTTTCGTAGTATTAGAACAATATATTGAGTAATTGTATTGACCACACGATATAATAGATTAACTATATAGATACCTCAAGTGGTTGTATGATGTATTTCAACCGAATATGCCAATTTTCTGATTTTTTTTCATTATATTTAAGATATTTAAGTGATCACATGTTGAACTTATATGAGATAGTATAACAAATCAAGTGATGATGTGTTGAAGGATGATATGACCATAATTATAAATCCAATTTCCTATTAAACCGTCTTGATCTATAATAATCTTACCTATTTTTGAAACCACTAGAAGGTGCCTCAAAGTCAATCTTAATTAAAAATGCTACCATGTGTAATGATCAAATTTTCCATTGGTATTTTTAATTTAATGACACATATCAGGTTATTTAATAATTTTTAATCCAAGAAAAGTCATTCCTCAGTAATAAAATTTATGGGAAATTTTCTATAATTCAAGAAAACCTCAATCATGAAATCTGTGTGTGGGTATTGTGATTTTGGTGCATTAATCTAGAAATTTGACAATCCTCTAATGCTATATTTTATAAAAAATATACAAATACTTGTAATAAGGAGAAATATATGTAACATTCATTCTGGAGCTCCCCATATAATTAAAAAAATAGAAACACTGTAATCAAATAAAATTTTATTAGATATTAAGTAGCATAAAACAAAAATGTTTTCTTTGATCTCTCTATTTATTTTAAATTTTCTTGTTATGCATATTATTATTGTACATGTACTAAAAAATCCTCATTAATTTCACTGATGTATAATATAATACTAATTATATCATTATATTTATATCTATTATAACATGGATAAAAATGAAGAGGATTTATATTTCCTGGACTTCCATGTGAGTGGTTGTTTTTTCATTAAATCCTGATCCAATTTAATGATCAATTTATTAGTTTATAATAAAAATTCTTATAAGTGAATAACATTTGTTTGGAGATGAATAATATCCAAAATGGATTTGACATATATTTAAAATTTTTTGCATGTGTTGTTTTTATTTATCTTTTTGTTTTTAGCGTCACTCAAAAATAAGATTATAACTGTCATTTTCCACGGAATATTTTAAAAACTATATTTAGAAAAGTAATCTATGATAATTTATATTTACATGTGTTGGATCTATTTTTTATATAAGTAGTGTATTTTCACTGATAATATAATTTAATTTTTTTTAACTAGGATATTATTGGTCCATTTTGAAATTATATTATAATATAAAATTATATATACCTATATAGTATTTATATTAGGTCAACATTCTAAATTAAGTGTATTTAAATATATTATTTTAAATAATAGAAATTTTATTTTTGAAGCAAAATTCACCCCATAATTGTGCATTCTTATAAGACCAACATCTCACATACTATTATTTTAATATTTTCCACCACAAATAATGTGGTCTACTTTATTTGTTTTTCAATTTTAAGCTCATTAATCCATCAAAAACAACGAAACCATGACCTATGAAACCAAATACATTTTCCTATAAAATTATCCATTTCATTATAATCCTATAAAACAATTATTTTCATCAACTAGGTCTATAAATCCATCAATTATATGCTCGATCCATCCAATGAAAACCCCAAAGAACTTCTCTAATCATCCTGGGTAGAGCTAATCATCTAGACATCATAAATATGTAGGTGGGAAAACATTTTCCCAAAACAAACAGCACAACTAGTTAATAATTATAAAAAACAAAATAATAATAGGGTAAGTCGGATTAATAATTTGAACATCCATTACAAATACATATCGGTAGAAAATATAAAAAAATTATTAGATAAAAATAATGTTGAAAAGAAATATAAACTCAAACCCAAAACACTCTCCCTTATAGAAATGACTTTCAGATTCTCCCATCCTCATCCACTATAGTATTTATGCACATATAACCATATAACGTAGAAAAAATACTTCATGGGGAATGTGATGAAGGTAACTGAAAATAAATATAAATATATCACTAAGTGACACATTGAGTCTACAACCACCTACCGATAATCCTTTCTTAAATATATAATAATATTTGAATTAGAAACTATAGTTATATTATAAGATTTTTGTTAGCAATAATCTCATTTGGAAATCTAAAGGGAAACCACACCCCATGATTAACATTTAAATAAATGATCTATTTAGTTATAGTATGAATAAAGTTAATCAAAAATAGTTTTTAGGAATTATTAAATAAAATATAATATCATTTGATAAACCATTCATTTCAATTTATTTTTATGATAATAGACACATGGAAAGTATTAAATAGACTAATGCCATATTTATTAGATCACTCACATGAAAACGAGTTTTAAAACACTTTTAAAATAGTCATTACAATACACATTAAAATATTATTTTACTATGAATAAATCATGCTCAAAATAAAAATCGGATATAATCCATTGGTAATATAAAATAAGGAATAATAAATGGGGATTCGAACATCTAATGTTTTAATATGAACATATAAGGACAAACGTCCTAAGGAGAACTGTTTACTAAGGGACCACTGTAACATAATTATCTAGAAAGTTAAGGAAATATATAGTAACATGTCCCTTGAAAATGGAATTAACACACATAATTCACAAACCAATCTATGGAAAAGAGAGTTAAACCCATCTGGGTTCACCTACCCAAATTTTTAGAGTTCCCATGAAGATTGAATATAATAACAACCAATAAAAATATAAAATATTCATAAGAAGAATTGTATTTACCATAAACATTAATGTTTTATAAATAGTTTAAGATCTTATTCAAATCATTCATCTAAAATCTTCAAATATAACATGTGGAGATTTATATTAAAATTTATTCACCAGGCTAGCTGTATAATTTAATTTATTTAGAAAATCTAATCAAAACATTATTGAAAACCATGATTGGGTATTAGAGTATAATTCAAAGGATACTTTTTCATTTTTTTGATCATATAAATTTACATGTATATATATATATAGATTAACATATATATTTATGTGTGTGTCTCTTATTATATAAGTTTGTCCACTATAGTATGAATTGGTACAACCATAAATATATATATTTGTGTGTGTGTTTGCACCAATGTATAAGAGAAAAATGAGAAACAAGTCAGAGGAAATTCATAAACCTAAAATTTTATTTAAAAACAAATTTGAAAATATTTAATCAATTATGATTAAAATTAATTGGATGACACATGTAACTCTCTTGGTGAAAATAAATAACTATATAATTTTAAATCAATCATTTCTAAATAAAACACCATCTAATATGATAGAAACCAATTAAAAAATTATTTCCCTGTCAAAATGCTATATATATATAATAAATAATGTCAATAAATACTTAAAACAAAAAATTTAGAACAAGAGATAAAGGGTTCGAAATTTTAATGCATTAAAAATGGGCAAACCAACATGGAAATTTTTGAATTTCATATTTAAGGATCATATCTACCTCAATCGGGCCAATGGGATTGAGAAAATAGATTGAACCACCTATGTGAATCAATAACCCCCAAAATCTTTCAACCCTAAACCTAGGGTTTTCCCTATATACAATTCAATGATAAAAATTAACATAATAAGTAATAAGAGAAACTCAGCACAACAAAAGACCCAAAACATTATAAATCCAGGAGGAACCAAATATGTAATAAAAATATGAGAGATATAGGAGTATATTTCATGAATTATGGGGGCAAACCTAGGATTTGGTGTGTGTATAATGATTCCTTTTGTAGGTTGGGGGTACATTTTCGGAGTCAAAAAACATTTAGAGGTATTTTAGGAGATATTATATTTTATGTTCTTGGGAGAGTGCCTTGGTTTACCAAACAATGATCCCTATATCGGGAAAATATGGAAAGACTTTTGATCTAAATATTTTATTAGATTTAAATATAGAGAACATGTATGATTATGGGTGGTCATTATTTTATGTTTGAACGGTGATGATTAAGAAAAATACACAAGCAGGTGGTGAATTGTGTTCTTCAAGAATTTTGACTGATTCAAAACACCTATTTTGTTATGTCATTAACCATTCCTTCTCTCTTAAATATGGGATAGTTGTATAAATAAATAAAGGTGAATAAAGTAAAAAATGAATAGTTTCTGAGTGTATAATGATTTCTTAGTCCACTCCACAAACACTTAACTTCACTTGTATTGTGATTTTCACTAGTATATCCGCTTATCTATAGACCTCTAAAACTGAGTATTAGAATTTGTAACATTACAATGATTTTATAGGGCCTTATAGATCTTTTATAGATAAATGAAAATTCAAATCTTAGTACAAGAAGATGAAACTTTACCAAGAATAATTTTGAGAATTTGAAACTCTACCACGAATAAGTTTGGGCAGTCAAAACTACAACAAACCGAAATATGTTGTTTACATTGAAAACATGGGTTAGACATCGTAGCTTCATTGGAAATTTATAAATTTAATTTATCATCAATGAAACATTGTTGAAAATATAACATCATTGTTTCACATACTTACTTAAAAATGTAGGAAATAAAATACCAAACATATGATTAAATGTGTATGTATCCATCGAACAAATGATTCATCATTCATGAAAAATAATTTGAAACAATAAGATATAGTAGAAATGAAAGAAACATCGATGAGTGGATTTGATAGATAAAAGAATGTATGTCTCTAAAGTGTTTCTCAAAAAGAAATTAAACACTTTTTGTGTTTCAAGCACATTTGTTTCGTAAGTATTTTTTGTATATCTCCATTTTTTTCTAATGAATAAAATCTTGATATCTATAATTTATGTCAAACAGATCTAGGTCAAATAGCTCTATGTCAAAATATCTCTAGAAATGAGTCACCATAAATCATAAATAAATTAATTTAAAATAATTCAATATAATCATAACTTTTTATAAAAATTAAAATTTTCTACTTTATTTAATAAGAGACTTTAAAACAATCGTAATGATCCATTGAAATAGTCCTAATGCGCCTTTTAATTTGTTATGAAATAGATTTCAATAGAACATTACATAAATCAAAATCACCAAAAAGAATATTTATAATATCATAGAATTAAATATCTATAATTTAATAGACAAAAGTAGGATTCCTTAACTTTGATAAAAAACTCCAAACATTAGGTTGACCACTTACGGCTGATTACAAAAGTCGGGTTGATTACCATCTTTTTATGAAATGTATGTTTCCTTACAAACATAGGGATTTTTTTATCAATACCTTTTTAATAGTGTACGGTACATGATCAATTCATTCTATTTAATATATATGGTTTCGAACCAAAGGATATGATTACTAATTTTGGGTACGATAAGTGTTCCCAGAACACATTAAACTCACAAAAAGTACACTTAAACAAATATTTTATAGAGATCAATCAATTGAATATAATTCCAGAATAAATATTCTAATTACATAAATTCACAAAAAAATAAATCCACTAGTATCAAAAATGTTCTCATTTTGAGCATCAAATCCAAAGAAAATTACTTAAATTGTTTAATTAATTCATGCTAAAAATTTTCATCTTTTTTATGATCAAAAATCCATAACAAAATATGTATAATTTGAAAACAAAAACCACAAAAACCACAAAAACCACAAAAACCACAAATAAATTAAATAAATTCTTATTTTTATATAAATTTCACCACTATTATCTATTTAAATAAAATTACATACAAATAAAACGTCTCCCCTATGTGTAAGGATATAATTTGATTAGGATATAAATTTTAATATATACATGTTTTTCCAACTTCCCACCCATGATGTTAAAACATGTAATCAAAAACTACAATCTACTCTCCATTTTTGTGTCATAAAAAAGATAAGAGTTAAAAAAGTAGTAAAATAAACTCACCAAAAATTCATGTATACAAAAATGTTATCGAATTGTAATCAATGAGTATATAATTTGTTAATTAATAAACATACTATTTTCTACTAAATCCCCTTAAGTCATACCATATAGAATATCGAATGAATTAAAATATTTTAATATGAATAAATGAATTTTAACTAATTTTAAAGACTAGTAATATTTAAAAAAATATTTATCACATATATTAATACACTAATTTATATAAATAGATAATTCAATATTATGTACATTATTTATGTAAGATAAATGTGTAAAATAAAGTTATGAAAAAATATAAAAAATATTTTTTCTAAACAATTGTATATATAACATTGTGTTCATATAATATATAGAAAATATAGTCAGAGAGTAGGTAGGAATCAATGGTTCAACCAAACATTAAAAACCGTGAAATTTTTTTTCACCTTAAGAAGTAAAAACTCTTGATAATTATTCTATTATATTTAAGGCATCTAGTATTTTTTATATGCAAAATACTAACAGTGTTCAAAAATAAGAGTTTCCACTTCTCAAGATCTAGTATAGTAACGACTTCTATTCTATGTAAAACCATTTAACTTATTTTTTATTCGTTAAATGATTCAATGTTTTATTTGGAGATTGAAAAATCATTTATATTATGATATTCCACTTATAGAGAATAAAAACCCATTTTTATACAAATTATTTACATAGTTCTTTATATGACTTTCTAGACACATCTAAGTCAGCATGTAACTCCTCTTTTTCTTCATTCAAGGTGATGACATTGAACTCAAGTGTTTCATAAGACATTAGAGATGAATAGAATTTTCATTCTATATGAATTTGATTTTTTAATTCATTTAGAAGACATTTCCAAAGAATATTTAACTTATCAAACTCACTATTATTTTAACAAATTAGAAGGATTGTCTTTTTCATTTTATGAGAATGATTTTCTTCTGATCATGATGTACTTGGCAACTTCATCTTGTTATGACTAGTTTTTAGAATCCTTTGAACAATATATATTGACTTACATGGATAAATAAATAATTTTATGAATATGATGATACATTTTTTTATGATAGTTTGCATATGAATTTTCTTATTCATTAGCTGAAAAATAAAAAATAATCATTACATATTATTATTTTTGAAAATACATATTATATAGGAAGGGATTTTTATGTAAAAAATAAAATTTTGTGGACAAGAAATTTAATGATTTTAATAGGTATAAATATAGAAAATAAATAATATTCCATAATTTAAAAAAGTATTATATTATCTAAATGATTTAAAATAATGTTTAGTTATTTAAAAAAAATAGAAAATCAAAAATACAATGAAAACTAACATAGACTTTATTCAATGAGTAAAGAAGTATCTTTATCAAATTATATGATATATATCTCCCCACTATCTAAAAAAGTTAATTCAACTGAAGGATATAGATATATAAAAACAAAATACTTTTTGGATCAAATACATTAGTACTGAGGATTTATTAACAGAAAACTATTTTAGAGTTGACCACTCCTTTGGTATAAATTTTTATATATCACTAAACAGACCACATAATGATTTAACTATACAACTTATTGGTGTATTATTTCAAAATATCAAATATAAGTTATTTTTTCTACACATATGTTTTTTGGTCCAAAATATTTAGTAGTAAAAGTTTTAGGCTACCAAATTTTTTATTTTGATGATAGATTATAATATTCGCGTAACAAAATTCTTTTGATGAATAATAATTTATGACAATTGAAATTTTAGGATATGTAAATAATAATAATTATCATAACATCGATTAATTGTAGACTAAAATCATTTTATAGATTCCATGTTTTTTCTATTAAAACCAAGAAGAAAATAATTCTTATATGATTTTAGTTTTTTACCACTATTTTCAATCTCATGTTTTACTTTTTAAGAATATATATTTACCGTGAATTTGATTTTAACAGTTTCCTCCTTTTATTATTAGACTATAAGATTTTCTTATACTATCAAATTCTTTCAATAATTATTTAATACTGGTTTCATACAGTTCATAATTTATTTTAGAAGAATTTGATATTAAATGCCAAATATTTAAAAAAATCTATTATCTAATATGAAAATATCATAATATATTCAAATATTTCTAAAATATTTATTTACATTTCTATTTTCATCTTGCAGCATAAAGAAATACTTTTTAAATATATCATAAGATATTTTTTCACAAATAGAGTTTTAAGTGTTATAGTATCGTACCTCATTACTCTATGCCATAAGACATAATATTTCTCTTTTCTGACTAGTCTCGTAATATGTATAGGATTAATCATGTAAACTAGAAGAATCACTCTTGGTAACCCACAAATTTTCTTTCCCATTATCATATAAATTAAATTCCTATGAGTTTAAATTAAAGGAAAATTATCCTTTTTATTCCATATTTCATTCCATTCATAATATATATTTTCTTCAATCACTTTATTTTTCTTTCTATAAATTTTCTGAATATTTTAATAACATCTGATAAATATTTATCCAAATCTGGATGAGTTTAATTATTTGATTCATCCATAGTATTTTTTATATTATCTTTAATACGTTTTATTATTATTTTTATCTTCACACCGCATCTTATTATCATACATCATCGAAGTTCCAATCAATTTTTCCATGGATAATTGTTTCACTAGGGTAAATCTTTATATAGATATAGATATTATGTTCTACATAGAGGGTACTATTAGGAGTAATTTTAAGGATTGATCTGATTGTGAAATTAGAAATCCAAAAGTACAAAAATTATTTGAAATCTCATTCAATCTTCTATTTATTTTATTGGTTGGCTCATCCTCAGTCATTCTGAAGGTGTCAAACTTTTAATTTAAAGTAGTGTATCTTAATTTTGTAATATTATTCATTCCTTCATATGAAATAGAAATTATATTAAATTTATCATTTTTAGTAGTACATCGATATACTCAATTTAACTCAATAGATCTTAAACACCACACAATAACAATCATCGATTTTGAATTGTGATCATATTCAATTTCTTTATTATAATTCCAATATTAAAAATCTACCTTGGTAATTACATAATATTTAACTCTATTTAAATAAAACCTTACACTATTTTTCTAATATATAATTATACATTCTTTCTGGAAAATATTACTATCACCATTAAAATATGGATCAAGAATAATGGGCATAACTTCTGTAGAAAAATCCATTTCTAGACGTCTTCGTAGAAATATTTAACTGAATCTGCTTTGATCCAAGAAACATTTTTATTATACAGAAGTCAAATACCCCAGATATTACATATTAATACTTATACTATCTCTTTTCAATATCTAATAAAGGTAATATATTTTCATTTAAGAAAATATATAATTAGTTCATTTCCATTGATACCAATTGTTATGTCAGAATTGAAAAAATGAAGACAAAGTAACATGTGGAGGAGAATTATGTTCTTCAAAAACATTTATAGATTGAAAACACTTCTCCTGTTACATAGTGAATATTTCCTTATCTATTAAATATGAGTTTAAAATTGAAATAAATAAAGTAAAATAAAATAGTGATGTATAGTGGTCTAGGGAATAAAGATAGCTTAATCCACTCCACCACCACTAAACTCTATATGATTTATGATTTATACTAGTAGGACCTCTAATCTAAAGTCCTCTACAACAAAGTACAATAATTATAAACCATACAAGCATTTTATATGGACTTATGGTTCTTTTATAGGGATCCCTAAATCCATATCTTATAACAAGATGATGAAACTTTACCAAGACTGAGTCAGAGCGATCAAGACACCACCACGACTGAGTCTCAAAATGAAAAACTCCAAAAAATAAAAAGAGTTTCATTTTATTGAAAACATTGTATAAAATTTATAGTTTTAGTAGTAACTTATAGATTAAAATTATCTATAATAACACACAACATAAAAATATCTATAATTTTTTGTCTGATTTCTTAAAAAACAATAAAACTACATACATACATTTACAAATGTAATTCTCCAAAGTGAATCTATAAAAATGTTCTGTAAATCTTGACAATGAATATGTAACAATAAGGTGGAGTATTAGCAAAATCAATAATAGTGAGTCAATCAGATAGATCAAAACATGTATGTCATCAAAGTGTTTCTCTAAAGGCAATGACTGTCTTTTTTAATTCAAACACAATTTCTCCGTATGTTTAAATTTTGTATATCTACCTTCCTATTCTTCAGGAAGAATTTCTTGATATTAATTATATATCATGAACATCTCCAGTACAAACAAACTATAGATATATATACAAATAAATAATGAATATTTTTATTCAAAATCAGTCAACATAATCATAACATTTCATTAGAATTGAAATTATTTTCTTAGTTGAATATAATCCATTAAAATAAACATAATTTATCCTCTGGAACAATAATAACGAGATTTTGGATCCTTCATAACATAGATTGTACTGGATCTTTACATCACTAAAAAATCATAAATATTGTATTATATCACATATTTGAAAATCAATCATCTAATCATCAAAGATAGGGTTCCTTCATGTGATGAAGAAACTCCAAATCTAGGTTAAACAATGTATCATTAACTAAAAAAGTTGGGTTGATGTAACATTAAATTATTTCCTCAAATGAAGGGTTCCTTAAAAATGTATTTTTGTTTATCCATATGTTTCTTGTACTGTAGGGTACATGATCCATACATTCAATTTCAAATATAGGATTTTTAATTCATTTATTATGATTACAAATGTATGGTATGAATAGTGTTTCCTGAGTAATTTTAAAACACATCCTTAACACTTTAAAAAATATTTTTCCATGGATAAATGACTTGAATATTTTTCTAGAATAAATATTTTAATGAATATCATTTTCCTGAAATTCAATTATGAACAACATCATTAGTACAAACATGTGTGTGTTTGTGAGCATCAAAGCCAAACAAAGTATGAAATTTTTTAATCAACACATGATCAACAATTTTGAAATATTATTTTCTAAATAAATTATTGTCCTTTATTCATTACGTTATCAAAATTATATAAGGAATTTCTATTTTAGTAAATTACACACTCTCTATGGGATGGCTAAACTTATCAATGTAGGAAAACATTATGTGTTTTTAGAAATTAACCCACATACTCCTAGATTTGAAGATAATTCTAGAGAAACAAATTTTGATATATTTCATCTCTCGTGTAGTATCTTTCATGAGCCTAACCCACTACAAATTTCCTTGGATTATAATAATATAACTATTATCACCCAAAAATATCTTCCACGCACACTGTAGTGGAATCTATGATATTTTTATTATTCAAAAAATACATGTCATGTGTGGGAAGAAATGTATATATATTCCAATGGAATTTGATAACGGTATATCTATATTATACATGATTTATCACACACTAAGTGAAGTATATTCCTCAAAATCATTCCCCATTCCAACAACATAGTCTTGAGAACCTCCCCCTAGATGTTTTCCAACTATTCAATCCAATGTTGGTGAAAATTTTAATAGAGACTTGAATCATAATTTTTAAGTTATTGTGGGTATATTTAGTACTAATAAATTACCTACTATGGTGGAAAATAATATATAATGGTGTATTTTATTTTTATGGATTTTATATTATTATGACATGAACTAATAGATAAATACTTATGGTCATTTGAAGTTAAAAATCATTTTATTATGAAAGAAAAATTGAAATTGTAAAATTCCCAAGAATTATGATTTTGTGAGGGACCCTTAAAGACATATAATACTTCTATGGATGAGATTAATTTCTGAAAAAATCTCATGATTACTTTTTGAAATCATTTTAAAACACTATCTTTGTACAGGTGAAAAATTTTATCAAGTGAATTTAAAATTATAATTTTAGTTGATGGTTTTTAAGAATATGGGAGTTCATATCAAATTGTCATCATTTGAACAGAAACAAAAAAGGTGTTTTTTTAAATTCCAAGAGGCTTGGATGGGTCATGGGGGCTCAGAGGATCCTTAGCAGAGGTTTTGTGGGTTTTTATGACAAAATTGCAGCACAACCACCAGCTCACCGATGGTGTTTAGAAATATTATGTTCCACAACCACTAGCCACCAGCCATTATTTGGCATCCAGTAACGTTTTTTTGGAATTAAATAACAAATATTTAAATTACCCTCCCCAATAAATCCTATAATGGGTTTCCCACCCTTACCCCCTTGGTGTTGTGCATGATGAGGGAGTTGATCCTCTTTTTCTCCCTTCATTTCCATTCGATTAAGGTTCCTTTTTATATCATTTTCTTAGTGTTATGTGTTATGATTGAAAATCTTCTATCCCTAATTGTTCTTATCCTCCCTTAAATGATTTTTTTTTTCACTTGTTAGGTATTTGGTGTCAATTATGCCATAGAATAATGGCATTGGAAAAGTACCTTGGGATTTATGGTGGATTGAATAAAGGGGAACACATGAGAACATATTCTCACAGTCTCACATCATTTTGATACATGTATGACACCACCTTGAATTTTGTTTAGTTTTTTCTAATTAAAAATAATTTTTTAACTGAAACACCTTTTTATGTTGGTATTTCTCTATTCTTTTATATGGGAAATCCCAATACGATTTCTCTATATAGTCGCATGTCATTATAAAATGGTAGGTCTCCATTTTGATATTTATAATGTTTTTAGCCATTAATTAAATTATATTAATAATTTATATGTGATTTTGTGACACTATTTCTCATAATCAGGTAAAGAGTATGTTGTGGTCCGTTGTTGTGTGTTTGGTCATAGTTTTGATGCAGCAGGTTGGCCTCAGATCTTTTAGGTATTTATGACCGTTTTTTTAAAATATAAAATATATTAAAGTTAATTTTATTTAATTAGTTGAGTTATAAGTCACGTCCTTGAGTGTTTTCTATAATGGACAGATGGGCTTGGCGGTCCACAAGGAGAGTTGTCGAGAAACTATAAAAAGAGGAACCACTTTAGATTGAGGTATGTGGTCCTTATGCTTCTACACATTTATATTATTCATTTGATTATATGAATGTGATATGTGTGTTCATATAAATTTAAATGATTAGCCTCCTTAAATTTTTTTAATATTTTTTATAAAAATTGAAGCATAAATTTGAACTACACATATTTTAAAGGGCCCATATGGTCCATTGTATATCTGTTAAATGTCACATCCATTAAAGTTCCAATGTTTATATTGAATTGAGTTCCTTAGGAAACAATAACACTATAATGGGATTGAATTAACTATATTTGAATGAACACAGTGTCACATCCTAATAATAAGAGACATAGTGATCCCTAAGCAGAGAGAAACTATGAATCTAGACAACTGGCTAAGTGTTTGATCATAAGGAATACCCCAGAGCCTTCTTGCTCATTAAGATGACTTTGTGATGACTATTACACCCCCAAAAATATATTATTATATGGGTGGTTAGAATAGATCAATGAAAGAAGTTGAGTCGGGTGTTCAAACTGTCCTTAGACATCTTCTTAATGGAATGGGCATAAGGTCATATCCCTAGTGTTACTTGCCTTAGGGGCTATAGAGAACTCGATGAGTCTTAGGGTACCCTAGTAAGTTCACATATGACTTTTCCCTAAGGAAATATGGAATTGGGAATTGGTAGATATGGTAGCATGTGTCACCATAGAACTAGCACCAATGATGTGATCTCAAAGGTCTATATGTTAAAAAATTCAAATATTTAAATCCTCCAAAGCTATATATGGTTAGACGTTCTTCATAAAACACACCCTATGGTACCTATGTGATGTGATAGTGATGTTTTTGATACCTATAGGTTCATCTTGAGATCTAGTTTTTGATCATATTATTATAATTATGTTATAATATCGATTATCTAATGTTTTCATAGATTCCCATATGTTTTTCCAATGATCCTATTGTTGAGAAATCTAAAAATTCTTGAGATTCAAGGGTTCAAATTTAGGTATTTATGGGATGCCTTTAAAACCAAGGGTACCAAATATACTGATCAAGTTTATGATCTATCCATTCAATATGGAGTATTTTTTTATTATCATTGTTGGGGGATATATGATTTAACCCAAAATATCCATACAACCAACCCAGTTATAATATATGCATCTAATTGGGATTCCAATGACCCATGTGATCCTTCAAGTAGGCGTAGTGACATGTAGTTTGTTCATGATCAGATATTTACATTGATTCATGGGATTATCTTTATGCATGTTGTCTTAGTGTAAGGAGAAATGGTTAGGATTCCTAGGATATAACTATTGAGATGTTGATGAGGATATGGTTTTCCATTTGAGATTAAATATATATGGATTCATATTGTAATTACTAAGATTGAGTGTATTGGTTCAGTGGAGGAATGATTATGTGATGTTCATAAAGACACCCGAATGATGGATGAAGTAGGTATGGTTGATCAGGATTGTTAGACCTAGATAATAATAGTAGTTTTTCTATTTATTATTTGCTAGTTCTGTTATTTATTTGGATCATGCCACGTAACGAAATAATACATTTTCTGGTTATGTATGGTCCACCTTGGTATTTCCCTATTATGTTATAAACTCAATCCTTGATCATGTTTCTAGGGTCCTTGGGTACCTAAGGGGAAATCTCACTTTTCATAGTCACAAGTTAGGAAGAGGCCCATTATGAAATTGATGATATTGTTGAAATTCTTTAGTGTTATTGGATACTATGAGAAGAGTCATTGGTATGTAGTTGAGAATCTTATAAAATTAATTTATTATTTCATTTTGTTTTTATATGTTTATTATCAAACATTATGGTTAGTTACTGTCTTATGAATGTATGTGTTTTTTATTTCATATTATTAGGGTATGGTTTTTTCATTTATTATTTTTAATTGGGTGTTTATCATGGATATATAATGTTTTTTTATTTTATTAATTAGCACGAACTATGATCAGGGTGTATATTCTACCTTCAATACAACCCTAGACACCCTACTACTAGATGGTAGCATCTATCATATGAGGAGACATGCTTGGGGTCTTTTCATGAACCCATCCTAGAGAAATGGTTCGATGGCCTCCATGTTGGGGACATTAAAAATTGGTATTAGAGGTTTCATGTAACTAGTATCATGGAACTAATTAATGTTTTATTTTTTTCTTACTATTCAAGGTGGTGGTAAAAAGGTGACAGAGAAATGTGTCAAAGTATATGATTGATATCAAGCTGGTGATTCAAGAACATTGATTCTGATATATGTTTTAGGTTTCCAAGGTTATAGGACATCCTTTATCCTTTATGATGTTATCATTGTATGATTTCAACCTAACAGGATGAATATATGTATTTTATTTTATGATTTATTATTTATCATTTGACATTGGTTTTTATATTGTTGGAAGGAGAATAGTGTTCATGCATCATGTAAGCATGTAAGATGAATATGAAATTGACGTGCAGTTGTGTGATTTTTAACACTAATAAGTTTATCTATTTAAACATTCAAGAAACCTATATGGCCTTTTCTAAAAAAACTACTTGATGGAATTATAATAAGCTATAAATATATGTATTTTCTTCTGATTATATTTCATGTGGATCTATGGTTAGGTGTTTGATGGTGATTACTATACAGTTCATTGATATATGAAATGTTTAGTAACCCTAGTAGGTCCTTATAAACATGTGATTACATAAAGGTAATCTATATAGGGTAATTATAATTCTAGTTCGAAAAATGAAAATATTTTCGGTAATTTAATGTGTCTAAAACAACCTATTTGATGTTTTACTATATAGTTTCTTTGTAGAAGTATACTTAATTGGACATTTAGCTATGAATACTCGATGTGGATCATTCTTGAGTGAATTCATTTTATATATGATTACTAAATAAAAAGTGATCCTTTAGGGTTGACTCTAAAATATGGTGTCCTGGTGAGGATCAGTCTATGATATTAGATTCTAGAGGGGGTACACCCATATAATGGTACCCAATGAGGATTCGTTCCCTATTATGTTATTTTTTATCACATTATTCATTATAATTTTATGTGGGATATTGTAGTGGGTCATTTTGGGTTTGGATTTGTCGTGTGACCTTTTAGACAGGATCATTGAGGTGTTTCCGATGAGATGGGGTCAGCATGAGACATGAACTATGGGTTATGAGGGAGAAACTAATTCTTTGAGATATTGTTTAAGTTTTTGGTGAGAAAGGAATTGTGAATTTAATTGAATTATATCCACCAATGTAATCTACATGAGGGGTTAGACTAATCTTTTAGATTCTATAGGAATAGGAAGCATAGGTATAAACTTTAGTTTGAGTGAGGTTCACATTAGGTGGTACTGAGTGTGGGATATAGAAATAACGATGACTTAGATGCTATGAGAATGTACATAATGTGTTGTTTCACTACCTTGAGATCATTGAAAATGTGGTTTTTTCTAGATTCATTGTCTGAATGATTTTTCCTTATGTTTTCTTGAGTAAACATTACGTTTTATTTATTTGGTATCATAGTTTGGATTTGAAGGGTGGGTTCGGTCTACTATTTGGTCTTGTTAATTTTTGATATTATTCATGTAGAATTAGTAAATAATGGTTAGAAACTTTTAGTTTTATAATAATAAACTTATGGTGAGTTATTGTGTATTTTGCCTTGACATGTGAGATATTTTAGATTGTTAGAAATGTGGACATATGTGCTTCGATTAGAATGCTAACATTACGAGTATACAAGTTAGTGGTTTAGACCTATGAAACTAGAATTAATGAGACATGACTAGGGGTAGTCTAATCCAAATGATATGGTAGTATATCAGTGGGGTTTAAGTATGCTGAGATTTCATTCATTTTGGTAATGATGGATTTTGAAGAATGTTTTAAAGAGTGACTCATGCATTGGAATGAGGTGTACATGGGTTATTTATTACATCATATAATTATTGTATATTGTGGATTTGTTTTTTTTCATATTATTAAATGTTGTATTATGTGTGGTAGAATTATTTCAGTAATGGATTGTGTAGTTAGGATTGTGTAACTACTTTAATAGATGAAATAGTAGTGGTATATGTCATTTTCAAATGGTGCCCATTTAAGTGTTAAATTGTTGGGCACTGAGTATTAAGAGAGGAATCAAGGGAATGATGAAACATTGGTGGATATTAATTTCTTGTTTTTTATGAAACCATACATTTTCATTCATGTAATATGATACACGGGGATTATATTGAGTTTAGTGACATGTTCGATCCATGTAAATCGTAGATAACTATTGATTGGATGACATAAGAATGGCTCAGGAGGAGCGTCACGTAAGTGATGATAGAACCTAATGAGGTGTAGGTAGATGTCATAAATTATGTTCCTATGAGCTAGAAACATATATAGATTTCAACATATCAATTTGGTTTAATGTACAATTAATGAAATCACATTCATTTAATATATATGACAATGGATTGATGCATCTTGTGTGGGTAGAACTGTCGGGTTGGGAGGGTCTTTAGTATAATAGGATTGGTCTTTTGAGGGTCATTTTGACATTTTGTTTTTGGTCAGAAAAATTATTTAGATTTACTTGTAATACTCATTGAATTCTATGTGAAATATGATATGTGGTACCATTTAGAGTCATGGTATTGTATCTTAGTATAGCGACCCGAGCCTTTTACATAAAACATTTCTTGATTTTAAGCATAAATAATCACCAGAGTACAAGACATGGAGCATTAATTCTTGTTTCTTGGAAGACTAGGTATATATAACATAAAACATGGGGCTAAAAAACTTCATTATTTAATATCCATACAGAGCATCTAAATTCCTTTGATCTCTTACATCTATATATGGTACCCTAGGGAACACATGAATAAAGGGATGAGCTAAAAAGCACAGTAAGGGAATGAACATAAGGATACATCTCAATCACATGAGTTAGGAGGAATGAAATAATGATATCCAAATAATGAAACATATAAAATCATTTAATATAAGCATGGGATAATATAAACATGGAATCATATAAATGTGGTAGAATCATAAATCATATCTTTTGTACTGGTCTAGGCTAACTTCCAATACCATTTGTCATTTTAGTACGGGTCAAGGCTAACTGCCAATGCGGTTTCACATCGCATCGCATGAGACATAACCTTACCCAATGCCTTAGAGTTCTATCTAGGTGCAACCATCTCAAAATTTTCATGAATATTCTTTCCGCATAAATATTCTTACCATATAAATTATCTTTCCACATGAGTAATCATAAATAATCAATTGTTCATAAACATAAGGTTACCCATGGGGAGAATTGGGTACCATAATCATGACATAAAGAATAACCAATGAGTGTATCATGAAATTGTCCATGAAATAAAGGTATTATAACATATATGGACGTTCATAAGATAATTTAGGCATAAAAAATGGTAGGTGGTAACAAATAGAAGTGACATCAAATAAGAAATCCATTTGAGAGACATTAGCATTAAAACATTTTTGTGTTGTTTTAAGGAAAATAATATTGAGAATTTAAAATAGTAAAGAAGACATTATTTTATATCAATCCAGAATTGAACAAAGAAGGATTTCATAATAAAATTACTGATTTTACACAGACAATGTTGTCTTATAATAGAAGACAGAGTGCACTTGAAATTGGGTAAATGTTCGGGAAGTTCTTTTAAAATGACTGTGATTTTTGGGATGTATCGAGGAGAGGTTCACTTAAAAGAATGTATATACCTGAAAGAGAATGAAAGATGAATCATAGAACCTTTTTTGTATCCTATAAATATAATTTTGAATTTCTACATAAAATGAAAAGACAAATGTATTTTGGTAGAAATAAAGATAGAGCATCATGAAGGAATAAATGAAGTTCGGGTAGAATACATTATGGTTTATCAGCATGGTATCTGGATTAACTAAGAAGGATTTATGAGAGAGTTAAGGGGTTTATAACCACTAATAAAACATTATGTAATTTTTGGGAAGGTTTATAAACATACCCCATCAATTTGTATTACACAAAAAGGCATAACGTAGAGAACAATCTTGATTAAGAGTGAAAGGGGGAGGATCCCTTACATTAAATCTGTTGGTGTTATCCACTTGTTATTAAAGACCTGAATAAACATATTTGGATTATTAATTAATAATTCCAGAACTTTTCCTTTATTAGATTTATTTATTATAACCCTTTTTAGTTCATTCAAAGCCTTTTTGATTAGTTACAAGGTTCAATTTCATTGTTCGGGCTCGTTTGTTTACTTGGCTTTATAAGATTGGTTCACTTATATTCAAGTTTAGATTATATGAAAGATGAAAGTGATTTTCTAGAATTGAATATATACTATTTAGTTCATATCCTGTAGATTACATGGTTTTAATTTTAATTAGGGTAATAAGATTGAAGTCAAATTATTATATATATAACCACAGTGATAACCGTTTTTGTTAATCGGTGGATTTGATTACAAAGAATGTGTTTTTCTTTATAACTCAATTCCATTTATAACAAAGGATTAGATAACCAAAAATAGGATATATTACATATATAATATTCTGGTTCAACATTAACACTAATGGTATCATGACCATAATTAAATATATAAATGGAAATTGATAAAATGTTGTCCGTGAATGTGCTAAATTAGCACATCTGAAACGGTGCTTTCAACTATTTCAAATAAATTGGTGGAGAAAAGAGAGAATAAAATGAAATATACCAATAGGATGAAAACATTCCAGTACATTTATGTTACTAGATTTTTCATAATATTATTGTTATGGGAGGTGAGGAATGAAATAAAAAAGAAAAGAACTTAAAAGAAAAGGAGAAATTGGGAAGTTGAATTTACCTCTTGAGACTTCTTCCTTTGAATCCTCTTAAGGGGAGAGGTTTTGGTATTTTGAGAAGGTTGATAGATTTTGGACGTGGGTAGGATATTGGGGAGAGATTTTTTCAGAATAATGGCAAAGCACAAGGCTTGAGAGGAGTGGATAGAAGAGGGAGTGAAGGGGGGTTTTTATAGTGGAGGAGATGATGGATTTCATAATATTATATTCATTAATTTATTTTTTATTATCAAGACAAGGAATAGAAAGTATTACATGACCAAGAATATTTATTTTATCATGTGATCCCGAAAAAGTGGGCTTACATCTTCCGAAAATCATCAATGACCCAATTAATCCATTATTTAGCATTTATTGTGAAATATCAGATTCTACTATTCATAAAATATTCAAGTATTTCAGAAATATCCCAAAAATTCACCCTATAAATTTTTCAATGTGTAGAATCCAAAAATGAAGTCCATTTTTCAAAAATAATTTTCTAAATATAATTATTTTAATATTTAGTTAAAATAATAATACATTATCAAACACAGTTTTAAAACATTCATTAACTTATTCTAAAATATAGGTATATCGTACTTACAACATTAATATTATTTTTATACCACCATATGTGAGGTTACTATTCATTACGGTATATCACTATTCATAAAGGTATGTCACTATTCATTGGGGTAGGTTACTATTCACAAAAATTATATTTTCCTTATAGGACTCTAAATAACTTACTGATTACAACTGTGTATGAAGGATTTTTGAAATTTCAAACACAGAAGTGAAAAACTAATGTTTAAAGGTCACTTATCACATATTAGTTCAATATGTTGTGTTTTCAGGTGATTATATGACATAATTATAAGAAGGTAATATCCATTGAGAAACTTTGGGTCGTTACAATCTTCCGCCCTTAAGAAATTTTGCCCCCGAAATTTCACTTTACAAAACCAGGTGAGGGTGTTTCTTCTTCATTGACTCTTTTGGATCCCACGTTTTTTCCTCAAACTTATGGTTCCTCCACCAAAACATGACAATATGGGTTGTCTTTTTTCATAGAAAATTATCTCTCCGATCCAGAATCATTACTTGCTTCTCCTCAAAGGAGAGATCATCATCCATCTGCACCACCTCTATGTTTAGCACATGTGAGGGATCATGTATGTACTTCCTCAAGAGTGATACGTGAAAAACAACATGAACTCGAGCCATATTCGGTGGAATTGAAAGCAGATAGGCCACAACTCTTATGCGGTAAAGGATCTCAAAGTTTCCAATATACCTTGGGCTTAGCTTCCCTTTCTTCCCGAATCACATGAATCTATTCCATGGAGATGGAAGACTTTATCTCCAACATCGAACTCCAAGTCCCTTTGATGGTTGTCAGAATAGCTCTTTTTCTGACTTTGAGAAGCTTTGTTGTGTTTCTAGATTACTTGAACCTTCTCTATCATCTCTTGAACAAGATCGGGTCCAAGTATCTTTCTTTCTCTAACATTATCCCAACAGGTTGGAGTTCTACATCACTTTCCATACAGAGGTTCATATTGAACCATCTGAATACACGATTAGAATCTATTGTTGTGTGAGAACTCAACCAATGGGATATAATGATCCCATCAACCTTCGAATTCTAGAGAGCAGGCTCTAGGAATACCTTCAAGAATTTGAATAGTCCATTCAGACTGACCATCAGTTTGGGGGTGATAGGCCGTGCTAAAATTTAATTCAGTACTCAATGAATGCTGAAGGCTCCTACAGAATTTAGATATGAACCATGGATAGTGGTCAGAGACAATTGATAGTGGGACACCGTGAAGTCTCAACACTTCCTTCATATATATCTTTTGAAGTTGTTCAACCGAGAGATCTTCCCGAATAGTGATGAAATGGGATGTCATGGTGAGTCTGTCAACCATAACTCATATCACCTTATTTCCTATCGACTTCTTCAGGAGACCCATGACAAAGTCAATAGTAGTATTTTCCCATTTCCACATGGGTATGGAAATCGATGCCTCATACCTTTGGTCTTTTGTCACTCAGATTTAACTTACTGACATACCAAGAACCTTGATATATATTCCAGAATCTCCTTCTCCATGTTATCCCACAAGAAGTGTTCTTGGAGATCACAGAACATTTTGGTACTCCCAGGAGGGTTAGAGAAGGTCGAGCTATGTGCATCATTCAATAGCTCATTAATTTTATTTAGATTAGATGACACAAATAATCATGTCCCAAATCATACAACTCCTTCCTAATCAATTTTGAAATAAGAGGATTTCCCATTTTTAATAGCTTCCACCCTCTTCTGAATTCTTACATCCTTTCTTTAATCATACTTCATTTTCTTTGAGAGGGATGGTTGAGCAATCATTTGAGAAAGGATTGATGATGTTCCTCCCTCTATGAATCCCATGTCCATCATTTACAAATCTATGAAGATCTGATCCTTTTTTATTCTCATCATTTATAAAGATTCAAAATCCTTTCTACTTAGAGCATCTACCACATTGTTTGCCTTACTATGATTGTAGTGGATTGAGAAGTCATAATACTTGATGAGGTCTATCCATATTTTATGGCACACATTAATATCTTTATGTGTGAATATATATTTGACACACTTGTGGTCAGTATATATCTCACATTTTATCCCATAGAGATAATACCGCCCGATTTTCAATGCAATTATCACAGTCGCCAACTCCAGATCATGTGTGGGATAGTTTTGATCATTGATTTTCAGCTACCTGAAGGCATAGGCTATCACTTTATCATTTATTATTATCAAAAAGCCTAATACGTTTTTATAAACATCACTATACACCGCAATGAATTCTCCACTTGAAGGGAGTGTGACTACCGACATAGTGATAAGCCTCTTTTTCAACTCCTTGAAACAATCATCAGATTTTGTTGTGTCGAAGAACTATACTCCCTTCTATGTCAGCTTAGTCATTGGGTTTGATAATCATGAAAAGTTCTTCAAGAATCATCGATAATACCTTGCAGGACCTAAAAAGCTGCAAATCTCCATTACAAAGGTTGGCCTTGGCCACTCTTCAATTGCCTTCGTCTCAGAAGAGTCTAGAGATATCCCTTTCTTGGTGATAACATGCGCCAAGAATGATACTTACTCCTTCCAGAAATCACATTTACTATACATTTCATAAAACTTCTCCCTTCGCAGAGTCAATAAGATTGTTTCCAAATAAACCACATGTTCCTCCTTTTTCGTGGAGTATATCAAAATATCATCAATAAATACCACCAAAAATATGTCGAGGTAATATCTAAAGAATTTATTCATTAAATCCATGAAAATTAGTGGATCATTATTGATTCCGATTGGCATCAATATGAACTCAAAGATTTCATACATCGTTAGAATGGTAGTCATGAGAATATATTTTTTCCTCACCTTTAGTTGGTGATATCCTAACCGTTGGTCCACCTTAGATAAATAACTGGACCCACGAAGCTGATCAAATAAGTCATCTAACCATGGAAGGGGATACTTGTTCATTATAGTGATTTTATTGAGCTCATGATAATCAATGGAGAGGGGCATTGATACAGTATTCTTCTTGATGAGGAGGACTAATGCACTCCATGGTGAAGCACTCGGGCGTATAAAACCCCTCCCCATATTCTGCTGTAACTGCTTCTTTAGCTCTTCTAGCTCTACGGTGGCCATTTTGTAAGGTGTATTCAAAATTGGTAGAGATCCCAGGATATGTTCAATTCAGAACTCAACCTCTCGGTCAGGAGGAATACCATGATATTATTTAGCGAATACATCAGGGTAATTCCTCACGATGGGCTTGTCTTAAAGAATGATTATATCATTTTTCCCAATCATTTGATCTATATATGCTTTCTCACAAGGAATAAGTATCCAAACATGAGAAGAATATTATAAAGGAGACTCATCTTCATCCTTACACTTTTATAGAATCATAGAATGATTCGGGATGTGAAAAGTGACTTACCTTTCCTGACAATTGATGTTGTCCATGTACAAAGATAGCCAATACATGCCCAAGATAGCATCGAACTCCACTAAAGGAAGTATGACAAGATTTTATGGGAGGTTTAGTCACCAAAACATAACTGGGGAGAAGTTATAAACCTTGGATGAAATAATTTCTCATTCTCTGTTCTCACTTATAACTTATCCTCCAAATTTCGAGGTGGTGTTTGAATAGTTCTACTAATCTTTCAAGATATGAATGAATGCGTATAACCAGAATCAAATAGTACATTCAATATTCATGAATGAATAACAAGAGTACCCATCACCACATCATTTTATATCTCCACCTCAGTAGTAGTGATAGAATAACCCCTTCCTTGTTTCCTTGGAGGTCATTTCTAATTACCTCCAGCAACCGTCGACTTAGGGAAATTGTTCTCATAATGCCCAAGCTCCCTGAAGTTATAACACTACACTGCAGGATGAGTGTTGATCTGAACCTTCATTTCTTCTTCAACATTAGCCAGATTTTCAATATCCCTTTAGCAGTTCATGGATAGATGACAAAACTATATGAATTTGAAGCAATTTTTGGTTCCCTTGAGACTGTCACCAAGATACTTCTTCCCAAAAGACATTCAGTGGGGAAAGTGGGTCTTATTTCCATAATGGGATTTGTTTGATGAACCACCCATGTTGTTATCCATTTTTCACTTCTTGTCACTAGGCCCATGAGACCATTGAGACTCTCCAATATCTATTTCATCATTGAGAGAACAACAGACAATCTCCTCATTGATATCTAAGTCTCGAATAACCAACACTTTTCATTGATTCTGCTTTAGTCCAATAATGAAATGATCCACCTTGATTTAGGTGTTTACGACAAAGCCAAATGCGTACCTTTCAAGCCTCATAATGTTCGCTTCGTATTCCCAGATGGACTCATCTACCTTCTGCTTGAGTCCAAGGAACTCTCCTTCCGTCTTGAGATGGAGGGTTTGAGGAAAATATTTGTTGAGAAAAATCCTCTTAAATTCCTCCAATTCATTGGAATCAATTTTCTCTTGGGAATTTGTGTTCCTATTCAGTGTCCACCACTGATTCGCTTCCCCATTAAAATAATGGGCTGCCAGTACAACATTCTCTTCTTCCAATCACTGGAGGATAGAGAAAATATTTTCATTGGAGTTAATCCATTGTTCTGCGAGGAGGGGATCAGAAGACCCACTAAACATGGGATACCTTTTCCACTTGAAGGATTCAACGACTACTTTCTCATTCCTTGTAGGAGGGGGATTTTACAACTGGTTCAAGTTATTGTTCATAACTCGAGCTAGCTGAGCAAGTACTACCATGATGTTTTCAGCACCCACTTCCATCACATCAGGCATGTCATTAAGTCAATCATCACATGGCCTATCACATTGGTTTTTGGAATAGGTTATTCTATTTCCCGCCATTAACTATGAAAAATAATATATAATTAGAGGTCTTGAATACATATCTATTGAGATTAAAAAGAATATTTGAACATAAAAGTATGAACTTATAAAGAAGAAATATATATTGACATGTGATTCCTTAGGTTTATATCTACGTTTTCCTTAATCTATTTCATAAATTATATTCTTATGGGCTTCATTTTGTCACTTAGTCACGGTTTGTACTAACCTCATGAATCTACCGAAGCATATCCCCCGGGATTGTTGTAACCAAGAGTGTAGCAAGGCCCGTTATCATGCCCCAGTTCCTGTTCGAGTCTAGATCAAATTGGTGTTTTCTATTTTTACCCCTAAGATACATTTGTGCGAGATCCGCCTCTACGATATCTTATCCAGAAAGGGATGTATTTTCTTGAAAACCAGTTACTCTATACTCAAAAAAATTTAGGGGTATTTTCTTATTCTTAGTCTCATATTTTACGGTTCTCACTAATGTTCTCTATTCCAGATCTCCCAAAATAACTAGACCATCCTCTGATACCAACTATAGCAACCCAAGCTTTTTAAATAAAACATTTCATGAATTTATAGAAAAATAATCATTAGAGTACAATCCAAGGATCGTTAAGTCTAGTGTCTTGGAAGACTAGGTACATTTACATAAAACATGGGGCTAAAAACATCTTTATTTAATCTACATAAAGAGATTCTAACTTATTCTGAGCCCTTACATCTGTATAGGTTACCATGGGGAATACATGAACAAATGGATGAGTAAAAATCCCATTAAGGGAAGGAATATAAGGATACATCTCAAGAACATCAGTTAGGAGGCATGGCATAATGATATACAAAGCATGAAACTTATAAAATCATTTAATATAAGAGTGGGATCATATAAACATGGAATAATATAAATGTTGAAGAATCATAAATCATATATTTAATACAGGTCAAGGCTAATAGTCAATCACATTTCTCATTTTAGTATGGGTCAAGGCTAACCCCCAATACTGTTTCACATCGCATCTCATTAGACTTAAACATGTCCAATGCATTGGAGTGCTATCCAGGCACAAGAATCTCAAAATTTTAATGAATATTCTTACAAAATAAATATTTTTACCACAAAAAGTTTCTCCCCACATGAGTAATCATACATAATCAATTGTTCATAAACATAAGGTCACCCATGGAGAGAATTTGGTACCACAATCATGACATAAAGCATAACCAATGAGTGCATCATGAAGGTGTCCCTAAAATAAAGGTATTAGAACATACATGGACGTTCATAAGGTAATATAGGCATAAAACATCATATGTGGTAACAAGTAGAAGTGACATCACATAACAAATGTATTTGAGAGACATTAGCATTGAATCATTTTTGTGCAGTTTCAAGGAAAATACTATAGAGCTTTTAAAATAGTAAAGAAGGAATTATTTTAAATCATACCAGAATTGAACCAGGAAGGTTTTCATAAAAAAAATACAGAATTTAAAATGAAAATGGTGTCTTCAAGAAGAATATATAGTTCAATTGAAATTGGGTAAAATTTCGGGAAGTTCCTTTAAAATGAGTGTGCTTGTTGGGAAGTATCGAGGAGAGATTCACTTAAAAACATGTATATCCCCGAAAGAGAATGAGAGATGGATCTTATATCCTGATATTAGAGCATATAAATAGAATTTTGAGGTTACATATAAATAGAAATGAAATTATATTTTGGGAAAAAGAAATATAGAGCAACCCGATTGAATAAAGGAAGTTTGTGTAGAATCTGTTATGGTTTAACGGCATGGTATTGGGTGTAACTAAGTGGAATTGATGAGCGGTATAAGGGGTTCATAGTCACTTATAATCATTTTGTAAGTATGTGGATGGTTTATAAACATACCACATCACTTGGTATTACACAAAAAGGCATAGCATATAGATCAATATGGATTTAGACTGAAAAGGGGAGGATCCCTTACCTTAAATCTATTGGTGTTCTCTAATTGTTATTAATGACCTGAATAAAAAAATTAGTCTTATTAATTAATAATTCCCAAAACTTTTCTATATTCAATCTATTTATTATAACCCTTTTTTTTCATGCAAAGCCTTTTTTATTAGTTAAAAGGTTCAATTTCATTGTTCGGGCTCGTTTGATTACATTGCTTTAAAAGATTGGTTCATATATATTCTAGATTAGATTATATGAAATATGAAAGTGGTTGTCTAGAATTAAATTTATATTATGTAGTAAATATCCAGGTGATTAAATGGTTTTCATTTTAATTAGGTTAATTATAGTGAAGTCGAATTATTATATATAACCTTAGTGATAACCGTTTTTGTTAATCGGTGGATTTGATTACAAAGAATGTGTTTTGTTTATAACATAATTCCATTTGTACCAAAGGATTATAGAACGTAAAATAAGATATATTACATATATAATAATTTAGTTCCACCATAACACAAATGGTTTCATTACCAGAATTAATGATAACAATAGAAATTGATAAACTGTTGTTCTTGAATGTGTTAAATTATGACATCTCAAATGGTGCTTTCATTTATTTCAAATAAAAGGGTGGGGAAAGGAGAGAATTTAATAAAATATAACACTAGAATGAAAAAATTATAGTACATTTATGTTACTGGATTTATCATACTATTATGGTTAATAGAGGTGAGGAAAGAAATTAAAAATAAAAGAACTTAAAAGAAAATAAGAAATTTGGATGAGGAATTTGCCTCTTGAGACTTCCTCCTTTCAGAACCTCTTATTGGGAGAGGTTTTGGAATTTTGAGGAGGCTGAGAGATTCTAGACGTGGGGAAGGACCTTAGGGAGAGTTTTGGGAATAATAATTGCATGACACAAGGCTTGAGAGGAGTGGAGAGAATGGGGATTGATGGGGGGGTTTTACAGTGGAGGTGAGGAGAAATTTCATAATATTATAATCATTAATTTATTATTTCTTCTCAAGACTAGTAATAGAAAGTATTCCATGACCAGGAATTGTGATTTTATCATGTGATCTGAAAAAAGTGGGATTACATCAGCAGAACATCCTCAATGACCCAATTAATCCATTAGTTAGCATTTATTGTGAATTATCGGATTCTACTATTAATCAAAAATTCAATTATTTCCGAAATATCCCAAAAATTCACCCAAACCATTTTTCGACGTGTAGAATCCAAAAAGGAAGTCCATTTTTCAAAAATAATTTTATAAATATGCATAGTTTAATATTTAATTAAAATAATAATTTATTATCAAAACCAGTTTTAAAACATTTATTAACTTATTCATATAGGTATATCGTACTTACAACTTGAATATTATTTTTATACCACCATAGGTGACGTTACTATTCATTATTGTATATCACTATTCATAAAGGTATGTTACTATTAATTAGGGTAGGTTACTATTCACCAAAGATTATTTTTTCCTTATCAGACTCCAAATAACATTATAATTACAACTATGTGTACCGGATATTTGGAAATTCAAAACACATAAGTGTCAAACTTATGTTTAAAGGTCACTTATAACTTAGTAGTTCATTATGTTGTGTTTTTATTTCATTTTATGACATAATTATAAGAAGTTAGTTTCCATTGAAAAACTTTTGGTCGTTACACTTAGGTTAGTATAAATTGTGGTGATTAGAGAAAGATTGGGCCAATCCAGCGGATTCTCATTGTATGGAAGAGTTTCAGGGTGAGATATGGTTGATTGAGGATCCCACCATGTTAACTCATCAGATGTGATATTTAAACCTAATTGTATGTGTTCAAATGATCTTGGGATTCCCTGAGATTTAATGCATCATGATCTAGTGGTTTTGGTATCGCATAAGTGGGTATGTTTGATAATTTTAAAGATAGGCTAGACAACATAGTATGATCTAGTGTGTTTTCATCAGATTTGATGTAGTGTGTTGGAAAATACATAAGATGTGTCCAATTTGATTTTAATGGATTATTTTGAGAATTTATAGGTTTCTTCATGTAAAATACATTATATTTATCATTGTTTGTGGATACATGACTAATTTTGTTCAAACTTGATATGAGGGATAATACCAAGTTCTCAATAGTGTTTTGGTTTATGATTATATGTCGTAAATTGAAAACCACAGTAGTTGGTTCAATAGAGTTTAAGATGGGTGTTCATGTAAAAAATTATGATGGTGGGAGGTTTCATGGATTTATGTTTTCCATTATAAGATATGTCCTATTGTGGGGACAACCATATGTTAGATGGTAAATTGAATGAGGATATGTGTGTATATTAGGTTATATGGGTGTCCTAGAGTGTCTTTGTGATGCTTTGGATTTATATAATCATTGGATCTAGCTTTGTTAATTTAATTCCTTATTTTTTTAGTTGATCTAAGGAAGCACATAGAGAATTTAAATATAGAACAAGACTATTTAAAAGGGTCTTATTGACTGAGGTAGTTTATTATTTCTCTTTGGATGTCCACCAAAACATATTGTGGATGAGAACTATTATGATGGAGTGATTGTAAACCCTTGTGTATGTATGGATGTTAAAATTTCAAATGAAATTTGATATATTAAGTTTAATGGTTGTGTTATTTTGAAAACCATGACTTAGAATCAAAATGTAATAGTTTGAACTCCTTTAACAGATGTTTTTAAACATGTTAATAGGTTCAAATCGGTTTAGATGTCTTGGAGGAGACTATGAAGAGGTCTGGTGGATGTTTTAGCCAAAACTAGAGTAGAACCCCCAGCTATCTAGTATTAATAAAATACCAACATATTAGATTTAAAGGATATGTGATTATAATCCCCCACCTGTATTTTAGAAGGGGTAACCCCTTGTATATCTTATTGGTGCATGTGGGCATGGATTTGAGCCACTCATTATCTCTTCCATCCCCTTAGATTGGGGTTCACATTTATGGTGTTTCCTTAAAATATAAATTCAATTTTCATCCAACATTAACCAGTATTAATATTCTCCTTCCATAAACACTAATTTTTCAGTCTCCAGTTTTGGATTTGATTTTGATTACACCAAATCACGGTATAATTATCCAAGAATCATGGGGATTTCAATTGGTTTTAATAGAGGGGATCTCAAGATGATGTATTATCATTGAAACACATAATTTTGATAAAGGTGAGAACCCATATTTATTTTTTATATGGTTCTAATTTAATTTAATTTAAATTCTTAATTGATATATCATCTCTCCTTAGGATGTATTCTTCTCTTACATAGGGATCACAATGATACTATATCTGCATGTATTTGGGGATTATTCTGATGAGGTATATCACTGTTTGGATTTTTTTTGTGTTTTTTACTTTTAATTAAAATAAATTAATTATGTGAATATTGTCTTATGATAGGAATTTTTCGTGGAATGTGGTTTGGAGTGCATCATGGGTTGATGTTCTGTGTTTAGTCACAGTTCCAGTCTAACATGATCTACAAATGACCATTTATACATTCATTCATGTTTATGTCAAAATTTAATATAGTTTAAAATAAATTATTGTTTATTAATGAACAATATTCTGATTATAATTAATTATTTTGGTTTTTTTTATTAATTTGGCCTCAAGTGTCTTAGAAAATAGTCGAAAGGGAATGGTGTGCTAAGAAAAGAGTTATAAGGTTAATTTAAAAAGAATAATCACCTTTGATTGAGATAGGTTATCCTTATACATCTAACATTTGGTATTATTTATGTTATTACAGGGATGTGGTATGTGTGGACCCAACACATTCAGTAGTTACTCTATTTAAATTGGTTATGTTTTTAATAAAAATTGAATTAGAAAACTGAATTACACAATGTGTCAAGGGCCTCAATGGACCCTCATGTATTGGTTGGATGTCTTAGACAGAGGTGATGTTGAGTATATATTAAATTGTGTTCTATGAGAAGTAAGAACTACAAGAAGGGTGTAAATTAACTAAATGTAAATGAAAATGGTGTATTGGCCCAGTGATAACTAACTTAGTGACCACTAGGAAGAGTAAAATTATGAGTCAATATGTATGTCAATGGTGTTTTCCATGAGGGATACCCTAAATTCTGTTAGATTATTAATATGACCATGGGGTGATTTTACCTTCCCCACTATCATGTTACTAATTGGGTGGTTAGACCCGTGGAGACTATAATATGGGGTCGTGTTCGAACTAAACTAGAATTCCTAGAAATATGAATGAACATATTGACATCATCCTATTGCGAATTTACTGATATGATTGAGATGCATTGATGAATCCTTGGTGACCCTTATATGTTACCGCTATTACATTAGACCATGGAAAGAGGTTTTACATGTGAATGGGAATATATGGTAGTGATTTTCACGTTATAACTCATAACGATGATGAGATCTAGATGGTTTATGAATAAAGGCAATAGGTTTTCACAGTCTTCCAACTCCTACCTTATATTAATTTTTTCACTTATGTTCTATTAATGAAGATATATATTTCCATACATGTTTCATAAGACCAAACATATTGGAATTATGTTATGTGATATTGATATTGTGTATTCGAAGATCTTCATCTTAGGATACATATTTGAGCCTAGTATGATACTCTCGTGATGATAATGAAAGGATAAAGTCCTCATAGATGCACATATATTCTTTTTCGGATCCCTCTGTTAACCCATATAAAATTTTATGGGACTCCAGTATTCATCAAATAGAACATTAGAGTTTTTTTGGATGCCAAGGGTTCATAATTTGATTATAATGGTGTGGATATATTCATTCAAACATAGGGATATTATTATTATAATTATTAGGGTATTCTTCAGTTACCCCAAAGTCTCTAATCAGTTAATACAGTGATGCTACAAGTATCAGATTTGGAATCAAAGGAGATCAAGGTTATAGTTTTTTGGTATGGTTATATGGTGGATCTCCTTAATAATATATTTCCAAACATTCAAGGTAAATAGCATTGATCCCATTAACGTAGAATTTCCAGAGATACCTAGGATTCCAAGGATCTAGATAATGATTCTTTGATGTTGAGATATTCGGAAATTTGATCCTAAAAATATTTTGGACTATGGTAAATTCCTAAGATATTGTGTATCCCCATAGAAGAGGCATTATTATGTGACATGATCAAAGGAATCATGGTTCTTGATTATTTAGGTATGGCTGACCACAGTTGTTTGAAAAAGATATAGATGGTGCTTTAATTATTTACAATTATCTGGTACCATTAATTATTATGAGTATTCCCCTTACATGTACAATGAATTTATAGTTTATGTATGGGACTTTATTGGAGTATCTATAATGATTAATGTACTGAGACCCGGCTTGAGAAGACATAAAACTTGTGTACTCAAGAATACCACACACTTTTAGCTTGAACTGGTTGGGTAGAAGTTTGGTATGAGTTTAATTATCATGTGGATATTCTAATCTCGAATTAGATACTTGAATTGAGTTGACTCTTTGGGGGAATAATTGAGCCTTTTGTTCCTCTATTACTTTTATTTTATTTTAAATTTATATTTATATGTGATCATCCTTGTTGGACATAATAGGTATATAATTATAAGGATTTTTATTGATTATTATTATAGTTTGGATGTTTCATTTATCTTATGTACACTGATTTTTATCAATGATATATGATGGCTAGTAATTTTATATGTTACAATTCACTCATATTAGCATAGTCTCCCCATGGTACAACCCTAGAAGCCTTCTACTAGTAAAAAGTCTCAATAGTATAGGGATAAAAACTGATGTTCTTATAAAAAACCCAAATTTGGGAACTAGTTGAGTGTTATCTAGGATAGGGGAGTCATATGTGATTCCCTCCGGGATTCATTTAAGGATAATTTTGATCATGGGTCTTTTATGAGTTAGGGGTTGAAAATTTATAATTTAAAGGGGAAAAAATAAATAATCACAGTATGCATGCATTGTTATTAGTAACCTTGAAGAAACCATCACATATGTATTTGTTAGTTCCCAATGTAATTTAAATGGGTTGAGAATAGTTTTTATTACCATGCGATTCAGTAAGAAAAACGTGTGAGATGATGGGTTTACAATAGATTTATTAATATGTCCTGGTCAAGGTTCATCCAACCATGTATCAACTATGAGAAAACGATGAATCATTTTTTTTCAAGGGAGAATTATTGCTACATAGTTGGCTCATGTTTTTTCTAACCATGAAGCATAATAGTGTAACCCAATCCATGCCTCATAAAAATTAAAATGACCTATATTCCATTGGTCATTTTAACATTATCCTCTACGTATTCCCTTATTTTACAAAAAATACCCTCAATGACACTCCAAAGGACTCTATTCATTATTCTTTGAGGATCCTTGGTATATTTTGTGGATATCTTAAAGTTATGTTCATCATTACCCTCAATGCATCCACTTTTATCTATATCTTCTCTTAATAACTCATCCCCTATCTCATTGGAATCTTATAAGGATATTATTGATGGATCTAGTGGGATTGATTAGGGATTTATCGTTTCATATTGAATCTAGTGTGGGGGACCGATCTATTTATTTCCAATTGTGGGTTTTTGTGGTAATAAGGTTTTCATGGTTCCTGAGGAAGGTGTCTCTGTCATATGGGCTATCCCTTACAATCTTTGTATTCTTATGATGATCTATTAGTTTTTTCTCATCAAATTGATGTTTTGAGATCAATGTGAAGTGATTTGATAATATATGGAAATTAAATATTTTCAAAATGGATTTTCATCAAAAATTATATTCTATCCATGTGATGGGTTTTAAAAAACCCTCAAATATTGTTTTTCAGTGGAAATTCTTTTTTAAGTACACTAGTCGTGATGGATCATAATGTAAAATAATTAATAAAATGTGGGATTATCATTATATTAATTTAACGATGATATAATGAAAATTAGTATACCTTTTATAATGGATTGAAATTATGTGTGGATGAACCATATGAGAATAAGATATTATAAGGTCGGGTTCTTATGATTACAAGGTAGATAATGTGTAGTCTTACTGGGTGAGTGAGGTTCCCAAAACATAGAATTCAATTATGTCTATTCGTTTTCCTTTCTATGTGTTAGTTATTTACACCCACATGTTATGGATTTCCCTTTGATTCATTATATAAATAATACTTGTATGTTTATTTTATATTTTCATTTCCCTACTTGATAAGGATTTGAGGCTTGAAACCTATTTTATCCATCTATTTATGCCTCATAGATATATGTTATTTCAAATTTCATTATTTATTTGAATATGGCATGTTTTTTGAAAGAAAGAAATGATTATTTTATATAGGAAAATAATTTATTTTGGGAATTTTTTTGAAATATATATTAAATAAGAACTAATAGATGAATATGGATATTAATTGTAGAGATTCTTTGGTGGTACCTTTTTGAGATTTATTGGTCTCATCCTTCGTAATCCTTTAGAAATTCAAATTAATTGTTTTATAGGATATAATTAAAGGGAAGATAATCATGTAGATAATATATCCCATGGACCATGTTTCTTTATGATGGGTAAGGATGGTGGTGATATATAATCAAATTGATATGGACCAATTATTTTCTTTAAGTTTCATGTTATTGGGATTTCAGTTTTATCATATAAACCCTGCTATCCAATTATTGGATGTTACCTTTATGAATTGGTTTTGCATATATATTATTCAATTTGGATATATACTATGATACTATGAATGTTTTTATCATATCACATGTCTTTGAAGGGTTTAATTATTCTCATGTTTCCTTTTATGATACAATGGGATTCTTTTTCTGACACATGGTGATGGAGATAAGAGTTCAGACCTCATGGTCGGTTAATTTGGTTAAAATTATGTGTTGACCCAGGTTGTTCCATTAAAAATTGGAATAAAAGGTCCATTTTATCACTTAATAAAGTTGTAATTATTTTTAATCATCATATTTAATCTAGTATTTTATGATTTATTGCAAATAAAACAATTATAACATGAGTGGATGTTTGTGAGTGTATGTGTTCAACTTAGTTACAAGATAAACCTTGAGTTATTAGTGGTAGTATTGGGTTTCTTTGTATCATTGTTTATAATTTTAAAATTTATGATTCATTCCATTGAAATTAATTTTAGTATAAAGGATTTGAATAATTGTTATTTATAGTTTTTTCATTATTCAGCAGAATATTGGACCTTCAAGATAGACATCATTTAATGATATAGAAAAACATGTGGATTGAGTATTGGTGGATAAACCTCTAGTTGAATATGTCTTAGTGGAAACAATATTTCAAATTATGCATTCCTTGGTATAATTAAAAATTGTTAGACTATAACAAAAGGTATAGCTTGCATTGGAATTCACTAAGAAACATCTACTAATCAATCACGATGAGAAGGTACCTTTGGAATAAAAAAAAATATCGGCAGGATTGCTAGTATTTTACACTTTTTGAAGACTGTAAAAGAATCCAATGTTGTTTTCACCACATATATTCTTGAGTTTCTATGATGAAATTTTTCGGAAGATTTTAGGTAGTCATGTAACCAGAAGATATCTCCTATATAAATTTCATGAAGTCCATCATCAAACAATGTTATCCTAAAATAATACAAGTAGTGAATAATTAGGGATTTTTGTCATTAGTGGTGAGTGTGTATTTTGATGTTTATATAGCTTTATTCATTGGATTTATACCTTAGTGGGAATTCATGTTCTCTATAGTATTTATTCTAGTGATGAGGCCCATTTTATTACCTTCATACAATTTGAAACCTGCTTAATTGAAATAATTAAATGATCAGCTTGGGGATCTGGAGGTTAATGGGTTATTCATATTTTTGTTTCACCTTGGAAATCAATATGTCTCATTACAAACAACTTAGATGATAGTAGTAGACTTTTTTATTATTAAAAAACTCCACTGGGTGAAATTAAGGAAAATATATCCCTTGGAAAGGATTGATGACCATTTTCGACTAAAGGGAGCCTAGTGGTCTTCAAGAATCGATCTGAGATCACGGTACCATTAGCAGAGGGTCTAATATAATGTTATTTCTTATATGGGTTTCAATATAAGGTATATTAATTATGTTTATTTTTACATTCATTTTGGACTTATGATCAATCTGATGGTACTTATAGATTAAATGTATTGAATCGTCCATTGAGTTTTTTTGATTCTTGAATGGTTTTTTATAGGAGATATCTTTGTTCATTTCAGATCAAAATGGAATTGTGTTGATTATTTAAATATTCTTCTTGGAATCTTTTAAGATCATGGCTTGAATTGGAATAAATACAAATATCAATTTTGGATTTTGTAGGTGTAATTTCTATGTCGTCGGATTTTTTATAAAAAAGTATTAGTGGATCTTATGATAATTCAAGTGGTTATGTCTTGTGAGTAGCCCAGAAATGTATTTGATATCTGTAGTTTCATGGAATATTATGTTTATTATATGAAATTTATTTGGGACCTTTCTAACCATGCATCGTCGGTGATTTATTTAACCTACAAGATTTTGAATTTTGTTTAAAGAAATTGTTGTTAGAATTTTTTAGAGTGGTTGAAACTAAGAACAACAGAAACTCCATTCTTGATCATTCATGGTCTGGGTTTTGGATATGACATCTATTTTTATTCTTTTTTTATAAGTATTGGTTTTTTTGGTGTAGGGGATACATGTTGTAGCTTATGACTTTCATCAATTGTTCCCTCATGAAAATAAATTCCATATTCATGGTCTTGAGTTGGTTGAACTGAAACATTCTATTAAAAAATTTCACTAGTAACTCTTCATAGAATAATTTATTTTATATTCACACTATAATATTCTAATGTATAACTTCACTCATATGGAGCCGAACATTAGATAGTTATATTGGGTGGAGTACTTTCACAAAATTGAGTTTTATATTTCATACATATAAAGAACTGTAAACTTGGTAACAAATTATTTTAGTAGAAAATTTATGACAAAGACAACGAATGAATTAGTGTAAGTGTAGTTCTTTATAGGATTATTTTTTGAGATGTGATTAGATTAATGGAGAGCCAATAGATAGATGTTTGGATATTTCTCTTAGTTTCGATCATCTATGAATTATTATATTTTCCTTTGATTGGAATATGACACATAGTGTTATCACTTTATCATATCAATTTAATGTAGGGATACCTTCGGTGAGAGTTCTCAGTCTTGCTACATGGTTATGCACTTCTAAGGTAGGATGATTGTTCTAATAGAGCCAAGATTTTAACATATGGATAATGGACACTAATATAATTAATTTTTGAACCCTAGTATGTCTATATAGTATCTTGACATTAGAAATCATTAATGGTGGATATTAATGAGATGATTTATTACGAATTGTGTGTCTTATTGCGATAAATGTTAGATAATTTAGGTTTAACATCCGAGACCTACTAGTTTATTACATCCCTTAACAATTCCATTATGGAAATGGGTTGATATATCTATGGACTTCATGATTAGGATAACATAGAATCCTAGTGGAAAGGATAAAATATATTTTATTACAGATCAACATGAAAAATATGTACATATCTTACATATGAAGGAGTAAATAAATGTATATGATCCAAGTCACTTGTATGTGCATTAAATTTATAGCCACTTTGGTATTCCATCGATTATCTTTTTAGATAAGTTTCCTCACTTAAAATCCATGTTTTATAGGTGATTGTATGTAGAAATGGGTTATAAGATGAATTTGATAATGAATTGACATCCACGGATAGATGGTTGATCTAAGAGATTCATCCATATTTTTTAATACATGCTTTGGTCATGAATGGTTTCCTTTTGTGGATCATGTGATAAAGATCTTCACTTGGTGGATTCCATTAGTAACAATTGTTATCTTGTGTCAATAAGAATGATTCCATTTTAGGAAGTGTTTGGTAGGACATATAAATTGTCTCTTTATGGGGTATATGTTGGGTAAATATACTTGGATAGACGAAACATCATCTAGGAGACAATACATTTAATGAAATTGATCAAAGATATATTAGGGATAACTCAGATTCTAAAGATATCTTATACCAATTAGTGTAATCACCCATTTGAATTTAATTTAAATGATTGTTTTCCTTATAATTTCACCTTATATCAAACATAGTTAGTTAGGGTGGTGAGTAATCTTAGAACAATATTTTTTGGCCCATTTTAATTATAGTGTGATTAAATAAGTGGAATATTCATTATAATTTCTTTCTCATTTGAATTCTATACATTATGTGTTTCATGTTTCCCTACTGAAGTTGTACTAGCCTGATCCGTCCCAAATGAATAAGTGAGAAGCTTTTGAAATTGAACCTGGAACCTTGGTGATTGAATGACAAATTCTTATAATAGAAAAAATCGAAAAGGTATTGTGTGGAAGGATGATCTCATTTGTTCATGTAAGATTATTGTCTAGTAGGGAAGTACATAAGCCATGGGAGAACAAGCACATGATAATATAGTAATGTTTTTATATTGTTTTGGGTTAATTAAGACCATTCTAGGGATATAATATTTAATGGGGCGATAACTATCACAACTTATAGGTCTTATATATTTTTATCTTTGATATATATTTCTATATATTAATGATCTAGAGGATTTTTGGATTCACATAATGAGAATTTGGAGTTTTGGTGGAAGACAAGCCTGGATCATGGATTATGTTCATTATTAGTGGTAACCACACATTAATCATGAGATATGTATTAGCAAGTTCT
This sequence comes from Viscum album, assembly GCA_963277665.1. NCBI lineage: Eukaryota > Viridiplantae > Streptophyta > Magnoliopsida > Santalales > Viscaceae > Viscum > Viscum album. The sequence continues at coordinate 1,888,744,206 of OY728143.1, read as the reverse complement.
TATAGAGATTTTCATAGTTGTATCATTGTCTGTCTAATGATGTGAGTTTTCGATAAAACCATTTTGAGAGAATGGGATTGGTATAGTGTTCCTTTCATGTCTTGGGTATGGTTTTTCTAACCAAGTCACTATTCCTATGAATCCAGGAGACATATTATTTAATATATATATATATATATATATATATATTCATACCATTGTTACTTTTTTTCTAAAGTTGTAGCTTAATCGTGTGACCCAATAAATACAATTTAAATTGTAAAAGTACCATAATACCCTTGGTTTTTTTAACCTTAATCTTATTATAATTTCTAATTTTCTCAAACCAGACACACCATTATTCTCTATAAGACTCTCCCATTGTCCCCTTTGTGATCCATGCTATATTAGGGTCTATATATCTAATGTATATCTATATTTTATCTAGGTTTCTTCTATTTTATCTATATATTACCTTGATCTCTATTCCCCTTATCTTGTTGGAACCCTATTAGGAAATAATTTCTGGATCTAGTGTATTTTACGGGGAGTTGATAGTGCTTCTCTTATACCTCATCTTTTGATAACTCAATCAATTCATTATCTGTGGCCAATTTAAGAGGAAATGAGGTTTTCATTATACTTACAGTAGGTGTCACTGACATATGATCTATCCCTTAGCATGATTTTGTTATTATGATTCTCCTTTGGTTTTTATTTATGAAATTGATGTTTTTAGATCTATGCGAGATGGAATGATTCTTGATCGATATAAATTTTGTTTCAAAATGGTTCACCATTAAAAATTTAATTTTATGCACTTGACATTTTTGATAAAATGACTCAAATATGGTTTTGAAATGGAAATGGATTTTCAATCATGGATTTTATTTTTCATTACTATAGAAATTGAGTTAATATATTTTTTCATGGTCTTATTGAAATGTAATTTTGATTTTAAATTTGGATGTATTGGGGCATATAAATGAACTATACTTAGAAAAATCATGGTGGAGTAATTTATCACTATGGTTGGTGTCCATGATTCCATGTTTTATGGTTTATATCCTTATCAGGGAACTATGGTACCTTGAATTTAGGATTCACTTATCTAGATAGTGTTCCTTTAAGTTTCTTAGTTCTATACACCCTTGTATTGTATATTTTCCTTGAGTGACTTCTGGATATATTAAATACATGATTATTTGGTATTCTTATTTTCCAAATTGATATGGATTTAAATTATTTAAACATATTTTATTTATTTATTTATCTCTTATAGGTATATGTTATGTCATATTACTTAGATTATTGGAATATATAATTTTTTTTAAATAAAACCAAAAAAAAATTTATATAGTAAAATATTATATTTGGGAAATTTTTATAAATATGTTTTATATAATGATTAATAGATGCAAGTGTATAGACATTGTATAAATTTATTATATGTTCCCTACAGATCTTTAATGCTCACCCCCACATTTTCCATTAGGTGTTTGTAGGATTGATTTTTTTTAATTCATGTAAATGGAAGAAAATCATTTAGAGGGTGGATCTACTACATTAGGTTTCCTTTCATTGGGTTAGGATGGTGGATTCATTTGGTCACATAGATATAGACCCATTGGTTGCTTCATGTTAAATGTTGTTATCCCTTCAGTTCTACCATCTAGACATTGTTATCATTTTTGGGTACTGTCATTGGGATTTACTTATTTTGAAATAAGATGTATTTTTCTTATCTATTGCGATAATAAAACTCCATTTGTCTTATCATATGTTTTTAAGGTAAATTATTCACATGATTCGTTTTATAAAACCTCGATGCTTTTCAAAAACCTACAGTGATTAGGAATGTGATTCATGGAATTATGGAATTATTAATTGGTTGAAATTATGGGATAATTTTCATTATTCTATTACATTATACCAAATAGTTTTTTCGTGACCAGCACATATCCATGGTCAGCTAAGGGGGTCTCTGAGAAATTGACTTCTTAATTTATGAATTAATGTATTTTTCAATAAAAAACAAAATGATAAATAATTTTTTTTTCATCCATCATAGAAAAATTTAATTTTCAGAATGTGCATGGAATTTCACTATGATCACATTCCCTTTTCATCGGTAGATTTCATTTACAGTAAGGTGGAACTGATCCATTTCAACCTCTTACTTTAGGTGTCCAGTTGACTCGATATGACCACATATTTTAAGAATACATTTACAATAAGTACTAGCATGCACTTAATGTTAAGCGGGGTTTCTCATTTTGGAGAAACACGATCATTTTTTGAAATGAAACCACTCATTTAAATCTCCCTATTAAAAAATCATTACTTTAAGGATCTCCTACATGTAATAACTGGGTAAAATACAAAGTGGTAAAAAAGAGAATCACTCATGAGGTACCTTTTAAAAGAACAACCATGAGGATCCATTAACAAGTGTTCATGTAAGTATCTTTCCTAAACCGTACCCTTGGGGACCCTTCAAAATGTGCACTTATAAGGTTCCATTAAAAATATTTCCTATAAGGCTTGTCTATGAAGATATCACATGCGGATCCTTCCTGGATCCCTTCCATGAAGGTCCTTCATAGAGAATTCATAAAAACACCATTCACAATGGGATTCACAAATTAAATCCTCTATAGTAAATGTTTATCTTAGGCCTTATGTGAACCACAACACTTCACATATCACCCTCATGTGATGAAAATTGGGGGAATACTAACGTGTTTCTAGGCTATTTCTAAATGGTACAAAAGTACAAAGAATTTTTTCCATTAATGGAAACTTCATGATAAACCCTAATTTAGAATATTTGGGCCTTTATATTATCATTTCATTCAGTCGGACCATCTTTCCGGGATTAATTAACCAAAATTACCTCAATAGATTCATTTCTCCATGTTAAAATCCTTAAAACCGAGACTCACATGATTCATAGACCAAATGGGGTCCCCAAGGGTATCCAAATGAATAATCACCACTCTATAAATTATTTTCTCACCATTCATGAAATTAAAATACTTAAAAAATGATGATAAAATTGATATAATGATCATATCACATGACCTTAAATGGTATACCACTTACTACATGAGTTTTTATTCCTCTTCCAACATGATATGTATTATTCCACGATGAGAAAAAATCCTTACATCCCAACTCATTATTGTACCATTTCTCATTTCATAAGTGGTATCCCCCAAGCATAGTCCTCATAAGATTCTAAATTGGGATTTAATACCTTACAGGTGTTAAAATTTTATCCTATCTTGTTTGAAGAGAAAATTCATATTATCCCTATGTTATGAGAATAGGACACCCTAATTACCATACATGATGAGGTACTAGGTAACACTTCAGGGATGATTATAATAAACCAATGTGATGATCATCGAATAATGAAAATCTTCCTCAGGTTATGAGCTCTAGGTGAACATTATAAAACATTCATAATGTGTTAGGTAAGAGACCCAACTCTGGTGATAATCCAAATACACCTCTAGTGATATAAATATGATGCCACTAGTGATAAGTCAAAGATATATATATTGATGAGCTACAAATAACATTTTTTGGGAGCTAGAAATTCCTATGGTGATAACTAAGGGGTTCCTCTATTTATAATCTAATGATATATTATGTGATGAGAATAAGAACCCCATGTTTGATGATCCAGGGATGCCACTAGTGAGAATCATTAGGGAATTTTTTTGAAAATTATAATATTCACTATATGAGTAGAATATGATTACTTATCACTTCTTATATGAAACGAATATGATGGATCCATGGCCTAGTATGTGAATGAAAAAATTATACTCATGTTAATTGCAATCACCGAACTTTTTTATCCTTGTTCATTATATAGTTACCTATAAAAGGTGAAAATAAACATATGTGCCTCATAATTGGTGTAAGGAACAACTTTTATAGTCTTCCTTTATCATGTAGAAACCAATATAATATAAGTGGACATCCATGTATGATAATCTTATATATGTAATCATTAAACACATCCTCCTATTTTAATTCTCTAAGAAATAGGATAAATCAGAAAGGGAAACTCATGCATGATACATAAACCAACCATTAATAGGAACCATTCACTTAGTAGCCCACTCCATAAAAATTTAAACCACATTCAAGTGATCATGGATGAATAGCCAAAAACAGGATCCATTATGTTTCTAGTAATGTGGTCTTAAAATCTATAGTGGGTCCAATTAAGTGAAACTGAACTAGGTGGGTTCTAATTCAATTAATAAGGATATCTAGGAATCATTTATCATTATCTCGATCCCAAATCCATAGAACATATTTACATATTTCACAGGGTACCAAAACTTTCATGGATGCAAAAACATTATAGTGAGAGCATATATGTCTCCAGAATATAGATTAACTGAATAAATCGATCAAATAAGAGACGATATAATAAACAGATGTAGTGTCCTCTTAAATATAGATTGTAAATAACTCAACTTCTTCAGGGTTAATGAAATTATTAAGAGGAATCATTCAATATCATATATTAAATCTATATGATATCCTTGGATAAAAAAATAATTCCCCAAAAAATAGTGATATGAGACTGACCTACCATCCTATCAACCAACACATAACACAAATCATCATTAGAAAAACCCATAAATACACAAAATTTACAATACATGTCTGTTACAACTCAAACCATCATGGGGTGGTGGTTTATTGATAAAAAATAACATTAAACAAACTTCTAAAAAGGGTTAGGTGGTGATATCACTCAATGTCAAGTGTAGAGTATAGAATACTGTAAGGTTTATACCCAACTCAATAAACCATCAATGAAAAGAAATATATTAGTAAATTAAACAATAGGTTATACATTACTAATATATTTTATAGAGCATGAACACATACTAGACCTCCTTCTACTTCCCCACTATCTCGTTAACTACATATGTTATCCTATTTACATTTTTACAAATAAATTTAATCTTTTCCACCTTCTTTTATATGATATTCCGTGTTTGGATTCTGTAACAGGAAACAATATATTTATCATATATTAAATGTAACACTGAGTATAGCTTTTTTTTACATGAAACAACTTCTTTTAAATAAATGTGTCATGTTATTTAAATGAAATACATATTTTGAATCAGATTAAATTATATGTTATAATAATTTTAGATTAATTTTTTCCTCTATTAATTGATAAAGTGGTAAAAATTAATTACCACATTTAAGGTGAAAATGGATTTTCCATAGGTTAAACTAAAAATATAACAGCTAAAAATTTCACAACACTTTTCCAATACCCTTTGGGTAAAAATATTTTGACCTCATAACCTATAAGTTTGATAATTCACCATTTTTGATACTTATGTATTGTGATAAATGAGAGTTCACATTTTTATTTTTAAAAATCAAAAGTGTTTCACTCACCTCCCTTATAAAAGGGTACCCATTATCCTATCATATTTACAATTATAAAAACAATTTTTTAGGCCAATAAATACCCATATAACATCCTTGCATCCCATATATCATCCCAGAATCCTTATTTTTGTCATAAATAAAAACTGGTGTGTATTATGGCACACACCAAAAGATGTTGTCTGAAGAGGAGGTGACATCGCTAACTGAGAGTTCTATTTTATTTCATCATCCATAACCTTAAATTCTTATTAAATGGTGATGGTATAATAAAATCAGTATATGAAATATCATTATATGTTTATATTTTAAATTTTGGAACAATAACCATCACCAATTCCATCAATTGCCTATGAAATTGAGAACTACCGCCTCACGAACAGATGTTATTCATTTTCCATCACCAAATCTCACATATGGATATATTTATGGATTTAAATTTTATATATTAAAATTATGATATTATTATACCTCTTTAATTATAATACCACACCTAAATTATTACCACCCAATTCTTTGGAAAAAAATAATGTCGCTCATATGTTTGGTGGACTACCACCACAAAAACTAATGTGATCTGTTTTTCAATTTTGTTTTACATGGATGGTAATAAGGTCAGATTAAGTGAATACATATTATTTTTATAATGTAATTATTATGACTTAATTATTATATCACTAATACCTTCTTACTTTCAATTCTTGTGGGGATATGATAACGTCGTTTGTGTCTGTGACAGACTACTACCTCATGATGCAATGTCATTCATTTTTCAATAAAACATTGATTGGAAGGGGATTATGGTAAATTTATTGAATATATCAGATATATATGAAATAAAAATTATTATTTAATTTAAATTTATTAATTAACATTCTTTAATTTTATCTTTTATAAAACAAAAGCAGTATTCATGAGTTTGTATGGTCTACCTTCTACATAATTGACGAATTTCATTTTCTATCTATAAATTTTAGGGATTTCACTAAATAGATATATAATAATTATATATTATATTTATATAATGTTTAAAATTAAATATATTTTGAATGCATGAAAAAAATATCTAGATCAAAAACAACAAATCCATAAATACAAGGAAAATAAAGCAGTTATTGCCCAAAATGTGATTTTAACATATAATGGTTAATAAACGACTAATAAAAGGTTATATGATAATATTATAATGTATTATATATAAATTTATTTTTATTTAATATAATTAGAATAAGAAAATTATAATTGAGTTTTGAACATATATGAATGATTTCGAGAGTCAAGTTAATTGATTTTGGTCCAATATTTTACTTTTCTTAGACACATACCAAATTCGCCATCTATTTATTTTAGGTAGTGCATTAACTACACATTAATGTATTTGGTTATTCTTATACTTAAGATTATTTGTTTTTATATATCAATTTCATGATCTATTGTTCTTCTGGTTTAATGTTTAAAAGTTACCAAATTGGTAAGGGATTTTTTTCTAAATTTGTTTTCTTTTGGACATAATGTATATTATGAACCTATTTTATTTTATGAGGTGTATAGATATAACCTTTTACATGTAATTAAATTAATTTATTTATTCTCCTGATATTTTATGATATATTAAATGTTATTATTTTATGGGGCATATTATTAAATGTTTCCAAAGTGGTAAGGATTTTATGATACAATCTCATCATTTATCATGATTATTTATGTTTATGATTCCAATAATTAAATATTTTAATATATCATTCAATGAAATTATAAACATTCTTATCCAATGGTTACTTCATTTTAATAAGTGTTTCCCTTTAATTTCCTCTCTTTATGTACTCAATTTTTAAAAATAACATTTTTAAGAAAAATTGATTCTATTTCTCTCTTCTATAAATAAAACCTTTTTCTTCCAAAACCATATTTAAAATAAATTCACATATGTTTTTAAAATTAATTAAATTATTTATAAAATATATTTTTTACACATGATTTATTTTTTAAAATAATAATGAATGGAATATTCTGGTCATTTTTTAAACAATACCCAATTGGCTCTTAATAAAAATGTGAAAGTAATTTTCATTTAAACTTGTACAGCATGAATGGAATTTCACACTATCATGTGAAATATTTTTTTGAAGATTACATTATAATTATTAATTTTTTATTTTAGGAGTTACAGATATTGAAAATATTTTTTGTTTTATATTATTTAAAATCAAGGAATGACACTTTCCTCAAAAAATATATTAATTTTTTTCAAGAATCCTTTATACGTTTTAATGTTAATTTTTAAAAATATATTTTGAAGATGTTTTCTATTTTAATTTTTTTTTTCAAATAATTAAGAATATTTTCCCTATAGTATTTTTTAATTTAACTATAAATATTCCTTTATATTTTTCTTTTATTTTTAGGGAAAATTATTTCTAAAATATTTTATGAATTTTCAGTTTTAATTAGTGATTTTCAAAATGTTATTTTTCTCATTTAATGTTATTAGTGCTTTTCAAAAAAAATAACTATAATAAGACATCTTTTGATGTAACTTATGACTTAATGGGGATATGATCTAAGGATAAAATTCATATTCTTTCTCTAAATGGTTTATCGTCATGATGAAAAGATGTTTACGAAACTCATTTCTCTTCAATGAGTTATACAATGATAAAAAAAATTTGAAAACAACTTCTTTTCCATGGGTTATGATTTGAAAAAATGAATAAATTGTTATGAATCCTATTTATTTATTAAAGGTTATGTTATGAATAAATTTTTATGAAACCCATTTGATTTCATCGGTACTAGTATGATGTTTTTTTATATTGTGGCATAAATTAGTTTTATTTTATTATGGGAATGTGGTTAAATTATAACCAGGGATTATGTCAAAGTTATAATAAAATATAGATCATACCAATGTCACCCTCTAATTAATTGGGTAAATATAGATTTCTCACAAGATAAATAGGGATGGAATGGGGGGTGAAACTTGTTTTATAGAAGAATTTTACTACTATGATAGTCTTTGAAGTATTCCTTGACTATTACGATGGTCTGGGGAGGGAACTGATTCCACTAAGATAGTTTTGCAAATTATCTTTCTTTACTAAGGAAATGATTTAATATTATTATATGCATTCCAAAAATCATTGAATTATGTAAATTTTATATTCACATGGTTCATGATATTTTATTCTATTATGATTCATGTCTTATGATCTACCAATATTTAATCCATGACTCATATTTATGATATGTGGTATGCATAGTCTGGTTATTATATTATATTATAATTTTGTCATATCCATATTATCATTATATGTTTATTCTTCCATTTTTTACCCTTAATTAACATCTAATCTCACCCTTTCTTATGTTTCCCTTCTCATTGTTATGAAGAAATGGTTTTTGAAGTGATTGTATAAGAAGTGTAATATGTGGGAATATCTTTATGAGAGATATTGAAGATATTTCATGAAATATAAACGTTTTTTTCAAGCATCAAATGAAACTAAACATATAAAGTCCAAGGGAGTGTATATATAAAATTTATTGAATATTAATCTAATAAGATATAATATCCATGTATGTGATGTCTCAGTCTCTAATGTTTCTATATAAGAAAAGATTTAGTTATCCTTTTGGACATTAAATGATAAAACCTTAGTGAGATCACAAGGGATATTTATAAGGATATGTCTAGGGATATTTCTATAGTTAAGTCTATAGATGATTCAAATTATAGGAAAATGTTTTAAAATTTTGGTAAAGAAAATGCCGAGTGGTTTCTGAGAAATTACATTCCCATATGGTTAATATGAGTGGTTGTGTCTATATTATAGAGTTTAATATGATGTGTAACATTAATAAGGAAATATTTACATGGAATGGATTGTCGACTAGTGCACAAAAATGCACCATTGTCCACACCTAGATTGATATATTTAGGTGATATGATTTGTAAATTCAGAATCTCTTTTCAAACCATTATGGATGACTTAAATAGATGTTTACTATGAATGTACTTAGATAAACACAAGTTGTCATGGATTAAAAATAAGTTTTAATGTCTTAGACATCATATAATTTATTTTTCATATTTTTATGGTTTCACACTATGAATATTTTTTACATATACTACATTTTTAGTTTTTGAAAATGGAGGTAACCAAAAAGAACTGGATTAATATGGAATGTGATATAAAATGAGTTTATCTGAAAACAACTTGGAAGATCATTAGAGGGAAGTATATTTTTAGTATTCTTAATCAAATATCATGATATATTATAAAAAAAATAAACAGTAACCAAATATTGATCTCAATAATGATGAGAATTAGAGAGATTTGTGGGAGTATTTGTGGTTGATACTATAGAGAAAATAATTTTGAGAATGTGTTGTTTCACCAATTTTGTTAAATTCTTTTTGGTTTTAATACTCACAAACACTCAAATTTGTATTAGTTATTAAATTACATTAAGTTCATTTCTACAAATTAATATTTTTTTATATATATATTCTTGATTTATATTCAATACATTTATCCAAGAGGAATAATCTTTCAAGTGTTTGGAACATGTTTTAACATTTGTTGGAAACAGTTTTCTAAACCCTACATTGGTTAGAATAATGTAATGAATAATACATATGTTTAGAATACTGTGTATGGTTAATCAACCCTGTGATAGTGTGGAACATAGTGTTTTTTGAAAGTGGAAAGTAATGTTCATTAATCCCATGTTAGGAAGAAACCCTATGATTGAGGAAACCATGGTACGATACATCAACCCTACATTCATTAACCATGTGTTTTATTTTTTCATCAGATAAAGGAACCCTATGTTTTACTATTTAAGAATAGAGTTTAAATATGTGCTATTATTCGAGTTTTCTATAATGATATCGATGAAAAAAAGATGATTGAAATGTTTTTTACAACCGATTCAAAGGATCATTATGGTTGTTCTAAAGGATCTTATTTCATGGATTAAAACTCTAATATTATTACAAAATGTTACGACACTCTATAATTTTTTTGAATTAAAATATTACATATTTATTGTTTGATATTTGTAAATTTGGTTTGAAATGGGGATGTTAAACCTACTATATAAATATGGATACATTACTTATCATAAATATATTTGCATATTTAGTTACAGATGATGTTGTTTGTTGTTGCTTCTAGGTATACAATATTGAGACAGAAATGCTTAGATCTGTCAAATTTATTCACTTCTATTCCAATCCATACTACTTAATTTATCTTTTATATCTTTCTAAGTAAGACAATTGAAGAAATTGAATAGTGAAACATTTGGTAATGATGCGTTTTGGAGCCATTCCTTGTTGAAAATATATTAGGTGTTTTATTTTTTAACTATTTAAAGAAAACCTTTGATGATATTGAAGATCTATATGCTATTGTTCTACATTTTATATCTTATTTCATCTGTCAATTACTTCTGAAAGATATGAAGTTTAACTCATATGAAAAAATAATACTCTTTTGATTTATTTGAGTTTCGGCAGGTCGTACTAAGGTGTGGTTAAGTGTCAACTTCTTATACTAAGTAGTTGATATTTGATTCCCTGTAAATGAACCAAAAGTATTTTTTATTCTTGTTTTAATGTGTCTATGGATTTCTAAGGTCTTAGGATAAGAGGTCCTAGTAAAAATAACAAATCCTCTGGAGTTGAACATTGGTGGAGTAGACTAAGGGATATTTGTTCCCTGAAACACCATAAATTGTTGTGTTCATTTTCCTTTATTTATGTTTTTTGATGACTCATATTTTAGTGAAAAGGATATGAACACTCCTATACAAGATTGTTGTTCTGAATCTATTGGTGATATGAAACCTACAATACACCCCCTAACCCCACCCCCACTTTTTACTTTATAGTCATTATATATATCGACTTGATATCTGGAATCAAAGTAAAGGCTCTTCTAGTATATTTTTTTATCTATTTGATATCAATATTTCTATCTAAAGGTTCTAAATATTGTTTTACTAGATTCAACATGCCAAAGTTAAATGTTTTAGAAAAGAAATTATGAAATTCTAGATTCTTGAAAAGGTGTATTGACGATTCTTTCTCCCTATTTTATTGGTAATTTTTATTATTTATATAATGATTATATGATTATTGATTTAAAAAATATTATAATAAAGAATTATATAAAGATTGTGAAGACTTACTAGATTCCCAAAGACTATTTTTATGTTTCGAGTTCTGGTCAAGTATATGAGTATGGTCTAAATTTGAAACCTATGAATTCTATTGTGTGTGGTTTAAAAACTGATAAATTATATCTAGTTTTTCAATGTTCTACTATTTATATGATGTGGCAGAACATTACTATTTCCTATGATCAAACTGACAATGATAAAGAATTATAATACACTGCTAAAAATAAAAAACTACAATACGTTTAAAATGGATAATAATGAATCAATCATTCAAATGGATGTAAGTCTGAAAAAGATTTTAAATAGTACATCTACTTTAGATGATTGAATTTTTTAATATGATAAATCATTAAAAGTAATAAAATTATTACCTACTTGGTAGAATATATTGTCTGATGCTATATGAAAGTCGAGTTTAGTTTTGAATTTGGAAATAAAGTATTTGGTTAAGACTTTGATGATGTATGAAGATGAGATTTTGGTTTAATTTTTAATTTGTATAAAAATTAATAAGACTATATTAATACTTTAAATGATTAATCATTTGATTCCAATTGAATTGATAAAGGTAAAAATCTATTAGATCTGGCTGAAAATTTTGAAAAACTCTGTATAATGAAAACTAAAGGCACCGAAGATGATAGATATTATGAATATATGTATTCAAGTCAAACAAAGGATAAATTTTCCCTCAACACTCAAATTAAATCAAATTGTCAAAAGGAATGGAAAGAATGATATAAAATTTACTTGGAGTAACAATTCTAGTTCTTATGGATAATCTAATGCAAATTCCAAATTTATGTATAAATTCATATGTCTAATGGATGATAGTGATGAGGTACAATCCTCCTAATCCCAAAACTATTGTTTTGGAATCCATTCTTATAATGAGTTTAATAGATAATTGTTTATGTTACAAAAAACATATTAATCATTAAAGAAAGAATATAGAAAACATAAGAAATAATAAGATACAATTATATTATGTAGAGAATATTTAACAACAAATACAGTATGTTTAAAATTTAATGATTCTAAAATTACTATTGATTTACCTATCATTATGACTAAATAATTATTAGATTAATTTGATGATTTAATCAAAGTCTCTAGTATATTAATAAAAGGATAAAAATATTTAAATCAAATCCATACCAAAAATAAAATACTAAAATGATCATTTGGAATATGAAATAATGGTAAAAGATAGAAACATTATAAAAATTATTTTTCTCTTTGTATGAATTGTAAAAACAAGTACTATATTAACTTTTTAGTATTATGGTACTAATTTTCATTATTATAATGATTTCTATTTTAGAAAACAAAAAATTTCTATTTTTTGAATCTTATTGCTCAATATATTTGTTAAATTATTTAATTTTTACTAAAAAAAATTTGGTTACTTAAAAATTTAATTTCTAACACTACTAGACTCAAAAGAATATGGGTATGAAAAATTATATGATTTTTTATTTTGAGTGGTTATACTACTATGTTATATTGTTAAATATTTAAGTGGTATATTTGTGGATATTTCTTAATGTATCTACTAGACGGATGAAAAACTCTGATGTATTTAATTATCCAAAATCCTTAGTACTAAGGACACTGATGCAGGAAGTAGTTAATTTTACAAGTCTTATACTTTTGGTATGTTGTTATTCATAAAATAAATTTATTTCTAAAATATTAAGAAAATATTTTTTATTATATACATAAAAAAATTCATTTATATAATAGTTTTGTTAAATATTTTATTTGAAAATACAGTGTTTGTTATGAAATGTTTACAACTTCATTTTCAAAAAATAACATTTATTCTTAAAATTTTATTTGGTTACTTAATCATAAATATTATTCTTACATAACATAAATTTTTTAAATCATTGTCATGTATTTTTAACTCAATGAAATGAAACCTTTTCCATATTTTTTCAGAACCTAATATTTTATCTACTCCTTAAATTTTTATTTTTATTTTTATTTTTATTTTTATTCCAAATATTATGTTCAAAAGAATATTAAAAATCATCCATAGAAATATAATTAGATCAATTAAATCAATTCCAGTATAAACTCCTTCCCAATAATAGACCAAAGGTAGTCCTTATGGCCTATTGGAAGGATTTTGAGTCTGGTTTGTTTTAGATTTGTGTGAAAATTCTATTGAAAGATTAATAAAAGTTCATAGTTCTGAAGAACTAGAAGATTCTGCAATTAAAATATCTTATAAAATACTTATATTTATTTTTATCTTTTTTAATAAAGAAAATGAGAAGCTAAAGGAAGAGTTATATGCATTTAGAAAGTTGTATGTCAATATATCGAAAGAATTAGTGTCAATTTTTTTTGATTATTTACAAAAAAAGTATATAAATACTAATGATAGTTCAATCTCAAAATTATAATTTTATGATTTGAAAGTAAAAATAATAAGCCAAATCGATATTCAAATTAGAGAAGTTGTTATAACACTCAATAATTCTAAACCAAATCATTTTTTTGTTGAACAGTTTTCGTCTTCATCTTATTAATGAATAGAAGATGTTAAAAACTATTTAGAATAACTTTCCACAATTTCAAATTATTTTATAAAAACAATTCACAATTTGGATGGTTAATAGGAATAGTTTATATTTTTTTAAACACTAAATTTTTATTCTATTAATTTTAAAATAAATAATATATGGTGTTTTTAATAATATTGTATAAATAGTAGTTAAATTAGTTGTTTCGTAATTTCTTTTTCTTTTATATTTGGAGTATGCAAGAATTGATATAATTTTTGTCAATAATTATTCAAAAATATTTTTCAAATAATTTTATATGCTATGATTCTGGGGGGTTTTAATCATTTATTTATTGAAGGATAATTCTTTAATTTTTATCTTTTTATAGAAAGCATAAATTTTGGAGGACTTATTATCATATCTTATCCTTCTCATGTCACATAAAAGGGGGAAGTTTTATGTTGTAATTTTATACAATGTTTATAACGTTAGAGAAGTTTATTATTTATAATATTCCTGTTTTAATAGAGAAAATTAAACCTTAATAAATGGATAATATTGGGGGATACATTTTTCGTTCTTAGAAGTTTTGTTTTCAATTTTCTTAATAGGGATGCACTAAAGAGGATAATTTTATAGTTATATAATGTTTAGTTTATAATTGTCTAATGAGGGAAGCTCTAAAGTGGAGAAGTTTACTATTTTTTAATATATTGTGTTTATCATCATGTCATACAGTATATTAAAATTTTCATATACATATATTGGGGGGATTGGGGTTCTGTAGGGATAAATTTTATACAAATAGAAAGGTGGAAAATTAGTTTTTTGTGTTTTCCAAAAATTATAATTTAATTATAATTTATTTCTTTTATGGATTTTGGGATCATAAAAAAAGAGATAGATTTTCTTGAATGTAAGTACTCAAATATTCCATTATTTTCTATTTTGTTTTGATTCTCACAAACACCCACATCTTTTTACTGATTAAATTCAATTAAGTGCTTTTCAAGAAATTAATATTTGTTAAAATATTTAATTTATTTTTATATTCAAGACCTTGATCTATGGGTAATATTCATTTAAGATGTTTGAAAGTGTTTTAAATTTTTTTTTGAAACACTTTTCTCTAGAATAAGCTGATATGGGTTATATAATGAATAAACCCTATATTTGGAATAACACGTATTGTTCATCAACCATATGTTATTATGGAACCTGATGTTTTAGAAAGTGGGAAGTATTGTTTATCATCCCAAAAGTTGGAAGGAACATTATGTTTTACTAAAATAACATAAGGTACATCAACTCTACAATCATAAACCTGACGTTATGTGTTTTTTTATCATGTGAAGGAACCATATATTTGACAAGTCAATAATGTAGTTTTAAATCAATCATTTTATCTGATATTTTTGCAATGGTATTGATGGAAAAAAATTTGATGAAACAGTGTTTTATAAAGGATTCAAAGGCTCGTTATGGTTGGATAAAATGCTCGTATTCAACAGAATGAAATATTTCTATTATTAAATGATGCTATGCCTCTCATGTATGTTTTTTATTTCAAATATTCACAATTTATTTTTAGATATTTTTGTAGATGGTTTGACTAGGAGAAGTTCTACCTAATGTATAAATTAAGAGATTTTTTTATCATAAATATATGTCTAGATTTATTTACAGAAGAATCTGTGTGTGGTTTCCTCTAAAGATACACATTGGAGACAAACATGTTTTGATATATATGATGTATTCACTGTTATTTTGTCACGACCCCCTCCCACCAAAGATGCCCCTCTTGAACTGGCAATGGTGAAAGGGAGATAATGACCCCCGAGTCCCGCCTCCAGTAGGCCCTGGGGTGGTGACTAGCACCAAGGGTATGAGTTTTTCACAAAAAAAATATGGGAGGCATTACCCTTTTTATTTTTAATGATCGGGAAATAGGACAAGTCAACCACCAAAAAAAGGAAAAGAGCAAGTGTATAGAAATAAACCCAAACCAATCCCACATGAATTTTTAAACAATTTTATAACAAGGTACAAGTACAAGAAAGCTCAAAGTACAATACCAAAAGAAAAACAAAGGTACAACAACAACAACAACTCCAACTGTCCAACTAGAAGGGTCCCACACAACCCTGGTAGTCCTCCTGGAATCCTGAAAGTAAACGTAGGGTGAGCATAAAAGTATACATAGTAAGGAAACCTAATGCTCTCGTGCACAAGTGAGGAGACATCCTAATGTACCGTGAGAACAAAAGAAGAAACCTAGAAAGGAATTCTATTCACCCAACCTCACCAGCCACACTCACCAAAATACAATCATAATAGGTAGTAGTAGTATATAAGAACATGAGTATTGGGTTCCCCGCACCATTTCCCTTTAGGTAGATGCTCTTCCTAATGAAGAACATCCTGACACTGCCACACTCTCCCCGCCTGCCCACACTTGGGCCTCAGAACCACGTATCCCGCCCGCACACACCTGGGCCTCACAACCACGTATCCCGCCTGCACACACCTGGGCCTGACAACCACGTATCCCGCTCGCACACACCTGGGCCTCAAAACCACGTATCCCGCCCGCACACACCTGGGCCTTATCCTGAAGATTATTGGGAAATAGTAGAACCTACCCGAAGAGTCTTGGGCCAAAACCACCCCAATCGAAACCTTCCCAAAGAGTCATAGGTGTAAGATCGCCTCAAGCCATCACAACCTAGGGGAGAAGGAGCAGGAAAGAGCTAGTAACTAAGGGAAAAACACCATCTCCCATAAAATTGGAGTTTTTGGAACTAAGTGCTCAACATGGGTGGGGTGTGATAAAACACAAAAGATATATATATATATATATATATATATATATATATATATACCAAACACATAGCCCAACCTATGGCTTCTAAGCTAAAAACTGAGAACGTGCCTTGGCACTACTACTATGAAGTATGCACACAACAAACAACCTCAACCCCATTTAGGATTTCATGTTTCAGCAGAATTAGTTTATTTAGTTCCTTAACTACTGGGCAACTATCCACAACTAACCACATCAATCATTCGTAAAACATATCCCAGTCATCCACAAATCATGTTAAGAAAACACCAGCAACACAACCAAGCCCTTCTTATCAACCGACGAACCCATTGATTATTAAACCCGTTCCATTACCACGCCCCACCATTCATTAACTCTTCCACTTAATCACAACCCATAACCTGTTCACATTAAAACCCAACCCTGCAGACCTTCTGCCAACCGCCATAACCACAACCGCACCGAAACCCGTACATCAATATCCCTTTAATACCATTTATTGCAGCCCTGCTGCCCATCACCAACGTAGCATTTACACCAACCCAAAACCAAGTCAACCGCAACCCCGCTGCTCACCCAATCCAAAAAAACCCACAAAACACCCCCATCACATGTCACGTAACTAAGCCAGCAACCACATGTTCATTATTCCATTTTGTTCAACCGGGGTGATCACACAAGGGTTCCAAATTTTTAACAGCCAACATTACGTGATTAACCAAATTCCATATTCCACAAGGTTTCCATACATAAGAAAATACATAAGGAGAGGGAAAAATTTAATTTCATAAGCAAAGGCCGCCAACGACTGTGATTTTCAGTAGGTAAAAGCTCATTTAATTCACAACATAATATCACAGGGTATAAAGTAACAACAATCACAACTTTCCATCCTCGTTATGTAATCCAGTTATTATCTTTATTTAAACCGGTTCAAAAGTGTTTCCCATAAATAATAGAACACCCAACCCATATGATGCACAAATTAAAGAGACGAAGGTAAGATCCCTACCTCAATAGGTTCTTGATTGCAACGCTCTCCCGGATCAACCTTAGAAGACGTCCGTCGGCGTCCATCACTTATGTCGGGTCCCGGAAAAACCACCACGGGTGGATTTCAGAAAGGAAAGGCCGAAGGAAAGACAAAGGATCCAATCTCGGAAGCTCCGCCTCGTCGTTACGAACCCGTGGCCACTAACGGATCGTATATCGGAGCTCGGACGAAGAAGTTATGGATGGAAGAGCCTTTGAGTTTCTTGAGAGAGCTGTGCTCAGTGGAGAGTGGAGGAGAGGGGTGAGTTGAAAGTAAGAGGGGACCCCTCCTTTTATAGGCGTGAAAAGAAAAATTACACTGAGTGTACTTTATGGTACACGGCGTGTACTCGGTTCCTTCACACGGTCTCCACGCGGCTTCCATCATGGCTCTGCGGCCGTTGACTGGTCAACACACGGTTTGAGGGTAATGCATATGCGGGGAGGGACTACATAGCGTGTAGTTTAGACACATGGCGTGTACTCATTTATTCCACATGGCAAGGACACAACTCCAACACAGTACACGACCGTTGACCGGTAATGCGTACGCGGGGAAGGACTACACGCCATGTAGAACTGGTCACACGGCGTGCACCCATTTTTCCACACAGCAAGGACACGCCTTACAACACGGGGTATACCCAGAAAGGTGGTACACGGCGTGTACTAAAACTACACCGCATGTAGTTTCAAAATTATGGAAAGTGTGGGAAAAGTCCATTTTACCCTCTAGAAAACTTCTTGACCTTCTTTTTGACAATGGAATGGGCCGGAGAGGTCCGGGCCATTACATCAAATACCTCCTAAAACATTCTCATCCCCGAGAATTCAAAAACCAACCAAGGGGAACCCAACAAGATACCTCTTAGGGTTCTCATTATAATTGGAACCCAACCAACAACCCTAATCATATGTGTTAGGAATTCCTTCTCATATGTCGAGATATTATCCTCTTTAGGCGGCACTGACTCGCCTGCACGGGTTTAATCACATCCTTATTAATGCACCTCGATTAAGAATTGGGTCATCCCACTTTCAAAGATTAGGTTTTTTTTTCAACTCAAACTACCCCCAAAACCACACAACCAACACACTTCCTGAACACATGGTTTGGGAAATTCCTTCACCTATGTCGAGATATTATCTGCTTTACACGGCAATGACTCGCCCGCACGGGTTCAATCGCATCCGCATTAATGTGTCTCTATTTAGGGTCAGGTATTTCCCTTTCCCACACATTCAGACATGTTACACATTACCAGGGAACAAAGAAACAAAAGGTCTCACAACTGACAAGCCAAGAATTCTATATATCAATGGTATAGGGTGCAACATCAACACAAAGCTTAGAAGAACAAGGGAAAAACACAAGTCAAAACAACTCCGAGTACTGAGCGTGCATCAGGGTCTCCCGCTCCCAAGTGCTCTCCTCGAGGCCACCATGCCTCCACAATACACAAACCAAGAGAATGGTTCGTCCACAGAGAACCTTCTCTTTACGGTCTTCGATTCTAAATGGTTGTTCCTCGAAGGTTGCGTCATCCCCCATATCTATCTCTCCACAGTCGATAACGTGGGAGTCGTCGTGTAAGTATCGATGAAGTTGGGAGACGTGGAAGACATCATGATCTTTCTCCAACTGAGGTGGCAGGGTTAGCTGATATGACACCTCGCCAACTTGCCTGAACACCTCAAAAGGTCCGATGAACCTAGGTGAGAGCTTGCTCCCTTTCCCAAACCTCTGTTGCCCCCGTTGAGGGGAAACCTTCAAGAACACACGATCCCCCACCTCGAACTCCAAAGACCTCCTCCGAATATCATCATAAGACTTCTATCGGTCTTGAGCCGCTTTCATTCACTCACGTACAAGATGGACATTCTCTGTGGTGCTCTACACTACCTCTGGCCCAAGAGAACCTATATAACCAACCTCTACCCAGCAAATGGGTGAACGACATCGCCTTCCATACAAAGCCTCAAACGGTTCCATGCCAATAGTAGAGTGGAAGCTGTTGTTGTAGGGAAACTCTACTAAAGGCACGTGTCATACCGATGATCCTCCGAAATCCAGAACACATGCTTGTAGCATGTCCTCCAACGTCTGGATAGTCCGCTCCGTCTTCCCATCAGTCTAGGGGTGGAAAGCAGTGCTAAGACGTTGGTGGGTGCCAAAAGCATGTTGTAACCCCCTCTAGACTCGTGAGGTAAACCGAGTATCCCGATCTGAGACGATAGTCCTCGGAACTCCATGCAAATGCACCACCTCATCTACATTCCTCTGTTCTAAGGTACTCACCGGGCCCGACTCCTTGATTGCTAAGAAGTGAGCTGATTTCGTCAGCCGATCCACCACCACCTAGATAGCATCATAACCACCCTGAGCTCTGGGTAGTCCTGTGACGAAGTCCATTGAGATGTCACCCCACTTCCACTCGAGGACATCTAAAGGATGAAACAAACCACTGGGAACACAGTGTTCAGCCTTCACTTGCTGACACACTAGGCATTTAGCCACAAACTCCGCCACTACCCGTTTCACCCCGGGCCACCAAAACTGTTCCCTCAGGCCTCGGTACATTTTTGAAACTCCTGGATGTACCGCCAAGGCTGAGGTATGGAACTCATGGAGAACTCCCTCACGCATTGCCTCCAAAACAAACAACCTTCCCTGGAAAAGCCTCTGGTGTCGGTTGTCCTCTAACCATCCTTCTGGAGCATTCCCCCGATCGACACGATCCCGCATCACTTCTGCCTCGGAGTCCCCCCACTGAGACTCTTCCACCTGCTACATCAAGGAGGACTGCACCGTCATCTGAAACAAACAACCTCTAACACCTTCTACCCTGGAATCCAAGTGCAAGGCATGCAACTCTCCCATCACCTTCCAAGCATCAGCAGAGTCCCGAACCACTTCCTGATGCGCCTTCCTGCTCAGGGCATCATCCACAACGTTTCCGTTACTTTTAGTGTAAGAGATCTCAAAGTCATAGTCTTAGAAAAACTCGACCCATCTCTACTACCGTAAGTTCAGGTCACACTGGGAGAAGATATAACGCAGGATCTTGTGATCTGACAAGACCACAAAGTGCTCCCCAAATATATAATGTAGCCACAACTTCAGTGCGAACACTATTACTGCAAGCACCAGGTCATGGGTGGAATAGTTACGCTAGTGAGGGCACAACTGCCTAGACCCATAACAAATCACACCCTTCTTATGCATCAGCACGCACCCCAGACCAAGGCCAGAAGCATCACAGAACACTGCATACAACAACCCTTCCTCTGGAAACCTGAGTACGGGAGCACTGACCAACTTCTCCTTTAGGTAGTCAAAAGCTTTCTGGCACTGCTCGCTCCATAGGAAGACCTGGTTCTTCCTAGTCAAAGATGTCAATGGAGAAGCAACTCAAGAGAAGTCCGAAACGAACCTCTAATAGTAACCTGTTAACCCCAGGAATCTATGAACTTCTTCCATGCTCTTGGGTGCTGCCCAAGAAACAACTGCCACCACCTTCGATGGGTCCACTGACATTCCACGTTGAGACACCACTTTCCCAAGGAAGTGCACTTCTTGTGTCAAGAACTTACACTTCAACAATTTCCCATAAAGCTAGTGGTGTCGAAGGACATCCAGGACAGCCCTGAGATGCTCAACGTGCTCCTCCTCTGATCTTGAGTAGATTAGGATATCATCGATAAGCAAATGAAGAACCAGTCCAGAAACTCTCGGATGACAATTTTCATAAGTCCCATGAACATAGCTGGGGAATTCGTAACTCCAAACTGCATCAATACAAACTTGAAGCGCCCATACCTGCACCTGAAAGCCGTCTTCGAGATGTCATGTCATTCACCCTCAGCTGATGATATCCCGATCGTAGATCAATCTTAGAAAACCAACCTGATCCCGTCATCTTGTTGAAGAGATCATCTATCCTTGGAAGGGGGTAACGGTTCTTGACCATTACCTGGTTTAACCATCAGTAGTCTATGCATAGCTTGAGACCACCATCTGCCTTCTTCACGATAAAAACTGGAGCAACCCATGGCGACACGCTGGGTCAAACAAAACCTTTCTCCCTTAGATCGTCAATCTTAATCCGCTACTCCTGTAATTCTGAAGGTTCCATATGATAAGGGGCCATCGAAATTGGATGGGCACCAGGATGTAAGTCTATCCCAAACTCAATGTCATGTTGGGGGGTTGTAGAGATACGACCACCTCAGGAAATACATCGAGGAACTCCCCAACAACCTCTGGGACATCCACCATCTCTGTATCAGTTGGAACCACTGATAACCCACCCAACAAGAAAATAAGAGGCTCCACATGCCGGCTTCCCACCTGAAAGATCTTCTCGCCGACAAAAGATTCATGTTGCCCATCCACGTCGAAGAACATGAATATTCTCCGGAAGCAGTTGATAACGACACTAATAGAAAACAACCAGTCAATGCCTAGGATGACATCGTATGGCTGCATCTGTAACAGAAGAAGGTCCCCACTAGATTGATGCGGTCCCAACGTCTGCCCACATCCCCGGCAAACACAAGATACACTAGTCTGGCCCCCAACTAGTGTACTCAGTACCATTGGTACGGAAATTATCTCTACGTCTAGTCCCAAAGAATGGGCTAGACTAGGTGCAAAAAAGGAGTGTGAGGCTCCCGAATCCAACAAAGCAGAAACAAGAGTTCTGAACAAACAAATCGTACCTCGCACCACCTCTGGTCCTGCTGGAGATGTCAAATATGCTTCTTGAAACTGTCCACGCCCAGCTCCTCTACCTCTCTGATGTCATCCACCTCCCCGACCATGCCCTGGTTGAGGTCCTTGAGGAGCACCCTGAGGTCGGCTCCCTCCCACAAAGTCTGCCATTGGAGGATCATGGTCCTGCTGCTGCTGGAAGGGCCTCACCGGCAAATGGTGCTGCTGAAGTTGGTGTTGATCCTGCCCACCGTACTGAGCTCGGGTCGGGCACCGACTATGAACGTGCCTGAAACCTCCACAAGAAAAAAACCTCAGTCCCGAGCTCGTGAAAAAGGGACGAGGACCCAAATATCTGAACTCTAACTGCTGGGGCCTGCTCCCCACTGGCCTGAACCTAGAAGGTCCCATCGTAGGAGACCTGCTGCTGACCGCCTTCCCCTTCGACGAACCTGGATGGATCCCCTCTCGGGGTGCACCTCCCCATGAGTGCATCCTCTCTACAACCTTTGCCTTCTGCTATACTGCCATGTACGTCAGAAGGGTGAAGGGGTTGACATCATATTGGAGCGCAGGACGGAGTGCCTCGTCCAAACGTCTTGCCCGAGACTCCTCATATAGAAAGAGATCTGGAGCAAAGCGTAGGAGATCTTTAAACTCGATCCCCAACTCTTGTACCGTCATACTCCCCTGCTGAAGGGAGAGTAACTCCTGCCGCTTCTCTGCCTTGATCGTGGAAGAAAGTAATTCATCTCAGAATTCTTTCTCAAAGTCAGCCCATGGAACCCCCTACCTCTATCCTCTCTCTGAGGTAGAGCATCCACCACTGTTGCTCCGCACCTCTCAGCTGACTGACTGCTAGGGGACCCAGTACTCCCTCCGAGCATAGATCAAGGTAAAAGCGATCCCTAACTCCTCAAGCCACCCCTTCATCTATGTATCCGAAGTACTACCCTCGTATTTCTTTAGGGTCTGCCGTTGGAAAGAACGGAGAGTCTTATGACACTGGCTATCTTCCTCCTCTCGATCCATCCTCAGCTGATCGACCACCTGAATCTGCTGGGCCTCGGCCGTTTGGGCCACCTGAGGATGACATTCAGGTGCCATAGCTATACGGTAAACAAGGATCACCTATGACCAAGTAGAAAGGAAAAACTCAAGTTTTCATTTTATCATTTTATTTCAATTTCGATCCCAGAACACTGAAAACAAGTAAAAGACAATCATGATGATGCATGTACCTTACCTTGGGTCTCTACCCTGCAATCAATGTAGCCTCACTTGGAAGTTTGGTAGGCTCAGAGTCCTTGCATCGGATCACGAGGGGCCCTAAAATCCCATGTCCTAGCCGGTCTTCCATAGCCTATGTCACACACCAAGATTAACTAACATTGTCACCCTACCATCCCATTCAATCCTTACTGTGCCTAAATCTAGACTCCATCCTATCTGTCAACCATCACCTCTGATACCATTCTGTCACGACCCCCTCCAACAATGATTCCCCTCCTGAGCTGGCAATGGTGAAAGGGAGATAATGACCCCACGAGTCCTGCCTCCAGTAGGCCCCGGGGTGGCGACTACCACCAAGGGTATGAGTTTTTCACAAAAAAATATGGGAGGCTTTACCCTTTTTATTTTTAATGATCGGGAAATAGGACAAGTCAACCACCAAAAAAAGTAAAAGTGAAAGTGTATAGGAATAATCCCAAACCAATCCCACATGCATGTTTAAAAAATTTTATAACAAGGTACAAGTACAAGAAAGCTCAAAGTACAATACCAAAAGAAAAAAAGGTACAATAACATCAACAACTCCAACTATCCGACTAGTAGGGTCCCGCACGGGCCTGGTAGTCCTCCTGGAAACCTGAAAGTAAATGTATCGTGAGCATACAAGTATACTCAGTAGGGAAACCTAAATCTCTCGTGTACAAGTGAGGAGACATCCTAATGTCCCATGAGAACAATAGATAAAACCTAGAAAAGAATTATATCCACCAAACCCCACCAGCCACACTCACCAAAATACCATCACAACAGGTAGTAGTAGTATATAAGAACAAGAGTATTGGGTACCCCACACCATTTCCCTTTAGTTAGCTGCTCTTCCTAACGACGAACGTCCTAATGCTGCCACACTCTCCCAGCCCGCACACACTTGGGCCTCATAACCACGTATCCCCCCCGCACACACCTGGGCCTCACAACCACATATCCCACCCGCACACACCTGGGCCTGACAACCACGTATACCGCCCGCACACACCTAGGCCTCACAACCACGAATCCCGCCCGCACACACATGGGCCTTAGCCTGAAGATTATTCGAAAATAGTAGAACCTGCCCGAAGAGTCTTGGGCCAAAACCATCCCAATTGAAACCTACCCGAAAAGTCTTAGGTGTAAGGTCACCTCAATCCATCACAACCTAGGGGAGAAGGAGAAGGAAGGAGCTAGTAACTAAGGGGAAAACACCATCTCCCATAAAATGGGAGTGTTCGACACTAAGTGCTCAACATCGGTGGGGTGCGATAAAACACAAAAGATACAGATATATATATATACCAAACACACAACGCAACCTATGGCTTATAAGCATAAAACTGAGCACATGCCTCGGCACTGCTACCATGAAGTATGCACACAATAAACAACCTCAACCCCATTTAGGTTTTCATGTTTCAACAGACTTTGTTTACTTAGTTCCTTAACTACTGGGCAACTATCCAAAACTAACCACATCAATCATTCGTAAAACATATCCCTGTCATCCACAAATCTTGTTAGAAAAACACCAGCAACACAACCAAGACCTTCTTGTCAGCCAACTGACCCATTGATTATTAAACTCGTTCCATTACCACTCCCCACCATTCATTAACTCTTCCACATTTTATTTATTAATCACAAACCATAACCCGTTCACATTAAAACCCAACCCTGCAGCCCCGCTTCCAACCGCCATAACCACAACCGCACCGAAACCCGTACATCAATGCCTGTTTAATTCCATTTATCGCAGCCATGTTTCCCATCACCAACATAGCATTTACACCAACCTACAACCAAGTCAAATGCAGCCCCGCTGCTCACCCAATCCACAAAAAGCCACAAAACACCCCCATCACATGTCGCGTAACTAAGCCAACACCCACATGTTCATTATGACATTTTGTTCAACCGGGGTGATCACAAAAGGGTTCCAGATTTTAAAAAACCAACTATACGTGATTAACCAAATTCCACATTACACAAGGATTCAATCCATATGAAAATCCAGAAGGAGAGGGAAACATTTAATTGCGTAAGCAAAGGCCCCCAACAACTATGATTTTCAGCAGGTAAAAGCTAATTTAATTCACAACATAATATCACAGGGTATAAATTAACAACAATCACAAATTCCCTTCCCTATTATGTAATCTTGTTATTATCTTTATTTAAACCGGTTCAAAAGTGTTTCACATAAACAATAGAACACCCACCCCGAATGATGAAAAAATTAAAGAGACGAAGGTATGATCCCTACCTCAATAGGTTCTTGATTGAAACTCTCCCCCAAATCAACCTTAGAAGACGTCCGTCAGCATCCGTAACTTCTGTTGGGCCCCGGAAAAACCTCCTCGGGTGGATGTCGGAAAGGAATGGCCAAAGGAAAGACAACAGATCCAAGCTCGGAATCTCTGCCTCATCAATACGATCCCGTGGCCGCTGACCAATCGTAAATCGGAGCTCGGACGAATATGTTATGGAAGGAAGAGCCTTTGAGTCTCTTGAGAGAGCTCTTCTTAGAGGATAGGAGAGAAGAGGGGTGAGTTGAAATGTGGAGGGGACCCCTACTTTTAAAGGTGTGAAAAGAAAAAGTACACAACGTGTATTTATGGTACACGGCGTGTACTCAGTTCTTTCACACGGTCTCCACGCAGCTTCAAACACGGATCCACATCCGTTGACTGGTCAACACAATGTTTGAGGGTAATGCAAAGGTGGGGAGGAACTACACAGCGTGTAGTTTAGACACATGGAATTCACTCATTTGTTGCACACGACAAGGACACACCTCCAACACGGTACACGACTGTTGACTGGTAACGCGTACGTGGGGAAGAACTACACGACGTGTAGAACTGGTCACATGGCATGCACCCATTATTCCACATAACAAGGACACGGCTTGCAACATGGGGTATACCCGGAAAGGGGGTACACGACGTTTACTCAAACTACACGGCGTGTTGTTTCAAAATTCTGGAAAGTGTGCGAAAAGTCCATTTTACCCTCTAGAACCCTTCTTGACCTTCATTTTGACAAAGGAATGGGCCAGAGAGGTCCGGGCCATTACATATTTTTTTTCCATTTCTACTACATTTATTTTTTATATATTCTTTTTATAGTGTTTGAACAATGAAACATTTGGTGAATATTAAATCTGGTGACATTCACGTTTAAACATATTTATTGTGTTTTCTTTGTTAGTTTTTAAAGAAGTCATGTAAAAACATTGAATATCTATATGATTTTGTTCTATATTGATAAACATATTTCATCTATCATCAACTACTACAAGTAGAGAAGATTAACCCATATCATTAGTCAAATAAAACTCTTATAATTTATTTTAGTTTCAGATGCTTGTAGTCAGTCATGGTTAACTATCTTCTTCTTGTACCAAGCCTTGGATATTTGGTTATATGTAAAAGAACTAGAATACTTTTTTCAATATTATTATAACGTGATAAGTGCCTATTCTTAGTTGTGTATGATTATGTTCTTTGGATAAAATTACTGGGTAAAAATCCACATGGTCATGGAGTCGAGTGTTGGTGTACTAGACTTAGGCATCTCTCTCCCCTAAACTACTATGCATCATTCTGTTCATTTTCATTTATTTATTTTTATTTCTCACTAATATTTGAGAGAAAAGGAAAGGATCACGTCTATATTAGAGAGTTGTTCAGAATCTATTGATGTTTTAAAAACCACAATCCCCTCATTTGACTAGGTCTTTGTTATATATATCCTGACATATCAATGAAGATTTGGGTTCTTATATACCGAGAGTGGGGAAATAAACACTCAAGAGAATCTCTTAATGGAATGAGATAATATTTTATGTGTGTAAAATAATTTATTAGAGTAATCAAATTAAGATGAAAAAATGAAAATTGCAATTAACATAATAAATAAGAATAGTATTCTCCCCAAGATTTCATATATAGATAAATATTTCAAATGTGGAATGTAAGGGATTTATTAAAATCGATGTCCTAAAAGGAAATATCCTGAAAATAATAATCCAATTTGTATGAGTAATGGTTATATTACAAATGATTAAGAGACTAAAAATGACATATGAATGGAATTAATTTGCTTGGAATAAAGAAATGAACCTTGTTTAATGGTTTAGGAATGAAGTGAAATGATTGGAGATATTTTTTAATAAAAATCAATATTTATATTGCATGAATAATGAAATATGTAATTGTTGTTCATTATGATTTTTTCATTATTTATTTTCAAGAATATGTTAAATATTATTAATGACATAGAAATTTTATTTAATGGAAGGTGACAGTTTATGGAAAAACACATTTTTAAGGGAATGTAACTATAGGATTCCTTGTATTTATAAAATCATACTATTTATATATATATTAATATTTATGAATAATATATTAAATTTATCATTTATAGGAAACTTTTCTGATAGTGTACTCGACACTCAATAACAGGTATCTCTGAAATCTTACGTCATACACAATAGTGAATTATATAGAAAAATAATATATTTTTATTATTATTTCAAATGGCAGAATGCACCTAGTCATTGTATTGGTGGGAATGAACGTAATTAACAATATTATGATTTTACATATTTTTTAAATGTTTATACATTTTTCCTTATGTCTTAGAGGATTAAAATGAGAATGAATCCAATTTTAAGCGTAAAATACTCTAATATATTTTTAAAGGTCGTTTTACCATTGTTTGATGGTGAACCCATTTTAAATATAGTTTTTTGTCACTTTTATATGTTCTATTGGAAAACATATAATTTTTATTTAGAATAATGACATCAAAATTTACTTTGGCTGATGTTTTGTAATTTTTCTGATGAAATTCATATTTTAATGAATAGTGAAAAATACTTTATTTTAATTAAAAACAGCCTTTTCATCTACTTTATTTTATATTTATATTATTTTTTTAATTGATTTTAAATTTTATTTGATTTATTAATTTATCATTTAATCCAATTTTGGTCATTGAAGATAATTTCCATTGAAATTGGACCTAAAAAAATGTCAATCATTTGATAGTTTTTACATCTTAATAAACCACTTTTTGGTTTTGACAATGGGAATGAATTTTAAATTAATTTATTCCAATTCTATGATTTTGAATTTGGAAAAATTGATTCCATATTTGAAATTCAATGTTATGAATTTTTTTAATAGATAACTTTTATTTTATTGGACATTATGAATAATAACTTTTGTAATTATTTAGTTTAGCATGGTTAAAGGATAAATCTAGTAAATATGAGTAATATATAATATTATAATAATATTAAACTACCATAACACATGTCCTAATCCTATTGGATGAGATATTTCTGACCATGTGAATCCTTGGGGTGATTTTGGGACCTCATGGAGCCTCCTGGGTGTGATAATGACAAGTTATATGAATTAATTTATAGTAAAGAGAAATATAACATAAATTTGTATATTTTACTAAAAAAAATGAATATTGGGATATATAAGTGATCTATTTGACTAAAAATAGTCATTAATAATATAAATCCTACATCATGGTATTTTGTTTATAATTTTTAGACATTAAATAATTAATTTTATTTATGACAAACTGATGATGTAGTGATTGCCTCATTAATAAAGGATTCAAATAAATGATATTATAAAGATTAAAAAATATTATTGTCATAATTAATTTCATCCATGAATTATCTAGTGAATATGACATGTTAGGTTTCATTAAATGTATTTTATTTTAAATAATCACGTTTTAATGAATTTTTTAAAAGAAAAGTATGAATAGTTTCAAAAATTGACCTAATTCATAACATAAATTATAAAACATTTATTAAATTATATTAAAATTATAAAATATAATATTCGACCAAATGGTTAAGATAAATCCAAATATGTCATAAATGACTTTTTTTCGTTTGACCTGATGTGGTAATTACATTACCCTGAATGTGTAAATAACATGACATCACATGTGAGATTAAAAATGTTAAAAAATGGTCAAACCAAAATGATAAGTATAAAAAAAATATTCAAATTTTTCTTAAAATTATTGTATGATGTGTATTAGAAGAAAAATAACCGTATATTAGAATTAAATGTGTTTTGTACCTTTTTTAATTGAAATTTAATTTATAGTGAAATACTTTTTCAATCGTTTCCTAAAGTACCCCTCCTCCCTATTATAAAAGGACACCACCTCTACCCACTTTCTCACACCTCTCAATAACCATGGCTCATCCAACTTTTCCTAAAATAGGCTCCCAATATCTCTACCTTCCTCCTAGAATCCTTACCTTGGGTACAAGGAAATTCAAGAAAGCATTTTGGCTCAAATCAAAAGAAGTTTCCCGATATAGAGGTAACGTCTTCTCTCAAGTTCTTTTCTTTTATTTTACTAATACACTCCCTAAGATTTTCTTATTCTATGATTACATACCAACACTAGTATCCTCAATATACTATTATTTTTTTATTTGAGAGATTCAAACTACACTTACACACACCTCCATCTAATGTATACGAACAAACTATTTCTGTGTATGAAAAACTACAACCTCGCAAATTGATGATTATTTAATTTTCTCATACCACCCATCTTGGTGGTAATTAACCATAATAATAAACGTTAAAATCTTATTCAAAATGAAAGGGATACAAGGGAGGGAAAATCATTGTAGGTTCTATGTTAGCCTAGAATAATAAAGTCAAAGGGCATCCCCTCTAATCAAATTCACCCCCTCAGGTTCGAATAAGGATATGATATATAAGTGCATAACATTTTAACCTTGATCCTACATGGATGATAGGTGATCGGCATGTTTTCTACCATCACGTCAAGTGTCTGTTACATTTGTGTTACTGTTGAGGAGCCTTATGCATTTTCTAATTGTATATGATATGGACCAGCTCATGGATAATCTAGCATGCAAGGACTCTATAATTGTAATTGAGTTTGTTTACACATGGTAGAGGAGGATATTATCTTTCCTGCAAAGGGTGATACCAGTTAATACATCATGGGCCTCATCTTGGATTGATGTTCCACTGACATAGTGCATTGTAGAGGCTAGAAGCACACTCCCCCTAAAGTCCCGAACAACCACTCCTCCACGCATGTCCCCCAATAAACTTGACCCATCCGTATTGATCTTGAACCCAGTTGTTTGATGACTCCAGGGAACCCAATGGCCTTGAGTCTTGGATGAGGTTAAGACCCTCATAGAAGAGACTTGCAGCCCCCGAAGGGAGGGTGATATTACTCTTTCATGCTATACATGGGACATATAAATGATTTTCTTATTAAACATGTGAGACATAAATGAAATAACTATAATACTGGTATTATAATAAACATTTATATCATTTGATTGTACTTCTTTTAATATGAAAAATAATTAAATGTATCATCCTTCCATACGCAAGGCCAACCATCAACATGAACAGTACATTTCGTTTCATATCTCCAAATATTATAGACTATTATAAATACAAATATAGTAGATATATATGATATTTAAATCATGAATATCATTCTTGAGATAATGTAATTTATACTACATATTCAATTTATATCAAAACAAGTTCATTTTCGACACAAGTACCAAATATCTACAAAACGACCAATATTGACATCAATAATAATGAAATTGTTATAACTTGTTAATAATTGATATATAATGAATATTGAACATGAAAAGGGTTCTCAAAAAAGTATAAATTAACTTAGGTTTATTATTTACTAAGAATATGGATCATACCTGATGTTAATTCATCTCAACTTCCATTCATTGTGGCATATTTTTATAATATACATAAAACTATCTTATACGGTGTATAATCAATAGTTTGAATTTTAATTTCATTCATTGGGAATATTTTTTCTATGAATCTATTTAATAAACAACAAAATGGAATGCTTTTAACATATGTGGGGACAATGACTACACCATCACCGTAGCAGTTATTTTATATTTGGATTCCTCTATAAGCATTAAGATTTTTAAAAAGGAATGGAAATAGCTTATTCTCTGTTTGGATTTTTTAGTATTAAAAATTGGTTTGAATATGGATTTACTATTTAAATATCATGAAATTACCTGTTGTGATTGCAAATTAAATTGTAAGAGTGTATTGTTTATAATTTAAATCTTTTGTTTTTTATGAAAATATAATGGTTGTAATGGCCTCGAACCTCCTGGTCAATTACTTTTCCAAATTCTAAGTGTTTTGGTGTCCTGGACTCATTGATAGTCCCACCCATTGGCTACATAGATTAGCTTCAGAGATCAACATTAGTGATCAACTTCACAGATCAGCTTCACTGATATGCTTCAGCGATTAGCTTCACATATCAGCTTCGCTGATCATCTTTATATATTAGCTTCACAGGTCGGCTTCACTAAATCATTTCCACAGATCGGAATCAAAGAATCGGTTTCACCGAATTGGTTTCACAGATCAGTTTCACCAAATCGTTTTCACAGATCAGTTTCACCAAATCGGTTTCACAGATCGGTTTCACCTAATCGATTTCACATATCTGTTTCACCAAATTGGTTTCACAGGTCAGTTTCACCAAATCAATTTCATAGATTGGTTTTAGAAAATCAGTTTCACAGATCGGTTTCACTGAATCGATTTCACAGATTGGCTTCACGTAATTGGTTTCACAAGTCGGTTTCACCAAATCGGTTTCACAGACCGGTTTCACTGAAACGGTTTAACAGACCAGTTTCACTGAATACGTTTCACAGATCAGTTTCACCGAATCAGTTACGTAGATCTGTTTCACCAAATCAGTTACGCAGATCGGTTTCACAAAATCAATTTCCAAGATTGGTTTCACCGAATCAGTTGCATAGATTGGTTTCACCGAATTGTTTTGAAAGACCGGTTTCACCGAATCGGTTTCACATATCGGTTTCACTGAATTCGTTTCACATATCAATTTCACCGAATCAGTTTCTCAGATCCGTATCAGTAAATCGGTTTCACAGATCGGTTTGAACAAATCCTTTTCAAATATCAGTTTCACCAAATTTGTTTCATTGAGAAATTTCAAAGAATCTGTTTCACAAATTGGTTTTACCCTAACAGATTCACAGATCTATTTCACTGACCCAATTCACAGGATTAGTTTCAAAGGATAAAATTCACCCTATAATCTTCATGGGATCTTCTTCATGGTATCAGATTCATTTGATCGGCTCCACCGATGGGTTTCACCTATCATTCTCACCAATCAGCCAAAGACAGGTGTCAGGGTTTTCTTTCCCCATTTTCTCATAATGAAAATTTTAAGTCTTTTAAACTTTATTAAGTAGTTCAAAGCTATTTTTAGTACCATAAAAAATGTTTTAAATCCCATATAAGTGAGGAGACCCTCATTGGACCACCTTCCACTCATTAAATAAAATCCTTTAACGTATGTCTATTTTGGCCACCCGTCCGATGATAATTATTAAATAAAAATTAATTCCCTTGTGTGAAACCATCTAAAAGCGAGGTGATTCCATGATCCACCATTAATTCCCTTAAATATTTTTAATATCCCATAACTCCATGATCTCTCCCTTTTTATCACACTAGAATTATTTCATTCTTCTTCTTGGATGATTTATGTCTTTACTTGGTGTGTTTGGAGTCCCCTTTCCCGAGGCTGGTGGTGATTTTGTGCCTCATCATTTCCTGCTCATTCTTGGAGTCCAAATAGTTCCTCCCCTTCAAGCCACACATCCCCTGTAGCTAGCTCCAGGAGAAAATCTTCAATCGTTGATCATCCAAGAAGGGTTCTTCCTTTCTCTCTCTTCGCTGTCTATCATGGTGGGTGGGTATGAAAATGTTTCCGATAGGGATAGATGAAACAGAACATTAATGAAGATAATAAATGTATTTAAAGAATAGAGGGGTGTTTTTGATAATATTTTTTCCCTTGTTTATCTTTTCATATATGTTGTGAATTGAATGGGTTTAGGTCCACTGAAAATCTTGGTCATTGGTGGTCATTCATTGAGCACTAACGAACCTCTGTTTTCATGATATTCAGGCTATTGAATGGGTGTAACATGGAAACTAGTAAATCATGTAATCTCTTTTGATTAAATGGATTCCTAATGAATAAAAATACATGTTTGGTCACCCCAGCTAACCAAATGAGAATACGAAACTAAATGAATTGGATTTTCAAATTTGAAAACTCCCTTGCTCTATTCTGTGATGTTTATGGTTGATGATTTTGAGGTGATGTGGATTGGTATGGGACCCCCTATTTGATCAGTCATTTGTTTGTGGACCTAAGGTCATGTGGGTCTGTTTTTTGGGGCTTGGTTTTGTTCCATAACATTGAGGGATCTCACACATCCCTTTTGTTGTTGTGACTTTACAAGAGAACCGGGTGGGAATTCATAAATTGTTGCTTGGTTATTTTTCCTTCCTAGGCTTATGGCTATGCCTGTTAGTTGTCCAGAAGTTAATAATTATCTAAATTGAATCACTTGAATATGGAAACAAGAATGGGTTCAATGGGGAATTATTTTCCAGGAATGAGTAGTGACATGTTGTGGACTATTGTGATTCTTATGAGAGAATAGTTATGAGGGTGTTTGTATATAAAATGGTTTTGGAACCCCTAGGATTGAATGAGTCCTTGTTACCTATAAATATATTTTAGTTTTTATGTTTCTTATTCATGCCCCATACAAGAGGAGAACCTTGTGCTGAACAACCCCATTTCAAGGGAGAGGGTCTTTTCCCAGAACTCCTGTGAGTGGATGGTTATGAACTCCTTTTCTACTACCTTTACCAAGTAGCCCAAGATTACTCAGGCAGGAATTGATGGCCTAAAATATATTATATCCCAAGATTCTTCAGGCAGGGTATGTTATGGTGGTTGGCCCAGGTGTGGGCAGGTGGTTTCCCATGTGCCTTTGGGATGAGGCCTAGGTGCCTTTGGGCATAGTGGCAGTTGTTTTGGTCCAGATGTGTGCAGGTGTGGTTACATGTGGTTGTTATCAATGAGGTATTTGAGGGAGGTATGTGTGGTTGTGGTATCCTTGGTGTGTTTAGGTGGACGATGAAAGTGGGAAAATAGTTAGAAAGGAATGCGAGGTTTGATGCATAGAATGTCTTAAATAACCAGTTGGAAAGAGGTGTGGGGTACTAAAATATCGATGTGGTATTACTATTACATTACTTGACCAGCGTTATTTAGGGAGTGCGCCTTGGTGAGGTTGGTTGAATAGAATCCTTTCTAGGTGCTTCAGTTTTTGTCTTTTCTCATGGGGCATTAGAATGTCTCCCCACTTGTGCATGAGGGTTTTTGGTTTTCCCTACTGAGTATATCTGTATACTCATCCAACGTATATAAAACTAAATTCAAGTTTCGAGGAGGAATTTGGGGATCATGCGAGACCGTACTAGTTCAAACGTTTGGATAGATGATGTTGGTGATTATATATTAATTGGTACTTTTCATTGGAGTTTTCATGTACATTGAAGCACATACATTTGGAACATGCATATGGGAATGTTTAGTTTTGTCTTTACTTTTCCCTAAAATTTTGGTGTTGTTTTGGATTTACTATCATATCTCCTCATCCTAATAAATAATAAAGGGTGATGACTTCGATTTTTTCTAGGTTATTCTATACCCTTGGTGCTAGTTACCACATAGATACATATTGAAGGCAGGTTTCAGAGGTCATTATCTCTCCTTCATCTTGAGGAAGGAAGGGTCTGGTAATCCAATTTCCCTTCCTTCATCTTCGTGAAGTTAGTTCATTATAAAATGGTATCAGAGGAGAGGGTTGAGATATAGGATGGATCATTGGGTTAGACACAATGAGGATTGCATGGGATGTTAGGGAAATAGTGTTTGGAAATCATGGTGCGTAAAATAGGATAGAGAAGGCTGCCTAGGTCATAAGATTGTAGGGCCTCCCGTGATCTGATGCTAGAACTCCGGACCTTCCAAACGACCAACTGGGGATACATTGATTTTAGGGTAGAGACCCTAAGAATGTTACATCCATCATAATGACTTGTGTTCTTGTGTGTTATTGGTGGTCTGCGAATTTAAATGAACAAAATTTTTAAGATAAATATAAAAACTATCTTCTACACTACTCGGGCTTAGGCATTCCTTGTTTACCTTGCAGCTATGGAACTCGGACGATGACCATGATTATTGCGGGCAATTTAGACCTAAGAGGGTGATTTGGATGATTAAAAGAGGGTTGACATAGAGGACGAGGATGACCAGTGGTAGAGGAAACTTCGTGCATTTCAGCGATAGACCCTCGTGAAGTATGAGGGCAGCGTCTCGGATATGGAGACAGAGAGCTAGCTTGAGGAGTTGAAGATAGCTTTCAGCTTGATCCGAGCACTATTGTAGAACTAGGTTCCTCTGGCTATAATCCATATGCATGGATCGACACGTCAGTGGTGGACTCTTTATCTTGTGGAGAAGAAGGAGTCTGATGTTTCGTGCCTCTCTTCCACGATGAAGATAGAAATGGGGTAGGAGATACTCTCCCATTATAAGGGGATCATGTCAGTAAGGGAGGATGGAATCAAGTTCAAGTATCTCCTTTTTTTCTTATAGACCTTATTATGAATGTGGAGTCTCAGGTGAGACATTTAGAGGAGGCACTTTATCCTTCCCTATAGTATTCTATTACTCCTTTCTCCCTACCGACGTACATGGTGGTCTAGAAGAAAGTTGATGTGGTAGAAAGGATGAACAAGCTGGAAGATATTCCATGAGAGGGGATCCAATTGAGATCTTCAAAGGGAAAGGCATTCAGCCGTAGACCTCTAGCATCAGGGGCTTCTTGGTTTTGATCATTGGGTATTAGGCCCCAGTAGCTCTAGTTTCGATCTTCTGGTACTCATCCTCTACTCATGGGACCAAGACGGAGGTGCTTCATCTATGGGAGCCGTGGCCACCTTCGGGATCAGTGCCCGGATAGAGTTCGATATAGTGGGAATGGACAGGTTTAGCACCCACCTCAGCAGTAGTAGTTTCCAGACAGGCCCTTTCATTAGCCTCAACATGGACAGTGAGCTCCTTCTTCTACGAGAGCAGACATGGTATGAGGAGGCTGACCCTAGGGTTCTCCAAAATGACCGCGACCAGGGCATGGTCGAGGAGGCTGCTGACAACCGAGAGGCAGATGAGCTGGGCGTGGGCAGTTGTACACCGCAGAGGTAGCAGTTCTGGTAGGGTCAGATGTCATTCGAGGTACGATCATCTTGTTTAGAACCTTTTCTTGTGCCTTGTTTGATTCAGGAGCTTAGTAATCCTTTGATACACCCGGTCTACCCCATTCTTTGGGCCTAGAAATAGATATACACTCCATACCCCTGGTGCTGAGAATGCCAGTTGGGGGTCATACCAGTCTGTCTAATGTTTTTTGAGAATGTAGACTGGTGTTGGTGCCGCATCAGTCTTCCAGGTATCTCCTTCTACAATAAATGCAGCCATATTATATTATCCTAGGAATCGACTGGATTTTTTTTGTGTACGCTGTTATCGAATGCTATCAGAGAAGAGTCATGTTCTTCATTGAGGATGGCCATCATGTGGCTTTTAATGGTGAATGGAGTTATCAGGTGGGGAGATGAAGTTTGGAGACATTGCTTTCTATGTTGGCTGATCATTCAGAAGAATCAGTGGATGCTGAGGTGATGGATGTTCTGGGAGTTGTTAGAGAGTTCATGGATGTATTTCCCATGTAGGTTGTGACTCTAACCTCCCGACGTGATGTTGTGTTTAGGATTGACTTACAACTAGGTGCCTATCCGATTTCTGTGGCACTTTATTGGATGGGGACTTCGGAGTTGTGGGAGTTGCATATTCATATTGATGATCTGATGAAGAATGTTATTTTTCAACTTAGCGTGCCACCATGGTGTGCTCGGGTCTTGTTTGAGAAGAAGGAAGATGGTGGTCTTAGGTTGTGCATAGACTACTGGAGCCTGAATCAGCTAACAGTCAAGAACTGTTACCCTCTCCTAAGGATAGATGAATTCTTCGACAAGATGAGGGGATTAGGTTGGTTCTTTAAGATCGATATATGGTCAGGGTATCACCAGTTAAGGGTTAATGATAGTGATATTACAAAGGATGCATTCACGTATAGGTATGGGAACTTTGAGTTCATAGTCACGTCGTTTAGTGTTAGGAATGCACCTAATGTGTTCATGGGGCTCATGAACTCTATTTTCTATGAGTTTCTGGACCAATTCATCATTGTTTTCATCGATGACATTTTTATCTACCCAAGATTAATGGAGGAACATACTAAGCACCTCAGGATGGTCTCAGAAACCCTTTGACATCCCCATCTCTATGGGAAATTGTCCAAGTGTAAGTACATGACACGATAAGTTCATTTCCATGGAAACATGGTGTCTCATTAAGGAGTAACTATTGATCCATTAGAGGTTGAAGCTATTTCTTTTTGGAATCACCAATGAATGTTACATAGTTTCATTGTTTTCTAGGACTTTCAGGATATTATCGGAGGTTCGTACCCGACTTATCTTGAGTTGCAACTCCATTGACATCTCTGACCAGAAAGGATCAGGCCTTTGTATGGATTGAGTAGTGTCATGCAGCATTTATCTATCTGAAGCAATGTTTGGTCAGTGATCCAGTGATCAGGTTTCTAAAAGAAGGGGTGTTGTGTGAGGTATTTTGCGATTCTTTTGGAATTGGAATGTGGTGTGTAATGATGCAACAGTGGGGAGTTATATCTTATGGGTCTATGTAGTTACATCCATATTAATGTAACTAATCCACCCATGACCTAGAGAATGCAGTGGTGGTGTTCGCGTTTTAGTTGTGGAGGCGCTACCTCATTGAGGAGCTCTTTGTGGTATTCAAAGACGACAAGAGTTTGAGGCATATCATTACCCAGCAGAACCTAAACATGAGACAACGATGGTGGGTGGAGTTTCTTTAGGACAACAACTTCGAGATCTCTAACACTGAAGGTAAGGGGAATGTTATGGCTGAAGCATTGAGAAGGAAGCCACGGAGGGAACCTGTTCAGGAATATGAGGATGCTTGGAAGGCAATGGAGGAGTTGGCTACCCTACACATGGATATAAGGGAGGATGGTGGTAGAGGTTGTCTGTTTCAGATGATAGTGGAGTCCTAACTATTGCGGCAGGTGGAGGAGTCTCAGTGGGGAGACATAGATACTGAAGTGATGCGTGATCGGGTTAACCAAGGTAATGATCCGGAAGGGTTGTTGGAGGATGTACAAAATCAGATGATTTTCTGAGGGATGTTTCTTATCCCAGAGATAATGCACGAGGTAGTTCTATGTGAGTTACATAACTAACTCTTAGTGGTACACGTTGGAGTTTCCAAGATGTACCGAGTCCTGAGGGAACAATTTTGGTAGCTCAGGGTGAAACGGGGAGTGGCAGAGTTCGTGGCAATGTGCCTGGCGTGTCAGCAGGTGAAGGCAGAACACCACATCCCAGGAGGTTTGTTGTAGCCTTTAGATGTACCTGAGTGGAAGGGGGATGACATCTCGATGGATTTAGTCACAGGATTACCCAAGGATCAAGGAGGATGTGAGGCTATCTGGGTAGTGGTATACCGGTTAAAAAAGTCAACTAAGTTCGTGGTGATCATGGAGTCCAGTGTGGTGGGTACCTTTTCTAGGAGATACATGGATGAGGTGGTGTAGTTTCAGGGAGTTATAAGGTCCATAGTGTCGAATATGGATACATGGATTACCACATGAGTCTGGAGGGCATTTCAGCATGATTTTGGCACCAAGCTACGTCTTAGCACTAATTTCCACCCCCAGACAGATGGTAAGACAGAGCGAACCATCCATACATTTGAGAATATGACGCGGGAATGTGTTTTGGACTTCAGGGGATCATGGGAATGACATTTTACCTTAGTAAAGTTTTCCTATAATAATATCTACAACTCTACTATTGTAATGGAACCATTTTAAGCCTTGTACGGGAGGTGGTTTCGTTCTATCGTGTGCTGGACTGAGGTAGGAGAGGATTCAGTTCTTGGCCCAGAGGTAGTGCCAAGAACAACATAGAACGTTAAGATTGTGTGTGAGAGGATGAAGAAATCCCAAGACTAGTGTAAGTCATATTCTGATCAAAGGAGGAGTCCCTTCGAGTTTGAGTACAGATACCATGTGTTCTTGAAGGTTTCCCCTCGATGAGGGAAGCAAAGGTTCAACAAGGGGAGAAAGATCTCTCCTAGGATCATAGTGCCTTTTGAAGCTTTTGGGTCAGTCGGTGAGGTTCCATATCAGCTTCTATTTCCACCTCAGTTTGAAAGGATCAACGATTTTTTCCATGTCTCCGTGCTTCGTCAATATCTACACAATGATTTTCATGTCATTGACTAAGGACAATTGGACTTAGGGGATGATGCTAATTTCGTGGAGCGACTAGTGGGGATCGAGGATCGAAAGGAGAAAGTGCGTTTTGGATGAACTATCCCTTTGTTTCATTTTTTGTGGAGGCACAGTGTCCTTAAGGAGAGTACATAGGAGTGAGAAGCTCAATTGTGCGTTCAGTACCCAAATATATTTTGAGTTGTCGTTCTGAGCCTTCCATGTTGTTCTTTTGTTTGTGACCTACTGTGATGTAATTCTAACCTTGTTGGTTTATGAAATGTTTCATTTCCTTACCTTTTGAATGTTCATGAAAACTGCTAATATGTGGTGTGGGGACAATGTGATTCATGGGATCTGTATGGAAGTTTGGGGAGGTTTCTCCCTGAGAGGTATCTTCTGGAGGGGTTGTTTTGGGTTACTCTTGTATTCTTGAGGATGAGATTAATTTTGACAGGTAATGGCTTAGACCCTCCAGGTCTATTACTTTGCCAAATTCTAAGTGTTGGGGTGTCCTGGACTCATCGATCAGTCCCACCCATCAGCTTCACAAATCAACTTCACTGATTAGTTTCACTGATCGGCTTCACAGATCATCTTCACAGATCTTCTTGACATATCAGCTTCACTAATCAGCTTCACATATTAGCATCACAGATTGTTTTCACCAAATTGGTTCCATAGATTGGTTTTACCAAATCGGTTTCATAGATTGGTTTCACCAAATCGTTTTCACAGATCGGTTTCACCGAATTAGTTTTACAGATCGGTTTCACCAAATCGGTCTCACAGATCGATTTTAACAAATCTGTTTCACATATCGGTTTCACCATATTGGTTTTATGGATTAGTTTCAAACAATTAGTTTCACAGATTGGTTTCACCAAATAAGTTTCACTTATCAGTTTCACCAAATCGGTTTCACAGATCGGTTTCCCCAAATCGGTTTCAAATATTGGTTTCCTAAAATCCATTTCATAGATCAGTTTCACCTAATCGGTTTCACCGAATATTTTTCATATATCAGTTTCAATTAATTGGTTTCACTGATTGGTTTCACCCAATTAGTTTCACATATCTTTTTCACCAAATCTATTTGATAGATCTGTTTCACTAAATCAGTTTCACAGATCTGTTTCACCAAATTGATTTCACATGTCAGTTTCACCGAATCACTTTCACATATCGATTTCATAGATTCAGTTTCACAGATCAGTGTCACCCAATCGCTGTCACAGATCAGTTTCACCCAATATGATTCACTACTCGGTTTCACTGATCAGCTTCACATGATTAGCTTC
The DNA here is from genome assembly GCA_963277665.1 of Viscum album. Classification (NCBI taxonomy): domain Eukaryota; kingdom Viridiplantae; phylum Streptophyta; class Magnoliopsida; order Santalales; family Viscaceae; genus Viscum; species Viscum album. Next base: position 1,888,702,547 of record OY728143.1, on the reverse strand, counting down.
ACAGGATCAGCTTCACTCGATTAGATTCTTGGGAGCAGCTTCACAGAATCCTCTTCACCCGATCACCTCCACCGATCGGTATCACTTATCATTCTCCCCAATTAGCCACTGATGAGTGCCGAGATCTCCTTCCCCATTTTCTCGTAATGACACTTTTTATTATTTTAACCTTTTTAAGTGTATCAATGTATTTTTATCACCATAAACAGGGTTTTAAATCCCTTAAGAGTGGGGAGACCCCCAATAGACAGTTTTTTCTTCTCTTTAAATAAAATCCTTTAACGCGCATCTATTTTGGCCACCCCTATGATGATAATTATTAAATCACAATTAATTCCATCATGTGTAACCATATAAGTGTGATGTGAATCCATGATCCACCATTAAATCCGATCTAGAATTTTCATATCTTGTAACTCCAAGATCTCGCTCGTTTTATCACGCAAGAATTATTTCTTTCAACTTCTTGGAAAGTCCCTTTCTTTCATTGGTGCGTTTAGAGTCCCCTTTCTTGATACTAGTGGTGTGACTTTTCTTGACCCTTTCCTGCTCATTCATTGAGTCCTTTGAGTTTCTCCCCTCCAATTCACGCACCCCCAATTGATGGCACAAGGATAAAAACATAGATTGTTGATCTTCCAAGTAGGGTTATTCCTTCTTCTCTATTTACGTTGTATCATGCGGGGTGGGTATGAAAATGTTTCCTATGGGGATTTATGAAACCAAACCATAACGAAGATAATAAATGTATTAAAATAATTAAGTGGGTTGTTTGATAATGTTGTTTTACTCTTTTATATTTTCATATAAGTTTTGAATTGAATGGGTTTATGTCCCTTGAAAATTTTGGCCATTGATGGTCCTTTATTGCAGACTAACAAACCTCTCTTTTCTGGATATTTATGTGATTGAATGGAAGTAACATGAAAAATGGTAAATCATGTAAACACTTTTTATTTAATGTATTCCCAATGAATAATAATCCTTGTGTGAACACCCTGGTTAACCAAACGGAAATACGGAACAAAATGAATGACATTTTCGAATTTGAAAAGTCCATTGCTCTATAATGTGATGTTTACTGTTGATTATTATGAGGTTATGTGGATGGGTATGAGATCCCCTATTTGAGTAGTCATTGGTTTTTGAACGTAAGGCCGTGTGGGGCCATATGTTGGGGCTTGGTTTGGATCTAGTACTTTTGAGGGATCTCAAAGATCCCATTTTTTATTGTGACTTTCCATGAGGACTGGGTGTGAAGGCTTAAATTGCTGCTTGGTTGTTTTTCCTTCCTTGGAATGTGGCTATACCTGTTAGTTCCCCGGTAGTAATGAATTATCTAAATGAAATCACTTGAATATGAAAACAATAATGATTTCAATGGGGATTTTTTTCAAGAATGAGTAGTGACATGTTTGTGATTGTGGTGCTTCTTATGAATGAATAGTAATGAAGGATTTTTATATGAGAAGGTTTTGGAACCCCTAGGATGGGATGAGTGCTTGTTACATATATGTATGTTTTAGTTTTTATGTTTCTTATTCGTGCCCCATTGAAGTGGTGCAATTCGTGACGAACACCCCCATTTCATGGGGGAGGGTGTTTTTTTCATCACTCATATGAGTGGCTGGTAATTATCTCCTTTTATGCTCCCTTTCTTGAGTAGCCTATGATTTTTTGGGCAGGTTGTGATTTCTTGAATTCAATTATAGCCCAAAATTATTAGGGTAAGGTATGCTAAGATGGATGGCCTAGGTGTGTGCAGGTGGTTTCCCAAGTGCCTTCTGTATGAGGCCCAAGTGTCTTCGGGTGTGGTGGTTGTTGTTCTGGAAGAGGTTTCTATGGGCATGGTTAAGTTTGGTTGTTGTGGCTCAGGTGTTTGCGGGAGGGATGTGTGGTTCTGGTATCCCAGGTGTTTGTGGATGAGGGATAGCAATGGGACTGCAGTGAGAATGGAGGGAGAGGTTTGATGCGTAGGATGTCACAAATAACAATGGAAAAGAGGTGTGGGGTACCCAAATAATGATGTATTATTACTATTACTTTACTTGACCTGTGTTATTTTGGGAGTGTTCCTTAGTGAGGTTGGTTAGATATAATCCTTTATAGGTGCTTAAATTGTCTTCTTTTCTGATGGTTCATTAGAATTCCATCCCAATTGTGAAGGAGAGAATTTATTTTTCCCTATTAAGTATACATGTATACGCACCCTATGTATAAAAAATAGCTTTTGGGTTTATAGGAGGACTTTGGGGATCATGGTGGACCATACATGTTCAAGAATTGGGATAGTTTTTATTGCTACTTATCTTTTATTTGATACTTTTCTTTGGAGTTTTAATGTACTTTGTAACACTTAATTTGGGAATGATTTTTTTGTCTTAACTTTTACCTACATATTTGGTGTTGTTTGGGTTTTACTATTTTATCTCCCGATCCTACTGAATAAAAAAATGGTAATGCCTTCCATTTTTTGTTTGTGATTATAAACCATTTGGTTATAGTCACCACTCATGGACCTATTGAAGGTGGGTCTCAGGGGTTATTTTCTATCCTTCAACATGAGGAAGGAAGGTTCTAGAAATCTTCCGGCCCTTCCCTCATATTGTTGAAGGCGGGTCGTGAAAATGGTATTCGGACATTTGACATGTTCTTACATGATAGATCAAACACGGTTGGTTACATTAAAAATCAAATGATGGGTGGTTCCGTGATAAACCAAGGACAGGTAGTTACGTTATAACCTAAAATGCATTGGGTATGGATGTCGGTCGTATGGTTATTCTATTTTGTGATATGTGTGGAAGTCGACCATATAGTTATTCCATTTAAGTATGTTTATGTTCGAAGTTAACGTTATATGTTATAAGTTGTTTTCAATGGGATTTATGAAAATATTTTTGTCACAAAAAGTGTAATCAATGAGAATATATTCATTGAAGTATATTTAATGCTTGTTAAATTGAAAATTATTACATTATGATAAAGTATCCCTGGTTTTCATGTTATCCCAAGACTAATAGTTTTCATACATTGTGTATCCCTTAATAATCCTTTTCATGATCCTCCCAAGTTCTAAACTATTTTTCACAGGACTTAAATATGAATAGAGTCACAGATTTAATCAAGGAAAATTCATCCGGTTTAATCCATGAAACAAAACATGTTTCCTTTTAAAGAGTTTTTGTTTAATGAAAAAATGGATAGTGAGTAGAAGTGTCCACATGGTATATTCAAGTTGTTATGTATATTTTATGAACTAATTCTCTAAATATCTATACCTAAAAAGATCCTTGATGATAATTAAAGTAAAATTAATGACTTATCTCAATATTAATTAATTTTTATGGTTGGGACTTTATAATAACCCTTAATATGTTCCTGGTGTTGGGATAATGATTTTTGAATAAAGATACGATTGATATGAATAAGGTGAATTGAATAGTATTGATTATCATTAAATTGATTAATCGATTTTGGAAAAATTATATTATTATATCATTGAGGAAGTTTATATAATTTTTGGATTAATAGGATATATTGAATAATATATTGTTTTTTTCATGGAATGAGTAAGTATATATATTTTTATTAAGGTTTTATAGTAATTCTGGTTATTTCCATGTCTTAAGAAAAATATATGACTAAAGTATTAACATATTTGGCATGTGAAAATAAATATATACATTATTAAATTTTTGGGATTAATTTTAGTTTTAAAATCTTTATAAATTTTTAATTTTGTAATGTTTATAAGGTTTCCCATTTATGGAATGGATTAAGTTGAAATTTTGAGGTGGTTTTAAATATTATTGTATTACTTCACCAAATGATGATTTATTGATATTGTATATATTATTATAAAAATATTATTTTTTATAATTACTAGATATAGAAGGAAATAATTATCATTATTTTATGGATCTTATTATCCATTGTTACTTCAACATGATAAACTATTTTCATAGAGTAATATATGAGCAGTAAATTGATCATGTCACAACCAAAGTATGAGATTATTCTTATAAAATATAATGAAATACAGTAAGTATATATTCTCATGTTATTTATTCATCTTTATGAAAAGGATCCTAAAATAAAATTTTATACATTTATATTCATTTATATGGAATTAATGGTATTTTCACCTATCAATGGTTTATTTATTTTTTGATGTTATATTTTTCTAGACAACGCTCTCTATCACTCCCCATTAGTATTTAGGTGTCAGTTTTCTCTTAAATTTACATGTTTTTAATTCCCAAATATTTTATTATATTTGGAAACCTAGTATGTGTTATTTTAGATTATCTTCACACATCCATTTCTCTATTTTCAGGAGAATAATTTATTTACCCTTTTTACAATGTGTGTTTCCCACAATGGGATTTTTAAATGTCAATTCATTGTTTACTAAGAACAAGTTAAAATTCTAATGACACAATTTATATATTGGAGTATGATGTATCAACCAGAGATATTGTGAAATATTAATTTAAAAAAATTAATATTTTTGATATATTTAATGACATGAAATGATGAGTTTAGATTTTTTTACCCACAATACTAATTTTAGCTTGTGGTGCATGCAACACTGAGTGTGTCTTGCATGATATGTAGCATTGTTAAAATATAATTATTTAATATGACATTTATCACCTAGACATTGAAATGGAATTTATGGATAGGATTAACTAAATTTGGAAAATATATGGTAGAAATATTTATATATAACTAATTATTTTCTGACTGGATAACTATTAATAAAAATAAAACCCATTTAAAAACAAAAGAATTTTTTTTAAATATGCTGTTATATACAAAAAAAACATGTTAGCATAATAAATTAAAAAAATAATTTATTGATAAAATTTTAATGAAATATGTATAAAATATATTCAATCCAATATATTACATTCATCTTATGTTTTCTCAATATAAGAGATAATAATGAAACCAATTTTTCGGTTAAAACTGTATTTTCATAAAAGGTTGTTTTGTAGAATTTTGTACAATTTTATTATAATAAAAAATTTACACTTTTATAAAATTTATTTTAAAAAATAAAATTAATTGTTTACATCATCGATAAAAAATTACATTTGGCTAAATTATTGAGAATCTTTTGAGAAGATATTTTAATCGATGAATAATAAAAAAACTGGGATTTATTAAGCTTTTCCGTATCTTTAAAATTAATTAAAAATTTCCAAATTTTAAAAATAATATTTTAAAAGGAACATTAATAAAATTATATATCTAATAATCCATTTTATTTTATTGGAATCAATTTAATATTGAATTTTTAAATAAAACCTTTTTAAACCTCAGAACATATTCCCTTTGAAAAATAGTTTCCTTGGGATTAATTATAAATTAAAATATTCTAATATTGTGAATTTAAATGAAAAAAATGTTTTTCGTATTGGGAATAATAATAATTCATATTTTTAATATATTTTTTAAGAAATTCAAATATGAATATTAAAATAATAAAAAAATACTTATTCGAGTTGATGTATAAATGTGTTTACCGAGGGGTTATACTAAACAAATGAGAGATATATATTGAAATAAAAATTTATAAAACATTTTTGCTGTCCATATTCATAACATTTGTCTTAAATTATTGATAATGGACAATTGGTATCCTTTTAACTTTTAAAAAATGTTCGCATACCTTTTTCATTTAAAAAATAAAAGGGGTGTTACTCACCTAACTTATAAAATCCTCCCATATCCTCTTCTCCTCACAGTTATAAAACCCAATGGTTCAGAAAATTGATACCCATGCCACATATTTAATTCCCAATTCTAATCCTAGATTCATTATTTTATCTTAAATGGACATTAGTAAGGCTTTTGGTGTAAACAAATATATTTTTTCTTAAGAAGAGGTGACATCACTGACTAAGCGTTTGATTTCATTTCTTCCTCCACCTAGTAAAATTGTTATTAAAGCATGATTATATAATAATATATTTATATTGAATATATTTATGCTTTTATTTTAATGTAGTGACCTAAAACCATATCAACTTCCATCAAATTGGATACAAAATCATCATTTATTTATACGACAGACTGCCACACCGCGAGTCGATGTCATTCGTTTTCCATCACTGTCTCTCAAATATGGATATAATAATGAATTTCATTTTTATATATTATATACATGATATTATTTTACCTTTATTTTAAAATCTCACATATAATGTCTTTCCACCCAACCTTTTGGAAAACAATAACGTCACACTTTTGTACGATGGACTACCACCCCATGAACCGATGTGAGGTGTTTTTCTTTTTTATTTTACCCAGATGGTAATAAGGATATATTAAATTAATATATATTATATATGTAATATAATTAAATTTATTCAATTATGATATCACATATTCTTTCTTACTTTCCATTAAATGGAGGACATGGAAGCTTCTTTCATGTGTACAGCGGATTACCGCTTTAGGAAGCAAGGTATTTTGTTTTTCACAAAAAAATCACATGGAATGTAATTTAGGAATATTTAATGAATATAATTGATATATATGACATAAAATAATTCTTTATGGGTAATATATTTTTTCACTTCCTTTCAATTCAGAATTAAATAAAATGAAAATAACGTACATGCGTATGTATAACCTACAATCTCCCTGAATGGTGTATTTCATTTTCTATTTATTACATTTATGGATTATAATAAATAAATATATAATGAATGTATATAATATTTATATAATGGTTATAATTTTGGAGGTGATTGAACCATGATGAACGTAAGAAGACCGAAAATAACAAATCAAGACATACACAAAAAACTAAGCATTTATTTTTCAAAACACGAGTTTAACATAAAATTATTAATAAAATCGTAATAAAAGGTTATAAGAAAATAATATTTGTTATGAAATGTATAATTTTGTTTCATTAATATATTTATAATAACAAATATTTATTATACATGTGTTTTCAAAATTTATGAAAGAAGTTGACTCTTAAGGTAATATATTTCTATATCACATTGTACTTATGTGAGACAAATGTCATATTCACCACATATTTCATTTATTTGGTGTATATACAATGAATTATTTTTTATAATTATTATCCTTAATGTTATTGAGAAATATTTATACATTTTAGGGTCTGTATTTCATGGGGTTTATAGTTATAATGTTACAAAAGTGGTAAGGGTTCTTTGTCTTAATATTTAATTTTTTGGGATATATGTTATGTTATGCACGTATATTTTTTATGTGGTGTATATAATACCAATTTTTCAAGTGTTATAATGAATTTATTTATTCTAATTATATTATAAGTTTAATTTTATTTTATTCTTTCATGGGGCTTTCTATTTTATATTACTCATGTGGAAAGGGTTTTATGATACAATCTCATCATTTATCGAGATTATATATGATTATTCATCCAATGTATAAATATTATGATATATCCCTCAAAAAAATCCTAAATTTTATTTTACTCTATAAATTTCTTGATAATTCTTGTTATCTATTAATTTTACTCTCTTTATGTGCTCAAGAGTTTAAAAAGATATTTTTATGAAAAAGCATTGATATTTATCTATTTGGTAGAAAACCCTTTTTCTTCCCAAACCATGTTTTCTAAAAAAAATTAACATTTCTAAAATGATATATTAATTAAATTTTTACTTTGTTTTTACATATAAATAAATGAATGGGATCTTCATGTCATTTACCAAATAATCCATTTGTGGATTTTACTGAATATGTGAAATCAATTTTTTTAATGTGTTTATCATGAAAATAATTTCCCACTTTAATGACCATTTTTTGAGTTTAATATTCCATTATATATTTTCAGGGTTATTTTTTAGAGACTATATTGGTCATGTACCGAGACTGATAGGGGTTAATTAGTGTATCTAACTATTATTGAGTTTTATTATATTTTCAATTTTCCCCTCATAATCTCAAACCACATCCTCTAATTAAGATGAATGTATTAATTGTGTAATATTAACAAAAATTACACATCAATAGAATATAATAAAGGAGAAAAGAAAATAATATTTTTACATGTTTATTTAGAAATGCTTACTACTTTTAATGATAAGACTATGGTTGTTTCATGGATACTCTTATCACTATTTTTTGTAGAGATTACAAATTCCATGAATTTCCTTACAATTGATTAGGCAGGAAATAGCCAATAATCTTGAGTTAGTTGAATTCTATATATTGTCTCCAAAAGTCAAAAATGATGTTGTTTATAATCATACCACCAGTTCTATAGTGACACCCATTCAAAACACTAAACAATATCTCTCTACTACATTGAATTCCCTATAAATAACAGTATAATCATGTATGTCTACTAATGGAATTAGATTGCTACAATATAAAAAATATAATAATCATGTCAGCCTTGTACTATTCAATAATTGCATGATGAAACATTCACTTCAAATAACTACATTTTCTTAATGAACAACTAATGAATTTATCAATACATTGTAGGTTTACTTCAACATCTCTTTATCAAATAGTCATATAGATATTCCTTCTGTGATGAATTCATCAATCTCAATTATTTTTAAAAATGGTGCACAGACCCCTCTTTAATATTTTATACAAGCACAATACATTCACACTAATACACATGGAATATGTTAATATTTTAATAATTTTGTAAATTCGTTTAAATTAATGTTTATATCTATTTTTTGTGTTTTTATGTTCTTTTTGTTTTTTTGTATTTTAAATATTATAATAATTATTAATAAATTATATATTCATATTATTAATTTGAAATTAATATTATTATTTTATATTAATTTAATATATAATATAGAAGACTATATTTATTATTTTTATTAGTTTCACTATCACTAGTTATAAATATTTAGTTGTATGTATATTAATTTTCTCAATTAGTATTGTATATTTTTATATAAACTACAAACAAATTGACTTCTTCCAACAGAAATATAGTAATAGATAATATATTTGTATGTAAAAATGATTAATTCCAACAAAAAATATGCTTTTCTTATTATTAATCATAGGCACTAATAGTTATCAATAACAAAAAACATTGAGTTGAAATTAAGTGTTTTATACCCACAGAAATCTTAACAACAACTAAATCTGTTGATATATAATGTTAATACCAACACATTGTTTACCAAAAAATTAATGTATTAATATTTTTTAACAATAATAAAAAACATATAAAATTTTAAAAAATTCCTTGTAATAAATCATTCAATGGAGACAAATAGTTAATCTACATTTGAATCTATATTTATTCATCACATTTCACAAACACATCATTTATAAAAAATGATTATGTGTTCAATTAAAATATTTTTAATTTAATAAGGTTTCATAAAATAATATCTAAATATATATAATATATAGTTGAATTAAAATATTTATAATTTATAATTTAATAAGATTTCGTGAAATAATATATATATATATATATAATATGGTTTAAAATTATTGATAGGAGGGAATAATTTAGACTATACATAATGTCTAAAATAATATAGTAAATTTGTAATAATTTTGGGCTCACCCATTTTATTAAAATAAAAATATATATAATTTTTTTAACCAGGTTAAAATGGAACCATTATATTAAAAAATACTCAAACAAGAAAAAATATAGATTATACATGATCTAATGACACAAATAAAATTCATTATTGGGAGGTCTAGTGATATGTTTTTTTAGACAAAAAACTTTCAAATTTCATACACATCCCATATTTCATGGCTAAATAGATGCGCAAAACTCCAAGGTGGAGAAATTCCACCAATCTATCACAATTGACACCAGATGTCGCTACTCTGTCTGAGAATACACCTACAAGCCATCATTTCCAAAAAAAGAACTCCATCACCATACCAGCTTCATCCATCCTTCGTCGAATATCTAAACAACTTCTTACAAACTCGTTTCTGTCACACATTCCAGCTCCATCCAGATCCATGATTCTGCTCACCATTCTCTACAGAAGAATGAAGGAAACATTTTTTACAACTCACAGTTCATAAATTCATCGGTTCGTCACCAATTCTTGAATTGCCCTTCATCCTCATCCCATTAATTCCCCACTCATCCCCTCTTATACCTTCCCCTCAAATTTTTCTTCTTTGGTAAGAAATATTTATTTTCAATGATTCGTTTCCCCTTCTAAAATTTAACTGTTTTATACAACTTTTTTTGTCTTTAGTTCCTAGTGCATCAATCCATATTTATATCTATGTTCCATCACAGGGTGACTTGGAGGCTCTTAAGGAATGTGTAAAATAAATTGGGAGAATCTCTATCATTCATCGACAAGGAAAGCCAATTTCTTTTCAGGGAAATGTTTATAGTCAATCAATTTTTTATATGGGACATGTACATTAATTTATTATAAATATTTTTATTATTTGAGTTTCAAAATTGATTTCATGGGCCTACCTAAGAACTTCATGCTTGTTTAAATAACATTCTTGATCATTGAAGTTGTTTGATACTTTTCCCACCTCACATGAAATCTATATTCAAAGGAAATTGTTTTGAATTTAACATTTTTTCTATTATAAATTATAATATTTAATTCTTTATTTTTAATCATTTTAATTTTCTATTAATATCGATTTTAAAACATGTATTGAAAACTAATTATTACACTTTTCACTTATAATAAGTGCAATTTACCAAATTTCTTACTGAATATGTTTTTTCACCAATGTTAAATCATTATTAATTGGGGATTTTGGAACTAATTTTACATGGATGTTAATTTTGGGTCTAAACATCAGGGTCACATTTTGTGATCCTTAGTCTATTTCTCTGTTCTCTTTGTCCATGATTTTTCCACTAACATTCTTTTATTGTTTTCTATTGTTTTTTATGTAGAATCATTATGAATAATTTTAAAAGATTAATACCAATTGAATCTAATAGAGGTTATATATACTATTTTATGTTATACAAGGTAATAATATAGAAAAATAGAAGTATTTTTATTTCCTCATTAGAAAACAATACTTATACCTCCATTAAAATTATTTATGTATGGCCATTTAAAGAAATTTTTGGTTTATTTTAACTTTTTTATTAATTATAATGATTAGAAGAGATAAATTATTTATTTTATTATGTTCTCCTTCCAGTATTTCTTCTCAATCTTATGATTGACCAAGGGTGTTCTTAGTAATGGTTATCTAAGTGTTTAAAAGACACATCAATTTAGTAACTATTTAAAAAAGTTCTACTTTTGTTCCATTTTTTCAAAACTATTTACTACTATATTTATATCAAAAACATGTTACTAAAATGTTTTTTTAATATGTAAATTTAATACACATACATGAATAGACTTGTTATAAGGTTCTGTTTGATATCACAATATGGAAAATTTTTATAGCCCTCATCACTCGTGATGAGAATCTTGAAAGAATATGTGGTGTTTGTTCTATTCCTGAAAAACTACTTGGACTTAAATTAATAAATAAAATCACTTAAATAGGTTTCAAAAAACAACTTTTAAGTAAATCATCTAGAATTGATTATGCAGGGGAACATATAAATGAGAATTGTCAAGTATAAGTGAAGTATCGAGAAATTTTTATAAGAACTGTTAATCTATTCATAAAACAAGTTATCCATATTTAAATTGTGGTATTGAATTTTGTTCAAGTGACGAACATCTTTTTTTTTGTAGGAATGGATTCCCAACTTTCACATGAATTTCATTTGGATCGAATGATAAATATTAAAAAAATTGAAATCATCTATCTTGTTGGGTATTTTTATATTTTCTACTTGTATTTACATAATCAAGCATTATGTTAACTATTCACATAATGAAATTGGTGCAAAAAATCAAAATAAAAAATTACCTCACTAATTTAAATTTCTTTTGGAATTACCCTAGTTTTTTTTGATGTTAAGAGAGATAAATATTTTTTCTATTGATATATCCATTACTTTATAATATGACATTTAGGCATCATGGTTTTATTTATTATTTACAAATAGTAATTCGCATGTTTCTAGTGTATTATTAATATTAATTTTATTATAAATTATGTTCCATGGTTTATATGATTCTTAGAAACACTAATTGGGGAATGTTGATATCACTTATTACTTATGATAAGTGATTTTTTATATGTATTTCTAATTAAGTGTCTTCCAATACCAATAATTAATAAATGCTCATAACACATGTTACATGTAAAAAATGATCTTTTATAAGCATTCTAGATATGTTTTGTCAAACTGATCCATGATATAGTTTCTAAAAAAGAGTTTTCAAATATATCAATAATATAGTTAGTTTCCCTTGGTTCAAAAAATATATATTGTAAAACACCAGTAATTGAGAAATTCTCATGACACATTTTACTCATGATAAGTGATTTTTTATATCTGTTTCCAAATATTTGTTTTTGAAAAGATCAATAATATAGTTTTCTTCACCGGGTTCTAAAATAAGAGTTATCAAACACCACTAAGTGAGAGATACTCTTAACACTTATGATATATCATAAGTTATTATGTATAAGAATTTTCAAATAAGTGTTTTCAGTCAAAATTAATTAATAAATGTTCATAATAATTATTACTTGTGAAAATACATTTTCTATATGTGTTTTTAGATTTCTTATTGAAAATTTCCATGTGCCACATTAGTGACCTTCTTCTAGAATATGAGTGTAATGGTTTTAAAAAATAGAACAAACACCACTTAATTATTTTAAAATATTATGATAAGTTATTTATTTCTGAAGAATATAGAAAATATGTGTTGTTATATAGTGCCAAAATATAGTATGTTTCCCATAGTTCTGAAAATATTACTGGCATGCTTCCAATACTTAGTGTTTTTGCATGTATTGATATAAAAGATCATGTGATGAATAATTCCTATTGTTTTTTGGGTTATTACAAGTACCTATAAAATTATTTGGATGTAATCTATTGTTGTTTATTTCTTTCCTCTTCCCAACACATTCTCAGCAAGTGTTACACACTGTAATGTCCCAGATTTATTCCTTGTATTATTGTAATATTTTATAGGAATCATTTCGAGACCAGGCTCTGAGGCGGCGTGTAGTTCCAGGGCCCGGTGAGCCCGGAACAAATTTTTGAATTTAATTTAATAAATAAATTACGCTCATGTGCGGTTTTCCTGAAAAAGTTGAATAACTCCAGAACGGGTGCTCGGATCAGACATATGAGGGCACCGTTGAGTTCAGAACAAAGATTTTACGTAAGGCGAGGCCTAACATCAGCCTGCGCAGGTCGGTGGTGAAATCTTTTTTTGGACGCAACAGTAATAAAAATATTTAAATAAAATAATTTTATTAAACCCTATTATTTCAAATATATCTTAACTTTTAAATAGATATTACACAGGGGATCAGGGTTAAAATCCCCATAACCATGATTCTCCCCTGGAGGCTCTAGGAATGCTCTTGAGTAAACCTCCAACGCGGCGGTGACATTCTTGACAGATTTCATCGTTGACGACATTGTGGCAACCAGATCTTCGCAAACGAACGTCAGGATCTAGGTAGGATGTCGTTGTGATTTTATTCTTCCCCGTTTTTTGATTTCTATGAGGAACGAAGACTAATCCATGAACATATTAGCCCACGGATTGATCGTTCTTCCAGGATGGGATTTTGCTGGGATTTTGGGGATTTGATTATTGTTATTGTTTGGTTTCGTTCAACTTTCTAACGGTGACAGACCATGATCAACACAAACATCGATCGAGGTTATTCCCTCTCGATTTGTGTGTGTCTCTTCCCAAAGTTTATCGCGTTCTTCGTGAGTGTTCTTTGCATTTTCGCATGACAAGGAACAACAGATCTATGTGCACCCATTGTGTGATGAAACGATCCCAAATTGATGATCTAGTACCGGCACGACCCTACTAAGGTTTGGCTGCGGTGGCGATGGATGGATCGAAGCAGATTGGAAGAAATCGATCTTCGAACGATTTCCATACGGGTTACCAGAATCGGATTTTGGAGCCGATACAATGCCCAAAACCCATGGTTTTGGCATCAAAATGACGTGTAGATCCAGAATCTTGAGTTTAGTGGAAAAAAGACGGCTGAATCGATGTCCGGAGGATCAGCCGAGGCACGTGGAGGAAGATGGCATTTCTGGAAAAATCCCAACTACATGCCGTGTATTATGGGCTACACGGTGTGTGTTCGTCGAAGAACGACCTGGCATGTACTACGGGAGTACACTGACATGGGCAGGGTACACGACCATGGACACGCCGTGTATACCCCTCCCTGACCAGACCCAACCAGATACATGAGATACCCTGTGTACTATTACACGGGCGGGCCACACGGACACGAACATAGACCGTATACGGGCACATGGCCTGTGTACAAGGAGCGAGCCCAGGTGCTGGAACATAGCATGTGATTTCTTCTACCCGTCATGTAGTTCTTTTCTATCTGACAAGCCGAAGTACATGGGCCGTTTACACGGGGAGTACCCAGTGTCAAGGAACACGGCGTGTACTTTACTACATGCCATTTATTTTGGTTTTGCACGGCTTGAATGAAGGACACGGGCTGTTTACATGGGTAGTACTAAGGTCAAGGAACATGGCATTAAACATACTACACACCGTGTAACTTTTTCTTCATGGATTGAGCAACTTGCCTTCTGTGACCTGGACTAGTTCATAGGGTTCATACCCTTGGTAATCCGCTGAAGGTTTTGGTATCAATTCCTTTATATAGGAGTATGATCCCTTCAGCAGAACTACCTGAATAGAGTTGTTGTAATCCCTTCTCGGAGACTTATAGCTGGATTCTCTATTCATTCTTGGAACCCAAGGTAGAGTTCTTGGTATCGATGTGACCAACTTTACCCGGGCGCCGATCCTCTGCTTAGCAGATTAGCTCAGACTAAGATGTCAGAATCACCCCATGACATGGTTGTGATCCCCATCTGAGAATCTTGTTCCCAAGGTACTTGTGGAGTTTTCTCTCCTGGAATGAGTACTTCATGTCTCTCTCTCCATACCTAGGAGTGTGTTCCCATGATGGTATGCTTAGTGGAGTCTTCGAGCTGGATCCTAGTAGAGGTATCACGAAGGTCATTTTTGTATGAGTATATCTGGATATTCTTGTTATATTTTCTGTAGAAATATACTATTTAGAGCTAACTATACCTTTCTTTGTGGTACTTTACTTGTTTGTATTTCCTTTGTGGTTTTCAGGGTCTCCTACTGGATATTGTTATACTCACCCCTGCATAGGCTTTGCCTGCACGTGTCGTGTCTTGTGCAGACAAGCGATCCTTTGATAGGATTCTAGGAAGACCAGGACCGAATGATTCCCAGTGAGATCAGATAGGCTGAGGTGTGTTCCTTCGGAGACAGGTTGCAGTCCCAGTACCTTTCTCTACACGTTGGACTTCGTTGCATACTTTCTTTTGGTGGTCTTGTACATTTGGCCCAGGGTTTTACTTTACTGTACTTATCATCCATGTTGTACTCTGTGGTTGGGTTTTAGTGTATGCATGTATCTTTTCCATTATTATTAGTTATTATTTTTTAGCTTTGAGGGACAAGAGATGTGCGTGTGTGTGTGTACAGGTTTATAGGAAATGCCTCCCATGTTAGTAGCCTTTCTACTCAGTGCTACTCACCAGCCCCTGGCCAATTGGAGGAGGGTTTGGGGAGTTGCGGCTCAGGCCCCACCGGGACGGGTCGTGATAGAGTGGTATCAGAGGTGGTCGGTTCTACCATAGGACCGAGAGTCTGTGAGTTGGTTTGGGGAAACAGTCTTAAGTGTTTCAACTTCGGCTCTCAGGATAGGGACCCCAGTGTTGGTGCGGCGGCCAACATATCCATACACCAGGGCTCTGATAACTTGATTTTCAACGCCGAACATGAAAACACTAGTTTCATGAGGGGAAAATAATGGTACATGCATCATATAGGAATTGGTTGTGGTTTCTATTTCCTTATTGAGTCATCTCTCCAGATATACTCACTGACTGAGATACATCTTGTTTCATAAGCAGGATGCCTCCACGACGCACACCTGCTAGGATGCAGCAGCCCGATCACGAGGATGACCCCCTCAGTGATGAAGCTTTGATACAGGGACCAGATCCACCAGTTCTACCACCAGGTGGTGTTCCAGTTATCCCGCCACCTGTGGGGCAGTGTTTGGAACTTGCTGTACTAGTGGAGGAGGAGCGCAGGCTGAGCGCACTCCACAAGTATCAGAGACAGAGACCCCTCAGGTTTTGAGGTGAGCCTGTCCCTCAGGCAGCAGCGGACTGGATTGAGGTAGTGGCCAGAGTCTTCCATTTGGTCAGGACACCAGTAGACCAGATGGTGATCCTGGTAGCGAGCCTTCTGCAGGGCTCGACATGGCGATGGTGGAGTTTGGTCATCCAGACTCACGACGAGGTGACTCTTGCATGGTCGTAGATTGAGCAGCTCTTCAGAGAGGAGTTTTCACCTGTTACCCTAATAACAGTATGCATACAAGAGATTTTCATCTCTAGTAGGGAACCATGTTAGTGGACGACTATTCATAGAGGTTTACCGACCTCTCATGGTACTCGATAGATATGGTCAGAGATCAGTACTACAGAGCTTGGACTTTTGAGCAGGGCATGCGTAGAGATATCTGAGCAAGCATCATCCCTATGTAATTCCTACTTATGCGGGGGTGCTCGAGCGGGCTCTGGTGGTCGAGAGATTCCTGGAAGAGCAGGTACAACCGACATTTGTCAGTAGTGGGCAAGCTAGATTAGAGACCTCAGTGGCAGGAAGTCGACGTCAGGGACCTAGGCGTGGGACACATTTCTAGAGGAGTTCCCAGGATAGGGGATCAGCCGTACAGGGTTCACTGGTCGCATCGCGCCAGCCTTGAGAGAGGCGATGTTACTCATGTAACGGTAGAGGAAATCTCACTCGAAATTGTCCGACCCGCCAAACTACTGATATGGGAGTAGTGGATGGACCACCGAGGCAGAGGAAATATGTGGATTAGGAAGATCTGCGAGGCAGCAGGCATGGAAAAGGAGCTGGGAGAGCATCTGGAGGTGGTTGGTGTTTCGACCCTTTACCACCACCACCCCTAGATGGACCTCCCCAGGCTCAGGGAGCTGGTGGACAGAGGCAGGGGCAGCTGCACGCGTTAGAGGCTTATGACCCAGGTACTCCCGGAATGATTAGAGATACTATCTGTGTCTTTTCTACTTTGGATTCCTTATTGATAGACACAAGTGCTAGTCCTTCCTTTCTGTCTTCATATCTTGTTCGAGACCTTGAGATTCCAGTTGAGCCGTTGACTCGAACCATATGCTTAGAAACACCGACTGGAGAAGATTCAGAGATCACACACGTTTGCAGGCAGTGTGAAATGACCCTTAGAGGCAATAGTTTCGGCTGGAACCTCTTGGTGGTAGCTACGAGGCCTTATGATGTCATTCTTGGTATGGATTGGCTATCCACCGTTCATGCCCTGATTGATTGTTTTATGCAAAGGGTGCAGTGTGTCCATAGTGATGGGATGAGGTTCTCTTTTTTTGGTGAATGAGAGACCCAGGCAGCGTAAGATGGACTCGTGCATAGGAGGGCACAACCGATTTCACATCAGTTGGCTAGCCTAGCCCTTGGCATGGTATATGTTACAAACTTCCAGTTTCCAGCAGTGGTGGCTGAGTACGAGGTTGTCATTCCGGAGTATTTCCTCAAGATACCTCCCTTTCGTGAGATAGATTTCTGCATTGAGTTGCAACCCGGGACGACACCGATATCAGCATCCGCTTATCGGATGGCTCTTGCCGAGCTTCGTGAGATGAGGATGCAGCTGGATGACTTTTAGAAGAATGGCATTGTGAGACCCAACGTTTCACCCAGGGCATCCCCAAGGCTGTTTTACAAGAAGGCGGATGGGAGATTGAGGCTGTGTGTGGATTACCAGCTCTTAAATCAGTTGACCGTGAAGAACCGGTATCCACTACCGAGGATCGATGACCTCTTCGACATGTTTAGAGGGGAACGATGGTTCTCGAAGGTTGATCTACGATCACGCTATCACCAGTTCCGAGTACGAGAAGATGATATACCAGAGATGGTTTTTAGATGTCGCTATGGTCACTATGAGTACTTGGTGATGCCCTTCGCCATGATGAACGCCCCGACAGTGTTCATGGGACTCATGATCTAGATCTTTCAGCCCTATCTAGACCAGTTTGTAGTGGTCTTCATCGATGATATCCTTGTGTACTCTACCTCCAAAGAGGAGCACGCTGGACACCTAAGTATAGTTCTGGACACACTCTGAGAGCACCAGTTGTATGGGAAACTCACGAAGTGTCAGTTCTAGTTACATGAGGTCCACTTTCTGGGGAACGTTATCTGAGCAGATGGTGTAGTAGTGGACCCAGAAGAGGTGGAGGCAGTGCTAGCATGGGAGCCACCCCGGAGTGTGACGGAGGTGCAGAGTTTCCTTGGGTTGGAAAGATACTATCAGAGATTCATCCATGATTTCTCTAGGATTGCAGCACCCATGACAGCTTGGACCCGAAAGGGACAACCTTTCGTGTGGACTGTTAGATGCCATCAGGCTTTCTAGCTGTTGAGACCGAGTCTGACGAGTTCCGCGATCATGAGATTACAGGAGGTGGGTGTTGAGTACGTAGTGTTCTGCGACACATCAGGAACTGGGCTTGGTTGTGTCCTTATGCAGAGGCAAGAGGTGATTGCCTATGGCTCACATCAGTTGAGTCCACATGAGAAGAACTACGTGACCCATGATCTTGAGTTGGCAGTGGTAGTCTTCACATTGAAGATGTTGCAGCACTACCTGATTGGAGATAGGTTTACCGTCTACTCTGATCACAAGAGTCTGAGATATATCTTTTCTCAGAAGGATCTAAATTTGAGATAGAGGCAATGGATTGAGTTCCTCCAGGATTACGACTTTGAGATCGTTTATACTCCTGGGAAGGGAAACATGGTTGAAGATGCTCTCAGTAGGAAATCTAGTTTGTAGCTGATCGATGAGGCGATAAGAAAGTTGTCATCTTTGCAGTTGTCCTTCGTGGATGGAGATGAGGGAGATTTCCATCAGTCGATGGTTGTTACCCCTCCACTCATGTAGCTAGTCAGGGAAGCACAGCGCGAGGAAGCTTGTTGTGAGACTCTATGTGCTCAGATATCCATAGGTGATGCTGATAATGGATATTCAGAAGGTGTGGAGCACGTTTCCCTTTTCAGAGGGCGCACAGTAGTACCAGTGACGTTACATGAGGAGGTTCTGAGGGAGTTTCATAAATCCCCTTTGGAAGTACATCCAGGCATGAAAATGATGTATCAGGACCTACGACGTCAATTCTGGTGGCCAGGAATGAAGAAGAGTGTGGCAGAGTTTATTTCTTGGTGCCTTACTTGTCAGTAAGTAAAGGCTGAGCACCAGGTTCCAGCAGGTTTGGCTCAGCCCCTTGAGGTACCAGAGTGGAAGTGGGACGAAATATCCATGGACTTCGTGATAGGTTTACCACATACGTCTAGGGGACATGATGTCATCTGGGTGATCATTGATCGACTCACCATGTCAGCCCACAACCTAGCCATACGGGAGCAGAGATCAGTAGAGATCTTGGGACGCCACTACATGCAAGAGATAGTTCGAATTCATGGAGTACCATCCACGATCCTCTCAGATCGTGATGCTAGTTTCACAACCCTATAGTAGAAGGGATTGCATGAAGCTTTTGGGACTTAGTTACTCTTGAGCACGGCATTTCATCCCCTTATTTATGGTCAGATAGAGCGGACCATCTAGGTCCTAGAGGATATGCTACGAGCTTGCATACTTGACTTCGGTCAAAACTGGGAGGATCACATGCCACTGTTGGAATTTTCTTATAACAATAGTTATCATTACACTATTGGTTTGGCACCATTCGAGGCTCTATACGGGAGACCTTGTAGGTCGCCACTTTGCTGGACTCACTCGGGAGAGTCGGCACTCATGGGCCCAGAAATGGTGAGAGCTACTACATAGTAGGTGTAGGTCAACCAGGAGCAGATGAAGACTACACAGATTCGGCCAAAGTCTTATTCCGACTGGAGACGGAGTCCTTTGGAGTTTGAGGAGGGAGACCATGGGTTCCTTCGTGTCTCACCTCGGCGAGTATTGTAGAGATTTGGCCGAGGAGGCAAGCTATCTCCGAGGATCGTTGGACCTTTATAGATTCTGATTAGAGTTGGCGAGGTGTTGTATCGCTTGGTTCTTCCTCCACCGATGGACCAGGCACACAACGTCCTCAATGTGTCGCAGCTATGGAGGTATGTTCATTATCCATCACACGTCATCGACTAGGGAAAGCTGGACATCGAAGATGGAGAGACCTTTGCTGAGTACCCAGTGGAGATCAAGGATCGGCCGGAGAAGATCCTTCGTGGGTGAGCTATTCCCTTGGTGTGTGTCTGGTGTCAGCACGGGAATCTCCAGTAGAGGATGTGGGGGAAGGAGGCTCAGATTCACGTGTAGTACCCACATATTTTTTAGAAGCCTTTGTTTTGGATTTTTGCTGATGTAAAATCCCTAAGGTGGATGTGATGTAATGTCCCAGATTTTTTCCATGTATTATTTTAATATTATATAGGAATCATTTTGAGACCAGGATCTAAGACGGCGTGCAGTTCCGGGGACTGGTGAGCCCGGAACAAATGTTTGAATTTAATTTAAAAACTAAATTAAGCGCTTGTTCTTTTTTACTGAAAAAGTGGAATAACTTTTGAATGGGTGATCAAATCAGAAATATGAGGGCACCATTGCGTTCAGAATAGGGATTTACCTAAGGAGAGGCCTAACATCGGTCAACGCAAGTTAGCGGTGAAATATTGTTTTTGGACACAATAGTAATAAAATATTTTATTAAAATATTTTATTAAACCCTATTACATCAAATATCTCTTATCTTTTAAATAGATATTACGCAGGGGATCTGGGTTACAATCCACATAACCCTGATTTTTCCCTGGAGGCTCTTGGAAAGCTCTGGAGGAAACCCCCAACGCGGAGGTGACATTCTTGACGGATTTCATCGGCGACGATGATGTAGTGACCATATATTAACCAATGAACGTCGGGATCTAGGTAGGATGTCATTGTGATTTTATTATTCCCCGTTTATGATTTCTACAATGAACGCGGACTAATCCACGAATTGATTAGCCCGCGGATCGATCATTCTTGCGGGATGGGATTTTGCGGGGATTTTTGGGATTTGATTCTTGTTATTGTTTGGTTTTGTTCAACCTCCTAACGGTGATAGACCAAGATTGACACGAACATCGATCAAGGTTCGTCCCTCTTGATTTGTGTGTGTCTATTCCCCAATTTTATCGTGTTCTTTGTGAGTATTCTTCAGATTCTTCATGGGACGAGGAACAATGGATCGTTGCGCACCCGTTGTGCGATACAACAGTCCCAAATTGAAGATCTAGCACCAGCACAACCCTATGGAAGTGAGGATGCAGTGGTGACGGACATATCGGAGTGGATTGGAAGAAATCGTTCATCAAATGATTTCTGTATAGGTGACCGGAATCAGATTTTGGAGCCGATTGGAGGCCTGAAACCCATGGTTTCGGCATCAAGATGAAGAGGTGATCCAACATCTTGAGTTTCGCGGAAAACAGACAGATGAATCGAAGTTCAGAGGATCAGCCGAGGCGCGTGGAGGAAGATGGCGTTTCTAGAAAAATCCCGAATACACAACGTGTAGTATGGGATACACTGCATGTATTCGTCGGTGAATGACCTGGCGTATACTCTGAGAGTACACGGACACAGGAAGATTACACGACCATGGACACGCAGTGTATACCCCTCCCCGGCCAGACCCGTCCAGATACACGGGATACCACGTGTACTGTAACATGGGCAGGCAATACTGACACAGGCAAAGACCATGTACGAGAACATGGCCAGCGTACACGGAGAAATCCCAAGCGCTCGAACACATCGTGTGACTTCCTCTACATGTCGTTTAGTTGTTTTCTTTCTGACAAGACGAAGGCCATGGGCCGTTTACATGGGCAGTACTCTATGTCAAGGAACACAGCGTGTACTTTACTACATGCCGTGTAGTTTGGTTTTGCACGACTTGAACGGATGACACATGCTGTTTACATGGGCAGTACACGAGGTCAAGGAACATGGTGTGTAACCATACTACATGCCATGTAACTTTTTCTTCATGTCTTGAGCCACTTTCCTTCTGTGACATGGACAGGTTCTTTGGGTTTGTAACCTTTGTAATCCCCTGAAGGTTCTGGTATCAACTATTTTATACAAGAGTATGATCCCTTCAGCAAAACTCCCTGAATAGACATGTTGGAATCCACTCTGTGAGACTTAGAGCTGGATCCTCTATTCATTCCTAGAACCCTAGGTAGATTTATTTGTATCAATGTGACCAACTTTACACGGGCGTTGATCCTCTTCTTAGAGGATTTGTTCAGACTGAGTTTTCAGAATCACCCCATGACATGGTTGTGATCCTCATCTAAGCATCTTGTTCCCAAGGTACATGTGGAGTGTGTTCTCCCGGAACAATTACTTCATGTCTCTCTCTCCATAACAAGGAGTGTGTTCTCCCAACGGTATTCTTAGTGGAATATTCAAGCTGGATCCTTGTGGCGGTATCGCGAAGGTCGTTTGTGTATGAGTATATCTGGATATTCTTGTTATATGTCCCGAAGACATATACTGTGTAGAGCTAACTGTAACTTTCTTTGTGGTATTTTCCTTTTTTTATTTCCTTTGTGGTTTTTGGGGTGTCCTACTGGGTATTGTTATACTCAACCCTACACGGGCTTTTCCCGCACGTGTCATGTCTTGTGCAGACGAGCAATCCTTTGATAGGATTCTAGGTGGACCAGGACCGGACAGTGCCCATTGAGATCAGATAGGCCGAGGTTTGTTCCTTCAGCGACAGGTTGTAGTCCCAATACCTTTCTCTACAGGTTGGACATTGTTACAGGCATTCTTTTGGTGGGATTGTACTTTTGGCCTAGGTTATTACATTAATTTACTTTATTTCCCTGTCGTACTCTGTGGTTGGGTTTTATTGTATGCATGCATCTTTTCCATCTTTAGTAGTTTTTACTTTTCAGCTTTGTAGGCCTAGAGATGCGTGTGCGTGTGTACAGTTTTATAGGAAATGCCTCCTATGTTAGTAGCATGCCTACTCGGTGCTAGTCAATAGCCCCTGACATATTGGAGGCGGGCTTGGGGAGTTGCAGCTTGGGCCCCACCATGATGGGTCGTGACACACACAACAGTTGGAAATATATATAAATATGGTGTGTTTAGTGATATAAGAAATTTTATATTTTGTATTTCATTTTCTAAAAATGTTTTATATTTGAATAATCAATCAAATTTTCAACTGCTCTTATAAAAATGAAAATAGAAAATGTTTTCCAAACCTATACACACCATCAACACTTTTTTAATGATTTATTCAGCTGGCTAACGATTAGCCTCCTATTTTTTATTTAATTTTTTCCGGAAATCGTGAGTTAATATGATCAATGTGTTGTAATGTAAATCTATAAAACATAATTCATTTTTTATTGGAAAGCAATCTTCATTTCCGATCTTCATTTTATTTTATTTTTTTATTCTAATTGCATGACCTATTCTTTCTGCATAAACAATTTGAAATTCACAATCCATCGTGAAATTTTAGGAATGCATTTTCACAATCTATTTTAGAAAAGGATTTTTTGCACCACTATAGCCATCACAGCAGCCAAATTAACCTTAGCACCAACAATTTTTTAGTTTTAACTACTACATGAGCTTCACATTGACAATCACTATTGAAATTATTCAAAACTAATCCTATAGTAACATAAGAGACAATTTAAATTGACTTACTAATGTAGAATCAACGTATATAACAACTAAATATAATAAAATTATATTAAAAACCAAATCTAGTTCCCATATTCATCTCAAAACATGACCGTGTACATTTCAAGGTAATTTGAGAAACAGTATTTCACGATGAGTGAAAAACTGTCTACTCATTTCAATCTAATATAATCCAAACTGAAAAAATTATTTGTTTTGTTTGAATCATTGTTATTTCTACCTAGAAGGTAAAAATAGATGAAGTTGAAAGAATATTACAACCATTTAAAAAGGAAAAAACTACAAGAGAAAACACATAATTATTTTATATACTTATAATAAGTCTCTATGTATTGAAATAAAGTGTTTTTTAAAACTACAAGAATAAGAAAAATGATAAAAACATTAAGAATTTGGTCATGAGTCATTTGGAAATATTTCATGTATATGTTTTTTTTGTAATCAAGTGTTATTGAATTTTTTATTTATTATTATACTAATATATATTTTAGTTTCTTCCTATTTCATACTTCTTCTTATCTGATTTCATCCCCTACTATTTGGCAGGGTGACTGGGATTATTAGGAAGAAAACAACACAGACATGTTGTGGAAGACATTTTTAGATGATTAGATAAGAATTTCATTTTAGGTATGCATGATTGATACTCAAATGTTTCAATGTTTAATGAATTAAATGTTTTCATTTTCTAAGATTGAAGGTTTCAAGAATGATTGTTTTAATAATTTTAAGATTGAGGTTTCTAGGATTCAGGCTACATGTTTCAAAATTATATGTTTTGGGTTTACCTAATTGAATGTTTTAGTGTCCAATAGTTTTTAGTTTGAAAATAATGGTTTACAAGCTTGTATTTTTTTATGCTTTTCCATGTAATCAGTTTCAAACTATAGGTTTTTTAGTTCATATGTCAATCCTCCAACTTATTTTTATTTTATTACGAATTCATGTTAAAAGAAAATGTGGGAAATTGGTCCATAAATAACCAGACAATCAACCAACACCATATGTAATAATCATATATTCGAATTGTAGTTTAAGTCATTAGAAAACATACCTCTATGGAGACTCCATTGAAGAGTGTTGGAATTTCCATCCAGATCATCATTAAGGAGGTCTTCAGTGTTATTTTCCATATTTTAACAAGTTTGGAAAAGTTATTACACAGTAATCTTCTTTCCATTGAATCCACATTCCAATATGATGAGTTGTTTTCCAACCCTTCTACCCTACTCCTCTTTTATATTTGACTAGATAAAGCTCCCAACCAATCCGTAAGACTTCTATTGAGTAGCATCGACCACAATTTCCTTTAATAAGACTTATTCATTATTGTTGAAGACCGAATCACATACATCATACTCCATTATTTCCTTACCACTAGAGGGGATAATAGGTTCCACAATAGCTATTTTAGCATTCAAAAAATCCATGATAGGAGAATCACCTGCTTTTGATTCAAGATCCTTATGGTTCTCAACCTCTGTATGCTTGGTGGAGCCTTAATGCTTGTTAGTTGTGATGTTGTCCCTAATTTTGGAAACCATTGGAGGTGGATTTCCTTTACTTGAGGATCTTGTATTAGGGGAATAGGTAGATTTGAATAATATTTTCTTCTTCATGGCCTCTAGGAGTGCGTAATGAAACCATCTGAATATTTAATTGTGTTCTTCCCTTTCCTTAACATGAATCCATGATATTCCTTCTTAATTCCCATTTTTTTGGCCTTGATAGAAGAATCCGAAGCAGATTCCACCTCTTGAGAATTATCTTGGAAGGGGGGGTTCTCTTTAGGGGATGTTGAATCATCCTCCACCCCAAAATCCTGATACTCCTCTTCCCATAGAACTGAAAACCTTTTTTTTCTTCCTAGAATATGCTCTTTGTCAATAGAAATAGGTAGAGAAACCTCTCTTGCCTCTCCAGAAGTCTCAACACCCTCCACTTGGGATCCTCTACTCCCCGATTTCACCATCTCTAAAAAGGAAGATGGGCCCCATGAACATGGGCCATCCCCTACCCATCTCCCTGACCATGTTCTTGATACCCAAATCACTTTTTAATCTATAAAATACCTCTGAGACCTTGTGTTCTGAGGGCATCAAAAGAATATATTTCTGATTTGCTGGGGGGGGGGAACCCTATATCCCCAATGACTAATCTCTCCTCATTCTAGAAAAGAGGACACACACTTTCCCCTATGCTCATGGGATCTTCCATAAAGACATTACACTCCACATTATGAATGGGAACAAAAGCTTCTACAAAGGAATGAATATCCCAAGACTTTTCAAACTTCTTCTCATTGGTAGGCTACTTATGGATCAAATTATCCACATTTACCGAACTCAAAGAAGGTACGATGTTACCTCTACAATATCTCAGGGCAGAGTGACCTTGGAGGAAGCATGAGGCATAGTAATGAGTCCACAAATCGTAAAAAACCTACTGTTTACCAAGTATCTGCAATATGGTAGGATTTTGAAAGGATTGTGTCAAACCCGGAAGACTGACCCAAATCGTCACTATCTCCAGGTCATGCTTCAACTTTATATTGGAGGACCAATAAAGGATAAATAACCATTGATTGTTGATAGAGTGAAAACTGATGGAACACATGAGAGCAAGAACATCATCAGTGGAAAATCGAACCATCATTTTCCAAGAGTCGAGCAGACTGACGACCGTATGATGACGAAGACCCCACTGGCTGTTAACGAATCTATCTATCGTATCCACCGAAGGCCTCTAAAGAAAAATTTGTGAAACCAAGGTAAGGTTGTGAAGGGAATAAGTATCTGAAAATTCTGAGAGAGAAATCGGAAGAGAAGGGGATCCAAAGGCAATGATGGGGACTTTTGGGGCTACCTTGATACCAGGAAAAACAGGGAGTAATCGCAGGATATTGAAGGGTCAAAATGACGGGAAGGGTGAGCATGAGAATGAGAGAAGAGGCCATTTCCCCCATCCCCCTCATGGAGGGGAGGAGTCGATTGGTCCGCCAATCTCAGAACCCCAGTTCCGTCGGAGTACTTCACCCTTGGGATTTTGGACATTTGTATTATCTCTAGTTTATATGTTATCTAGTTAAAATTTAAATGTTTGTTGGTTTTTGTTTGGTAGGATTGTACATATTAGGTTTTCATGTTCCATGACCATTTTTTTACATGTATATAGGTACAAATATTCTTGATTAGTGGTTTAACATTTTATAGGTTTTATGGTTTCCAATATACATGTTTACGGTTTTACATGTTTTCTAATTCTAGTTTTTATATTTTCAGGATTATAGGTTACATGTTTTCACCTTATAGATTCAATATTTAAATACACAACCTATCAATATGTCAGTTCATAGGTTCACGGTTTTTAGTTATGAACCATTATCAACAAATCCATCGACTTGGGACTTTATCCATGTTTTCAACATCAATTCACTCATTAAAATCAATTTTCTGGTAAGAGCAGGTATGTCCATTGTGTAATTCATGGCTTTATCAAAGTGTTTATATTAAAAAAAATTAGCGTCACAAATTTTTTTATGTTTTATCTAATTTCAGATATGATATTACTGTTAAGATCTGGATAGAGGATGGTGATAGTGATTATTAGCATTGTGTTAAGACATTAGTTGAACAAAAAAATGGGCATTGTTCCCCAGTCTAGGCTCTTTCATTTAATGTTGACATAGTGATTTCAAGTGAATCTATTCATGATGCTATAAGGGTTATAGGATTCCATGTTATTAGTTACAAATTAATTTTTTTCTAGTTTTTATATTATCTAGATAAAATTTAAATGTTTGTAGGTTGCATTATTATAGGTTTGTATGTGTGAGGTTTGCTGGTTCCTTGATTATTTGTTTACATGTATATAGGTAAGAATATTCTTGATTTGTGGTTTACAATTTTAACTATTTTATAGTTTCATGTATACAT
The DNA here is from genome assembly GCA_963277665.1 of Viscum album. Lineage (NCBI taxonomy): Eukaryota > Viridiplantae > Streptophyta > Magnoliopsida > Santalales > Viscaceae > Viscum > Viscum album. Next base: position 1,888,674,654 of record OY728143.1, on the reverse strand, counting down.
GTTTACGGTTTTACATGTCTTCCCATTAGGTTTTGTAAATTTTTTAGGATTATAGGTTACATGTTTTCAGCTGGAAAGTTCCCCTTTGAACTGCACAGCTTTTCAATATGTCAGTTCATAGTATCAAGGTTTGTATTTGTGAACAATTCTCAACATATCCATGGACTTTTTACTTCATCCATGTATCCAGTATTGATTCACTCATTAAAATCTAATTTATGGTAAGAGTAGGTATTCCCATTTCCCAATTCATGGATTCTTAAAAGTGTTTCTATTAAAATGGTTCAGTAGTAGAAAATTTTTAATGTCTTATTATCGTTCTGCAATGAAATTACTATTAGGATCTGTGTAGAGGATGGTGAAAGTGATTATTATCATTGTCTGAAGAAATTAGTTGAACCAAACATTGGTCATTATTCTACTGTCTAGGATTTTTCATTTAATGCTATCGGGATGATTTCAAGTGAAGTAGATGATGGTGATACAAGGGTTATGGGTTTCCAAGTTAGTGGTCACAAATTTACAATTATTTTGGACTGTATGTTATCTAGTTAAAATTTAAAATTTTGTTGGTTGTTGTTTTGTGGGCTTGAACTTCTGAGGTTCTCAGATTCCATGATTATTTGTTTACATGTATATAGGTAAGAATAATCTTGATTAGTGGTTTACAATTATTTTTGTTTTATAGTTTCAACTATACATGTTTACAGTTTTAAAATATTTCTAATTAGGGTTTTTATATTTTTAGGATTATAGGTTACATGTTTTCTGCTTGCAATATGCGTGTTTCCAGATTTTTAGGATTATGGGTTACATCTTTTCAGCTTGCAATATGTAGGTTCTATATTGAACCACATAGCCTTGCAAGATGATGGTTCACAGGTCCAAGGATGGCAGTTGTGAACCATTATCAACATATCCATCAACTTGTGACATTATCCATGTTTCCATCATTGGTTCACTAATTAAAATCTAGTTTCTAGTATGAGTAATTATGCCAATTTCCCAATTCATGACTTCTAAAATGAGTTTATGTTAAAATAGATCAATGACACACATTTGATGATGTTTTATTCTCCTTCATCAATGAAACTACTATTTAGATATGGGAAGAGGAAGGTGATAATGATTATTGGCATTATTTTCAGAAATTAATTGAACGAAATAGTGGTTATTCATCCATCGTATGGTCTCTATCATTTAATGCTGGTTGAGTGATTGCCAATGAAGTAGATGATGATTCTATAAGACATTTTGTTCAGAAATAAGAAGGTTAGACTGATGGTCCCTGGTATCAAATGCTATTGAAAGTGTAATAGGTTCCTATTGAATGGATGTGAATTTTGTAAAATGTTGATTTAGGATAGAATTTGCTACATCGAGCGTCGATTGAACAACATAATCTATTCCAACATTTTTTATTATTTGTTAGCTCTTGTAATATGTTGGTTTTCTCCCCATATGAAACATTTCAGTGGTTTCTTCCCCCTGGTGTACCTATGGTGGTGTGTTGAGTATGTCATTGGTCTTGATGTTTTCATCATTATTTCATTTTTAGTTCTTTTTAGATCTACTATTGGGTGTATTGTTTTGGATTTTGAAAATCCCCATGATATATAATTGAGAGTTTTCTGGTTATAATGTATATATTAATGAAATAAAAATAAAAAGATATAAAAAATATATATTATATATAGTTAGATTAATAAATATAATATAAAATTGTAGCATCAAATATTAAAATATCTATGCATAAAATTTTATTCTAAAAATAAATTATAAATATATTTTAATTGTCGTTATAATATTACCAACGAAAATATAAGTTTTGGTAATAATATTACCAATAGGTAAATTATTCACTAGAACATGTTGGTAAACACATTAACAAACATATAAATTTTCTGTTGGTATTATTATAATTGCAACAGAACTGTTTCATCTACCACAAATACTTTTAGCGACAAAGTTTTTACCGACAGTTTAGTGACACACACACACATATATATATATATATATATTGGGAGACATTATAACAATAGAAAATGAACCCTTACCAACAAATATTCCCCCATGGGAAAAATTGAAATATTTTCAAGTGATATCATCATAAATATTAGTATTTTTTAAAAAATAATTTATAGTATTAATATTAAAATATGAATAATAATATATTCTATCTAATTTTATCTACAGATATGTATTTATATTTTTAATAGTTTCTATTAATAATTTCTTTTATTTGATTATTATAATATATAACTATATATTTCTAATTATTGTATTACTATTTTTTTAATTATTTTTATTAACATTTAGCATTTTGATAATACTTTTTATTTCAAATTTATAATTTGGAAATATTTTTTTGATATAAAAATGGGAGAAAAAACATCGGATGATGTCGTCTTCACCTCTCGGCTGTAAACCCTGCGAGACACCACCCCTCTTGGAGAAGAAGATGGAGCTCGTTTAAGCATCTAGCTAGCAGGGGGGATCTCCTCAACTGCTCCTCCTCTCACAGAAAAACAAGCCCGAACCATCTTCAACTAGATCCATCAAGGGGAAACCATCTTCCTGTACTGTTCACAGTTAATTAATTCATTCTCAATATTCATTCACACAAACACAATCCACGTACGCTGATTGTGTTCATTAGTTTGGATTAAATATGTGTGTGTCAGGAATGCACACATCCACACATGATTTATACACACTAGAATATACACACTTTTTCCACATCCACACACCTGTGTGCATGTGCCTCTTCAAACGCATTGTGTCATCAATCTAGTTTATCAAATGAGATGTTCTCATAAATACAAATTGGTGAGACCTCTTTTTCTTCACTAGAAACAATGCAAGTTTACAATGTCATGCGGGTTCTCTATCTTCCTCATGTAGAACATAGAGACTATGTGTATTTCACTAACATAAGGTGCTTCAGAGAACTAGTTCTTCATGAACCACTTCAATTATTCTTTGATCAAATAGAATTCCCAATGTATCCTTCAAATTTATTCAAGAAGAAGATGTGCATGTCGGATTCTCTCTCTAAGAACAAGAGGATCACAATTTCCTTATTTTTTACGGAAAACGAGATATCTCTCAAAAGGTAGAACATATCAAAGTTGAGGGCTTTCTCCATAAATAATGATGTGTTGAATAATTAATCAAACACTTGAGAAACTCGGGTTCTTTGAATATTTCTATGAACTATGTGATGCCAAAATTCAATTCACCATTTTGTTATCCCTTGTAGTGATATCCTCACATACATGTGATGAGGATCCCATGAACTTCACTATCTTGAACATCGAATGCATCCATCAATGGAGGAATCTCAAACAGTCTATTTTAACCTATCCTTGAATGCATATAAGGAGTCTTTGATTTATTATTCTACATAGAAGATAGAGATTGTGTGCATGGAATTGGTTCAATTTGAGTGGTCTCATTCACGTTAAGTGATCAATGAAGATTGTCAAATGCATCAAGCTCGCCGTCAAACCAATGGTGTTAGGATGATTAATGCATATGTGAAGCTATAACTCTATGGTCATATTCAAAAAAGGTATTAATAATTCCAAATAATAGTGGAATGAGATATCATATGGTATAGATCCACTGGATCTAGTGGATCATGTTATATTAGTTATATTAATTATGGAGGAACATTGATATAGCTCATGCATCCCACATCATATTATCCTTTGTTCACAACTCTATCAAAAAACTACTCCCATGATTTCATCAGGAAGGCAATAGGGGTAAAACGCACACTTACACCCTTCAGACATGCATCACAGGGCATTTCACACATGCATTGTCCCATTGGAACTATATGGGCATGCTATGCACCCTATTTCTTTTAAGGCCCTTATATACAATCCCCATACATGATATACACCCAAACTTTCTACCTGTAGAGTTATCTAGTATGGTTCCCTTGGGCGGGGTTGACCAAGTTGGTCTCACAAGAGCTCTCAGTTGAGTTATCCTAGGAGTCATTTTTGGTTGGCCTTCTGTCATTATATAAACTTAATATAAATAAATTAGAACACCGATATATATTATAATTCTCCAAAGTTTCCCTGATAATTTTTATCTTTATAACATCATCATGATATATATATATATATATGAATACATTTATTCATGACCATCAAAAAAATCATCATTCTAACTCCATGAAATCCCCATATACAAAATGTATGAATATATTGATTCATAGACACCTTCAAATTTCCCTCATGCAATATATTATTATTTTTTCAAAGAAAATTATATGTAATTTTCAATAATTATTTCATAATGAAAATTATTATTTCCATGGTTTTCAACATTTCAAATGGGGAAGAAAATTTTCACTCTCCTAGTATCATTGAAACAAGTACTTGAACATAAGATCAATCCAATTGTCATTATTGCTACAAGGAGAATTTTCCAATCATGAAATCTAATTCCATTAGATGTATCCATAATAATTCTCTATCCATAATCACCAATCAGGGTGAATTTTATTCCCAAACGTCAACCAATGAGTCTATAATAATTCCAAAGGAATCGTGACCACAATCATGGAGAATTTACTTCTTGTATGAGATCCATGTAATCTATATCAATTATACAAGAATCACCACAATCCTTCTTCAAAAATTCTTAAACTCTTTCCATCTTTCTCTTTCAATGATCATCACTAAGCATAGTGGACTTCATCATACATTGACTTTGGTTTCCTTATTATTTATTGAAAAAATAAAACCATACAAACAAACAATCCACATGAGATTTTCAATATTTTACATTGGATTTATTATCAATATCATTTAATAAAATTCAATTTCCCTTCTTCCCCTTTTTCATAATTAATACAAAGAATTAATGTTGGGTTTTTATTCTACATTTGAAGGAATATAGAAATTACTTCTCTTCGTTGTGAATGAATTTTCGTACCAAATGGTTCACTTAAAAAAGATCCATTAGTTAGAATATTGTAATTCTAATTGATTGAACTCTATATGGAGAAATTATAGACACTTTTTTCCAATAGTTTCCATTAATAACCATGCATGTGATACTACTCTCAAAACATTATTTATCAAAGTGGGGGCTTTATGAAACATATTTATCAAGTAATATATTCTCCTGCATAGTTCATCCGTACAAATCAGTAATTTCAAGTGAAAAATACTTTAATCCCCATTTATATGTCTTTACTCATCAACTAACACTCCATATTGATGAAAAATTATGATACAATAAAGACTAGGGGAGGAAGAGTAAATAGGTTTTCTTTAAATTCAACTTAGGTTGAGATGGCCTGATCTTCCAAATAATCATTGAAAAATACTTGATATCATGTCCTTTATGTTATATCCCCCTCAAGGGGTGAACTACCTTCACATCAGCTTGTGAAAAGCTTCATAATATAGTCTTCAAGATTTTTATATTGATGCTACACCATTTTGGAACAATTAATTTTTTATCATATCAGGAATAATCATTACAAATTTTTGTCATAAACATTGTTCACAGAATTATCCTATTAATAATGTTATTCCTCTTGATTTCCCTACAATTCATTTATATAAATATTTCAAAATAGGTAAAGAAATATGGAAAACTTATGAGCTTCATAAAAGTACAACAATGCTGATAATTTCCTCTCAACCAAATACTCCTTTCTTTGTTGCTGTAATGTTTCTTGTAATATTCATGAGATTGTCTTATTTACACTTGATATTTTGATCTTTCATTGACATCATGGAAAATTTATAACTATTCACCTTTATATTGTGTGTATTATTTATCTTTACATCTTCAAATAGTGAGACAACTTCCCTTGAATCAATATTTTTTTATCTATAGCACCTCATATTGAGTTTGTAGGAAAATCCTGAAATTTATTTCATTATGTTAAGTATGATTACACCTGATATCCAATACATTTGAGACACCAATGTTTTCATTTTTTGATAACCTCTAATGATATTTGAATGCTTCATTATGTGAAATAAAATATATTCCCCTTTTCATTTTCACTAGTTAATGCTTTATCCTTATATTTTTTTATTTCTATTTCGTCTTTCAATTGATCAGGAAAAATGATTAATCATTCCTTCTTAACATATTCCTTTTAGAGCATCCACATGGATTCATTATTGTTTTTGATGTACCTTGATTGGGTTACTTATCAAATTATTCTTCCTGAATGTCTTTAATCAATTATATATTCTTGTTTGTGTCTTGGATTGAATATCTTCTAGGTATCAGCTTCATTCTTGTAATTTTCATGGCTAGTTTGTAGTGGCCCATGGTATGGACACTATTTCCACATTAGAATAATATTTTATTAGTTTACATGAAATTCCTGGAATACAACTTATAATTATTTTGGGTGTAGTTTCATTCAATGTTTTCTTGTCTAACTTATACATCTTATTCCCCATGGAAGTAATTTCTATTTTTATTCTCTGCTTCTATATTTTTTTGGTCCATTATTTTCATAAATATATGCATAATGCACGGTCATAATATACCATAACTCGTAAAAATTGTGACCACTTTTTTTCAAATAATCATAGAAGTATTCAAGACACCGAAATCTGTTCTGGAAGGTCGTATTCTTCTTTAAATATGAATTAAGAAGTATTTTTGTAGAATTTATCTTATCATTATATTTTCCCCATCTTAAAACTATACATATAATGATTTTATATGTTGAAGAAATATTATAACAATAAATGGATGGATTTCAAAATATCCAACAACACTAATAGTAGATGACATATCTCCCCTTTTTTCTTGTCATATTAGTAAGAATAGATTTAGGGTTTTATTGTTTATGGATTTTTCTTTCAGATTTTGGAGCATTATTTTGGATTTTATTTTTATTTATCCTTCTAGTATATACCCTTTCAATTTTAGAGGACGTATCAACATTTTTATCAAACTACATTTTCAAATATGTTAAATTTGAACCTTAACTAGCATATAATACTTCAATAGTAGAATCTAATTTTACTAGGATATGTGTTATGTTAATATTTGAGATTGTATAAGGTTGATCAAGATATGATTTTGATTTCTTCATTACACCAATATGAGTCTCTTTAAAAATCCGAGTCTCATCAATGGTTTTTATATAAATAACCATTTTTGTTGTTTGAAACCCTTTATATGTTTGAATGGATGAGTTATTTATATCATACACATGAGAAGTTCCATCATGATTCTCATTAAAATTAATCAATTAAATCTATATTTTATTATATTTCTTTCTGAATATAGACTTACCATTTTCCAATAACATCATTATACCTTCCCATTCACTGTCCATTCATTTAATCTAATTTTCATGCTATCTGTTACTTTAAATCATAGGATTGTCATTGATTTTGTTAATTCTGGATTTAACTTCTAATTTGGATACCATGACATGAATAGTATCTTGATGAAATTATTTTATAGAATATTTTTTCATAATATACTCTTCATGAAACATAGTCTTTTCTTCCACTATAATATCATGCTCCTTGACCTTACATTTTTTTTCTTCATGATTAGCACCTCCAGAATTCATGTAAACATTGAATAATGTTTCAAGTGCAGAAATTACATCAACAAAAACATGTTCACTTAGATTGATCTCATAACAATGCCACAACAATAATCATTCAATTATTGAAATATTTTTATTTGGAAGAGTGACATATTCTTTATTTCCTTTAATGAGGTTTGTGAGAACATTGCACCTTTTGATTTTTCATACTATGTTCATCTTTTGGTATCTTATGTTCCTCTCTAATCTGTGATTTTTTATCAAAATGAACATTGGAAAGAAGTATATATGATATTGATTCCTTTTGAACATTCTTTATATATCTTTTAAATTGAGAGTGGAAGACTTCAATTTTTTTGATAGATTTATCTTCCTCATCCTATGAATAGCTTGGGGAGTTTTCATCAAAGGATCATTTTTAACTGATCTAAAAATAGATAATTGATCATTCAATTATTTTATTGAGATTTTTTACAATCTATTTTCTTCCCTATTATTCATATATTTCTAAATATTTGTGTAGACCATCTTTTCTTCTTCAACGTGAGTTGTGAAAATGTTTTCTACATGAGGTTCATGAGTATTAACATCAAATATACACTTATTTAAACATTCTAAAATCAAAACGGAATAGAAAAATTGATACCATAATAGGAATACCTTCTATATGATACATTTTTTAGATCCCAGACGGATCATACAAGGACATTGGGAGGCGAGGGTAAATAAGTGAACCCAACATTTACTGAGTTTTTCATTATTTTCAATTATCCCCTACACATGATCCTCCTCCCAGTTGGTGAGAACTCTATAAGTGCATCCATGAGATCTAGGTTTAAAACCAAGAGGAGGCATATTTCCGACTTACGTTGGAAGGTACTATAGCAGTAATGTGTGGTACTATAGCAGGTATTGTTCAGTACTGTAGCAGATGGAACTATTCACCTTGGGGCATCAGTTTGGTCTTGCAGTCCTTAAGGCCTTCAGGCCACCCAAGCCACTGGGTCGGTAATGCATTCATGCCATCTTTTAAGCCTTCAGGCTACCTCAATGGCCTTCGAGCTACATGATCAGGGACGATTCCCCAGAAAGGCTGTAAAAAAGGAGTATCCCTATAGAAGGATTTAGAGCAGTTACACTCACCAGAGAAGAACAAATGGATTTGGAAGAATGATAGGGTATGACTATGCCATTGGGACCATCCTGTACTTGGATAGGAAGTATAGACAGATGACCATGTGAAGGTGGAAAGCTATTATCATGATATAGAATTAGGGGAGGGGCAGTTCCTTGTAGTTATAATCTGGATGAATTCCTTAAGACCTTCGAGTCATGTAATGTATCAAAAGCCTATGGGTCTTACATTATCTGAGGTTACGGTCCTTGTAAGGGTTCCCCCACATCCATTGAAAGGGTGGTTATCCAAAATAAATAAAAATGAAGGCCATTGGTCCATTCGGTCAATTATCCCCTCTTACTCTTAAAACTCTAACCCAGTGAAGATGGATAGAGATGTTTTGTGATCCAGAATATCACATACACATGTAATGTAGAAAATAAATAAAATAAAATCAAACAGTTATTTTTACAGTGTTCAATACAATGATCTACTCTTTTTCATGATCATCATGTGGTTATTTCAGAGAATTTCTAATCATTATACGTTTGTAGTGATTACAAATTCATTGAATTAGGAATAACTGTTCACAGAAGAAAAAATAAATATACCAAAGTTAGTGGGTCTATTTATACCAGTACCACTAGTTTTCATTTTTGTTTTTTATTCTGGAAACAAAAGTTATTCAAATATATTCAATATACACAGTGAACAAGATCTCTCTAATACAATGGATGAATTTGGATCAATAGGATAATCGTGTTCTTTAGTTGAAGGACATTTACTACTACCATATCAATAATATTATATGAATGAAATCCTTATACTCCATATTAAGTATAATATTAAACTTCAACTTCAACTTACTAATTTCTCAAAATAAAAAACTGCTGAAATTATCAATACAGTTGAAGTTGAATTCTTCCTAATTTTATCAAATGCCTAGGATTATATTAAATCGATGACGAGGTTCTTGGACTCAATTATGTGTTCAAGTGGTGCACACATACTTTATTAATATTCTATACAATAAAAATAATTTCACACCTCCAAATTAATTCTACATCATGCATGTGTTTTGTGGAATCCGAAATAATAAAAAATTAATTTATATTCTTTATTTTTATTTTATGTGATATTAATTTATGTTTCATGTATATCAATATCAATAATTCAAGCTACCATGTTTTAATGTGTTTGAATATTTGGTTATCAAATATTTATTCACATGTGAAAGACTTGAATAATCATTTACAATCATGAAAACATGAACTTCATTCAACCAATTTCAAAAACATGAATGGGTGTGCACTATTGTTTTTTGTCCTTATAAATCTTTCCTCATGCACAAACTATCCACACACACTATTTGTGTTTATTAGTTTTCACAATTTTCATTTTTTTCATGCATGTTCACAACCATACATTGTTCACTTTGTGAAATCTAGGATATTAACACTCTATCCACCTAAAAAACACATTCACATAATTTATTCTTCAAACACATTGACTAATCATACAATAGTATCAAATTATAGCTTTAATACAATCCATGTGGGATTGAAATATTATACTTCATGATACATAGTGTATGTTTACACTATCTTGCAGGTTCATTGTCTTCTTTATATAATCCTTGGAGACGATGAGTATCACGCTAAACTAAGGTTGTTCTTAAACACCATTCTTCACAAAGTACATTAAGTTTCTATTTGACATGTTGAATTCATGTATTATTTTTCTCATTTATATAATAAATATCTACGTGTTTGGAATTCTCTCTTCATGAACAAAGTATCATGGTTCCCCTATTTTCTATGGAAAATGAGATTTCTCTCAAAAGTAGGTGCACATATTGATTGATGTTATTCAACTTTTATAAGAGAATATTCATTGTATTGTACAACCATCACTCCAAAAATAATGTTGTGATTAATATATATTAAAATTCCTACAAAACCTATGTTAATTGAATCATTATGTGAACTATGTTATGCTAAAATTCAATTTACCTCTACATTATCCCTTCTACCGGTAACATCACATAGATGCGATGAGGATTACATGCTCCTTTATATCATGAAGCTTGAATGCATCCATAAAAGGGGCACACTTGAACTTCTGAGTCCAACATCATTTCTCATCCATCCAAAAGAGTATTAAATTTATTATTGTGCATGAAATACATAGATTACATAATGAAATTTGTTGAGTTTGAGCAGTCTCATTCACATGAGGAGATCACTCGAGATGGCCAGATGTCTTGAGATTGTGATCAAACTAGTAGTTTCAGGAAGGAAGAAGGAGTATCAAAGGTAGAAGATGATGGGAATGTTTAAAATATGCCCATCTTATCTCAAATATGATAGGTGTGGGAGATAAGAATTTAGATATTGATGGGACCGACTAGCTTGTGATTTGACCTGCATTTAAATGATGGAGGAAAAATGACGCATCTCATGCATCCCACATCAGATTCCAAATTTATATTTGCATAACATTTTCAATAATCTACTCCCATGACATAATTGGCCTATCCATGGGGGATCAGAACCGACTTACACCCTTCACACATGACACTGGGGTCCCCACTGACATGCATTGTCCCATCGACACACTGCATGAAAGCTATGTGGCCAATTTATTCCAAAATATTTATTCATGGCCCCAATATAGGCTATGTGCCCCCATGCGTCTATCTAGGCTATCCTGTATGGTTCCCTTGGGTGTTTTTGTAACATCCCAACATTTGAAAAGGAAGAACTATGTTCGATAGGATGCATGATACACTATATAAAGTTTAAATAAACAATAAAAAATATCATTTAAATGTTATCATTAAAACCAAGTAGTTAGAATGTTGGTTATAAATAAGATCTTTGTCACAAACCAATCTAGGGTGGCATCCAACCTGAAACCTAACCAAATCCAAAATGTGGCACAAAGGGAATTCATGATCCCCAATGGTTCATAACCAGTGCCGCAGTACCAACAATATTCATTGGGAATGATTTCACCCATTTTCATAATCGTTAAAAATCAACAATAATAAACTAAACACAACTAAAAATCACAACCAAGTGGGGTAGACCAATTTTCCAATTCAAGGTCTGCAACTGAAAAAAAACCAATGGTTCTATAATTTAATTTTAAACAATAACCAAAAAACCTCTATGAAATAAGATGAACACAATCCCCAAGCCACCACCTCCAACCCCTAGATGAAGTGGAACAACATCATCTGGATCCACCCTCATCCCCATGATACCTCTTTCCTTTACCTAGATAATACATAGAAAACTCTTCATACACCCAAGGGTGTATGTATGGTGTGTGCCAATGCTCAGTAGGACACCACCTAAAGCAAGGATTTCATTCTATAACTTTATATGACAAATCCATATACAGCTTTTGAGAAAGAATGTGGAAACATTTTTAACACAACATTGTTAAGGAATACATTTCCAAAGAAACATGATATAAAAATTAACCTAAGATAAAGGTCCACCCTATTAAAATGGTACAAAAAACATCACAAGTGAACGAAAATAAATACCTAAAGGTACTATAACTAAATGGAAATTAAGAACCTCATATCTCGATGAACCATGTTATAACATCCAAAACCCAAACTATTCCCTTACATTAGATACTAGAGAGAAATACATCCAAAGATATAGTGGTATCCAATCATCATCATCATTATCAACATCATAATATAGTTAGTGTTTTATTTTTAAAACAATCCTGAAAAATCTGGGAAAATCCACTTCCGAATTAACTATCATACTAGTCATAGTTTTCCCGCCTAGATACCTAGGGTTCCCATGTGCTCATTTTCCATTTCACATATAATATAGATCACCACATTCATATGAAAATGCAAGGAAAGTGAATACAAATTTATAAAATAATCACTTCTCTGAAAAAAAAACCGCTTTCAAATTTACATTAATATTAAATCCTTTAAGAAACAAGTTTCATACTACTTGAAAAATTTACTTAGCCATCGGCACAGTTTATAAAACAAAAATTTAAAAATATGTGATCACACTTGAAACAAAACACATTTCCATTGGAAATTCATCATTCAACACATATTTACATCAAATAATTTTAGAAATACATTTCTCACAACAAAAATATTCTATAGAACATTTTTAAATAATCATAAAATAATATAAAATCCATTTAATATTTCAGAAACATGGAATCACCTACCTTATGTTTGGAGACTTCCAAAAATTAGTGGAAAACTAAAACCAAACCTCAAAAAAAACCCTATAATGAAAAGATCAGACCATAAACATTGATATTGAACCATAGTTATCATGATTTAACCATAAATATGGTACCCAAACCTCTATTGAACAAACCCCCAATGAAGGAAGAAGGGAAACCCAATAAAAGTGGAGAAATTAAGGAATAAAGACACTTTCTTTGAGATTCGTGAATAAAACACACCAAATCCATGACAAAAATGAAGATCTATGGGGGAAAAGAGAAGGGATGGAGGTGAATATGGTTAGAAATCAATATTGTAGGAGAGAAGGGTAGATTTTAGGTTAAATATGGAAAAAGAAAAAAGATAAAAAATAAAAAAAAATAATGACTTAGACCAATCTCATAGTTTGTTCTCATGATTTTCCAAACCATGTATAAACTGTGTGCCCCCAATCTTTCCAAGTGGACTAAGACACACTTTTTTACTAAACATGTGCCAACTGGGTGGTTATCTAGACTCTAAAAATTAAATTGGTTGAATGGATTCCTAGGAAAGGGAAAACAATTTCCCCTAACTGTGAACCAACAGTGCCCCACATGAAGTAAAGCCCAAATTTTCTATTTTTCATCAAAGTCTAATGGGGAAATATGGGTTGAATATTAGACCAAAATAAAAAAATGAAATAAGTTGACATAAATATAATGTATGGGAAAATTATCCCCACATTAAAAACATTACTCCCACTGAAAACTCAAAAGATATATGCAGTTAGTTGGAAAAAGTATTTTTATGAATTTGATCTATCAATAATACTAACGATTAACTTGAATTTATCATAAGGCTCTTGTAAAAGTCACTGTTATAACTTTGAGGTCTCACCCACCATAACCCGCCACAAGGGTGAACGAGATGTCCAACCATAAAGCACTACAAAAGGATCCATTTAAACCATGGATTGGTAACTATTTGTATAAATATACTGAACCAATCCCAAATGGTTATACGATAAACCACTGAAATCCATGCCACATGGTTAAATAATGTATTGTAAGATTTGATTCAACTGCTCCATCTGACATTTTATTTGACGATGGAATATTTTACACTACTTCACCTATGACCCAATTTCCTACTGAAGGCCTTCACAAAATCATGAGGTTCAACAAAGAAACCTGTTTGAAAAATTTCTACTATCACACCATGAAGCCTTACAACCTCCTAAAAAAACAACCAACCTAATAAATCCAATTTGAAATAATCTCTAATAGGAATGTAATGAGCTGAATTGGTTATATAATTAATCAATACCCAAATAGAATTCCTCCCCCTCGTTGTATGAGGAAATCCAAAACTAAATCATATGGAGATCTCATCCCACTTATAGGTAAGTATGGGTAGTGGTTGAAGAAAACTAGAAGGTCATTAGAGATATGATTTAACATAATTACATATATAACATCTTTAAACAAATTCATTTATTTCTTTCTTCATGCCTGACCACCAGAACTACCGAAAAAAAATATAAAACATCTTTGTGTCACCATGATGAATAGGCCTATGAGAATAGTAGCTATCTATCATCACCACCTTCCTCAAAGATAAAGGTACTCCAAAACAACCCCTGAAGAATAATACTTCACCAATAGACAATGACCATTCATAGGAATCACCCCACCACTAAGAATCAATTTGGTTCGCTGGCATAATTTATCACCAGTATTCTCCTCCTCAATCAACTCCATAATATAAGGAGTTATTGAATATTGTCTAATAATGTTCCTCAACTATGATCTATGTTATTGAGGTGCATATGATATAAGTGAATCATAAATCCCACTCACCACTATACTCTTTCAATGCTTTCACATACACAATTCTTCTAAATTAATCTGCCACAACATTCTTTTTACCATGGGTGTAAACTCTATGAAAATTAAACCCCTTAAGGTACCAAATCAAGTGATTATTCCTTAAATTAATATCTTTCTAGGAGAATATGTTTGATGGTATATTATGATTAGAATAAATCAAAAAGTTATCCCCAAAATTATATTAATGAAACATCTTCAAAGCATTCATCACCACCACCAACTCAAGGTCATGTGTTGGGTAATTCACCCCATGGGGGAGAAGCTAAGGAGAACCATATGCCACCACATGTTCACCTTGCATAATCACACACCTGATACCCATATCTTAGTCATCATAACAAATGATATAACACTTTATAGATTCTATAAAGATAAAAAAATGAGTTGTGGCCAATCATTATTTAATTTCCTCAAAGGACACTTGACACTCTAGGCCTCATTAAATCATTACCCCTTTCAGGTTGAGAGCCACCATGGGTGATGTAAGATTAGAGAAATTTCATATGAACCACCTATAATACCCTTCGAGGAAAATAAATATTATGATATCAAACACATTTTTTTCCTACTCCCATTAAATGACCACACCAATCTTCTTAGGGTCCACTGAAACCCCTTATTCAGATATAACATGGCCCAAAAAATTTACCTCTCTAATCCAAACAGTGCATTTAGGAAAATTTTCAAATCGATGATGGTCCAAAAGGGTTATAAGCCCAATTATCAAATTCTTTCCATGATCTTCCTCATCCCTAGAATAAACCAGGATGTCATCCACGAATATCAAAACAAATGAGCTGATCTACTGGTAGAAAACTCTATTCTTGAGTTCCATAAAGACTGTTGGAGCATTTTTCAATCCAAAAGGCATATGAAAAATATTCATAATGATTGTAAATACATTAGAAGTTTTTTTTCATAATTTTCTCCTCCTTAAATCTAAATAGTTTATTACCAAAAGACATATAAATTTTATAAAACCACCACCCCCTTACGCTGATCGAAAAGGTCATCAATATAGAGAAAAATGTAGTTGCTCTTGATGGTCACCTTATTCATCTAATGATAATCAATGAATAACCAGAGAGATCCATTGGATTTATTAACAAATATATCTAGGGTGCCCCAATGTGAGATTCCCAAGTTAATGAATCCTTTTTATTCCAAATCATCCTAATATACCTTTAATTCCTTCAACTCATTGGGGGATATACGGTATGAGAGAATAGATATTAGTTTTCTTCCAAGTTCCACATCGATAGGGAACTCCCCACCATACTCTGTAAGTAAACATGAAAAATAATCAAGAAAATCCCTTTATAAACTCATACATCATATGATGTAATTCACTTTCATTATCACCACCACTATCCATCAGCATGATTGACAAGATCTAAAAAATATGATTTTCTTACTCTTTAAGTCGATGTCCAACACGTCCTGACCAAGGATACCAATCACCATGAAGGATCTGGGTACAGACACCAGGTTCCGAAAATCTCACTCACAAACTATAATAGTCAATGGGTTCATGAAGGCACACTATCAAATCCATATAGAAGATTAAATCAAATGTATCCATCTTCAAAATTAGTAAATCCCACTCCAACTTGACCTGATACATATTGAGTCCACAAGACAGAAACCTAAAACCCAACTATGGATTCTAACAAGCATCATTACCAACTCCATGGAATATAGGATAAGATTATTTAAAACCATTAAAACATCAACAAAGTTGAAATAAATAAAAGAAACAGAAGAACCATAATCAAACAGAACTGTAACTATAGATAATGCATTAAGAATTGTACATTGAACTATCTTATTCCCTCCAGTTGATTCCACTAGTTCCCAATCCACCATATGATGTTTCATTATATCATCCTAGGCCTAAGAACAACCAATATCCTAAAACTCTTCCTGAAACTTACTTTTTATAGATGAAAATTCATCCATTTCTTCATGATGTCCAAACTAAAAACCCGTTGTCCTAGACAGATTTGACTAGGCTTATATTTATCTAAGAGATACATATCCTACACCAATATGATAAGGATGTTAGGCCCTGATGTACTAATTAATGTGTCCAATAGCACCCCATAAGTGAAAATGTATGGGAGGATATTTGAATTCATATAATGTGTTCCATTCCTTCTTATACTGATGGCACACAACTGATCCACTATCAAAAGCTAATGAAAAAACATCCAGAAAGGATGACCATAACTACCACCTCCTTTCTTCCCATTCAAATACAACTACTTCTTATTCTTTAACAAATATACAATTCCTATAGTTGATAGTGATCCATAGAAAACATGATGGTCACTAGAATCAATCTCTACCATCTTGGAATGGTTAACCACTTTAACATAAGACTTATGTTTGAACAAAAGTACCTGATATCAGATATCTATACATAACCACTTCTTAAACCTTGGATACCTCATTTTCTCAATAGAAAAAATCTTGGGTGCATAGTGAGAATACTCAACAATGCGGTTAGAATATTCAATCACAAACTACTCTCCATGGTTAAGATCTATAATCTCTCAGTATATGTCATAGGACAATAATTTAAGACAATAGTGCTCATTGAAAACATCCTTAGAGTCTATTTAACCCATATTCTTATTCATCCTTCCTTGAACGACTGAGTCCCACCACTTTTGACTGGGAACCCCTAACATGAATGAATCACACTTCACCCTAATAGTCATAGGAGTGTCAAAAAGCACAAACATTCACTATATACTCTAAATTCATTAATCTTCATCCTATGGTTTCATGAAACCTTAGAAAAAAGTGGATCATTTTTTAAGAACTCAATACCCTTTTCCTTTCCTTTAACATGTTCGGCTTCACAAACATGAGTATGTCCAGAGCCTACTCTATTTCCCAATGACTATATTGCCTAATCCAATTCTTCCACTAATCTATGATCAATTGGTGAGGGACAAAACCTTCCAGAATCATCTATTGTATTAAGAGAAACTCTATAGGGAGGTATTTTTCTATAAGAAGAAATGACCATAATGAAAACCATCATTAAAACCATCAATAGATATTTTAAAAAAATTAGCAATAAAATAATTTCTCAAACACATGCATAATTCATAAGATAACCAAATCCATCATAATAATAATTCAACCAATCCACTCCACCCCACCTAGTGTCCATATGTACTATACAACCTATACATCTCACCTATAGAAGAAGTCAAAAAAATCCCTACATCCTATGGAGACTTGAGTCCCATCACGAGGTGTCCTATCCAGGCACTCTAATCGCAACTAAAAACCCAAGCCCCTACAACCCATGATATAGTCTATCCATACTCTCCCCCAAATAATGTGACTCAAAAAGAGGGTAATCGACTCAGATATCATATCTTCCCCAACGAAGCCAGGGTGTCATCCAACATGACACCTAATCTCGTCTAAAATATTGAACGATGGGCGTTCCTGCTTCCTATGGGATGAAAACTAGTTTAAGGGTATCAAAATTATTATTTGGGAACAATTTATCCCATTTACATAATCATAAACCACAAAAAATAATAAAAACATAACTAAACAATCATATTCAAACTAGGTAAAATTTAATTTTTCATATTTATGGTTGACAACATTAAAAAAAACCAATAGTTCAAAAATATAATGAGGACTATAATGTTATCTACAAAACCCTCAAGAAATTATGGGAACATCATCCTGAAGCCACCACCAACAACCCCTATATGAAGCTGAACGTTGTCATTAAGATCCAACATCATCACCATATTACTTATTTCCTTTACATGGGTCATACATTGAGAATTATATAAACACCAAAGTGTGTATATATAGTGTGATAAAAATCCTACTAGGATGCCACCCAAAAAGTGTATATCATTCCAAAAAATGAGAAGGAAAATCAATATGCGAGTTTTACAAAAGATCTTGGAAAACATTTTAAGGGAAAAAAATTCTAATAAAAATTATTTTCAAATTAACATATGAGTATGGTTCACATTATAGTAATGGTATAAAAAACATCATAAGATACCTATATGAAATCTATAATGTTACAAGAAATAATGGGACACTAGGAACCTCTTATATTGGTGAAACATGGTATAATAAGTATAACCCACAACATTCTCATACATGAGCCATAATAGAGGAAGCCATATATAGTTCTAGTGGTATCCAATCATTATTATCATCATAATTCTATTATTGTGTTAATCCTAAATGAATTTTGATGAATCTAGGCCCAACCACTTCTAAACAACTAGTATTCTATTCCTTGTCCACCCGCCTTGATACCAAGGGTTCCCATGTGCTCAGTTTATATTTAATATATCACATAGATCAATAAATTCATATAGACATGAAAGAAATGTGAATACACATATATAAAATCACCACCTATAATAAGAAAAAAAATCTTTCAAATTCCCATGAATATAAAATACACATGAAAACATGTTTCTCACCACATTTAAAATTTATTATACCATTTTAATTATTTAAAAATCACAATTCAGACACACATCCTGTGATCACAAATGAAAAACAACCCATTACATTTATACACCCATATTTCAACACAAACGCACCTTAAATACATTTAAAAACACATTTTGACGAACAAAAATATTCTTTAGAACATGTTTATATACTCACAAATGCTTATAAAAATCATCTAATAATGATAAAACATGGAATTACATACCTAGAGCCTGGAAACTTTTAGAAATAGGTGTGAAACCTCCACCTCATCTGATGTGAACCATATAAAGTTATATTGACAAATAAACATTGAGATCAAACCCTAATATTCATAATTACACCTGAAATAGGTCTCCCAACTACCTGAAGAATAATGCCCTAATTTAGGAGGAATAGAAAACCTATAAAAGAGTATAAATCAATGGATAAAGGTGTTTACATGGAGATTATTGGAGAAACTCTGACAAATATTCCACAAAAATGAAGTTCCAAGGGAGCAAGGAGGATGTGCCTAGTGATGAAAATACTGAGTGGGGGAGAAAAGGGGAGGTCTTAGGGTTAAATTTGAAAAGGTAAAAAGGTCAGATAAGAAAAATATTAATTACATGGACAGGTCTCATATTTTCCTCACATGGTATTCCAAACTGTGCGATAACCGCGTGCATCTCTCAGTCCTAGTTGTCTAAGTCACATTTTTAGCCTGTATGGTTTGACTAACCATGAAAAAATCATGGAGTTAACCATTTTACAAAAATAAAATAGGATACAAACTTTCATTGGAAAGGATTCATATATTCCTCTAACCATGCACCAATTTTTGTAAAGCCCAAACTCTCTATTTATTATAAAAAACAAGGAGAAACTATACGATGAATTTTAGACAGAAATAAACAAAGAATCCTCCTTTACATAAAATCATAGATGTGAAAAAAATGAATTATGAAAATATGGTTTACACATTTATATATAAGGAATTATTTTATGACTAATTAATTAAAAATGAAAATAAAACCCTCTATGAAAACAAAATGAAATTGTTTCCTGAAAAACTATTCAAATATGCACAAGTGTGTTTTTACCAACAATATAAAAACAATTTAATTATATAAATGAAATATATATATATATATAATATTTAATATACTACATATCATTTATTCTCTGTGTTTTTTAGATATTATATATTAATAAGTCTTGTTTAACTCCTATGTCCTATATTTTTCTAAAAATAGTTTTGCAAACTATTGATGGGGCAATTATTTTAAATATAATTTTTTAAAATTTTAAAATTATAATTTATAAAATAAAATTCTTATTGGTAATTATAATAAAAAAATATAATTTGACTTATTTTTTTGGAATTTTTCTCAAAAGTTTCTTATTTCCATAAATAAAGAAAAATACTGAATTTTAATTTAAAAGAGCTTTTCGAAAAAAAATTATAATGTTAAATTGTATTATTGATTTGTTTTAAAGTTTAATTAGTTCAATGTAATATCATTTAATTTAAATTTTCTCATTGGAATCCATTCCACAGAGTATTTGGATATAAAAACTTCTCAATCTTTTGGTGATTTTCCCTTTAAATACATATGATTTTTAGTTTAGTCAACATGATTGGTTTTAAATTAATTATATCCAGTTATGTGTTTTTAATTTTAAAAAATGGATTCTCTATTTTGATGAAAAATTAAAAATTTAGAAAATTTCTTCTATTTTATTTTTTTGAACAATATGAAGAGTAACTTTGTTAATTTTTATTACCATGGTGAAGGGTAAATCAGATAATTTAAGTTAAAAGTAATATTATAAATATTGTCATTTTGCCAGAAAATTTTCATAATTTTAATGGATGAGAAATATTCACCCAAATTAATTCTTCACCAGATTTTATGATCTCTTGGATCCAATTGTATGTCTTTATTCCCTTTATGGTATTTTATTTTAAAGAAAAGTCAATGAAGTCATACTTATGTTTTAATAAATATAAAATATATTAATATATGGTTTTTAGAAGATATATTAAAATATTAGTATTATTATGGAATCTAAATTTTTTATATACATCATGGATATTTATTTATAATTTTTAATGGACAAAATAATTACCTTAAATGTTGACACAATGATGATTCATTAATTGTTTAATTAATGGTAATGTCAAATAGATGATATTAATATTATTAAATAAATATAGTCCAAAATATTTATGGTCATAAACAAATTAAATATATTACATTAACATGTTAATGTTGATATAAATTTTTTAAAAAGATAAAATGTTGTTATGATATTTTAAATTTTTTTGATATGAATTGTGTCAAAATTGACATTAATGTTATTCCACAACTGGTAATATTTTATTAAATGATATAAAATTCCCAAAAATATTAAATTCTTCAAATATATTTACATAGGGTTGAAAATGCCATTAATGATCCATTTTTTGTTTGTTTGGAATTTTATAGTAACAATATTAACCCTTAAAGAGTAAATATCCAAGATGTAATTGTAGGGGTTTAAAGTGTAAAATAAGGGATTAATCCCAAAGTTAAGGATTAAAAAATAATCAAAACTTATTTAATTTTCATTTGATTATTTTATTTCAGTGATAGACATTATATCTTCTAAATAAATTATTTTGGAGAAATTTGTAATAGATTATTATTTGATATTAATTTAATATTTTGAATAATTCCAAGATTACCCCTATGCTCTCTTATAAAAGGAATCTTAATCTCTTCATATCTTCACACTTCATCCCATATTTTGTTTTGATAGGATCATGACACATACTTTAATAGAATCACTCCCAAAATTCTAAAACTCATATTTTAGGTGTAACACCATCCTTGGTTGTCTTAAGATGTAATATGAAGGAGGTGGTCTGATGTAGATGAATCATTTTAAATCAAGTATTTTTGTTTTATTTATTCTTCCACACCATAAATAATATTCATACAAAATGAGATAATAACCCCAGAATCCACATTATTTTATTATTTTATTAAATTAATATCATCAACTAAATCCATTTACACTTTCATAAAATGGAAAAAGAAGTTATTGTTTGTGTGTACGAAGGACTTCAACCTCCCGAACTGATGAAATTTATTTTCCATCCCCAACACTTTAGAATATTTATAATGAGAGGATTAATGGTTATACATTATACTTATGAAATATTTATCATTATATAATTTACATTCTTACGTTTCTATGCACAGAAAATTGATAACGTCATTCCTGTGTACATGTGAAGTATCATCTCGACGAAGTGAGGAGATTAGTTTTTCATCATATTATCACATTGATAATATATATATATAAATATTTAAATAAATAATATGATATATGTGATATTTTTATAAATCAAGAAATATAAAATGGTATAGACCATCTTTTCATAATGATGATTCAAAAATGGAAATATTACTAATGCGTACGAACAACCTACCGTCTTTATGATTTTAACGTTGTTCATTTCCAATGACACTAATTAATTTACGGATTTAAAAGTATAATTAATTTATTATAATGATTATAATGTCATTAATATCATTATTTATATGATGGAATAATTTCCACTTTGAGTAGAGACATCCCAGCAAAGTCATTTTGTACTTAGGTATCGAATATCCTCAAACCTTCCAACATTTACATAAATGAATAACTAATTGTACATAACATAGAAATGATTGATATAAAAGGGGTAATAAATATAAAAAAGGATATAAAGAATCCAGAAATTAGAAAATTTTATTATTTAGGAAGCTAATGAATGTACATGGCGAGTCAAACTCAATGTAAGGGAATCTATTACATAAAAACCTCGTATTAAATGTTTTAAATATTTACGTATATAAATATTTATCTGTTATTTTATTATAATTAAAATTATTTTAATGAATTTATTTATATTTAAATTAATTTTTTGAAAATAAAATTTCATAAATTAACTAAAAAAACTTCAAACCGTACTATTTTTATGGTTTTTGTGAAGGAATATCTTTTAAAAATATTCTTTTAAGGTTAATAGTTCAACTATTTTTTTAAAAATATCAAAAAGAACTATTTCTTACAAGTATGGTATGAATGGATTGTCCATATTTCATGATTCTTTAATTCATTAATGTTTAATTTATAGAGACTCAAAATTATTTTCAATGAAAATGGTTCCATTATTATGTCTGTGATTTTTAGGTCATTATATTAATTTTTACTTGAAAATGGTATTTTGATATCCAAAAGCATTTTAATGGTGGGATTAAAATATTTATCATGGATTTTATTCGTAATTTGGTCCTTGTAAATTGTATAACAATGTTTTATCCCCATTATAGCTCATGGGAGAGCCCAATATAGAATATATGAATGGTTGAGTGCGATTATAGCTCATGAAAAATGGTTGAGCCCTATATAGCTTACATAAATGGTGAGTCCCATTATAACTCGCCAATGAATTTGGAACTAAAGAGATTGAATTAGACAGTCTGTTTAGTCAATTTGTAAGGGGGAATGTAAGAGTGATATAGTAATTATGTTCCATGGAACATGTATAATTTTTATATGATAAGTTATGAGCATTGGTAAATAATTTTAAAAAGGATTTCATGTTTTCCACTGGCCAAATAGTTTTCTTTTTTATATGTCCCATACTCATATATTGTGCTCATGTAATGTTTTAAAATATGTTTCCTAGGTTTTATGGAATATTAGACACATGGATGAGATCGAGATAAATTTTTTGATGATATATTATGAAAAGAAAACCTGTTTTATTTTAAAAGAGTCTCATTTGGTAAAACAATAGATACTAATTATAAGTGTCCACTACTAAAATATGTGTTCGTTTTATAATATTTTTCATAATTATAAAACATTATAAAGTAAAAATTTCATATGTTTTGAATTCTAGTTTAAAATCACTATAATATATCATGTTTAAAGTCATTTCTCTATAGTTGGAATCAAAGTATTGTTTTGATAACTTTGGATACTATGATTTATTCTTAAGAGTTATAGATATCATAATAATTTTATAATTTCAGTTTTTATCGTATGTTTAGTGTTTGAGAAACCTTTTTGTGGACTTATGTTAATAAATTTTATGATGAATACTTGTATTTCTAGAGACATTCATTTTTAAGGTAATTATGGGTAATAATGTTTTGGATGAAAAATGAAAGATATGAGATAAACATTATAACACCGTGAGTTTTTCTGTGATATATACTTCATAATTTATTTGATTTATTCTATTGTACACTACACCATGATTATCTTGTACTATACACAACACCGTAATATCTTGAAGTATATAAAACACTATTCTTGGCTCGTGTTACACACAATTTCAAGTTTGTTTTGTAGAAATTATTCTATGAAACATTAAGTATAGATTTTGTTTAATGTATAAATGAAATAATTTTGGATTATGTTATACACAACACCAAAGGTATCTTCCACTACACGCAACCCTGACATGTCTTGCATTACATGCAATCGCGACCTTCCTCGATAGCGTGTGTAGTACGCAATACCAGGTATTCCAAACCAACGATATATTGTTATAATATTATTATTAACTAGCTATTATGAATAGTATTAAATAAATTTTTAATTTTTTAAAATTATTATTTATCTTACTCATTTTCTAGAACATGGTATGAGAAGAAAATAAATTTTTCGTGTAAAATAAGTATTTAAAAAAAATGCAGTTTTTACGCCTTTTGATGGCGCACCTATTTTAAATCTAGTTTTTGATATTTTTATAAGTTAAATTTGAAAAAATAAAATTCTTGTTTTTAATAGGCATATAAAAATTTACATTGGATAATATTTTCATATTATTCTAATAACATTAATATTTTAATGAATAGTAAAAACACGCTATATTTTAATTAAAAACAAGTTCTTTCATTGTAATAATTTGTATGGTTAAATTATTATATTTAATAGTTTTAAATAATAAATAGAATATATTTGTACCATTTAATATAATTTATTTCATTTTAAATGATTTTATATTGAATTCATAGGTAAAATCATTTCAATATTTTGGAATGTTTTAAATCTTAAAACTTATTTTCTTAACAAATGGGATTAATTTAAAATTAATTTTTGCAACATCTGTGATTTGGATTTGAAAAAATGGATTCCATATTAGGAATAATTATGTCTAAATTATGTTAATAGTTTCCTTTTTATTTTTGGGCACTATGAATAGTAACTACGGTAAATTTTATTTACCACAATTAAAGGTCAATCGGGTAATTAAGCGTAAAAATAAGTTTATAAAATTACCCTAACACCTGAATTTTTTTTTGGATGAATAAAAGTCAACCGATAACATATCTGGGTATAAATATATTCATTTCATGTACTTTAGACCATGAAAATGATTTAATTATTATTAAAACCAAAGAAAGTGACAACATGTCACTCTCTTATATCTTATAAGTGTAATAATTTTAATTTAGTGATAAACATCATTAAACTTAGAATATAAATAGTCTCCAGAAAGTTAATAAAATTATCTACATCATGAGAATTTATTTATAATTTTTAGGGATTAAATAATTTTTATTAATAGTGACAAAATAGTGATGCATAAATTGATTATTTATTGAAAAATCAACAATACGGTTTTTATTAAACTAACAGTGACCATAAAAGGCACAAAAAACCTGACCAAAACTGATTGATCATGTACATGTAAAACATAATCATCCAATGGTCGAATAGTTGACCATTTGGAGCCTTATAAAATCGACTATGACACTTAAATTATTTTATTTTAAAAGATATCAAAGTTGTCACCTTCATAATTTAATAAAGTTAAAATTTTAAAAGTGGGTTTTTTTAGAAGATAAATTTGACTAAAAGTATTATTATGAAATCTATTATATTTATCTTCATCATACTATTTTATTTGTAATTTTTTTTCAAAAAAAGGTTATTAAATAATTTTAGAAAAAATGATGTATTAATTTTCTTATTAAGAGAAATATCAAATAAATTATATTAAAAGTATTAAAATAAGATTTATATTAACTAATTAATGGTCTCCACAAATTTTATATATTAATATGACATTTTATAAGTCTATTAAACATTTTTTAAGAATATATCTTATTTTTGGATTTTATAGAAATTCAAATAAATGAATATTGTCAAAATTAACACTATTGTTATTTTATAAAAATAACATATTATTAAATTGTTTAAAAATAATAAAACTATTTAAAAATTATAAATTGAAATTTATATCATCTAAAATTTCATAATGTACCCAATTATGGATAATTCACCACACACAAGTAATTATTTATCACAGTTTATAATTTAGAATATCACTAACACAAATACAATTAAATAGATTAAATAAGGATAAATCATGTTGATAAGGTTTAAAATAAATTTCCCACATGTGTATATTTTATTTTCTGATGATATTACAAACCTATCGCATCTAAGATTCATATTTGAGTCATATTTGGTGGTTTTTAAGTGGTGTTTGAATTTGTTATAAATTAATATTATTTAGGTTTCCAAAGGTTCCTCTATCCTCCCTTATAAAAGGGCACCTCCTCACTTTCCTCTTCACACAAATTTTAGCTTTCAATATTGGCCATACCCTTCCAATTTTAATTCTCAACTTCTATAAAAACCTACTAGAGGTCCTTATCTTCTTAAATGACCATCTTTAGTGCCCTATGTGGAGGTTAAGAGGAGACGCGTCGAAGAAGAGGTAATCTGTTCTACCAATTCTTTCATGTTTCTTTATTCTTCTACGTCTTATTCTTTAGCTGTTTCATTATAAGGTAATGTCATCAGTATGAATAATATTCTAATATGTTATTATAAATATGAAACAACCCCATTTTACCTTCTATACATCCTACAGAAAACAAAATCACCGTGCATCTGTACGTATGAAATATCATCTCCACGTCTTCGTGTAATCTGTTTTTCCCACACCACTTTACTTGGATAGGTATAATGGTGTAAATAATAACTATATATGGTTATTATAAAATCATACTGAATCTGAGATATTATATCATCCACTCCAATTCTATTAAATAATTATAGGAACAATATCATCACTCATGCATACGTACAGATTACCGTCTCCATGATGAGATTAGATTTATTCTCCATGTTAACCATTCGAGAATGATTATAAAGTATATATAATGAATAATAATAATAATATATATTACATAATAATGATACTATATTTATGTGTATATATATGTAATCTACTTACTTCCATTCACGTCAATAAGGAAAGGAAAACAACGTTCATGCGTACGTACAGCCTACCGTCTCCATCAACAGTGTGTTTCATTTCATTTATCTACCCATTATATATATATATACTGAATATATATGATATTTAAATAATGTTTTAAATTCTGGATGTAAGTAAATCATGATATAATTAATAATAATATCATGAACAACAAGTCTAAACATGTATAATAAATGAAATAATTGTACCCAAAACGTTTCCTTAACACGGAATTGATAAGAGAATAGGTAATATAAAGTCATAAGTAAATCATATATGATAACATAAATATTATTATCATTATGTTAAAAGTTAATAATATGTTTAAACCCACTATACAAGAGTTTTGGACACGTAGTGAAGAAATTTGACCAAAGGTAAGGGATAATTTTGCAAATCACAGTTTTATTAGAGATTGCTTATACATAAGTGTTTACTGCGGTTATATTTTTCATCCATGTACATAAAAATATTTTTCATAAAGTGTTTAAAATTATTCAATGTAATTTTTAAGTCATTTTTACCCCTCTTTGACATTTACATTATGTTATGGACGAAATATTTCTTTTGTTTACCATACGAGGAACATTTTGACTTTTCCCGCAAATGTTCGAGGATAATATTTTTTTTAACTTATACGACATGAACGGATTTTTACGGTTTCATAAAGCCTAATTTTCATGAAGCTTTATCTATAATATTTTATTAATATTTTCAATAAAATAAGTTTCTTTTAAAATTTCATGTCATTTTGTGAAAATAAAATGATTTTGAAGAAGAATGGATATTTTCCTCAAGAATTCATTTAAAGTGTTTTATCAAAACCATTTTCCATCTAAAATGACATTATTTAAGTCGTTTATATTTCAAGTATAATTTCTATATTATTTACATGGTTTTATTTTTGTTATGTTGAAATGATATCCATTTGTTTTATATGGATTATGTCACGATGAGATGATGTTTATGAAACCCATTTTATTCATTTGGTTATGATGAATGATTTATGTTTATTTTGTGGCACACGAAAGAATTATTTCATTATGAGATGGGTGGGACCTATATCTCCGTTAAATAAATTGGGTAAAGATTTTTATATCATGAGATAGACAAGGCTGGAATGGTAAGTTAATTTGGTTCAGTGATAGAAGACTGGAAAGAGGAGTGAACTCGATTTAGTAAGGGACTTTTTCCACTTAGATGGTCTTGGCAGCAAAGCCTTGGATACTATGGAAATCATATCATGTGCTTATTGATTTTCCATAATTAAATTTTTTATTCCCATGTTAATTTATCATGATTGATGTTCCATTATGACCAATTCCTTATATACTTCCATGATTTATGTCATTGCTCATGATTTTAATGTTTAAACATTATGTTCATGTTTTAAAATTCAATTGTATATGGTTTTTTTATTTTCTCCAAGCATACCCTTACTGAGAATTTGAGCTCACCCTTTTTATGTTTTCTTTTCCCCGGGATATAAATAAATTTTTTTAGGAAAAATCGATAGGGGAAGAACATTATGGGAGATGTTGAAGATCTTTCATCATGATTAGAAGATTATTTTTCCGAGTTTCAAAAGACACTAAACTGATACGGTATTTCATAGTTTTTTTTGTTATGTATTAAGTATTCCTCAAAATTAATGTATTATCTTTGTATGTCAAGCTTCGGGTCTCTACAGTTGGTATCAGAGAAAATTTTTAGATAACCTTTTGAAACTAGGATGAAAAAACTTTATTGAAATCTGTAGATATTTTTCTATGTTATGTCGTGGGATGTCCCTATGGTTTAGTATAAATATAGGTTACAGTCCTAGAATAATGTTGACGAACATGAATAACCTAGGGTGAACCTAGGGTATCATGGATTAAAGAATGTGTGATAACATAGACATCCCATAAGTGACTATTTATAATTATTTGGTTCCTTGTTATTTCAATTGTTTCTTACACCATGGTTTTTGGTTTTTTTAAATGGAGGGATCAAGAAGGATCTGGGTCCACATTGAATCCAATGAAAAAATTGGTGACTATGAGCAACAAGATTGTGTAATTCCTAGAAAGAATGATTTTGTGATTAGGTCGAATCAGTCATCACGATATATGATTAACAAGGTGAACTTTAGTGGTATTCCTAATTCATCAAATAAGAGGAAGATGGACTTTTATGCATGTTCGCATGGTGAGGAGCATAGAGAATGGAAGATTGAGATTTATAAATAAGGGAATAAGAACCTTGATGAATACATCAAATGAAGGGGGAGATGTTATATGTGTGGAGAGAAGGGTCATAAAGTAACAAACTATTATGGAGTTCAATGTCTTATCAGTGGAGAACATGGGCATTACCAAAATAAATGCCTTGACCTAAGAGGTTACTTCTAAATCAAGGAACGACTTATTCCATGACAATCATTGATGAGGATGGATTTAAGTGTTTATTTATTGGTATTCACGAAGAATGTTGTTGAGGTACTTTTATGGTATATTGTAATATCTATGTATTAGTCCATTGTGGTTTCCCAAAAGAATATGGTACCGGTAACGAAGAAAAGTGATTGAAATATTTTTGGAAATCATATGATATGCGCATAATGAACGGATATGAAGAAAATAATATGTTTGAAAGTATTCATGTGCTCATGATTGAGATAAGGAAAAAATTTTATCATGGTTTTAGTATATAAATTTTTGGAATTTTGGTATGTATAAAGAGTTAACTTTTGATAGAATTAATGTTTTTACAAAGGTTCTCTGGTAGTACATGTTTCAAAAGAATACATGAATAAGGTAATAAAATGTTTAGAATGTGACCAACAAGATATATCATGTGATATATGAGGGATAAATGATGGTATTCACGTGCTTGTCATATGACCTTTTTAGTAGTCGTTCTCTTTATACTATGAGTTCTGGAAGAAGTATTTTGGATAAGTCTAAAGTTTGTAATGGATTAGCTTGAACATCAGATAGTATCGTTTAAGGCTAAAACATTTTTTCGATTTTAATTCTGGAATGTTATAATAGTATAGTTTAAGAAAAGGGACAACCTACAGAATGGCGACAACCCATCGCTTCGGACAAGGTTGGGGGAATCGAACCCATAATCGAAGTGTGACAGACCTTTATTGCCTACCACTGGCCTACAGGAAGTCCCTGGTTAGTATAAACAAGTTTTATTTTATTAATCTGTATGATAGATGAATAATAAGTCTATTTTTGGAACCAAATACGAATAATCACACCATATATAGACTTATGTATATAACTTTTGATAACATTATGTTTGAGACAGATGGAATGACCTATCATTCTATTATACGATCTACTAACACATTGAAAAAGACAAATTCAACTTCATTTCAATAAGAGATGAAGTGGAAATAGTTCATGGCATGAGCAATGGTAAGATTGTACCAAAATCAAGTATTTATTCTAATTCATAAATTCATCAACATTTGGGAAATGATCTTGAAAACAAAAAATGTTTTCCTTGTGCCCTCATATCTAATGAATCAGATGGTACCTTAGATCATCTCAAATTTATGGCTCTGTGATTGTTAGATTTTTCATAGCCATGTCCTCTACCACTATTCATTAGAAGTTGATGGTTATATTTCTCTTCCATATCCATATTTTCACCTATATTCTCATATTTAGAAACCTAGTGAAGAGTTAATTTGAGTATCCATTATGTTTCTTACATCACTTTTTAAAATTACGTTTTAGTATTCTTTTTTACGATGTGGGTTTCATTGAAAGAAACTATCATGTAGTAAATGATTTATAACCCCAACGAATTTCGAGAGAGAAATTCCTTATAACGGGGTTAGAATGTAACACCCTGATATTTTATGAGATATATTATTCTTAATTTCTTTGATGTTTTCTATTGTACACTACACCAATATTAGCTTGTACTATACACAACACCGTATTAACTTGCAGTATAAGCTACACTATTCCTGGCTCGTGTTACACATAATTTCAAGTTCTTTTTGTAGAAATTATTCTACACAACATTAAGTACTAATTTTGATTAATGTATAAATGAAATAAGTTTTGATTATGTTATACATGACACCAAAGGGAGATTTCACTACACACAACAATAACATGGCTTGCATTACACGCAGTCACGATCTTCCTCGATAGCGTGTGTAGTACGCAATACCTGGTTTTTCTAAACAACGGTATATTATTATAATATTATTATGATCTAGCTGTTATGAATAGTATTGACTAAATTTGTATTTTTATAACATTATTATTCAACTTACACATTTTATAGAACATGGTATGAGAACAAAATAAATTTTTTGTCTAAAATAAGTATTAAAAAAATGCATTTTTGCTACCTTTTAATGGTGCACCAACATTAAATCTTGTTTTGGACATGTTAATAAGTTAAATTTGAAAAAATGAATATCTTCTTTGGAATCAGGATATAAAAATTTACTTTGGATAAAAATTTCATATTATTCTAATAACTTTCATATTTTAATGAATAGTAAAAACACGCTATATTTTATTTAAAAACTACTTTTTTCATCGTAATAATTTATATGGTTAAATTATAATATTTAATAGTTTTAAAGAATAAATAGAATATATTTTTACCATTTAATATAATTTATGTCATTATCATTGATTTTACATTGAATTCATAGGTAAAATCATTTCAATCTTTTGCAATGTTTTAACATTTAAAACATGTTTTCTTAACAAACAGGATTAATTTTAAATTAATTTCAGAAACTTTTCTGATTTGAATTGAAAAATGGATTCCATATTTGTAATCATTAAGTGCAAATTATGTTAATTGGACACATTTTATTTTTGGGCAATATGAATAGAAACTATGGTAAATTTTATTTACAAGAGTTAAAGGTAAATCATGTAATTAAGGGTAAAAATAAGATAATAAAATTTCCCTAACACCTTCCAAAATTATATTGTATGACTTAAAGTCGAATAATATCACATAAGGGTCCATATAGATTAATTTCATGGACTTTTGACCATGAAAATGATATAATTATTATTAAAACCAAAGAATGTGACAACATGTCACTCTCTTATATCTTATAAGTGTAATAATTTTAATTTAGTGATAATCTTTATAAAACCTCAAATATAAATAGTCTATAGAAATATAATAAAATTATCTACATCGTAAGAATTTATTTATAATTTTGAGGGATTAAATAATTGTCATTAATTGTGGCATAATAGTGATGTATAAATTGTTTATTTAGTGAAAAATAAATAATATAATTTTTATTAAACTAATAGTGACCATAATAGGCATAAAAAACCTGAAAAAACATATTGTTCATGTACATGTAAATCATAAGAATCCAATGGTCTAATATTTGACCATTTGGAGCCTTATAAAAGTGATTATGAAACTTATTTTATTTTATTTTAAATGATGTCAAAGTTGTCACCTTCACACTTTAATAACGATAAAATTTTAAAAGTTGGTTGTTTTAGAAGTTAAATTAGACTAAACGTATTCATAGTAAATATATTATATTTATATTCATCATAGTATTTTATTTTTAATTTTTATACAAAAATATTTATATTAAGTAATTATACAAAAATGTTGTATTAATTATTTTATTAAGATAAATATCAAATTAATGATTTTATAAGTATTAAAATAAATATTATATGAACTAATTAATGTCCTCGACAAATTTTCTAGATTAATATTACATGGTAGGAATATATTTAAAAAAAATTCCAATACATCCTCTGTGTGGATTTTATATAAATTCAAATAAATGAATAGTGTCAAAATTAACACTATTGTTATTTTATTAAAATAATATATTATTAAATTGTTTAAAAATAACAAAAATATTTAAAATTAATAAATTGAAATTTATATGGTCTAAAATTTCATAATGTACCCAATTATTCATAATTAATAGCACATTAGTAATTATTTATAATAGTTTAAAATTAAGAATATTAATACCACAAATAAAATTTAATAGATTAAATAAGGATAAATCATGTTGATAAGGTTTAAATTAAATTTCCCACATGACTAAATTTTTTTGGATGATGATATTACAACCTTATCTCATATAAGCTTTATATGTGAGTCATTTTTTGATGTTTTTAAGTGGGGATTGAATTTATTATAAATTAATATTATTTTAGTTTTCAAAGGTGCCCCTCTCCTCCCTTATAAAAGGGAACCTCCTCCCTCTCCTCTTCACACAAATTTAAGACTTCAAGAACATCCAAACAATAATCATTTAACTTCTACACTTCCATAGAAACCTACAAGAGGTCTGGGTATTCTTAAAATGCCAACTTTAGTGTCCTACGAGGAGGTTAAGAGGAGGCATGTCGATGAATTGGTAATCACTTCAACAGATTCTTTTAAGTTTCATTATTCTTATAATTCCTCTTCTTTAGTTGTTTCATTATAAATTAATAACATCGGTAT
Organism: Viscum album; assembly: GCA_963277665.1. Lineage (NCBI taxonomy): Eukaryota > Viridiplantae > Streptophyta > Magnoliopsida > Santalales > Viscaceae > Viscum > Viscum album. Next base: position 1,888,640,601 of record OY728143.1, on the reverse strand, counting down.
AAAAAATATACTGATATATTATTATAACTATGAAAAAACAACATTTTACCTTCTATCCATCCTACAGAAAACAAAATCACCTTGCGTGCGTACGTACGAAATACCTTCTCCATGGTGTAGTGTAATCTGTTTTTCCACCACCACCTCACTTAGATGTGTATAATGGTGTAATGAATAACTATATATGGTTATTATAAAATCATACTAATTCTGAGATATTATATAATCGACTCCAATTCCATTCAATAATTATGGGAATAATATCATCGCTCGTGCGTACTTACAGATTACCGTCTCCATAACGCGATGAGATTCTTTATCCATGTTAACCATTCAAGAATGATTATAAAGTATAAATAAAAAATAATAAGGATATATATGAAATAATAATTCTATTGGATTTATGTTTATATATATATATATGGCATCTACTTACATCCATTCAAGTCAATAAGGAAAGGAAAACAAAGTTCATGCATACGTACGACCAACCATCTCCATGAACGGTGTGTTTAATTTCATTTATCTATCTATTATATATATATAATGAATATATATGATATATAAATCTTTTTTTACATTCTGGAAGTAAGTAAACATGATATAAGTAATAATAATATCAAAAACAACAAGTCCAAACACGTACGACAAATGAAATGATTTTACCCAAAACGCTACATTAACATGGAATTGATAAAAGAAAAGGTAATATAATGTTATAAGTGATTCATATATGATATCATAAATATTAGTATGGTTATGTTAAATTTTAATATTATGTTTAAAACAACTATACAGAAGTTTCGGACACATACTGATGAAATTGGACCATAGGTAAGCGATAATTTTTCAAATCTCATTTTTATCAGAGATTGCTTATACGTTAGTATTTACCGGGGTTATATTTTTCATCCATGTACATAAAAATGTTTTTCCTAAAGTGTTTAATATTATTAAATGTATGTTTAAATTAATTTTTACCCCTCTTTGAATTTTACATTGTGTTATGGATGGAATATTTCTTTTGTCTAACATAAGAAGAACATTTTTACTTTTTCAGAAAAAGTAGTAGGAGAATGATTTTTAACCTATACGACATGAAAGAATTTTTATAGTATCATAGCACCAAATTTTCATGAAACACAATCTATATGATTTCATTTCTATTTTCCAAAAAATCCTTTTCTTTTAAAATTTCATGGAATTTTGTGAAAAGAAAATGATTTAGAAGAATAATGGATATTTTCCTGAAGAATTCATTTCAGGTGTTTTATCAAACCCATTTTCCTTCTAAAATGACATTATTTATTATTTTCATATTTCATGTATAATGTTTCTATTTTTTACATGGTTCTATTTTTATTATGATTAAATGATATCCATTTGTTTTATATAGATCATGTCACGAAGAGATGATGTTTATGAAACCCATTTTATTCATTGGGTTATGATAAATGATAAATGATTATTTTGTGGCACAAGAAAGAATAATTTCATTTTGAGATGGGTGGGACCTATATCTCCATCCAATTCATTGGGTAATGATTTATATCTCCTTGACATATACAAGGCTGGAATGGTATGTTAATCTGGTTCAGTGATACAAGACTGGAATGAGGAGTGAACTCGATTCAGTAAGGGAATTTTTCCCCTATGATGGTCATGGTAGCAATGCCTTGGCTACTATGGAAATAATATCATGTGCTAAATGGTTTTCCACAATTATTTGTTTTATTCACATGTTATTTTATCATGATTGATGTTCCATTATTATCTATTCCATACGTACTACCTTGTTTATTTCATTTCTCATGATTTTGATGTTTAAAAATTATGTTCAAATTTTTTAATTCTAATGTATATGGTTTGTTTTATTTTCTCCATGATTACACTTACTGAGCATTTGAGCTCACCATTTTTTTTGTTTTCTTTTCACTAGGATATAAATAAATGTTTATAGGTAAAAAAAGGGGAAGAAATTTATTGGAGATGTTGAAGATCATTCACCCTGATTAGATGATTTTGTTCCTTGTTTCAAAAGAGACCAAACTAATATGATCTTTGATAGTTTTTTTGTTATGTATTGAGTATTCCGCAAAAGTAATGTAATTTAAATGTAAGTCAATATTTGGGTCTCTACATCCATGGTGGCTAAAAATTATTAGGGATATTGTTTAGATGTTTTTCACATTTATAAAATTTTATAAGTATTTTTATAATATGGTGTTAGAAAAAGTAAAACTCATAGACTGTGTGACAACTCGTTGTGCCCGACAAGGTTTCAGTTTTGAACCAACAACCGAAAGGAGTCAATGGTGTATCACCTACCACAGACCTACGTAATTTCCCATCTAGTATGAATTTTTTAATTTTAGAGAAATTATTTCAAGGATGAAGAGTAAATTGATTTTGGGAGGATTTTATTTATCGAATGGATAAACATGGGAGCAGAATATGGTTCTTTTATTATGTTATTAATTTTATTTTAGAATATGTTCAATATTTTAGAAACTCTATATGATCAAGGTAAATATAATAATATGGGATATTAATTGAGGATGAAATTTCTCATTATATTTTGGATGAATATGTGATTTTGTTATCGACTTATGATGAATTAGGTTTTTATGAAAATGTATAGTGTATCATGAAGATTACAAGAGAAATAACTTTTTGATATGAGGATACAAGAGTAATCGATATTATTTATAGACAATCATTAAAATTTACAATAGAGGACTATGTGATCAAATCATTATATCTTTTGGGTTTCAATCATAGTCTTCAATATTTTGGAGTAATTTGAAAGATATTTTTTTGTGGAATGAGATAATTTAAACATTGGGTGAAACTATTGAATTTTGAAAATTGAAGTAGTTATTTGTCATATTAATTTTCAGACTTTTGGAATGATTATTTTATCTTATCTTAACCATTTTGTTTTCTGATTATGTCAAAATACATGACGAATATATTTTTTCGTTTTATCTATTATGTGTTTCTCTAGAAACTTATTCTAGTTTATCATACGTGAGGAATTTATCATGAATTGTAATTTTCTGGACCTCTTACGTCCCTTAAATATCAATAATGTGGTGTTAGAGGTGTTATGGGTGTTCAAGATGACATGGGGGTGCGTTTGGGTGAACATTTTAGGAAAACCAAAGGGCAGTAGCTTCCACACGAGAAACTCATGGTTTGTCTAAACCGTGCAGCCAAACCATGCATGGTTGGTGTTAGAGGTAGTAGCGAACACATGGTTAGCACACAGTTTGGCTAAAAGTGAAGACTAAACATGTGATGAGTGTTTCCGAGGCAGTAGCTGACACACGGTTAGTGCACGGTTTGTCAAACCGTGCGAACTAACCGAGCGGACACTTAATCTTAGATTCTAAAATTTTGGATCTAACTCATTTTGCCTCTAAATGGTTTGTTTAAGCTCCTAAGAGGCCATAACTCGGGATTACCCTTCCTTGAAGGTAGTATAACCTCTCCCATGCGTTTTGGAGGTGATTAGAAGGCTTCACATGGAGAATCGAAGCCAGTTTCTTGATTTATGTGATTATTCTCCTTCATACTTGATTGTTTCCTTAGTTCTGCTTAGATCTACTTCTCCTCTTCCATCGATTTCGTATATCTAAACCCGTTATGGGTAGATATATGTATATGTATGCCAAATATGATGAGATTTGGTCTTGGTTCTGTTAGGATAAGGGATCTAAGGAGGATTCTTGGAGGATCAGCCCGACTTCTTGTGTGTACTTCATTTGTTGGGGTTTTCGTCAAAAACCATTGAGGTAGGGATCTTACCTTCATCTCTGTCTCTATTTTTTGCATCATGCGGGTTGGGTATCCTCTTGTTTTCATGAGGTATAGTTTAACCAGTAAATAAATATAATAACTTGTTAAAGAATGCGTTTGGGGATATTTTGTTGACATCATTGTTCTATTTCCATCAATGATTATCCTTGGATTATGTTGTGAATTGAATAGGATTATGCCTACTAAAAATCATAGTCATTGGGGGCCTTTTCTTGCACAATTAATTGTTTCCCTCTGTTTCTGGATTGTTTTGTGGATGAAATTTCATAGAATTTGGAAATTGGTTAATCATGTAAAGTTGTATGATTAAATGAATACCTGGAACCCTTGTTTGATCAACCCGATTAAATAAAACAAAATAATGAATTTTGTGTGTGCTGATTGGGGATTAATTGTGTGAAAGGGTGTTTCATGTATTGTTGAGGAATGGGTGAGCAGCGGGGCTGCGGTTGGTATGGTAGTGGATTAGAGTGTATTATATGGTTGTGATGGGAAGAGGAGCAGCGGTGAATGGTATCACATGTATAATTATGTGGTACGGATATTGTTTCTGAGGTGTTTGTGGTTGTGGTCATAGGGAGAAGGGTTGTAGGGATATGATGTTCATATGAATAAAAGTGGAAGAGTTAACTAAAGAATTGTGGGGCATTGTAGTTGATTAAATACGGAAAATAAATGGAATTGATTGGCTGGTAAAAGAAAATGGTTTTGTGTTTATTATGTTTTGCCCTAAATATATTTGCGGTTAGAAGTGATATGTTTTATGAACTATTGATCTAGTTGGGTTGTGGTTAGTTTCTCGGTAGTTAAAGAACTGATAAACTAAAATTGTTGAACATGAAAAGCGTAATGGGGTTTTGGGCTATTCATTGTGTCCATATTTTCGTGGTGGCAGTATCAAGGTATGTGCTCAGATATTTTTTGTAGAAGCCTTAGGATGGGATCAGTGGTTGATATAACTATATAAATCTATATGTTTTATGTTTCTTTACACACCCCACCCATATTGAGCACTACGTGGAGAACACCCTTGGGATGGGGGTGAGATTCCAAAACATCCAAAGGATGGCTGGTTACTGTTCTTCCATGTGCTCCCACTTCTAGGTTCTATAGCCCAAGATCTTTTAGGCAAGTTATGACAGATATTTACCAAGAGTCTTTGGGATGATGATGTGATGTGTTTCCAAGATTCTTCGAGATGAGGATGATATGTGGTTATGGCCAAGGATAGAGTGCCAGTGGAATAGGAGATGAGATGTGGATATGGCCGATGGTTGTGTGTCAGCGGGATACTATGAGCTTCGTATGGCTAGGTTTCGTCACTAGCTCGAGCTTCGAATGTCCAGGTTATGGAAATAGCTACGGAATAGGGGGATGCATTAGAGCATTAGGCTTGAGGTATTGAGAAGTATTCAGGGAGAAGGTGGTGCAGGGTACCCACACATTGATAATATTACTATACTACTCTGTTGACTTGCGATATTTGGTGATTGTGGCTTTAAGGTTGGGTGGATAGATTCTATGCAAGGTTTTGGTTCCTTCTGTTTTCTCATGGGGCATTAGGATGTCGCCACTCATGTGCATGAGAGCTTTAGGCTATCCTACTGAGTATACATGTATGCTCACCCTACCTTTACTTTCAGGTCTTCAAGAGGACTTCAGGGACCATGCAGGACTTTGCTTGTTGGGCATTGGAGTTTTGTTGGTTGCAGTATTTGCATTATTTTTGGTATCATACCTTGGAGGTTTTCTTGTTCTTGTAATTCTATTTCAGTTTTGTATAAAACATGCATATGGGTTGGTTTTGGGTTAATTTTAATTTACTTGTTTCTTTTCTTTTGGTGTTTGAATTATCGTATTTATCAATCTTAACTAATAAACTTGGTAATGCCTCCCATAGTTGTGAAAACACATACCCTTGGTGCTAATCGCCACTCCGGGGCCTACTAGAGGTGGGACTCGGGGGTCATTATCTCCCTTTCACCATTGCCAGCTCAGGAGGGGCATCTTTGGTGGGAGGGGGACATGACAGAATGGTATCAGAGGGAGGTTGGAGTTTGAGAGAGAGGATGGATTCAAGAGTTAGGAATAGTGAGGATTTCATGGGAAGGTAGGGAAATAGTGTCGGTAATCTTGCAGAGTGAAATAGGCCAGGGAAGACTGGCTAGGACATGGGAATTTAGGGCCCCACATGATCCGACAAAAGGACTCTGAACCTACTGAACGGCCAAGTGAGGCCACACTAATTGTAGGTTAAAGACCCTAGGAATGGTACATTAATCATAATGACTTCTATTCTTGTGTTTCTGGGACTTTTTTGGATATATAATGAATGAGGTGTCTAAGAAAATTTAAGAACAATATTCTACACTACTCGTGCTTAGGCATTCCTTGTTTACCTTGCAGCTATGGCACCTTGGAGACGACCACCATTAATGCGGGCAATCGAGGCCCAAGAGGTTGACTTGACTAATCGATAGATGGCTAACCAAGTGGTGGAGGATGATCAGTGGAAGAAGACGCTTCATGCCTTTCAGCGGAAGACCCTCGAGAAGTACGAGGGTATCATCTCACACATGGAGAGAGAGAGCTGGCTAGAGGAGCTGGTGGTAGCTTTCAGCTTAATTCGAGCTCCGAAGGAGTATTGGGTTCCTCTGTATGTGAGCCAGATGCATTGAGCAGCGCGTCAGTGGTGGACGCTTTATCATGGGGAGAAGAGTGATGCTGAGGTCACGTGGGCTGACGTCGAGAAGGAATTCCGGAAGGAATTCCTCTCTTCCACAATGAAGGCTGAGAAGAGGAATGATCTAATCTCCCTCCAGTAGGGGATCATGTCAGTGAGAGAGTTGGGGATCAAGTTCAAGGATCTACTTCACTTTTCTCCCGACCACTTTCTGGATGAGGAGTCTCAGGCGTGACATTTGGAGGAGGCACTTCAAACTTTTCTCTAGAATGTTGTTACCCCCTTCACCTTAACGACATACTTGAAGGTCCAGAAGAAGGCTGAAGTGGTGGAGAGGATGCACATCCTAGGAGGTGTGTCATGAGAGGGAATCTATTTGGGCTTGTCAAAGGGGAAAGTCATCAGCAGCAGGCCTCCAACATCCGGGACCTCTAGGTTCCGACCAGTAGGGAGCATGCCTCAGTAGTTTTAGTTCTGATCTCCCAGTTCTCTCCCTTTTCCTTCGTTCTAGGGACCGAGGTGTTTCATCTATGGAAGCCATGGGCACATTCGGAACTAGTTCCCAGACCGAGTACAGTACAGTGGAGGTAGACCAGTACAGCACCCACCTCAGCCACAACAGCTTCCAGCTAGGCTTTTCCAGCAGTATTAGTAGGGGCAGCGAGCTTTCGCTCCTCTGAGGGCAGACGTTGCAGGAGGAGGCCAACCATAGGGTGCTCCTCAGGGACATCGACCAGGGAGTGGTCGGGGAGGTGGCCGATAAACAAGAGGCAGAGGAACTAGGTGTGGGTAGTTGCACGCTGTAGAGGCAACAATTCTAGCAGGGACAGAAGTTATTCGAGTTACGATCAACTTGTTTAGTACCCTTGCCTATTCATTTTTTGATTCAGGATCTTCACACATATTTCTTGTGCCCATTCTAGCCTGTGCCTTGGGCCTATACATAGAGACACTTTCTTTACCCCTGGTTTTGAGTATGCCAGTTAGAGGTCAGACCACCTTGTCTTGTCTTTTCTGAGGATGTAGGTTGATGTTGGGGCCACACCAATCCAGTGGTGATCTCCTTTTTCTGTAAATGCAGCCATACGGTGATATTCTAGGCATCGACTGGCTGTTCTCAGTTTTTGCCATCATAGATTGTTTCCAAATATGGGTTGTGTTTTCAGACTTGGGGGGCCTACGTGTGACATTTATTTGCGAGCGGGGTTACCAGGAAGGTAACCGGGGAGTGGAGATCCTCCTTTCCATGCTAGATGAACTGTTAGTGGAGTCAGTGGATACTGAAATGGTGGAAGTCAAAGGGATCATTGGTGAGTTTATGGATGTCTTCCTTGAATAGGTAGAGACTCTACCCCCTTGACATGATGATGAGTTTGGGATATACTTGAAACCAGGTGCCCGTCCGATTTTGATGGCTCCCTAATAAATGGAACTTTCTGAGTTGCGGGAGTTTCAGATTTAGATTGACGATATGATGAAGAAGGGTTTTGTTCGACCAAGTGCATCACCTTGGGGTGCTCCTGTCTTGTTCACAAAGAAGGAAAATGGTGGTCTCAGGTTGTGCATAGACTATCAGATACTAAACCTAGTAACGTCATGAACTGTTATCCCTGCCTGAGGATAGACGATCGTTTTGACTAGCTGAGGGGAGCAGATTGGTTCTCTAAGATCGATCTGCAGTCTGGATATCACCAGTTGAGGGTAATGGAGGGTGAAATCTCAAAGACTTCATTCAGGTGTAGAAATGGGCACATTGAGGTTGTGGTCATGTCATTCGGCGTTACAAATGCTCCAGCCATGTTCATGGTACTCATGAACACCGTCATTCGGGAATACTGGCATCAGTTCGTAGTCGTGTTTGTTGATGACATTCTAATCTACTCAAGAAAATAATAGGATCATGTTGAGCCCTTGATAACAGTTATATACGACCTCCGACAGCACCAACGCTATCAGAAATTGTCCAAGTACAATTTCTGGACGCGAGAAGTGCACTTACTTGGGAACGTGGTGTCCGAGTAGGGAATAGCGGTGGATCCATTGATGGTCGAGGAAGTTATTTCTTCGGAAGCACCCACGAACGTGGATGTGGTTCATAGTTTCCTAGGACTGGTGGGCTACTACCGAAGGTTCATACCCAACTTCTCTTGAGATGCAACACCTTTGAAAGCCTTGATGAAGAAGGATCAAGCTTTCATGTGGGATGATCATTGTGAGGCATCCTTCTATTATCTAAATGGAAATGTCGTGGCTGACACTTTTATTAGGAGGAATGACGCAGTTTGATAGTCATCAGATGTCTGGAAGGCGATTGAAGAATTGGATGCAATACACCTCGATGTATGGGAAGATGGTGGTAGAGGATGTCTATTTCTGATGAGAGTGTAGTCCTCCCTACTACAGAAAGAGGAGGAGCCTTAGTGGGGAGACATAAAGAGTGAAGTGATGTGCGATTGGGCTAGATTGGGAAATTCTCCGAAAGGATGGTTGGAGGATGGTCTGAATCCGATGATTTTCTGGGGGAAATTGTATCTTCCAGAGTAAATGCGTGAGAGAGTTCATGGTGAGTTCTACGACTAACCCCTGGAAGTACACTCGGGATATTCCATGATGTACCAGGGCTTGAGAGGGCAGTTTTGGTGGCCCGAGGTGAAACGGGAAGTAACAGAGTTTGTAGCAAAGTGCCTCGTGTGTCAGTAGGTGAAGGCTGAACACCACGTTCTAAGAAATCTCTTGCACCCTTTAGATGTCCCTGAGTGGAACTGGGATGACATCTCAATGGATTTTCTCACGGGGTTGCCCAGAGTTCAAGGGGGTTGTGACACCATCTGGGTAGTGGTGGACCGACTAATGAAATCAGCCCACTTCCTAGCAATTAGGGAGTCAAGTAAGGTAGAGGTCCTAGCTCAGAGATACATGAATGAGGTGGTGTGGTTTCACGGAGTTTCGATATCTATAATCTCTGACTAGGATACCTGGTTTACCTCACGGGTCTGGAGAGGATTGCAGCATGCTTTTGGAACCTGACTTTGCCTCAACACTACATTCCACCCCTAGAAAGATGAGCAGACAGAGCGCACCTTCTAGGCTTTGGAAGATATTCTATGAGCATTTGTTTTACGCCTTATAGGATCATGGGTACAACACTTTACTCTGATAGAGTACTTTTACAACTACAGCTATCACTCTACCAATGTCATGGATCCATTCGAAGATTTGTATGGGAGGCTGTTTTGCTCACCCGTATGCTGGAAAAAGGTCAAAAAAGAAGGTGTTCTTGGGCTAAAGGTGGTGCAGAGCATGATAGAGAAGGTTTAGCTTATATGAGAGAGAATGAAGGTAGCTCAGGACTGGCAGAAGTCATACACCGATAATAGGATGAGACCCTTGGAGTTTGAGGTTGGGGACCATGTGTTCTTCAAGGTTTCTCCTCGGTGCGGGCATAAGAGATTTGGAAAGGGAATCAAGCTTTCTCCCAGGTTCTTCGGGCCCTTCGAGGTGTTCCAGCGGGTTGGTGAGGTGGCTTATCAACTGGCATTGCCTCCACCGCTGCAAAGGGTGCAAGACGTCTTCCACGTGTCTCAGCTCCATAAGTACCTGCATGACGATTCACACGTCCTCAATTGGGGAGAGCTAGATATCGAGGACGATTCAACATTCGTGGAATGACCCGTGATGATCGATGGTCGTGAAGAGAAGGTGCATTATGGATGAACCATTCCATTGGTTCGTGTGCTATGGAGGCATGGTGGGCTTGAGGATAGTACTTGGGAACAGGAGGCACAGATGCGCGCCCAGTACCCAGTGCTGTTTTGAGTTTTATTCTGTTATACTAGTTTGTGATGAAGCATTTTTACCTTGTTAACTACGGAATGTGTTTTTTTCCTTTTTCTCTGAATATTTATGAAGAGTATGGACTATGGGGAGGAGAGGACCTGATCCATAATCAAGACGCATTAAGGTGGTTGCGATTAAACCCGTACGGGAGACTCATTGTCGCCCAAAGAGGATAGTATCTTGACATGGGGGAAGAAACTCTCAAACACATATTATTGGAAAGAATGAACCTTTAATTTTACATGGTTTCTTAGGGTGGTGGGTGTTCTTATATGTCGGAGTGGTTCCCTCCGAAGAGGTATCTTTCTGGGTGGTTGTTCGGACCCCCTCATTTCTTCAGGTCTGGTATTAATTCTAATGAATGAGAATAGTTTGAGAGGTATCTGATTTAATTGCCCAGAACTATCTGGTCCATTACATTGTAAAAATGTTCTTTTAGAGGTGTTCTGGGAGGTCAATGTGACATGGGGTGCGTTTAGGTGATCTTTTAAAGAAAACCAAAAGGCAGTAGCTTTCGCACGGGCTGCGCACTGTTTGTCTAAACCGTGCATCCAAACCGTGTGAGGTGGTTGTTAGTGGCAGTGGCTAATGCACGGTTAGCACACAATTTGGCTAACTGTGTGGACTAATCGTGTGAGGAGTGATGGCGAGGCAGTATCTAACTAATGGTTAGTGCGTGTTTTGTCAAACCGTGCGGACTAACCGTGCAGGCACTTAATCTAATATCCTAAAATTTTGGATCTAACTTGTTTTTCCTCTAAATGGTTATTTTAAGCCCCTAAGTGTCCATAGCTCAGTATTAACCTCCTTTTAATGAAGGAGGACCTCTCCCAAGATTTTTGGAGGCGATATGAAGGCTTCCCTTTGAAAAACGAATCTGGTTTCTTGAGGTATGTTATTGTTCTCCATCATTCTTTATCGTTTCCAAAAATCTACTTAGTTCTACATCTCTTCTTACCTCAGTTTCTTAGATCTATGCCTATTATGGGTAGATCTAAATATGTGGATGCCAAATATGATGATATTTTTTGTTGGTTGTGTTAGGATAATGGATCTAAGGAGGATTCTTGGAGGATTAGCACAACTTCTTGTGTGTTCTTCGTTTGTTGGGATTTTTGTCGATAACCTTTGAGGTAGGGATCGTACCTTCGTCTCTCTCTTTTCTGCATCATGAGGGGTGGGTATCCTTTTATTTTCTTGAGGTATGTTTGAACTAGTAAATAAAGATAATAACTGGTAAAAGAAAGGTTTTGGGTAAATTTTGTTGATATCATTGCTCTATTTCCTTCTATTCTTATCCTTTGATTATGTTTTGAATTGAATAGGCTTATGCCTAATGAAAATCACGGTCTATGGGGGCCTTTTCTTGTGTAATTAAATGTTTCCTTGTGATTAGGGATTGTTTTTTGAATGTAATTTCATAGAATGTGGTAATTGGTTAATCATGTAAAGTTGGATGAATAAATGAATACCTAGAACCCTTGTATGAATACCCCGATTAAATTAAATGAAAGAATGAATTTTGTCGGTGTTGGTTAGGGTTTAATTATGAGAAGGGGTGGTTCGTGGGTTATTGTGGAATGGGTGGGCATCGGGGCTGTTGTTGTTATGGTTGTGGATTGGAGTTTATCATATGGTTGTGATGGCAGCGGAGCTACGGTGAATGGTATCAAAGGGATAATTATGTGGTACGAGTATTGTTTCTGGGGTGTTTTTGGTTGTGGTGGTTGGCAGCATGGCTGCAGGGATGGGTTGTTCATATGAATAAAAGTGGAAGAGTTAACTAATGAATTGTGGGGCATGGTATTTGATTAAATATAGAAAATAAATGGAATTGATTGGCTGGTAAAAGAAAATGGTTTTTTGTTGCTTCTGTTTTTCCCTTACTATATTTTTCATTGGAAGGGATCTATTTTACGAACGATTGATCTATTTTGGTTGTTGTTATTTTCTTGGTAGATAAGTAACTGATAAACTAAAACTGTTGAAAATGAAAAGCATAATGGGGTTTGGGGTTGTTTATTGTGTTCATACTTTCGTGGTGGCAGTGTCGAGGCATGTGCTCAAATATTTTGTGTAGATGCCTTTGGATGGGCTGAGTGGTTGATATAATTATATAAATCTGTATGTTTTATGTTTCTGTATGCACCCCACCAATATTGAGCACTATGTTCTGAACACCCGTGGGACGGGGGGTGAGATTCCCAAACATCCAAACGATGGCTGGTTATTGTTGTTCCATGTGCTCCCTCTTTCAGGTTCTATAGCCCAAGATCATTCAGGCAGGTTATGGAAGATATTTCCCACGAGTCTTCAGGATGAGGATGTGATGTGTTCCCAAGAGTCTTTGGGATGAGGATAGGATGTGGTTATGGCTGAGGATTGAGTGATGGTGGAATTCAGGATGAGATGTGGTTATGGCCGATGATTGTGTGCTGGTGGGATACTATAAGCTTCGTATGGCCAGCTTGCGGCACTAGCTCGAGCTTCGTATGGCCCGGTTCCGACACTTTCTCTGGAAGATGGGGAAGAATTAGAGCGTTAGGTGTGAGGGATTCATCATTATTCAGTGGTATGGTGGTGCGGGGTACACATACATTGATAATATAACTATACTACTCTATTGACTAGTGATATTTGGTGAGTGTGGATTGTATGGTTGGGTGGATAGATTTCATGCTAGGATTTGGTTACTTATTTTCTCTCATGGGGAATTAGGATGTCTCCCCAACTATTCACAAGATCTTTAGGTAAACCTACTGAGTATACTTGTATGCTCACCCTACATTTACATTCAGGTCTTTAGGAGGACATCAGGGACCATGCAGGGCCATTCTAATTGGGCGTTGGAGTTTCTGGTTGCAGTCTTTGATATCTTTTTGGTATCGTAATTTGTAGCTTTTCTTGTTCATGTAATTTTGTTTCAGTTTTGTATAAAACATCCATATGGGTTGGTTTTGGGTTTTTTTCATTTACTTGTTCCTTTTCGTTTGGTGTTTGACTCATCCTATTTCCCAATAATAATTAATAAAAGGGTAATGCCTCCCATAATTGTGAAAACTTATACCCTTGGTGGTAGTCGCCACTCCGGGGCCTGTTGGAGGAAGGACTCGGGGGTCATTATCTCCCTTTCACCACTGCCAGATCATGAGGGGCATCATTGGTGGGAGGGGGTTGTGACATTTATACTCATTATTTAATGAAAAATATTATTGTTTATGGAAATTTATTAATTAATAAAGCTATAATTGTCATGTATGTTGATTTCATTATGTTAATAGTTCTATTAGAATTATAATTAATCATGTAAATGAAAAGGATCTTAAAACAAAAACATTATCTATTTAATTTTCTTACAAACAAATCAATGGCCTTTCAACATATCATAGATTTATGGTTTTTTGATGGTGAAATTTATAGTGACCACGTTCTTTATAAATATTCATCAAACCATGATAGTTTTTATTTCTATTCCATGTCCAGGTTTTCCTATATGGAGCCCTAGTATGTTTTACCTTAGGTGACCTTCGTACTTGTCATTATTTCATTTAAAGTGTCTTTTTACTAGTAATTTATTCAATGTGGGATTTCTAGAAAGGTATTTTTAATAGTTGAACCACAGTTTTCATGTAATAATTAAAATTAAGGGGAGAAAATTTATTAATGGAGTCGAGAATGTAATAGCCATATATTTTAAAAGAAAACCCAATGTTTGAAAAAATACATTATACACCACGTTGATCTTAAACAGAAAACTAAATATTATTATTTAAATGTAACCAATATAACCTGGCCTTTAGAATTAAAGATATTAAAAATATTAAATAAATTTTGAAAATATTGTTTAAAAATTTATATATAATAAATTCTTTGATGAAAAATTATTTTTAAATTGAAATAAAACCCTCAATGAAAATGAACCAAAATCTTTTTCTTGAAAACTATTTAAATAAAGTCAACTATATTTAATACCAATAAAAAAATTAAGGCATTTATATTATGTTAATGAAATATATATATATATATAACATTTATTCTAATTTTTAACATTCATCATATGTGTTTTATGTACGTGTAATAATAATAAATCCAAATTTACACTTAAAAAATGTCTTTTTCTAAAAAGATATTTTACTTATTTTTAGTCGAATACTCGTTTTAAATATTGTTTTTCACAATTTTATAAATTAAATTTTAAAAAATAATCTTCTTCAAAATTGGAATATTTAAAATTAATTTTGTTATATTTTTTGTATTTTTTGATAAGTTTCTGGTTTCGATGAATAATGATAAATATTTAATTTTTATTGAAAATCGATTTTTCATATAAAATAATTTCTATTGATAATTTCTATTTATTATTTTTAAAAAGTATAATTAGATCAGTTTTTATTAGTTAATCAAATGTAGTCCACTAGAATCAATTTCACATTGTATCTTGATATAATAATATTTTAATCATTTTAACGATTTCACATTAAAAACCTATTTTCTCATTCCATTAAAATGATTAATTTTTAAATAATTATATCACATTATTTGTTTTATTTTTTGAAAAAATAAATTAAAATTGTCAATATAAAGGTACAAATTTTTTAGATAGATTCCATTTATTTTTTACAATATGAGTAGTCACATTAGAAATTTTTATTACCATGGTTAATGGTAAATCGGGTGATAAAGGGTAAATGTAATATTACAAATATTATAAAATTACACTTAAACATGTAATAATTTAATTGGATGAGTATTTGAAAAAATAATAATACATGCTATTATTTTATGATCACTTTTATCCACTTTCATAAGTTGAATACCATTATAGTACTTTGTTTTAAAAAAACTGAATGATGTCATATTTATGTTTTAATATATACATCATTTGTAATATAGGGTTATTTATAATATATCTTCTTATTTAAATAGTAATTTTAAATATAAAATATATATATGTCAGGGTATTTTATTTATAATTTTTATATGATAAAATAATTACTTTAAATGCTAACATAATGATGATGCGATAATTGTTTAGTTAATAATAAAATCAAATATGTGATATTAAAAATATTAAAATAAATATATTTTGAAATAAATATTGTCATTAATAATTAATAAATTAAATTGAAATGTTATTGACATGTTAAAATAGTTATTCAAAAGATATAATGTTGTTATAATATTTTTAAAAGTCTTGTAATAAATAGAGTTAAAATTAACATTAATGATGATTTTAAATATATAATATTTCATTTAATAAAATTTAATTCATAAAATATAACATTCATCCAAATTATTTTCCATTAAGTTGAAAATTTCATCAATGATTCATTTTTGTACCATTTGGATTTTAATAGTAACAATATTAACCCTTAGCAAGTAAACATTCAAGTTGTCACGCTAAGAGTTAATGTGTTTCAATAAGGTATAAATCCCAATGATAAGGATTAAAAAATAGTTAACACTTATTTAATTCTAAATAGATGAGTATATAAAAACCTTTAATCAGCCTATATTGTTAATAAATCAGTTTGTATTTATTTTAAAATTGAAATTATTTTATATTAACGTAATATTTTGAAGAATTTCAAGTGTACCCCTCCCCAATCTTATAAAAGGTAACATCTTCTTCTCTTCTATTCAAACATAAAATCCTTTTTTCAGTCACTATATACCAAAATATCTTCCTTTAATCCCTACACATATTATAGATTTATTATTTTATGCATAAAACCATCTTTAAAGTTAATACGGTGTTATAAAAATGATGTGGTCTAAGGAAGATGTATCATTTTTAATTAAGTATTTATGTTTTAATTATTCCCCCAAAACTTGAAATCGTATTCATACATGTTTAAATAATTACTTCAATATCCTAAATACACTGAAATTTTATTAAGTCAATATTATCACCTAGATCCATATCCACATCCATTTAATGGGAAAATAAGTTTTCATTCTGGTGTTTGGAAGACTTCCGCCTCGCGAACAGATGAAATTATTTTTCATAACCATCACTAAAGGCATGTTATAATGTTGATATTAATTATTATATATATTTTATTCATGAAAAATTTAATTATATCATTTCAATTATTAGGTTTCCATAAATATAAAAATGATAATTTTGTTCATGTGTGTCTTTTTCAAAATATGATATTTTATTACCAAAAGCATAAGAAAACATGACCCGGAGCCCAACATTTATCCCCACTAAGGAGCACACATAAAATCCAAGAAAAGAAAAGTTCATGGAGGTATGAAAAATTGGAGGCCAACAGTGTCACCAATAGTAACACCCACTCCGCCCGAAGGGAGGGAGTTAAGAGAAGTTAAAATCAAGAAAGGAAAGTCATGGGTATCCCTGGAAGCCAAAAAATTCTCCAAACATTTGTCTATTTGTTTGGACTATCACCTCTACAAAGCGATGTGATTTTTTTTCATCACCATATCACATTGATAATATATATATATATATATATATATGTATATTTATGTAAATAATAATATATATATGATATTATTATCATTTTATAAGGATACATGATTTTATACTTCTTTCCAAAATGATCACTGAAAAATAGAAACGTTACTCATGAAGATGTATAGCCTATAATCTCCATTATTATAACATAGTTCATTTTTCATAACCATTATTAATAGATGGATTTAAAAGTATAATTAATTGATTTATAAAAATTACAATTTTTTAATTAATATAGTTCTATAGATTATGGAACAAGTACTACTTTGACTAATGACATCATTCCAAAGTCATTTGTTACTTAGGTGTCAGATATCATCATAACGTAAGACATAAATTTAAATTAATAATAAATTGAACATAACAAAGAAATGATTGATATAAAAGTCATATTAAAAATGAAAAAAAATTTCATGAACAAGGATATAAACATAAATTTATTAATTAGTACTCCAATGAAATTATGTACCAATTCAGTCTCAAGTAAAGAAACTCTTTAAATTAAAAACCATGTTTTAAATGTTTTAATGATATAATTTTATAAATAATTATATTTCATAAACAAGTTTTTAAAATGATTATTATGAATGTATTTATATATAGATGAATTTTTAAAACATTATAATTATAAATTTGTTAAAATTTTATAAAAAATGAATCTTTTGAATGTTTTATGTAATGGAAATTTATTTAAAAATATTCATTTAAAGTTCATTATTAAACTCTTTCTATAAAGTTCAAAAGAAATTATTTATTTACATATATAGAATGAATAGAATATAGAAAATTAATTATTGTTTATAGATTTAATAATTCTTTTATATATATTTATAGTTGTTGTCAAAGAAAACTGTTTCAATATTATATTCATGGTTTTTTAATTTTAAATGTAAATTTTAGAAGAATAAGGTATTTTGATATTTGAGAGTGTTTTAAACATTGGTTAAAAAGTAATTGATTGGGGTTTATTCATTAATTGGTCTTTTTATATTATATAAAAACGGTTTATCCCTATTATAGGTCAATAATGATCCTTCTATAACATATTGGAAGGTTTGAGCCCTATTATAGCCTAGGAAATATGGGTGAGCCCAATATAAATTATACGAAGGGTGAGCCCCATTATAGCCCTCCAACACATTGGGTACTATATAAATGTAAGTTTAGAGTATTTTTAATCCATATACAAGGGTCAAAATAAGTGTGATATGGAAATTATTTCATAAAGAACCTACAATATTTTTCTATGATTCCTAATGTGTTTTAACAAAATGTTTTTTATGGGTTTTCAGGTTTTTCAGCAGACGAAACTTTTCCTTTCATTTATGTCCCTTACTGCGATTTTGTTCACAAATAATGTTTTTAATATTCTTTTAATAGTGATTAAGGAAATTTAGGGTCACGTATTATAAAAAGATTAAAATTGTGAAGATATTTCATGAAATTAAACCATGTTTTATTTTTATAGTGTTTTATTTGGTAAAAAAAATGGATAATGAGTAGAAGTTTCCACTTTTAGTGTATGGGATTAATTTTTAAGAGTATTTATTAATTCACTAAAACCATAAAATAAAAAGAACCTATAATTTTAATTCCAATTTAAAATCAAAAGAATATGTAATATTTAATGATATTCTTAGAGAGTTGATTACAAAGGATGTTTAGATGACTCTGTATATTATGATGTCTTGTTTAGAGTTATTTATATAATCTTGTGTTTATAATTTATAGGTTTATAATAACTTAAGTGTCTTAGAATCCCTTTATAAGCCATATGTTCTGAAATTTTATGTTGCCTAATTTTATTTCTAGAGACATTAATTATCACGATAATTATTGATTATTACATTTTTTAGATAAAAAATTAATTGTATGAGACAACATTGGAGATTAAACATATAATGAATTTTTTTCAATCTTTTTCCCTACTTCATGGATTTATATAAGGATTCTAATTATATGTTTTTAGAAAAATTTCAACATGAAGACTGTATGGTTACCCATCACATCCAAAATATCAATGATTTTTGAAACCACAATTTATGGGTAGAAATGGTGTATTACCTACCACTGGCCTACGCGAAGTCCCAATTATAATGACTTTTTTTATTTAAAATATTTTATGGATTAATAATATTTTTTTGGGAACATATTTTTTATCAAATAAATAACTTTTGGATTGGAAAATGATTAGGTGATTAAGTGATTAACGTTATTTTGGAAGACGTTCCCTATTTTTTGAACACAATTTGATCAAGGTAAATAGAATACTATGATATTTTATTTGTTGAAAAAATGTTTGATTATATGTTGTATGAATATATGATTTTATTGTTACTAAAGTTTATTTTGGTTATTTATGTAAATTGTTATAGTATCTTGAAGATTACTAGGGAAATTACTTTTTGTTAAGATATTTCAAGAGTAATTAATGAAATTTGGAGATAATTATTAAAATTTATCTTGGAAGATTATGTTATAAAATAATTTATATTTTTGGGTTTTTATATTATTCTAGAATAGTTTTGAATAATTTTATGGAAATTGTTCGTGTAATGATCTAATTTGAACTTTTTGTGTCACTGTTGAATTCTGGAAATTGATTTATTATTCATCAAATAATGGTTAATTTTTCTTGAAAAATTACATTATCCTATACAAACCAATTAAGTTTTTTTAATGTCTAAATAATAGAATAATATATTATTTTCCATTATGGGTTATGTGATTATCTAGAAATTTATCCTAGTGCTTTAGGTCTGAAGTATTTATAGTGATTACTGATTTTTTGGAGAAAAATATGAGTTTGTGGTAGAAATATATTAAATGGACGGACTATAATTTCCTTTTATGATTGTTTTCGTATGTTTTTTGTACAATTAGTCATTTAATTCCTCAAATATATGAAAGGGATCTTAAAATATAAAACATTAACCATTTAAATTTCTTACTAAAAAATCATTGACTATTTATATAATCAAATATTTATGGTTTGGTGATAGTTAAACTTATAATTACCATTTTCCCTATAACACTCCATACAGACATGATAGTTTGATTTCTCTTCCAATACCATGATTTCCTATATGTAACCCTTGCATGTCTTCCCTCATATGATGTTTGTACTTCCCATTGCTTCTTTTAATGTTGATGATTTATTAAACCTTTTTCTGATGTGGAATTTTATTAAAGACATTCGGAATAGTCAATCCCTGGTTACCAAGACAATGTATAAATTTCAAGGATAAAATCTATTAATGGGGGATAATTTATCATCCATAATTTTTAAAAGGAAGAACTGTGTTCGATGGTGTACTTGATATTCATCATCGAGAATAATTGAACAACTAAATATTATTATTGAAATGTTTTCATTATAACCAAGACATTATGATAGAGGTTATTAATATGATTAACTTAAATATAAAAATATTGTTTACACATGTTTATATAATAAATTATTTAGTTAAAAATATGTTATAAATGAAAATAATAACCTCTTTGAAAATAAAAGAAAATATTTTTCTAGAAAACTATTTAAATACGAACTAGTGTATTTTATAACAATAAAATTAAAAATTAAAAAATTTGTATTGTATAAATGATATATATATATTTCTTTATATAATATTCAATATTGTGTTTAACATTCATCTTCTTTGTCTCCAATCCCTAAAATAATAAAAAATATTGTTTTACATTAAAAAACTATATTATTCAAAAAAGTACTTTTATAGCCTTTTGATGGGGAACTTTATTTAAATATAGTATTGACACTTTTTTACTTTTTATTTAAAAAATTAAACTTATTTTTTTGAAATATTAATATCAAGATTTACTTTGGTAGATTTTTAATATTTCTCTGATATGTTTCATGTTTTGATGAATGTTGAGAATTACTAAATTTGAATTTAAAACTACTTTGTCATCAAATTAAATTATAGTGTCAAAATATATTTTTGTTTCATTTTATAGTAAAATTAGTTCTATTTTATATCATTTGACCTAATATTTAACAATAAAATCAATCTTACATTATATTTGGATATAAAAACTTTTCAATCATTTGAATGTTTTTACTTTAAAAACTTATTTTCTTATTCCATCAACGGGAATAATTTTCAATTAATTTTATCCCATTAACTGCCCTTAATTTTGAAAAAAATTATTCCACATTTATTACCATAAGGAAAATATTTTTAAAATAGGTCTATTTTATTTTTTGGACAATATGAATAGTAATTTTATAATTTTTATTACAAGTGTGAAGGGTAAATCAGGTAATTGGGGGTAAAGATAATATTATAAATATATTAAAATTCCCCTAACACTTGTACTAATTTTAATGGAAAAGTTTTTGTTGTCCAAAATCATCCTTGGGATTTTTTTGGACCTCTATCACCTACTTTAATGACTTTAATCCCTTTATTGTATTTTTTATTAACGAAAGGTAAATGGCGTCATCCTAATGTTTTAATAACTACAATATTTTTCAATATTGTGTTATTTAGAATATATATTCGACTATAAATATTTATTTGAATGATAATAGATTTATTTAAAACATGGTTATTTATTTATAATTTTTATTTGATAAAATGATAACCTTAAATACTAATATAATGATGAAGCCATAATAGTTTAATTAATGGAAGTAAAAAATAATTGATATTAAAATTATTAAAATAAATATAATTTGATATAATCAATTTCATAAAAAACAATTTAGATTAAATTTACATTTAAGTTATGTGTTAAAATATTTGGGTAAGATATATGATTTTCTTAAGATATTTTTAAAAATTCAATTAATGAATAGTGTCAAAATTGACATTAATGATATTTAAAAAAAAAGTATTTTATTAAATTTTTAAAAATTCATAAAATTATAAATTTATGAAATATTATTTGAAAATGGTTTTAATTTTAATTAATGATCCTTTTTTTTTTAATTTAATATTAATAATATTAACCCTTAAAGAGTAAAAACTGAAGATTGTCACAATAAGAGTTTAAGGGGTTAAATAAGAGATAAATATAAAATATAAATATATAAAAATTGTCAAAACATATCTAATTTTCATTGTGGGATGATATTGTGACCCAAAATCAGCCTATATTCACTATAAGTACTTTTACATACATTTGGAATAGAAAATTAATTTATATAAATATAATATTTTGAATAATTCCAAGAGTACCCCTCACGGGTTTTATAAAAGGTAACAACTTATTCTGTTAGCTTCACAATTAAAACACTATTTTTTCAGCCAATATATTCCAAAATTCATTACTATAATTCTGACCCACAATATAGATCTATTATTTTTGTCCTAACACAATCCTTAGTGATTGTGATTTGTTAAGAAAGTTCAGTTGTCCGGGGAAGAGGTGTTGTTTTCAATCAAGTATATATTTTTTATTCTTCCGCTACATCATATATTCATCATCCATAATGAAATAATAAATATAGTATTCTCAATATAATGAGATGTCATTTTGTTAATATCATCACCAAATTCCATATCCACTTCCATCAAATGGGAAAAGAAGTTATCATTCATGTGTACAAAGAACTACCACCTCGAGAACTAATGAAATTTATTTTCCATCACCGTCTCTAATGACTTGTTATAATTATGAAATTATTGTTTATATATTCTATTCATGAATTTTTTATCATTATAAAATTTACATTCTAACTATTCCCGGCACATAAAAATGATAATGCTTTTACTCGTTTGTGTGAACTATCATCTTTACGTAGCGATGTGATTCATTTTTATCACCATATCTCACGTGTATACATATGCATAAGTATATTTAAAGAAATAATAAGATATATATGGTGTTATTTCTATTATGGAAATATAATATTATATTAAACTTGTTTCTATAATGATCATTGAATAATGGAATCGTTACTCAATCATACTTATGGCCTACAATCTCAATGATTTTAATATATTTCATTTATTCGTAACCATAATTAATTGGCAGATATAAAATTATAATTGTTCTATAATGAATTTTAGAATATCAAGAATATTATTAAATAGATAATCTAATAATGACCACATGGACTAAATCAACTAGGGTAAATTAATTTTGTACATAGGTCTTGAATATCGTTATAATGTTTGTAATTAATATAAATGAATAAGTAATTATACTTAAAAAATAAATGAGTGACATAAAAAAAAATAAACCAGAAAAAAAATTTGAATAGTGTAGAAATTATCATATGGTGTTACTCAGGTTGATAAAGAATGTGTGTTCTGAGTCAGACTCAAGGAATGGTTTTCATTAACAAAAAAACCATGTTATGAATTTTTTAAATATTTACTTTTATAAATCTTTCTCTTTGAGTGCCATATTTTTAAAATTATATTTAAATTTATTTATATGTAAATGATTTTTAAAAAAGTGAATTTTCTAAATTCAATTAATTTCTTTTGATAAGGAAACATTATAATGTTTTTTTGAAAGGGGATCAATTTAAAAATCCTCTTTTATAGTTCATCTTTTAACTCTTTTTAAATAGATCAAATTTAATGATTTTTAACATATACTACATGAAAGGAAATTCCAAAATCCATGACTCGTTAATTATTTAATGATTAATTTAAAAAATATTCTTAGTATATTTCAATGAAAATGGTTTTAGAATTTTTTGCATGTTTTTTTATTTTAAAAGTAATTTTTACAAGAAAATAGTATTTTGATATCCAAAATTGTTTAACACATTGGTATTAATGAGTTTTCATGGGTTTTATTCACGATTTTTTCTTTAGAATGTATATAGAAAGGGTTTAGACCAATTATAATTCATGGTTGATCCCGATATGTCTTATAAAAAGGGTTGACCCTAATTATAGCTCATGAAAAATGGGTGATCCTGATATAGCTTATATGAATAGTGAGCTACATTATATCTCTCTAATGTATTGGGTAGTCCAGAGATAGAATTCGACTATATGGCTATTCTATTTGTAATTGGGAATGTAATATTGATATGGTAATTATGTCAGAAGAATCCTCCATAACATTTCTATGATTTCTAATAATATTTATGAAAAGGTTTTTAATGGTTTTTTATATTTTCCACTAGATTAATAGTTCCCTTTCTTTTATTTCCCTTAATAATATTTTTTCCCTCATCTAATGTTATACAATATTCTTCACATTGTTTAATTAATAATTTTTTCAAGGTTGACATTAAGATAAAATTTGTGAATATATGACATTATAATAAATGTTGTTTTATTTAAAAAGTGTTCCCATTAGTAAAAAATGGATACCGACTATAAGGGTCCACTTGTAATTTATGGCTATACTTTTTATGAGTATTTACTAATTCTATAATACTATAAATAGAAAATATAATGTAATGAAAAATCTTGTTTGAATTTAGTCGAATGTGTACTGTTATATAACCATTAATTATATTGGAATACCACCTTGGTCATACAACATTGCACATTTGATCTGGCCTGTGTATCCTTTTTATTAGAACTCTTTTTAAGATAATAATAAGCTAAATAAATTCAATCACCTAATGCAATAAATTTTTCTATGTTTCCATGAAAATTATTCATCATAACAAATTTATCATGAAATATATATATATGACTAAATTTTTTCATAAAATTTAAACAAAATCATCCTCATCACACCATGAATTGCTCTTATAAAAAATCAATGAATATATTTTATCATTTACAACATTAAATTTTCCTCATGAAATATAATACTTCTTCTTATATGGAAACATTTATGATTTTTTATACAATAAATTAATCAGGAAAATAAATATTCTAATGGTTTTAATCTTGTAAAATTTTAAAGATAATGTTAAACCTTAAAGTATAATTTATAAAATACATTAAACATAATAATAGTTCAAAAATTGTTAGACTTACATGTAAAAATATAAAAGAATGACATCCTATTCTGTTAGAGGAATCCATAAAAATTATCGAAGAAACATCACCAATAATTGAGAATTATCATACCAATGGAAAACCAATGAGTCAACAACTATTCTTCAGGAATCATCACCTCAATAATCTAGATTTTTCTTAGTAAATGATATCAAGTGATTCCTTAAAAATTTTCAAATCATCAGCACGAAACATCATCAATAGTTTCTAAACTCTTCGCATAATGTCATTTCCATGATTAATTTCTAATTATATTGGAATTAATCATACATTTACTTTTTTCTCCATATTATATACTGACAAAATAAAAACACGTACTAATCAACCATTAACATAGACTTTCCAATTTTCCAAAAAAAAATGAGTTTGAAAATGCTTAATCTTTTAAAAAGTATTTCTCAAGGAGGGAATACTATTTTCATTAGGAAATTTATATAATGGTTTCTAAATAATATTTTATAAGTATTCAAGGTTATTTTAATGTAATATAATTTTGAAAATATTTTATTTTCTAAAAAACACTTTTTAAAGAGGGGGAGATATTTTCCTCAATAAATATTTTAAATGATTCTAAATGATTTATTTATAATTTTTCAAGGTTATTTTCAAAGATAAAATTTTGACAAAATTTTATGAATATTTAGTTTTAAAAATTAATTTTCAATGAAAATATATTTTCCTCCTGAAATTTTTCAAGTGATATTTCAAAATCAATTTACATTAAATGACATCATTTTATGTAACTATTTCTTTAATAGGATATAATCAAAGGATACTATTCTTATTGATTTTATAAATGTTTTATTTCTATGATGAAAATATGTTTATTAAACCTATTTCTCTTCAATGAGTTATACCATGATACAATAATTATGAAAACAACATCTTTTCCAAGAGTTATTATATTATGAAATGACGAAATGATTGTGAATCCTGTTTATTTTTCATACATTATGTTATGTTAAAATGTTTATCAAACCCATTTCATTTCATTATTTAATATATGACGAATGTTTTATGATCTTGGTGCACACATATGAATGATTTTCAGAATATAATGTTGGTTACATTATATTAAAGGAAAATTTGAACATTTTATAAAAAATAGGTGGTACCTAAATCCCTATAATATTCATTGGGTAATGATTAAAATATCATGAGATAAATTGTCCTGGAATGGGTATTGATCCCAGATTATTAAAGGTCATTTTCCATTATAAATTTATAGGGAGTGAACATTGAATTATACAAAGGTTTAAGAAGTGAACTTATTCCACTATGATAGTTTTTTAAATGGTCCTTGACTACTAGGGAAATTATTTTCTATGCTTCTGTGTATGACACAAATCTAATCCTTATTCTAATGATATATTATCACAGTTCCTGTTTAATTGATTACATTATGATTCATGTAATATGAACTACCATGATTTATTCCATCACTCATGTTTAAGATATGGGATATATAGGGTATAGATTTCAGATGTTATTCTCTTGTTATCATACCCATATGCTCATGATATTTTGATGTCTCCCTTGTTTTCCTTATATAGCATATGATATATCCCTTTTTTATGTTTCCTTCCCCTATTATGAATATAGGTTTTAAGAAGGTTGTGTCTATGAATAGTAATATGTGGGAACATCATTATGGGCTATATTGATGATATTTGACGAAAAAAGAATATTATTTTTCTAGTATCCAAAGACACAAATCCTATGCAATCCACATGAATGTATTTTTTAAAAGAATTTTATATTCATTTAAACCGATGTAATATCAATGTATAAGAAATTCGGTTCCCTACACATTATCAGACCATCGTCTAATAACTTTTATCTCCTAAGAACAATCATATTTGAGACATTAAAATTATAAAGTATAGAATTAGATTACATTATATGTTATGGTACTTACACCAGTAGGTGTTATTCCACTACCAGGGCCTAGGAATTGGATGCTACATCTATTTTTTGAAAAAGAAAAAATAGAAATTCAGGATGAATTCATAACGAGAAAATATATGTGTGGGTATAAATTGAGGGGTAAGGAGAGAAAATAAAATTATAATAAAATGAAATAATAAAACGTTAATATAATGTTTCCATTTAGATGGAAGGTAAATAAGAGGAACATGTTTTATAGATATGATATTGTAGAGGAATTCTTAGCTAAATATTTGAGAGATGATTACATAGATTATAGATGCTACCAAAACTCTTGAGATAGTTGATTATAATCCTAAATTAGACTCCCGACACTTAATAATTTATTTCATCTCCTCTTAATCAAACATCCATATACAAAATGATGATAATAGCTATTATTCCTATCATTGATAAGGTTATTAATGATTCTGATGGAGTTAACATTGTATTTCCACCTCAACAAAATGGGTTGTTTTTTCACCTCAATTTCCCTCCACTTTTGTACCTATAGCTGAGAATCTACCTTATATTTGGTCTTCATATACTTTTATCATATTTATTCATCACATGAAAATGGTTACTTGTATTATAAGATTAATAATGATTATAGGGAGTTTCATTGGAACATCAAGGATGAGAATCCTATTTTAAATAATAAAGAAGAAATTATTGATAAGTAGTAAGATGATAATCATTTATAGTATGATCTTATGTATTCCAATCATCAATTTTTATACATTTCACTTTTATTTTAATATTTTAATTCACTTGTATTTTACATTCTTTGTATGGATTTTTTATTATCTTCTTTTTTTAAAATAGGGTAATATAAGTGGGATTTAGTCAAAACTTTTTATTGACGTGCATTTTTATATTTATCATTCAATATAATTTTGAATTAATTTTATACATTATATTATGAAAATATATTATTTTTATAGAAATAAATGACTTTAATATATAATAAACCTATATATAAATGTAGATTCAATGGAATATAAGGATATATACATTAGGGATGTTGTTTTACATTTCTAATATTTTATGTTATATTTTTTTAATAAAAATATAAATTAGATTCTCTCACTTTTATGTCATATATTTAGGAAACTATTTGATTTTTTAAGATTGAGAGTGGTTCTCTTGAAGGAAACTTTATTTTATTGAATTAAATCTAGTTTTTGTGGATATAATTTTCTAAGAGATATTCTATAAAATTACAGAAATTTAAATTTAATCATGAAAATAAATTTCATATATTTTTTTAATTTTTTAAATTGATTTTTTATATGTATAATTTTATCTTTAAGGTGATTGAAATATTGATATTGTTCACTAATTTTAGTTCTTTGATGTTTTATTAGTTGGTTAATTACTCTATAACCATTAGATTAGTGATATTATAATATAAATATAACATTCTTGAGTGGTGCTCTAAACACATTAAAATACTATATAAATTTAACTCTTTCTTATGATCTTTTAAAATTATTCATTACTATTATTAATTTATTTTTTATATTTTTTGAAAAAATAATATTTTGAATCAGATTAAAATAATTGAGGTCATTTGTTTTACTTTTAATGAATCTAATTATTGGATCATATTTATATATAAGCCTCCTTTATCCACATACAATCCATAAGGAACTAGATATGAAATCTACATTTAAATCTGATTAATTATTCCTACCAAATTGTTTTGGCATCATTTCATGATTTTATTAGATTTGAAAGTAGTAATATTAGTTTATTTCATGGTCAAATTAGTAAAGAATGTGTTAAAAAAGAAATAATGTTATAATTTTTTTATTTTTTACTGAATAATTATTTTAAAAATATATCCTTTCTTATTTTTACATGTTTCTTTTAAATTCGTTTAAGTTGATAGAAAGAGAGATAGAAATTAAATGAATTGGAATAAAATCTATCAATATTTATGTATAGATTGTTTTAATAATATGATAAAAAATGATAGTTAGATTAGATATCCTGAATTATATGAATATGATAAGATATATGTATTTTTTAATATTATGTTACGAAAAGTATTTTATATAAATATTTGAGTCTCATTTATAATCCTTTATTATTTTTAAATAATTATCATACAAGCCTCAGCTTCAAAAACCCCTTTTGGAATGTCCTCTGGATGGCCATTCGTTGATTTAAAAAGTGGATATTTATATATAATATAAGATTATGAACATAATTTATATAATTTATATTTGAATAACTCTATATTTATGAGCGAAATTAAATTTTTAAGGTATATCCTGAATTAGTAATGAATATTAAATGAATGGTTAGGGATAAAAATGAAAGGGAAAAGAAATTAAAAATTGAGTTCAATGGCCTGGTATTTTTTATGATATAAGAGTATTACAAATAATATTTTAAATCATGTTAGTAAATTTTTTTTTTCAATATGATCAATTCAAAATTTATTTTGTTACAAAAAATATCATTATAATATTTATTGAGTTTATTTTACTTGAGTGCTGCAAAAATATTATGTGTTAGGGAATTTGACTTTCTAATTTTTAATCATATTATCATGGAAAAAAATAGAGAAATTCAATAAATTATAACTATTATGGATTCTTCATATTGATTTTTTTATGAATGAATAATTACAATTATGTCAGAGAGCTTTGGAAAAAATAGAATAAAAGTGAAAGAACCCATATCAGAAAATAAACACTAGCATTATTAAATTGTCTTAATAGAAAAAATATATATTTTATAAGATAATATATTATGTAAGAGACAAAATGTGATAGAAAATTATTTTGTATTTGATGAAATATAACCATCATTAATATTATAACAACCTGTTAGTAATATTTTCTTATCATCCAAGGGTTATAAATAAAAAAGAACAAAATCGTAGCTAGAGTGAAACCCATCTCTAAATGAAGAACCATGAATATAAAACACCATAGTTATTCAAAATGTCGATTTAGAATATTTCATAAATTGAAGATATAATTTACAATATATTCAATTATTTCCAAAAAAAGCAATATTTTTATACATATTATTTTGATATTTCATAGAAATTATACACATAATTTCAACATTTTATGAGTCATCATCATAGTCTATGATTAAAGGATAACAGTTTTTTAATATTGATAATTATTTGATTCTTGATTTTTAATTTTTTAGTTTATATTTGGAATTTTTATTGTTATTCCTAAAATAAGTTCTGGGTGATTGGATGTTATTTAAGATGTTTAGAGGTAATTTTCATGACCCAGTTTTGATATCAATATGTATTATTTCATGATACAATCACTATGATGAGGAGATGAAAAGTGTAAATAAATCATAGTATTATTCATATGTATTTTATTTATTTATCTCTATAAATAGAATTTATCAAATAAATAGTAAAATAGTAACATTTGAAATTTATTTTACCATGCATAAGAAAACATGTCTTATTATAGAACTTATATAAGATAATTCATCCATACAATTGGCCTGTACGATAATTTATGAGGTGCATAAGAGAGTTTAGGAATTTATTGAAATTTTCAATGTAATTTCTCTTCATATTGTAGAATTTACAATGAATAAGTAAATTTTCTTATGGAGACACTATTAAGTATATTTTCTCTTCCAAATTCAGTCAAAGGAAGAAGAAAAAACAATTGAATATTGAGGTAATATTCTACACTTCTTTCCAAAACAATGGGCTTCCACATATTCGTCCATAAGTCCATAAAATTTATTCGATGTGTATCATAATATTGATAAAATTTATTAATAATATTGAATAAGATGTCGATTTTTTGGAGACCCAAATACTATGAAGAAGAAGGAAGACCACATGACAAAATGAATTATAAATATCTCAAAACAACAAGGATATCATATGATTTTATATGTCCAGAAAATAGAAATTAAGGATCTGTAAAAGGAATATGAGGCTACATCTCTGAGGTAGAGGGAGGATAGAGAGTTCAGATTTTCTCAATATATATTGTTATTAATTATTTATATCTTATTTTATTATTTATAATAAATTATCTTTCCCCCTTATTCTTCACAACTCTTAAAATGTTCGGTTAATATTGTATGTTATTGGGGAGGGATGGATATCCATATTAATGCTTAATCCTTCACACTTTATGGAAGAAAATATATTTTTCTTTTATTGATATATATTTTCAATGGTTGTTCGATATTTTTAACAAAATTTTTCTTTATGTTTTGACCTTGTTCACTATTTATAATAATTGTTATAAAACTATCATATCTGTTAATCTAATATAGTTATTCTTGAAGAAGTAGATTGTGTTATGTGGTTATTATCTAAAAAATATTATCCATGTGTTAAGGAAGTGAGTTGTATATTATTTTCTTATGAACAACAATTTGTCAATTAACTATTTCCTATTCTGTTTAGTGGTGGTTTAATGATTCTTCACACACGTTGGAAGGGAGGATGACCATATTGTTATCACTATTAGTTACATATCCAACTTAAAAATAAACCTTGGGTGATTGATAAATAAATTAATGATTCTTTATTTTTCCAAATATAAATAGATTTATTTTGAATTAGATATTGAAAAAACCTTACTATCTAAACAGATTGATATTAATCTGTATGCATATTTTGAGGAAATTACCCAAGTAAAATCTAGTGAAACAATAAGTGTTCATATATATCCAATAATCATGGATGGAAATCTCGAATAAACCCTAATATTTTTTTGTCCCCTATAGTACATTTATTATAATAATAAAATTTACATGCATGTCCTTCAAAATAATTTTTATCTAATATCATGTTTAACATAATTATACCCAAAATTACATGTATTAGATGATGGATATTGAACAGGAACATAAATTATTTCACATCAGTGTGCTCAATACAAAATCATAGAAGAGTCTCTAATGACTAAGTGGAGAGGCTGGAATTCCCCTTTTCATTAGAAGGATAAATAAAGGAGTGTATATAAAGCTTACAACTAAGAGAGATCAAGGAAAAAGTTGATTTGAAAAGAATGATATTGCAAAAATTTTTACAAAACATCAAAAGAACACCCTTAATTAAAGAGATCCATTCTATCATGATGTAATTTTAATTATCTATCTACGAGTAAAATGATAGATTTTAGAAGCTATTTAACCATTTCCCATATCAAGAAATGGAGTAGTTCCACTTCCTTGGGTTCATTTAAAATGGCCAACTAAATAATAATTCAAACCTATTGGATACCTCATATATAGTACATTTGATTTAAAAATCACATTCAAACCCTGAGGTCTAGGTTAATAATATTACTCCTAACTCAAAATTATTTAACATAATAGTGGCTAATAATTTTCATGACCCATCCCTCGGGACCCCTATCATGGCTACCCCAAACCCTCTTTCCATAGGCCAAGGGCTGGTGACTAGCACCAAAAGATGTATTACCCAAAACTGGAGAGGCATTGCCTTTATAACCTGTATACACACACATCCAAGCACACAGAAATGTATGATCACTAGTAAACAGTATAGTAAAAATAGTGTGTATAGTAAGAAAAAGGACCAAAATACAAGCCCAACTAGAATGTATAAGTAAAACTGGGAAGTACAAGTAAAATGAACATCTCCAATGAACACCCGCTAAGGATATTATTAAAGGGAAGGTACAACTCTGGAACAGTCGTCTCTATGGTATGCCTCGTCTAATGTCCATTTCTGAGCTACCTCTAGTCCTGGTACTCTCATCCTTAGTCTAGGTTGTCTTTCATTTGCACCAAACACAACATGGTGAGGGTGTAGCCTTGTAGGGGTGTGTATAGCAATACACACTAGGGACCCCGGGACCCTCAAAGGTCTCAAAAAACCCAAAACAAATAAATTAAAAATCATGAAAACAACTGAAAACCCTACTTAGGTATATGCCCATACATATACCTAAGTTATCAAGTATACCCATCTCATTAATGAGGAAACACAAGGCCCAACTCATTAGCTAAAAGCTCCACTATTCCACGAATGAAACAATACC
Organism: Viscum album; assembly: GCA_963277665.1. NCBI lineage: Eukaryota > Viridiplantae > Streptophyta > Magnoliopsida > Santalales > Viscaceae > Viscum > Viscum album. Next base: position 1,888,607,880 of record OY728143.1, on the reverse strand, counting down.
ATGAAGTTAACACCACAAAGGTAAGTACCACAAAGGTAACACCACACAGAAGAATACCACATAGGTATCACCATGAAAGAAAGTACCACACAGGTTGTCCACACAATAGAACACTACCAAGGTATCACCTTAAAGGAAAGTACAACACAGGTATGCCACACAGCAGAATACCACAAAGGTATCACCATGAAGGAAAGTACCACATAGGTACGCCACATAGAATAATACCACCATGGTATCATCACGAAAAAAAGTACCACACAGGTACACCACATAAAATAATACCACAATGGTATCACCACGAAGGAAAGTACCACACAGGTACACCACATAGAAGAATACACCAAGGTATCACCACAAAAGAAAGTACCACACCGGTCTACCACACAGAACAATACCACCAAGTTATCACCAAGAAGGAATGTACCACATAGGTATGCAACAACGAAAAATACCACAACAGTATCACCACGAAGGTAAGTACCACAGAGGTACGCCACACAGAAGAATACCACTAAGGTATCACTACATATGAAAGTACCACACAGGTACGCCACACAGAATAATACCACAAGGGTATCACTACGAAGGTAAGGACTCATCTCACACCAGGTATATCTTAGGTACAATAGTAGAGATGATTAGATGTAACTATTGAATCAACTTACTCTATTAATAGGTAAAGCCACGTATGATCCTAAATCATCAGACCTAGATAGGATCCTAGTACATCATCAAACCCACACATGATCATAGTAATGAAGAACCATAGAGGATCCTAGTACATCATCATACCCACTCATGATCCTAGTACAGCAAACCCATACAGGATCCTAGTACATCATCAGACCCACACATGATGCTAGTACATCAGACCCACACAGGATCCCAGTACATCATCAGGCCCACAAAAGATCTTAGTACAACAGACCGACACATAATCCTCGTACATGATCAAACCCACACTTGATCCACGTACAATAGACCCAAAAATGATCCTAGTGTACTCCCACATGTATTCCTAGAGTGGATACATGTGGTATCCTCATGCAAAGACCCAAAAAGGATCCCTTTCTCATGTTACAGCCAGCTACAGGGTTCCCGCACTAAGCTCTCTTGATTCCGAGAGGATCCTCTTCTCAAGCCACAGGTCGATACACCCACTGGAAAGAAGTCTAATGAAAAAGTATCCCAAAGGACAACCACATAAAAGGGGTCTCTACGCAATAGATGGTGCATAAACCGGACGCCCGGTCTAAAAAATATAGACCTTCTAGTCCCGAGGGCCATGTTTCATTCATGTTCGATCCAACCCGACCATACCACAAATTTTAATAAAACTCAATTGGGATATAAAAAAATTTATGTATCTCTACATGGTTTCTAATGCCACTGATGATTTTTCAAACGGACCCTAGTAGATCAATATATGTATGAAAGAGAGAAAAGGTTTGAAGTTGGTCTGGGTCAGACCGTCGCAGCCTATCCCTGCTTGGGGCGACCCGACCTGGTTCGGGGTGACCCAACCCAACCCGGGTCTGTCCCTGGGTTAGACCTAGCCCACGATGCGGAGGCCCATGGTGCGGTCCCCTAGGGAAGACTTCTTGGTCACCCCCAGCTTGCCATATGATCTGCCACTCCTCCGTGTGGCGTGGTTGCACATTGCATCATCACCGGCGACCGGCTCTGCAAAAGGCCATAGTTCATCTCTGCCGAGCGATGAAGATGTCCACTGCTGCCCCTTCCTTTGGTCTGCCACCACCTTTTTCCACCCATGCTCTGCCGCAACTGACGTTCCGCAACAATTCTTTGGCGGCGTGGTTTCGTCGTCGCCTTCGTCACGACCTACCGGACTACCACCCCCCACTACTGAGTCTCACCGATATAATTACTCGGGTCACCAAGCATGCCCTGGTGGCCCGTTATTTATTTTGATGATCTTCATAACTATCTCGGGATGTTTCCATCATCTCAAGACCATCAAATTTCAGAATGGTTGTGGAGAGGTCGGTCCGTGTTCGTTTGGCCCGCTCTATCAACGTAAGAATGATAGCAAATGTCTTATTTGATCATGAATCATGTAGAACATCAATAATGGGTAAGGGTATTCATAACAACAATAAAATATATAGGATACACTACAAAACCCTCCCGCAAAGACAAAATAATCATGGGTAAACCCTTTAGTCAATTGACCCTCGTTCTTCATATGAATTCAAGAACGGGGAAGAGGAATTCAAAATCGCACAAATGAAATAACCCCTACCTTTAAGGATCCGAAAAAGGAGGCACGAGGAAGAAGTTGAATTCATTGAAGAATGTCAGTGTTCAGCGTATCCCCATGGTGCCTCTGATCTAGGCTCATGGTTTGTTCCTCATTCTTCGATTCTTGGTTCCGGGTTTCTTGTCACCACCCACCAGAACCAGCTCCATCCTCCAAGTATCTAGCATCGCGACACATTACAAGATATTTATCGCTTGGTGAAGTCATTCCTATTCATCCCCCCATATCCATATTTAGAAGAGAGGGGGATGGTAAATAAAGATCATAGAATTTATGAAGGTTCATTTAATATGAACCTTCCTAAATTCCAACGATGTTGTCACATAGTATTTGAAAGGTCCAACCAATTAATTTTCATTGGCACAATTAAATGGCACAATTTAATTGCATTGTGATGGAACAACATAGATTTATTTCATTGGAACAAATTGAAAAAGTGGATTAAATATTTTTCCCCCACCTCCATAACCCAAAAAGAGTTTATAAGAAATATAAAATTTGTATGTATTATTATTTTTCTATTCTTCTATGAAAATGTAAATAACTAAGTTCCACCCTTGACCTACTGCGGTTTAGGTGAGGGTCTCCTTTAAGTGAATACCAGCACTGTGATTTCAATGGTCTCTGAAGATTTTAATTCCGTGCACTGGTTCAAAAGTTACAAAACAATGTTTGTGGGTTTACTAAATGTACCCGAAAAAAAGGTCAGAAAATTATTAATACTCACCCTCGATCTGCACCGATCGAGGTTAGGCTCTGCCGAAGTGAAACATGCCCCAACGAACCCAATGGTACTCTTGGATTTACAATCCGAGTTACCGTTTAAATTTTATGTATTGTACAATAAAATAATTTTCACTTCATTATTTTATTCACGACATAAAACTAACATTCACCAGTGGCCCGCGCTGGCCAAAGTTTGTATCCGCTTAAATAAATCAAGACCTCATGAGTTCAGTGGTGGTCTCGGATTTTCAATCCGAGCTAGCGTTTGTGATATATAAGCATTTAGAAAATAAAATAATTTATGTAATTATTTTATTTACGATTATTCCATTTTTGGATTTTCTCACAGGAGGCCCGAACTGACCAAACATACATCGCGCCAAGGGTAAAACTGCCATTTTAAACGCAGCCATGCCGTCGGATTTTTTATATGGGCAACGATTTAAGAGTTCGTCAACTATTTAAGGAAAACTGCTTAGGCATGATAATTAAGGGTAAAAAAACTTTGATGGATCATTCCAGGCACTCCGGGCCTCGGAATCATGCACCCTCAAATTTTGAGGACTCGTAATAATTCCATATAGATAAAAAAATTATATGGAATTTCTGGGACATTAAATTCTACCCACCTTAGGGATTTACATCCTCGGAAACTGAGATAAAGGGAAAACAACCAAAAGAGGGTACTGATCACGAATCTGAGCCTCCCGCTCCCATTTTCACTCTTGGAGGTTCTCGTGCTACCATCATACATGTGTGAGAGGTATCGACTGCCCACAATGGTCATTCTCTTATCGATCCTCAATCTCCACTGGAACCCTGAAAACGTTTCCCCATCCTCGATGACCAGCTCACTGAGGTCGATTAAGTGAGATTGGTCATGCACGTTTCACATCAGCTAGGTTACATGGAAAACATCACGCATCCCCTCCAACATCTGTGGAATTGAAAAGTGGTATTATACCTTGTCTATCATCAAAATTATCAGAAAAGGATTGATAAAACTCGTTGATAACTTTCCCCCTGGGAAAAATATACATAATCCCCATCAGGGAGACTCACAAAAATATGTGTCCCCCTCCTAGAACTCCATGGGTCCTCGTATCCTATCAGAATAAGACTTCTGCCAACTTTGTGCAGTCTTCATATGCTAACAAGTGAGACATAGAGATACAAACTCTTCCACTACTTACATCATCGCTAGCTACCAGTACTGACACCGGAGGTCCTCGTAAATCTTCACCATAGTAGGATGTAACACTAAAATTGGATGTATGGAACTCCCTCAACACCTCCACCCAATGCATCACAGGTACCATGGTGCATCCTTTAAAAAGGATGATGTGCTCCCCACCTTTGTAAAATTACTTCAAGAGACCATCTTGAGGATATCTGAGCACGTTGGGCCTCACAGTCAATGTCTCAAGATATGCCTCCTAAATTCACTAAAAAATTAGGGAAGTGACATTCATATACTGGAGGCAAGCTGCTTCATCTCTATCCACGAAGGATATCTGAAGTGTAACTAGTTACTCTAATGCCTCACTCAGCAGTTGTATACCAGAACTCTTGTTGAGTGCGTTTGCAACCATGTTCCCCTTCAAAAGAGTATAGACTATCTGAAATTCATAGTCCTAGAGAAACTATATTCACTCCTGTTGGGTATAAAAAAATCAAAACATCTTCTTCCATGTGGGTGAGGCTGGCCAACTCATGAAAGATCAGCCGCACAATCCTATGTAAGAGTTTATCATGTGCTTATTCGGTTTCCTTTTTCGCAGACCATTGAAACCCTAATTCCAAAATTGTAGTTAAACCGCAACGTTTTTTCCAAATACATTCAATATGAGTATGAACTATGGATGTCCAGTCCATACCCAAACTAAGCTCGTAAGGCCTTGATGTTGCCAACAAGTGGTTCCAACCAAAACACTTTCCTCAAGGGTTAAATAAAACCTTCATCGTAAGTGTGATTATCAAGTCTCCTCCCCAAGGTATCTCCAGACGTGAGGGCCAAGTCAATAGTTTAACTGAAAACTCTAGGTCTTGGAAAAGATTCGTGGATGGAAGGAATGATTGGTGCCTATGTATATTTTCATGACAACTGGTAGAATACATAGACCATACCTCGAATCATTCCTACAACCATTGGGTCTCTCTCCTTGACTTCATGTAGTAACTCCCTTCCTCTGCCCTCTAGTTCCTTAAGCCTAGTAGGAACCACAATGGGCGGTGGTTGTAACATGTCGAAATGTACTCCACCTCATGCAGCTCCCCTAGCTCTGCTTCCATGTCTGCAGCCCTACAGATTCATCTGTCCCTAACTCTTCTTCTTGAAACATTGTTATACACCCAATTCTCTAAGAATAGATCCAATTTCATGTTTTCTCACTACTAACATGCAAAGGTCGGTTCCGCCCAGCCAATGAACTTTTAACCATAATGGTTCATTCTATAATCCTAAAATAAGTAGCAATGGATAGAAGAATAGTGTTGGCTTGGATGTCCCTAAACACACCTCGCTCGGTGGTCCTAGCCATGAAGCACTGGTTTTACTGTATTAATATAGTACCTGATATAGTCGGCACACCTTAATAAATACTTAGCTACCGTCATGTCATCCTGCCAATGTTGTAGAGGATCTAGAGAACTCTCAACCACCTCCTCATGATATTCCTCAACCGCATATGGGTCAGTATCACCTTGAAACATGAGGTTTATCTAATGATGAAACACATGTAAGGAACTAAGCCAATATGTTTCCTCTATTGGTACAACCGGTTGTAACTACTAACTAACAGACAGAGATATAGCTGGCACACTACCCGAAGGTACCATCTCAATAAATGGTCCAAATAATGAAGCCTCATCACTATGAAAACCTTCTTCATGGTCACTCACTGGAAATGACTTGTAGCTAATATCTCAACATGTTCTACGGGTGTCACAACTAGGAGGAAAACTCATCGTGCATCGTCTACTAGTGAATCTGGTGGTAACAGCTGCCCAATGAGTAGTGTTAATGCTAGTACACCACCTGATGGTGCTAACACAATTAGAGGGCCTTGTACCGAGGCCTCTTCGCTCGGTGGGCCATCATCACATACACTCTTAGGGAACCCAGTTGGCTGTCTACACAGCGACATCCTGATAAATAACAGGAGTGTCATAGTCATTATGTTATACCTGGTGAGATTACCCATGAAAACACATGAATGACTTACCAAGACACATGAAATCAATGTTTTCGTGCGCTGAGTTGGAAATCAGAACTCAGGGTCCTGGTGTTTGGATACGTCAGATGTCGCACCAACACTGGATTCCCTAAACTGATATACATACTCACTACACTTAATATTATTTCTGTTAAAAAGATCAGAGTCCAATTATATATGTTAGAAACGACTCCTCTGATACCAATTTTTCATGACCCAACCCCCAGGACCTGTGTCGTGACTACCCAAAGCCCACCTTCCATAGGCCAGGGGCTAGAGACTACCACCGAAAGGCGTATTCCACAAAACTGGAATGGCTTTCCCATTATAACCTGTATACACACAAAACCAAGCACACAGAAAGATATGATCACAAGTAAACTATTTAGTAAAAGGAATGTGTACAGTATGAAAAATGGGCCAGAATAGAAGCCCAATTTGAAAGTACAAGAAAACTGAAAGTACAAGTAAAACTAGAAAGTACAAGTAAACTAAATAGCTCTAGTGAACACAGGACAAGGATCCTTCCTGAAAGGTTGGTACAACTCTCGAATAGTCATCTCTGTGGTACACCGTGTCTAATGTCCCCCTCTGAGCTACCTCTAGTCCTGGTAATCTCTTCCTCAGTCAGCGCTATCTGTCGGCTGCACCAAACACAACAAGGTGTGGGCGTAGCCCATGCAGGTGTGAGTATAACGATACTCAGTAGGGACCCCAAGACCCAATACGGTCTCACAAAACCCACAATGGATAATGAAAAAAGCATGAAAACAACTAAAACCCCTAATAAGGTATATTTCCATCCATATACCTATGTTATAATGTATACCCATCTCATTCATGAGGAAACACAAGGCCCAAATCATTAGCTCAAAGATTAACTATTAAACGAAGGAAATAATACCACGAAGGTAACACCACAAAGGTAAGTACCACAAAGGTAAAACCACACAGAAGAATACAAAAAATGTATCACCATGAAGGAAAGTACAACACAGGTTCTCCACATAGAAAAATACCACCAAGGTAGCACCCCGAAGGAAAGTACCACACAGGTACGCCACATAGTAGAATACAACAAAGGTACCACCACGAAGGAAAGTACCACATAGGTATTCCACATAGAAGAATACCACCATGATATGACCATGAAGGAAGGTACAACATAGTTACGCCACACCGAAGAATACCACTAAGGTATCATCACGAAGAAAAGTACCACATAGTTATACCACACAGAAGAAAACCACCAAGGTATCACCACAATGGAAAGTACCAAAAAATTATGCCACACATGAAGAATACCTCAAAGGTATCATCATGAAGGAAAGTACCACATAGGTATTCCGCATAAATGAATACCACAACAGTATAATCCAGAAGTAATGTACCACACAGGTACGCCACATAGAAGAAGACCACAAAGGTATCACTACGAAGGAAAGTACCACACATGTACGCCACACAGAAAAATACGATGAATGTATAACCATGAAGGTAAGGACTCAACTCATATCTGGTATAACTTATGTAAAGTAGTAGAGATGATTAGATGTAAGTACTTAATCATTTTACACTATTAGGTGGAAGGCCCGCGTAGGATCCTAAATCATCATAACAATATAGGATTATAGTAAATCAATAGACTCACACATGATCCTAGTATAGCAGAACCACATAGGATCCAAGTACATCATGAGACCCACACATGATCATTGTATAGCAGACCGACACAGGATCCTAGTACGTCATCAGACCCACAAAAGATCCTAGTACAACAGACCCACATAGGATCCTAGTACATCATCACACCCACACAGGAGCATAGTACAATAGACCAACACAGAATCTTATTACATACTCAGACCCACACATGATCCTAGTATTGCAGACCCACACAGGATCCTAGAGTGGTCCCTCCTGGATTCTTAGAGATGCTACATGTGGGATCCACATGAAAAGACCCATGAAGGATCCCTTTCTCATGTTAAAACCAGCGACATGGGTCTCGCACTATACTCACTAGATTCCGGGAGGATCCGCTCCTCAAGCCACAGGTTGATACTCCAAATTCCATGAAGACCCACGAATTGTTTTCCCAATGTACCCCCATGTAAAATGGGTCTCAGCGCAATAGAAGGTACATCATTTGGACGTCCGGTCTATATGTTATTGACCTTTTAGTCCTGAGGGCCCGGTTGGATTCGTGTTCGATCCAACCCGAATGTACCCTAACTTTAACAAAAACTCATGTGGGGTATACCAAAAGGTCAGACTAACTCCAAGGTTATTTCATCCGCTTATGGATCATCAAACAGATGCCCGTAGCTCCAGATATGGCTGAAAGAGCGAAAAGGGTCGATGTGGGTCTAGGTCGGGTCTGACCCAGCCTGGGCCGACCCAACCCAGTTCAGGTCGCCCATGCCTGACCCGGGTCTGGCCCTAGGTCACACCCAGCCCACGAGATCCAATCTGGCCCAGACCATGGTGTGGTATGATAGGGTCAACAACTTGGTCACCCCTAGCTGGCGGGATGGCACACTACTCCTCCGTGTGGCACGGGCATGCGTCGCGCTGTCGTCAACAGACGGTATTGACCTGAACACCCTTCCCATGTCGTCATGGCACAAGGCTGCGGTTCATATCTGCCAGGGGGTGTGGTCGCCTGCCACCGCCCCTTCCCATAGTTAGCCACCACCCTTTCTTCACTACGGCTCCTCTCCGACGGCATGGTTTCATCGACGCCTTCATCGCGGCCAGCCGGAGTGCCGGTCACCACTCTCGAGTCCCACCGATGTTGTTCCTCAGGTCACCTGGCGCACCCTGGTGGCCCGTTCATTATTCCGATGATATTTTAACTTGTATCAGGAAGTCTCCATCATCTCAATACCATCAAATTTACCAAAGTATTCCGAGCGGTCGGTCTGAGTTCGTTTATCCCGCTCTCTCTGCGTTAGTATGATATCAAACAGCATATTTGTTCTTGAATCATGAAGAACGTCAAAAAACGGGTACGGGTATAAAATAAAATAAACCCTTCAAGTTACCCCGCATCAACCTCCTGAAATGATTAAAGAATCATGTGTCAACTCGTTAGTCAATTTACCTACGTTATTCGCATGAATTCAAGAACAGTGAAGAGGAATTTAAAAATGCACAAATGAAATAACCCCCTACATTGAATGTTCTGAAGGAGGAGACGAGATGAAGAATATAAAGTCAGTGAAGAATTTCAGCGTTTGGCATCTCCACAAGGCGCTTCTAATCCGAACTCAAGGTTGGTTATTCATTCTTTGATACGTGGTTTGGGGTTGCTCATCACCGCCCACCATAACCAGCTCTGTCCTTTAAGTGTTGGGCATCACTGCACTTTACCAGAGATTTGTCTCTTGGTGAAGTCATGCCAATTACTCCCCCAATAATCCATATAAATGGGATAGGGGGAGTTTATGTAATTATCTTGGAATTTATGAAGGTTCATTTAATAGTAAACTCACTAAATTCCAACGCCGATGTTATATAGTATTTGCAAGGTCAATCCAATTAATTTACGTTGGCACAATTAAATGGACAATTTAATTGCATTTCATTGGCACAATTTAATTGAATTTCGTTGGAAGAATTTAAAAAGGGGGGATTAAAGATTTTGTGGTCCTCTCCTCCATAACCCAAACAGAGGATATAAGAAAAAAATGTTATGTATTTTTATTTTTCTATTATTCCACAAAAAAATTGAAAAACTAACTACCACTCTCAAGATACTGATGTCAAGGTGAAGGTATCCTTAAGCTAATAATTGCGTTGTGAGTTCAAATGTGTCTTTGAATTTTAATTCTGTCCACCAGTTCAAAAGCTACAAAATGCCGCATGAAAGTTTACTGAATATACCTAAAAAAAAGTTCAGAAAATTATTAACAGTCACCCTCAACCTGCATCGGTCGAGGTTAGGCTCTTACCATGTGAAACACTCCCCAATGAACCCAATGGAACTCTCAGATTTCCAATCCATGTTACCATTTAAATGTTATGGATTTTACAACAAAATAATTGGCACTTAATTATTTTATTCATGGCCAAAAAATAAATTTCACTGGTGGCCTACACCGACCTAAGTTTGTGTCTTCTTAAATAAGGAACACCCTCATGAGTTCAGCAGTGGTCTCAGAATTTCAATTCGAGCTACTTTTTTTTAGTTATAAGAATTTGACAAATAAAATAATTTATTTAATTATTTTATTTACTATTATTCCATTTTTGGGCTTTCTCACCGGAGGCCCATGCCAACCAAACATAATTCGCACATAGGGTAAACCCGGCATTCTGAGCACAATAGTGCCCTCAGATTTCTGATCTAGGAAACAATTTAAATGTTATTCTACTTTTTCATGAAAACTGCTTACATGCGCTAATTAAAGCATAACAAAATTTCGACGGATCATTCCGGGCACTTCGGGCAGCAGAATCGTGCGCTGTCCGATTTTGTGGACTCAAAATAATTCTATATAATTAAAAAAAATTATACGGACATTTCGGGACATTAAAATATTAGTCTCAAAAATTATGTAAGTGATTCTGACTTATCTTCCCTATTAGAATCTAAACAAGATGAAATTACAATTTTGGGATACATATGTATTTGAAACAATATACTGAACAACACAAACCATATAATGTATGTTGATTATTCTTATAACCTCATAATTTCACTGATCAATTTGTTGAGATACAAGGAATATAAATTTAGGAAATAAATTTCCATCCAAGGATGGAGAGAGCCTAACCATGTATAGTATGGATTTTAAGAACCATTAGAACCGGTTCATGTAACATATTCAAAATCAATACAAATAACATCCTCCTATTTATTAATTCAAAATCATGGTTCCATTTCAACATCCTTACAATCCAACTTATATTTATTTATTTTTACTAATGAACCCATCTTTCCAACAAAGTAGACCTTGTTAATGACCTTCATCCCATGTAAAAAAACCCAATTATGTATTAAGAAAGAACTGAATTTTAGAATCTTAATAATGAAGTGAGAAAATTAAGAAACTATCTTAGTAGTCTGGTAGAGATACTATAAAAAATCCAAAAATGATTCAAATTCAAATAGTCCATAGAATAAAGGAAAATGTGTCACAACACATGCCCCAGGACCCATGTTGTGACTACCCCAAGCCCACCTCTCAATGGCCAGGGACTGGAGACTAGAACTGAAGGAGTCAACCTATGAGTGGGATGCATTTTCATGGATACTTGTACACACACACATGCCCAAACAAGTTCCAAATCATAAAAGGGAAACAAAATACCACTCAAAAACTAAGAACATGTAATGTTGAATGTAAAGGGGGGACAAAACACAATCTCGACTAAATGAAAAACAAATATAATAGAAAAAATATGTTGAGATTAAATGAAAATTATCCAACTTGAAGTGTAGGTATAGCTGGTCTCCGCAGCTCTCTACGTCAACCAGTCACCTTCTTGTACAGCCTGGTCCCGGCTCCCTAAAGCCTCAGCCAAAATGCTCATCATCTGCACAAGACACGGCAAGGTGTGCGTGAAGCCCATGTAGGGTTGAGTATAATAATACCAAGTAGGGACCCCAAGACCCCCTAAGGTCTCTCAGAATTCCACAAAGGAAAACCACAAAGCATTATCTCAATCACAATGCACAAAAAAAGGTCTCACCTCAAACCATGTATACAACTCAGAGTTTTGGAAAAATGAGTATTCTTAAGCTATATCATTTTGTTATGTTAGGAAGTTTCCACAACTGAACCACAAAGGTCATGTTCTATTGTTGATCCACATAGATTTGTATTTCACTGATCTATGAGGGGATACTCTAAGGATCGCCCTCATCGGGTCTCGCACTGCTGATTCACACAGGGTCGCTTTGAAGCTGATCAACAAAGGGTTACTATTCAATTGATAAATAGTCAAAGGATTCCCCGAACATGGTGCACATAAGTTCCATAAAATATTATCGTCAAGATATTTTTCATGCCTTAACTTCCATGAAGTTCCAAAATGGAGTATCCCAAAGTACCTCCACGTCCTAATTCTTTTAACGTGACAAACAATGCATCAATCAGATGCCCAGTATGTGAATTATATGGGTTTTAGTATCGAGGGCCTTATTGGATTCAATTTTGATCCTTCTTGGCCATAATACAACTTTCTAAAAAAACTCACGTGGTTTATCTGAAAAGTACCATCTCATTCCAAGGATTCGATCTCTATAGACGGTTTGTCAAATGAATGTCTAGTTTGTGAGATACAGTCATTTAAGCTTATGTGTGCTAAAAAAGGGTCTGCTTCGGGTCCGACCTGACATGATCCATTCATGACCAACCCAACCCAGGCTGGGTCCGATCTAGGTTTGACCCAGCCCATCCCAAACTGGCTGGGCTGGGTCGCGGGCTCATCTCGCCTTTGTTGGGCGTAGCCCGCTTTGCGACCCGAGTCGGTTGCTAGCACGGTCCACCAGTCATGTGGCCCACACCCTTCCTAAACAGCTCCTCTAAGGCTGGACCATGCTTGAGTCCCCTCTAAATCATCTCAAAGCTACAGCTTCTCTCTGTGGTGCACGATGGCACTCCAATGCTGCCACCACGCCCAGCCGCCATTGCTACCCGCTACGGTGACTTCAGGCAGAACCTTCCTGTACGACAGACATCGTCGCCCGCACGCAATGGTGCCACCCTGGTGGGGCTTCCACGGGTTGCTTTTTGAGCATTGGTGGTCTATATTCCATTATGATTGTACCTACAGGCCTCCCAGGACCCTAATATCACAGCGTGACTCTCTAATTAAATATTTCGTTGAGTTGGAAATCCCTTCTCAAAAGTATGCGTACAAAACTGAAGTAGTGGATGGTTTGGGACTTGTTTATTTGGTCTGCACCCTCCGCGTTAGCGTCATATTAATCGAGTAGTAATCAATACATCACATGGATAATGAAAACCCCAATTCAAAAAGTTCATGCAACAACCACCCCTCCCCTCCCACGAAATCATGTGAATTGTGGATCAAATTGTTTTGATTGAACCATGTTCATCATGCTTTTCAAGAATTATGTATTGAATCTATAATTTACATGAATTTAATAACAAAACCTACCTCAAAAACATAGGATATGTCACGGTCATTGAAGAAGAATCTATGTTCATTGAAGTCACCGATGTTTGTTAATCCCAAATCAATTCCTCCAATGACATCGTTCAATCCTCCATCCTTCATTGGAGGGGTTGATTGTTGGTTCTTCGTCGGAGTTCTTTGGTTCTTTAGTAGAATCATCCCATGATCCACCAATCCTCTTTTTTCCAAATAATGAATAATTAAAAGGACGATTTAAGAGTTTAACTCTCTAATAAATTAATAGTTCAATAATTGGTTCAATAATGAACCTTATTAATTATATGAGTGGTGGATACACAACCTATGTGTAACATGGAATTTAATGTCCCTCATTAAATTCATGACCACCATCGTGCTCCCCGCCATCATCACTCGTGAGGTGTTATAAAAATAAAATAAATTATTGTGTTTTTTATTATACTTTCTAAAACTCAATAAAACTCTATTTTTCACCTGACGTACTGCAGTTGCAGTTAAGCCCCCTTTAAGAGAATAATGGAGATACTAGTTAAACGGTGCCCTAATATTTAAATTCCAAGCAACAATAAAAAATATAGGAATTACTGATCACCCGTTTACTGAACGTACCAAAAAAAATTTCAAAAAATTGTCCCGGACACACCAGGCCTCGAAATCAATAAACATTAATTTTCATATCCTCTAAATAATTCAATATAAAAAATTACATGGAAAATCCATGTCTTTAAATTTTTCACACATTTTGGATTTTTGTCCCAAAAGACACAACAAAAACTAGGGAAACAAATGGTGGTATGAGCACATATCTGAGCCTCCCTCTCCCATGTGCTCTCCTAGTGTTTCATGTGCTCCGACCAAACTCATACTAGTGGAGTCCACCACCCACAAAGACCCACTCTTATTGATCTTCTATCTCCAACAGAAACTCTAAAAATGTTTCCCCATCTTTAATGTCCAGCTCACCCTAGTTGATGACATGTGATGGATCATGCATGTATCTTCTCAGTTGTGATGTATGGAAAACATTATTCACCTTGTGAATATGTGGGCGAAGAGCTAGGTGCTACCCCACATCACCTACTATATTGAGAATATGGAATGTTTTGATGAACCTCAGATATTTCATGCCACCCTAGCCAAATCTCCACAAACCTCATCGAGGTGTGACCCATAGGAATACATGGTCTCCCTCCTTAAAATCTAAGGGTATCTGTCTCCTATTAGTGTATGAATCTTTCCTAAAATGTGCGGTCTTCATCTACTCCTGCATGATCTGCATATTCTCTGTGGTAGAACATACCAACTCTAGACCAACATGTACTGACTCCCCAATGTATGTCCAGTATAGAGGTGATCTGCAGGGCCTCCTATACATTTCCTCAAACCGAGCCATGTAGATGGTGGAGTGATAACTGTTGTTTTACGCAAACTCTACCAGGGGAATGTGGTCCTCCCAAATACAGCCAAAATCAAGGAAATAAGCACGAAGAATCTCCTTGAGTGTCTTAATGGTTCGCCCAATCTGACCATCTGTTTGAGGATGGATGGTGGTGCTAAACCCTAAAGGACCCCCGAACACCTCATGTAATCCCTTCAAGAATCGTGATATAAAACAAGCATCATTATCTGAGACGATTGTTTATGGAACCCCGTGAAGCTGTACAATCATTTTTACGTAGAGATGTCCCAACCCATTAATGATCCCTACTCTCGGATGGGTAGGAAGAGGGCCGACATGGTGATTCGGTCAACGATCACCTAGATGCAATCATGGAATCTGGACATATGTGGTATCCCTATCATGAAGTCCATGGATATGCTATCCCACTTCCAATCTGATAGCTCAAGTGGTTAATCCAAGCCTGCTCATACCTGATGCTCGACCTTCACTTGCATACAAGTGGGGAATCGTGAAACGAACTCTACCACTACTTTCTTCACCCCTGGTCACTAGTAATGACACAAATGGTCCTGCTATATCTTCGCCACACCATTATGTACATCCAAATGGGATTTGTGGAACTCCCTCTATAACTCCTCCCATAGAGGAACTACTACCATAGTGCATCATCTAAAGATGATGACGTGATCCCCACCTTCATAACATCCATCTGAAAGATGTACTGAGGATATTTGAGCACGTTGGGCCTCGCAGTCAATATCCCCATGTTGTGCCTCCCTTACTCACAGAAGGAGTGGAGGAGTACCAGTCATTGAATAGAGATAAGCTGCTCCATCACTATCTTTGAAGGAAAACTGAAATGCGACTAGAGGCTCTGTTGCCTCACTCAGCAACTATAGAGCCGACCACCTAATGAGTGCATCTACTACCACATTCTCCCTCCCATCAGTGTTGACTATCTCAATGTCATAGTCCTAGAAGAACTCTTGACATATTCAATATCTTAGGTTCAGGTCCTTTAATTAGAATATATACCTGAAACTCGTGTGATTGTAGTATGCTGGAAAATGTTCAACCATCAAGTAGTGTCTCCACATCGTCACGATGAAACTACTTATGATAACTCCAAGTCATGGGTCGCATAGTTATTTTCACTTTGTCTTTGCTGACATGGGCCAAAGGAGATCGCTGTTCACTCCAGAATCTAGACACAACCTAGTCTAGTCCTGGATGTGTTGCAATAGACTAGATACCCAATGTCATCTTCCGTTAGGCTCAAGTTGGGGGAACTCATCAATATCCGCCTCAGATCCTGGAAACTCTGATGGAACTTCTTCGTCCACAAGAAGGTGTACCCCTTCTTTGTCAAAGCTGACAAGGGTTCTGCTACCCGAGAAAATTTAGGTACGAATCTTTGGTAGTACCTAAACAATCCTAGGAAACTCTGCACCTCAGTAACACTCATGGGAGGATCCCAAGCAAGCAATGCCACTATATTCACCGAATCCACTACAACACCAGCCTCTGAGATAACTTGTCCACGAAAGTGGAATTCCTATATCCAGAACTAGAACATAGAGAGATATCAGTAATGATGATGCTCTCAGGGTGTATCTATAAATATCTATAGGTTTGTGGCGTGCTCCTCCTCTAAAGATGAGTACACCAAGATGTTTTCAATGAAGAATACCATGAATCAATCGTGGTAAGGAAGGAATATTTTGTTCATGAGCCCCATGAACACTACCGGAGCATTGGACACAACAAAGGGCATCCCCTAAAACTCACAATGGATATACCAACATCTGAAGGATATCTTTAGTATGTCCTTTTCCCATACCCTTATCTGATGATAGCTGAATCTGTGGTCTCTATTCAAAAAACAAAGTGCTCCCTTCAGCTGGTCGAAGAGATCATCGATCCTTAGTATAGGAATGTTATTCTTCACGGTCACTTTGTTTTGGAACTGATAGTCCACATGAATCCTCATACTCCCATATGCCTTCTAGGGAAACAAAATTGTGGTTAGAGATGGATAAAACCTAGGCCTTATGAAATCCTTACTTTGTAAGTCCTCAAGCTCAACCTGCAACTCATGAAGCTCTGCGGGAGCCATCTGATACGATGGAGTAGATATCAATGCCATCCTGGAGTACTACTCATCATAGAATTTTACATCTCTACGAGTAGGTATTCCCGAGACATCCTCAGGAAAGACATCAGCATACTGGTCCACCACTATAGGATAGCTCGGTCTCCTATCATCAACTACCTCAAGGGTAAGGCTAGAAAACTAATGTGTGATCAGCTGCACAATCCTCCAGGAAAGTCCAACTTGAGATGAAATTGTTCCATTATCTCCGGTGAAAGAAAACCATGGTCCCATCCTCATGGACACACCTAAATTTCCTCCTAAAATAGTCAATATGATCATCGATCGTCGATAACCAGTCCATACCAAAGATGACATCATATATCCTCGAATCTACTACTAGGAGATCCTATCCAAATCACTCTTCTCCTAGAGTACGTTCACACTAAATGCACCAGTCATTAGTCCTCAAATCTTCTCTCATATGAGTCTCTAACTATAAGGATCGAGCCAATGGATCTACTCGAATCTACGAGAATAGAACAAGTGTCATAGAAATGAAAAGAGTGACTGGAACCTGTTTCTATAAGTACTGCAGCTAGGGTGGAGTAGACACAGATCATACCTCAAATCATCTCTTTAGTGTCGTGGTTGTAGGCCTCAGCTTCCTGAAGCTGTGGTCATCTATGTACTCTTACGGCTTGAGGTAGGGGTGGACCACCTAGAGGTGGTGGCAATAGAACCTCAAATTTTGGCCCCCCACCCGATGCACGAACTTCTCCTCTACCACATTTTCCACACTATAGACCTCCTCTCTTGAATATCTACCTTTGCCTTGATAGTCCCTCAACCATATACTAATCATTAGTATGGTGGTTCGGGCTGTCGCAAGACATGTTACCACGCCTGCCTCATGTGAAGCAAAAAAAATTTCACTACTAGCCTGTTCAACCACGTCAGTTACGCACCTCTGAACCTACATCATATGGACATCCTTTAGATAGTCTATCCTGCATGGACCTCTACGTCATCTACTTACTACCTATTTTAGATGAATCAACTACCTTTCATCCGGTGGTACCTCTCATTGTCGGTGCCTTCCCAGCTATGAAGCTCTCCACCAATAATGATCACTTGAGTACCCCATCCTACGTCAGGATACTGAGCGATATCATCGACAATCTAATATCCCACCACAGATCCTTATCAAAGATTCGGGCCTTGAAGAAAGGGTCTCATGCCATATCAAGTGAGTAGCAAGAATGTTATGTGAATCTCACTGAGTACTGGTCCTCTATCAGGATACCCTAATGTAAGTGTATGAGCTACTCAATACCCTCATAGTGTAGTGTCATTAGAATGAACTCCACCATGAATAGTCTCTCAAAGTCTGTCTAGGTGGGGGTCTCATCTTCGTGTAACTGTAGTGTCAGTCTCCACCATTTCCCTACCATGATCAGAAAAAGACTAACAGCTAGGATCACCATCTGCTCTGATGGTGTCCCAACTTGGCAGAAAACTCCAGCTGTAGCCTCCACCCAGTCCTCAGCTGCATAGGGATTTGTCTCACCATGAATCCTTAGATTCCACTTCTGCTGGAACATGTGTAATGCGCTCAGTCAGTGTGCCCCATCCACTAGTGGGGCTAGTGGAAACTACTACCCAATGGATAGTGGTGCTGCTACTGCACCACCTGAAGGTGTTATTGCTATAAGAGGTCCCTCCACCAAAGCCTCATTGCTCGGTAGGACATCATCATGAAATCTATCTGGAATCATGGTTTGCTATCTACGTGGTGGAATCATAAACTAAAACAGTTGTTCCATTGTCAATAATTTATACCTGGTGAGCTGAATCAAAATAGATCAAAAGTAAAACATATAGAAAACACACAGAATTAGTTTTTTCAGGCACTATGTCGAAAATCTGAATTTATGGTTCTGATGTTTGGATACGTCGGTTTCTACACCAACAATGAACTCCCCGAACTGAAAACCACAATCCAAACAATTAAAACTATTTCTCCATTGGAAGGATTAGAGTCCAAGTTCTTTGGTATAACCGAATCCTATAATACCACTTTGTCACAACCCGTCCCCTCGGACCCATGCTGTGACTACCCATATCCCACCTCTCGAAGGCCAGGGGCGGGCGACTAGCACCAGAGACATCAATATGCAAGTTGGAGGCATTTTACTGGATACATGTATGAACACACATGCCCAACTAACTCCCATGTCACAAAAGGTCATCATAAAAATATAGAAGAACTGAGAACATGTAGAGATGAATGTAAAGGGGGGATACAATCCCAACTAAAAGAAATACAAGTATAACAGATAATAGCTCCTGATATCAATATCTATGGATCCTACCTGATTATAAGGTACAACTCGTCTCTGTAGCTCTCCACATCAACCAATCACCTCCGTGTACTACCTGGTCCTATGTACGTAATGTCTCATCCAAACTGCTCGTCGTGTGTACAAGACATGAAAAACTGTGGGAGAATCCTGTGTATGAGTGAGTATAACAATACCTGGTAGGGACCGCGAGACCCATGGTGGTCTCTCAGAATTACACAATGGAAAAAAAGAATTATCTCAATCACAAAGAACAAAGAAAAAGACTCATCTCAATCTAGGTACACAACTCATAGTTTTGGATTAAAGATGAATAGTCTTAATCTATATCATTTTACTCTGTTAGGAAGTTTCCACAAATGAACTGTGAAGGAGTTGTTCCATTATTGATATGCATAGGGTCGTCTGTCGCTTATCCATGATGAGTCACTCTATTTCTACTCCTCGTCGAGTCGTGCACTTCTAATCCCCATAGGGTTTCTATTATGCTGATCCACACAGGGTCTCTATGAGGCTGATCCACACAGGGTCACTATGATGTTGATCCATACAGGTTCACTATTATGTTGATACATGCAGGGTCACTATGATGTGGAACCAAATAGGGTCGCTATGATGCTGATCCACACAGAGTCTTAATGATGTTCATCCACATAAGTTCATTAGGATGTTGATTCACATAGTATCACTATGATGCTGATCCACATAGTGTTGTTATTCAATTGATATCCATCCACCGGATACCCCACACTCTGTGAGCATGAGTTTTATAAGATCTTCTCCTCAAGATACAGTTCATTCCTAAACTACCACAAATTTAGTCAAAGGAGTAACCCGAAGGACATCCATGTCATAGGGGTTCCAACGTGACATACAATGCATCAATCAAACACTCAGTCTCTGAGTTATAAGCGTTTTAGTACTGACGGACCAGTTGTATTTAGGTTTGATCCAACCCGGTCATATAATGACGTTATCCAAAACTCAAGTGGATTATCTCAAAAGACCATGTAATTATATGGATTCCATCATAGTAGATAGTTTATCAAACAGACGTCTGGTTTGTGAGATATGGTCTTTTAAGCGTATCTGGGCCGAAAAAGGGTCTAGTTCTGGTCGGACATGGACCGACCTCACATGGGCCGACCTGACCTGGTCTGGGGCCAACTAAGCCCAGTACGAACTACCTGGGCCGATCTGAATGGGTTGGGCCACAGGTTCATCTCGCTGGGCCACAGACCGGCTCAAACTGCCTTGTTTGGGCGCACCACTTCGGGTAACCCGACTTGGTGGCTGGTGCAGTCCGCCCGCTGGGTGGCCTGAACCCCTTCCCAAATTGTAGAGTCATTCAGGATTCTTCAATTAGCGGTTCCACATGGTGGTGCCCGCTTTCCATGGCACCTGCAAGGCACATGTCCCCTCCACTGTGGCTCGAAGCCACAAATTCTCTCCACGGTGCACAACGGCGCGCCACTGCTGCCAACGTGGCCGGCCAAGGGACGACTACCATTTCCACCTGCCGCGGTGCCTTCGGCCCTCGCCTTCCTAAATGGTCTATTATATTTTCCCAATGAACTCCCACCTACAACCGTTGGTACGGATTTTTCATTAGTGGTCCTTTTTCAATTCTGATTGAGCTTAAGGGCCTCCCGGGATGCTGTCGTCACATCGTGACTTCTAGATTCAAAATTTCATCGAGTTGGAAATCTGCCCCCAAAGAACGCGACAAAAACCAATGTGGCGGAGGGTCCGAGCCAAGTTCGTTTTGCCCATGCAATCCACATTAGCATCATATCAAGTGGTTAATAATAAATACCTCACATAGATAAAGAAAATCCCCATTCAAACTTTTCCCGCAACATCCCCCTTGCAGTAATCATGCGAATCGCGGATCAACATGTTTTGGTTGGTCTGTTTTCTTCATGATTATCATGAATGTGGTATTGAATTGATAATTTATATGAATTTAATAACATCCACTACCTGAAAATGTAGGAGATGTCATGGTTGTGGAAGAAGAATGTACGTTCGGTGAAGCCAAGGGCATTCGTCGATCTCAGGTCGATTCCTCCAATGACATCGTTTGAGCCTCCATCCTTTGTTAGAGGGTTTGATCATTGTTGACTATTCACAGTTCATTGGTTATTTGATAGAATCCTACCATGATGCACCAATCCACTTTGTTCCGACTAAAGTCTAATTAAAAGGAGGATTTAAGAGTTTAACTCTCCTTCCAATTAATGGTTCATTATTTTGTGAAATTAATGAACAATATTAATTATATGAGGGGTGGTTACACAACTAATGTGTATCTTGGAATTCAATGTTCCTCATTAAATGCTTGACCACCTCCATGGTCCCTACCTCCATCACTAAAGACTTTGTAGAAAAATAAGATATCTTAGTTTTTTATATTTTTTATTATTTAAAAAATTCTACAGAACAATATTTTTCACCCAACCTACTGCATTCGAAGCTATGAATCACATAAGTGAATCCCAGTGGCACAAGTTCAACGATGCCCTAGGATTTCAATTCTGATCACCTGTTCAAAATATTGAATTCTTGCTCACATGTTCACTGAACGTACCTAAAAAAAGATCAAAAATCCATTTTCGGCACACCCGACCTCAGAATCATGCATCGTCAAATTTTGCATCCTTAGAATCGTTCTATATAATTAAAATAATTACATGGGAATTCATGGTCTTTACAAAATTTTAGTGTGATCATCACTCGCATTGGTAAAGAAATTCAATCAATAACCACTCTTGAACTAGAAAAATAACAACATATCATAATATATCGAGAACATAAAACCCTGATAGCTATAAAAGAATATCCATATCTTGAATAGCATGTTGTTGGGGAAGATGAAGGGAACTAATATGAAAATTATATGTATACTTTTGTAAAAAGTTCCCAAAGAGAATAAAATAAAGATGATTAGATTGTTAAAATTGGGAGGAAATAATACCAAGGAACCATAAGAAATAGAAAATTGTGAATAAGTATCTTCCACTTCCATTCCCATAATTTATTATTCAGCCTTAGAATATTCATAAAGAGATTCCCCAAATTGAAATTCAAGAAATATTCAATAAATTTGAGATTAACATACCCCTTATTGAATCCCTCATGAAAAATCAAAAAACATAAATGTTTCTCCAAGAATATTTAACTATGAGAAGAATACATCAAGGAAATTAAAGGATTAATTTAGGAAGAAGTTTATTATACATTATCATTCCAATGTTCCTCAAACTAATGTTACGAACTTGGGGAATATTCTATTCCTTTTACCATTATATTTATAAATTATATATATTATCTATGTTATTTATGAGCTAATATAAATGTAATGCCCCAGTTAGTTTCTTCATGTCTGTAGGTGTGGGATTTGAATCCCATAAGAGTTTTTTACAACATGAAAAAAATATTTAATGATTTTCTAACACGGGTCTTGGACGATGTGTTGGTTAGAGTACGAGATTTTATTTTCTTTGATATATTGTATTCTTTAAAAATAGAGGAAGATAGATCATCATGAAACTCACCAATCATTTTGGTGAGACCTTTCTGGATGAAATGTTATAAAATCATCAATGAACATGAAGGAAAAATCATCATTGAGTATGGAGATAATATAATCCATGTCAACAACATGGAATATATAAAGAAACCACCAGCTGACCATTCACTCCAAATACTCTCTCACATTTATGTGGCTAAAATAATTGATGACCGAGGTATGTTTCCAAAATTTATAGCCTTAATAAGAAACATAATGGTTTAAAAAACCATAGATAATGACCCTATCCTTAATTTTAGATATTCTATTTTTCATATTATAATATTAGAAAACAGTTTCATTTTTTGATGTATTCGATTGTCTATCCCATGATAAAAAAGAACGATTTTTATAATATGTGCATGAAGTAAAATCTATGGATGTGAGAAACACCAATTTTATTTCATCTCTAGAACAACCCCAAAATCGGAATGATAAATGTTTACCAACTATATTGAAATATTTTTACCATATGAAATAAGAGAAACTACAATTAATCAATTCCTACAACATATATATAACTAATAAAAACAATTCTTTAAATTATTAAATAAACTGTATAAGAAATATGTTAGATTTTTTTATATCCCTTGTATTAGCCCAAAAATATTTTATTATATATTTTTTATTATGATGAATTATAAATATGTTAGGAATCCCTAAATAAGTTTGAATACCACCATGATATAGGTAGTTAAAAAGGATATAGTGGCCTTTAAAAGATGACACAGTCGACCCCATTTAAGACTCATTTTGGTTCATCCCCAACCGTGTACTTCCCATGAAAAATAGACCAATATTTATGATTAATGAGTAAATTGAAGTAATTATTGTGAGAATTTAGAAAACATAAAGAGATTATATAGATTATAAAAAGTTAAACTGGGTCACTTGGAACAACCACTTCTTAATTCATTTTATTGGACCATTGTTTGAATTATTGGTATGGAAAACTTACTACTATTTTTAGACAGTTTTACATGTTATTTATTGGAACCCATTACTCTTGAAGACAAGAAGAATATAACTTTTTCATGTACCTTGGGTACATTTTCCTACAATAGGATTTCATTTATAATATTGAATGTCCTAGATTAATTTCAATGGTGTAGGGTAATTATATTTTCCTATAACATTGATGATTTCAGGGAGGTATTTTTAGTTTATTTCATTACATTTTTTACTTTATTTAATCAATATTTAAATAATCATGGTGATGTTTTGAAAACATATATTGAAAATAACATTTTTTATATCTAAAAAATTATACCTTTGTAGTGAATAGAAGAATTTTATTAGTAAATGTCATTTAAAATATAGAATTCTCCTAGATAAATTAAAATTTTGAAGATATTTTTTTATTTTAATGAACCTGTGTAAATCAAGATAAATCTATCGTTGGTCACGTAGGACTTTATACAAGGTTTATCAAGGACATCAGTAATATTTTTGTTCCACTCTCCATATTACTTCTAAAGGATTATTAATTCTATGTTAATGATTAGTTTAAGGAATCCTTATATGGAATTTAAGATTCAATTAATCAACCAACCAGTTATGCTACCAAACAACTGGAAGATACCCATTGAGTTTAATAATGATTCTTCATATTAATATGTGTGATAAATTCTTTCCTAAACAATTATGAGACAACTGAAAGTCATTTCATATTCCTAAATAACCTTATGTTCTTCCCAACTCAATTATAAAACCATTGAAAATGAAATCCACACATTAATTTTTTTTATTTGGATTAATTTGTATCATATTTTATTAGAACTAATGTTATTATATTTCCTGATCATGTAGTTCTAAGATACATGATGATCAAGGAATATGTAACGAAAAATAATGTTAGATAGATATTAATTCTATGGGATTTTAAAATCTAAATGAATTACCTCTATGGATTTGATAACCAAGTGGTCATTAATTTGAGTAAACTTCTCCATACTACTGATATAAAAATATGAAACAAAGTCACACTGAATTATACCATTTTGAGATAAAAATTTACATGATTTATTGAGAGGTTACTTGGTATGTTAAAATGGTAAATTATTTGGTAACTTATAAGGTGAATTTACACATACACCCTAATAAAAGTAAAAAACATTAATCTAAAGAAAGATTTTACATTTGGGAAGATCCATACATGTGAGGAATATATAAAAAATGCATGATAATAATATTTATATCTTCAAGTGAAATGGATTTTTTTTGACATTTTTGTACAATATGTGGGAAATGTCATTTTCCAAGATATATTGCAGAAAGATGATAAATACCATAGAAACCAATAAGTTTTTATGAAATATTGTATGTTTGAGGAATAGATTTTTTGGGACCCTTTCACATGCCATTTTAAAAATCGTACATATTTATAGCAATATATTATGTTTCAAGGCATGTGGAATCCAAATCCACTAAAACTATTGATAGAAAATTTGTATGTTCTTTTTTAATGATTATATTCTTCTCTAGATTTCAAATTACTGAGATATCATCAAAGATCCGAGGACATAATTTTCAATAAAATCATTGAATATTTGATGAGTAGTTATGGTGTGAATAACAATACATCCACACCAAGCCATCTGTAGAAAATTGGGAAAACTATAGTGTCCAAAAGGGTGATTAAGATAATTTTAGAAAAAACTGTAAAACCCAACATAAAAGATTAAATTAAGTATTTGGAATACATTGTAGGGTATTATATGATATCCTATAATCCATAATTATGAATGATCCTACACTGATTGATTTGTGGAAGAAGTTGTCACATATCCTTGGATATAGAACACAGTGTATATTGAGCTATAAGAGATATGAATATGGACTTAGAGAGAGCTAGAAAATAAACAAAACTAGTGTTTCAAGAGTTACAGGAGATCAGAAGATAAATTATGAAAACTGAAAAATATATAAGGAAATATTTAAATTTTCTCATGATAACATGATCAAGAACAAAGTATTCCATTCATGGGAATAAGTATTATTATACAATTAAATACTCATGATGAGGAAAAGTAAACATCATTCTAGATGGTAAAGATAATTTATAGTTACTCATGTATAAACTTTTTATTTTTTCACTACTGGATTGTGGGGCTATCCACACACCTATATACCTGTAATTTTTAATACCCTTTTTATGGAGTTTATAGATCTAGTCTATTCCAATGGTTCATTCAAACCATTATTATAGATAATGATATCAGAATTGTTTTTCTTGAAACTATTTCTATAGGTTGGGATATACAAATAGTTTTTTAAAATAAATTGATATAGAATTTTCCAATATTTTGAAGCTCATTTCCTCCCCCAAATTCACCTATTATTATACCATAATTTCTTCACTAGAGAGAGCGAAAGCCACCCACTGACTTTAGAAATCCCCACTTATTTAATAAATTTATGATTCAGATCTTCTTCAACATCACATTAGTGAGTTCTGAATATTTCTTTTCTTCTATTGAGTTTTTTTCATTTTCATCTATTACATAGTTTGATCAATATAAGACCATATCTATCAGTTTAACAAATTATTATCCAAAATTATGCTTTTTTTTATTTGATAGTCTATTTATGAAATATTTGTTCCTCTATCTACATGTAAATATATTGAAATATTTGAAGTTATATTATTATTTTACTTAAAATTAATTGATTTTTTGTTAGGACTTTCCATAAATTCTTTGTCTAATTTTTCTATGATTATAACTTGTGATATTTTTTTTCCTCCATCATTGATATGAGTGTTTTCTTCTTCATCTATCACACCTCATTATTCATTCTTTTATTTAGAGTCTAATAATATATTATATTTAGTTAAAAATTAAAAAAATATTTATCCATACGGAGAATTATGATTTTTTTAAAAGAAAAACCCAAACCATAAAATTTAGAAATATTAAGTAATCCAGTAAAAGGTGAACCTAGAGCTCTGATACCGATTATATTTCTTCTTTGGAAAATTCATCTACTCTATATAGTGCGTGATAAATATAGATTACTTTTTATAAATTTAAAATCATTATCATTTTAATTCTATGTTGTTTATGTTAAATATATCTCAATCTCATGTCACACACCCAAAATCATTTAACTGCAATAATGAAAAATAATGTATAAAGTAAAGGTTCAGCTATTTTAAAATGATTCACTCATTATCTTAGAAAAGTCTATAGAGTATGCTTATTTTCATACCACACACACGTGGATGTTTTTTATTAAAATTATCAACCACGAGTAATACATTGTCCATCAAACCTTTAATATTGCATAAACTAGAATACATAAAAACCTCTAACATGTAGTTCAACAAGCCTTGAATTCCAAATTCAAAAGAAAAAAAATTTGGACAAGAAAATAAAGAAAATATTCTTAAATAATTATAGGAATGGAAGGCCTGAGTCTTTAATTGAATAAATAAAAATATATCTTCTTCTACCATGATATATAAATATCATATTATTGTATCTTCATTCAATGAATAATTTTGGGATACCTCAACTATTATATATTATCACATTAATCATAAAAGGTATCCTTAAATATATAAATATTTTTCTAGGTTGTATCAACCTTTATTTAATAACATAGACACACAAAATATATATTTGCAACAATTCTTATATATCAAACATTCCTTATACTTTTTTAATTAATGAAATTTACAATCACATAAATAAATATTTTATATCTCTAAGATATTATTTACATCTATAACCCAAATTTTATTCCTTAAAAAATTATTTAGTCAGAACTTATTATCATAAAATTCTTCAATTATAAATTTATTAACATTAACACAATAATTTTGGATAGTATTTGAAATTAGAATCATCTTTCTATATTATGCTCATGATTTTCGTAATCATGATTAATTTTAATATTCCTCAAATAATCTGCTCAAAAAAATCCAAATAAATCACCAGGAAAAGATCTTCATAAACATTTTAAAAATATTTATATGTGGATATAAAAATTAATTAAAGAAATGTCCTCAAAAATACTAATTTAAATCTACATATATTATTCTCAATATATTCCCTTTGAATTTATCAACTTTTATTAGTCTAAAATAGTCAACCACTTCTTTCCTATCGATTTCCCAAAAAATGAACATATCTATAGCTTGTGTTCATGCTTACATGAATGAAATAATATTATGGCGGAGACCATTTAAACATGATGAAAAACCCATCTTGAGATCTTGAAAACTATTTTGTATAAATATTGATCTTTAAAGCATTGTGATATTTGAATGTAGTATTTAATAGAGTTGGATTATCTGAATTATGATTATTATTGATTTGAATACTCAGTTTAAATTATGGGTTGATAATTTTGGTATGAATTAGATACTAGATGTTTAATTGGTTCATCTTTTTAGAGATGATAAGTGTTTTAGTAGAGATGTTGTAAAAACCCATTTCATAGTAGATTAGAGTCATGTGGGAATTTTATCTATCTGATAAACGTCTTACTAAAATTGAACAAAATAACCTTAAAAAAAATACATTAACAAAAATGAAAAAAATGGAATATCAAAAAAATAAAATATTTAAGCTAAACTCAAGTAATCCAAATTTGGTAACTAGAAAATGAACAAAAAAAATAAACGAACAAAAAATTACATAACCCTGACAAGAACTAAATGATATATCCTGAAATAAATCAAATTAACTTACTAAAACATGATATATCCCAGAGATGAACAAAATGACCTAACAAAAAATAGAATAAATGACCTACCTCAAATTTGACAGAACAGAAAGATGAACCAAATGATCAAACCCAAAATTAAACAATTTTCATAACCCAGGATGAACCAAATGATGAATCCCAAGATGAACTGAATGACCAAACCCAAGATAAACCATTTTACATAACAAAAAATTAACCAATTGACATAAAAAAAATTAAAAATTTAACAATACCATTGATTAACCAACTAACATATCCTATATTTAATGAATTAACATAACAAAAACTTAACCAATTTACATAACCCAAGACAAAAAACCCATAATTAACAAAATTAAATTACCCAAAATTAACAAAATGACCAAACCCAAGATGAAATGATTGAAATAAAAAAAATTAAGGAATTTACATAATAAGAAATTAACCAATTTTACATAATCCATGATTATCCAATTGACATATGAAAAAATTAACTAATTGAAATAACATAAAATTAACCAATTTTACATAACCCAAAATTATATACTCACATAACCCCGAATTAACCAATTGACATGACACAAGATTAACTATGTGACGTATATCAAAATTAAACAGTTGAGATACACCAAACTGAAGAAGAACCAATTGACCATTTTACATAACTTATGATTAAATAATTTATATAACCTAAATAAATAAACAAATGATCAAATTACCTAATCCAATATAAAATAATGACGTACTGACCATAATAAACCAAATTACATAACCCCAAAAAAACCAATTTACCTAACATGAGAAAGTGATAATGTAAAAATAAACAAAATAATATATCATAAAATATAAACCCAATGTGAATAAAATGACATAACCCAAAATAAACCAAATAATATAAACACAAGTAATCTAATTCTCTATCCAAAAAAATTAACAAATTACCAAATGAACTAAATAAAATTTACAAAACCAAAAAATTAACCCAATTTTGTAACCCAAAATAAACCAAATGAATAACTCAAATATGACATAACCCAAATACAAAAAATTGGAAAACCCCAAAAATAACCTAAACCAAAGTGAAAAAGATAACATTTGTTATAATAAAATAGAACTTATATAACTCAAAAATTATGTAACCAAAAAATTAATAAGGTGGCCTAACCCCAATAAAAGATGAACAAAATAACGTAACATAGACAAAATTAGACAAAAATGAACATACTATATGAATCCATATCATACACATATTTTTTAAATTAATTAGTATTTATTTATTAAATTTTGAAACTAGTATTAAATTTATAATTAAATATATATTTAGATGATTAATCATTTTATGGATTTCATTAATAACTACAATTTTAATTCAATCCTGTTTTATTAATTACATATTATTAAATAATGTATTAATATTCTAATAAATTTCTTGTGCAGTAACATACATTGGGTATATAAGGCCACGTGACTCGATATAATTTACTTTGCTGGAGTAAGAATAAAATGGTTCAATGTTTTGTAAATTTAAATACACTAGAAAAGATAGTCCTTATTTTTATCGATATTTCAAATTTTGATATATAATTCTTAATAAAATATCTTATTTATATTTTCAATAGAATTCCCTAGAAGATATCAATGATAGAAAATATGAAAACATTATGCTAAATGATCATTTGAGACACATATTATTTGAGGAGCACCAGCGGAGAGTCTGATGTCAATGTTAGAAAAACATAGTCCACATTAAGTTTTGTCCCTAATCATGTGACTATAAAATTTTTCACACCACCGAACTTAAAAATTATCATGAAGAAGTTGTTTTAGCCAAATAAATTGGTATAAATGAGCATGATAGAGGTAAAATAGTCACTAAATCGTTCATAAAAGCAATGTCAGTTATATTTCCATCACGTCCATAAAAGGAGTATAATGATTTTTATTCATGTATTAATAAAATTCTCTCTATGTATAATGCACCATGTTATGTAAATGATGTTCCTAGTGGAAGTTGAGGGGATGATGATACAGGTGGTGATCATGGTGATATTTTTACCGATGCTCTAGATGACGATGTTGGTGATGATGGATGTGAGAATGTTGGTGATGGAGGCTATATTGATCACCTTGATTTTTGAGTTAGATGTAAAGTATTGTGTTGATGTTATTTAAGGAGTTGAATTCATCGATTGTTTATATGAATATTTATATTATAATAATTTAATCCATTTGAAAAATATTACAAGCAGTTGGTTGAATACTAAATACACCATATATATTAAATTAAATTTGTGATTTGGTTTCTATTATGTTTATATATACTAATATTGTTTGGTGGTGGGTACAGATGGTTTGATGTTACTTTTTTGGGACTGACACTTATACCAATGGTTTAAGGAATCGTTGGAATATTGTGTCTTGTTTAACATGTTATACCTAGGGTTCTTCTAACCATGGTAATAGACATATACTATTGGTATAAAGAAAATCATGGATATTATGAATAAGTAATATGATATACAAATGGTTTCTATAGAAACTGTTGGTATAGCCCAATACCAATTGATTATGCACCCATAGTTCATATAAACATGGGTATAACCTATACCTACGGTCTTATGAGTTATACCCATGGTTCTAATCCATCTATATAAGGAAAGTTTCCAATATTTTATGGATATTATGTTGTATGTAAATAAGAAACCATTTTCTAGTAATGGGAACATAATGAATAAATTTTATGGAAACATTCCCCAAAAACTATATAAGGAGATCACACACCTATGAACAATTTATCAAAAAAGACCCATAAGGAATTACCTCCCCATAGTTTTTTACATTAGTGTATTTATTTTTAAATAATGTTATCATAAAATATAATTGATGTTATTGAAGACTGTATATTTTTTTACATTTTGGGTATGTAACCATTATATTGTAAAATTATAATTTTTGTTTAATTTCGTGTTGTCTTCTTAATTTGTTTGGGTGTTTCTTTTTTCAATTTCTGTTTGTTTTTTAATCCTATTGAACTTAAAGAGAATTCCCCTACATATTATATCTATTCCAATAGGTGAAAATGATTTTCACCATTAAATAAACATATATAAATAAATAAATAACTTATTTTCAAATTCTAATTGATGAAAATTAATTTGAATCCCATTGATTTTTGATCCTCATGTCATGTACAAAATTCATATATTTTAAACCACATATATTAGAGTAGTCTAACCCAATGTTGAAATATTATATAAATTTCCATATTTATTTTTTAAAAAATAATACATGTTTGAAGAAATATTATTTTTTGATTAATTTACCCAAAACCATAGAATTGTTTTAGACCTTATGCTATAAATGATTGAGTGACTCTTTTAAATTGAATCCCATTTTTTAAATGAATCCAATTTTTATGACTAACTTGATTTCGAATTCATGTTGCCATTATATTCCATGTTTGAATTTTTGAGAATTTCTAAATATAATAAATATTTACTTTTCAACCATTATCTAGAATTTAATTCATGATCAATGTTTAATTGAACTGTGGGGGGACAATTTTTGTTGGAAAAAAGTATTTTACATAATATATTTTTGATTAAGAGAAATGTTTCAAATATTTGTACTAGTATTTTTTATTTAAATCACCATATAATGGATATTAAAATGAAATAGATGTAATTCATGACTCGCCATGTAATTCAACCATTGTTTGAAGTAAAAATTACCGCTATTTTCCTCTAAAAATTCAATTATACAAAACATTCTTGATAATAATTTAGTATAATTAAATTATACAATGTGGGGCGTGGTAAGAAATTTATCATTGATACTAAATCTATATTATCATAGAATACCCAAGAAGTATGAGTGGAGTGGTAAGGATAATTATATTGTTATTTAATCTTATATTGGCTATGTAATTAGTTGAGTATGTTTGGAAGATGTTGGAAGGAAGGCCCTAGAACCCATCAACTAGAAGAGAACGTATACTAATATGAGTAAAGACAGATCCCGAACCTACCAAATATTTTACAAATTCCATAGATGAATTCATTTGAATAATGAATTGAAATTTATACATATACATACATATATATATATATGTGTGTGTATATTCACATAATGAAGGAAATTTAGGAAGGGGTGTTGGTTAATATTAAAATGAATAAGTGTGCGATCTATCCAAATGAATGTAAAAACCATGGGATATGAATTAGAATATAAATTGAGTTAGTAATACATTCGTTATAGAAACTAACAATATTGCATTATACTTCAACAACGATCAAAAAAATCCAAATCTCACTTATAAAATTTTCAATAGAAAAAACCAAATTTCATCTTCAAAAAAACATTAAATACCCCACATTATAAACACCAATAATTTAATAAATATGTGATTTTGATTAAATTAATCATCTTATATAAAAATTTCATATTCCTGAAATGATAATAACTTTTCATGGAATTTCAAATTGAGTTTTGATTGAAATATTTTTAGTATTGTGGGTATATGTGTGCATGAGTGAATAAAAGAAATAGAAATTAATTGAATGTGAATAATGAAGAAAATGGAATTAAGATCATTTATCATGAATGATTGGCCATCAGAAAATTATTAGTAAAAAGGGCACTCACATTGGATAGTATTTTAATTTTCATTGGAAATATTTTTTAGGACAACTTATTCATGAGTCAATGGGTTATGTACGGGGGAATATAAAATAAAATATTATCATACGTTGTGTATTGATATTTTCTTGATTTGAATAACAACATTTCATCATTTTATGAGTAATTTTAAAATAATTTGATTAAAGAAAAATTATATTTTAGTAATGAAAATGAATTAAATATTGATTTTAAATTTATTATTTCAAATTTGGAATTTTTTGAAAAATTCATGTACTTAATTAGTGGGGTTTTTTATTATGGTAATAAGTTTAGTTTTCATTTTGAAGGCACATAATTTGATTTAAGATATTTTAAATTCCCCAATAATCACTGTGCTAAAGTGAAAAAAATGGATGAGGAAAACATTGAATAGTTATTATGAAAAAAAAATTATTGAGAACCCATAAAAGAATTTATCTACATGAGAGTTAACAAGTTATAGTGGAAAGGGAATTTTAGAGCGTGTACGAAAATTTATATTATAGAGTCTCCTCAAAAAGATAATTCATCTAAATGAGTGGTATATAAGATAATTTTTAAGGATCGTAAGTTAATTTCAATAATTTAGAGAAAAATAATAATAAATTTCTCAAATAGTAAAGCAATTTACCTCATGTAGGTATATTATCTTACATCATCATGATTGAGTAAATTTAATTACAAAATTCAACCGAATGATGGAAAAAAGAAAAATAAAATATATGAGTTTGGGTTAATAATTTGGGAATTTATCCAATACACGGTTGTTCCACATCATCCTTAATTATTCTATTTAGAGAATTTCATATAAATCGTATTACTGATAATATTCCAATCAATAACCAATATTAAGCTTCATATTTCCTGGATATTTGAATACCCAAAATAAGAAGGAAGACCACATGAGAGAAGGGAATATTATGATTTTAAAAGAATGAAAATCCATAAGGCTTGACCATAGATAAGATAATAGAAACTAAGGATCCACAAAAAAATGAGGCCACTACTCATGGAGAGATATATATTCTTGTGATTTAATTATGGTTGAATTTTTTTCGCTATTGCAGCTTTATTTTATTTCATAGTTTTTTTATCAAATTCTGTTTCCCCATTTTCCTTTGTTACACGTTGAATATAGTGGTAAAATTTTAATTGGTTAGTAGAGGAAATGATAACCATATAAAATCACGATCATTCAAAATTTATTATAAAACACTTTTCTATTGATTGATATCATTTTTAGTGGTCATTCAATGATATTATTTCAATTTTATTTTATGTTTTGAAAATTTTTATTGTCTGCTTCCAAGGATTGAAATCTATTATCTCACTACAACTGGATTGTTTTTTCTCCAAGGAGAAGGCTATTATATATGGTGAGTTTCTTAATATTATTGACTTGTGTGTAAAGGAATTGAATTAATTTTAATATTATTTGGAACACCAATGGATGATTGGGTATTACCTACATAGATTAAGAGTTGTTTATTGATTTATCACACACACCAAAAGGGTGGTTAAACAATAATTTATCACTGATAGGTACAAATCCTCCTTAACCATTATCCAATGGTTTTTAATGAATAAAATTAGTATTCTTTCATTTATAAATTAAGAAATAAATAATTACAACCATTTCAAAGACTCTGATAACATTAAAAGTGGATATACAACCCAGAATCAATCACCTTGACAATAATATTTCTTCCTAACTTTTATTTCATTACATTGTTTTCATAAATTAAAAAAACCAAATAAAATATTATTTATTTACATAATCAACATTTGACAAAGATTTTTTTGTACTCCTCACTAATAGAAAACCATAGGATTCTACTGATACTATATTTGACCTAGGAAATAAATTTATTTTTCCACACCCCATGACAAATTATAATCATTTATCTATTTTTATCATGATATATCTATTTAATATTAAATAAAATGTTCTGTATTACCCAACAAACACATGTATAATGATTTTTGTCTGAATATAGGAGGAATTTCACTATTTTGGATAAATCATACTGAATTTCTCATTATTTTATTTAGATAATAAACAATGATGTACGGTCATGATAATATAACATGGTAAGATTATGTTTTAATGTAATATCAAAATATTTTGTGACAATTTTGTTAAAATAAATTTAATTTCTATGATTATTTTTTGTAATATACCACACCCCATTTTCATGAATCACAACAAACTATTAATATTATTATTCAAACATGTTCATTATAACCTAGGAATTAAACTTCGTGATATGAATATGAATTTTTTTTTTGAAAACTACGTATAAGGGTTTTAGATTCTGAAAATAAAAGGATAAATAATTAATTATATTATTGTAAATTAATTAAATGATTTGAAAATATATTTTTTCTCAACTAATATTTATTTTACTGATTTTATTTAATGAAATTTACAAAATTAAATGTTTTAAAATTTTATAAAAAATATTATAACGAATTGAAATCAATTTTTTAATCAAATTTATAAATTATTTTAGGGGTAATTATTCAGATTCTTTTTTAAATATTAATTTTTAAGGAATAATGATAAACAATGGATTTTATTAAAAACCTATTTTCAATTAAATAATTTATAAAGTTATATATTGTTTTAAAATGGATTAAAAGTAAAATTAGTTCAATTATTTTATTATTAATCGAATTTAGTTCATTATGATCAATTTATGTTTTAATTTTTATATTATAATTTTTTTTACTTATGAATATTTTCTATTTGTAAGATAACTTTTTCTTTGTGTACGTGCATTTAATTATAAATTAAATTATTAGAATTATGATAATTAAGTTTGGAAAAAATGATTTGAAAATTTTATTCATCTTTTTAATAAGTATATATTATTTTCATAAATTTTTTTATTATAAATAGTAGTAAAAATTGAAAAATCCAATACAACAGTTAATGTTGAAACTTGTTTACCGGGGGAAGGTAAACTAAAAATTTAACGGTCCAAATGACCGATACACTTATCAAAATATGATGGTATGACCATATTTTGACCTTATATCATCTATGGTTTGATAATTAACCATTTTTTAGACTTTTGTAATGTATAAAACATTAGTACAACTTTTTCTTTTCGAAAATTCCATGTGTCTCCGCTTTACTAATTATAAAAGGGCATCCCCCTATCCTCTCATATTCACAATTAATAAGACATTTTTGGTCAATACCCATATAAATATCTACCTTAATTACATAAACATTTACCAAGTTCCTTATTTTTAATATTAATCCTTCTTAGAAATGATTTAGGGGTAAATCTAAATATTCTCTCCCAAAAAGAGGTATAGTCCTTAACCAATCATTTTCAGTTTATTTATTCATTTAA
This sequence comes from Viscum album, assembly GCA_963277665.1. Lineage (NCBI taxonomy): Eukaryota > Viridiplantae > Streptophyta > Magnoliopsida > Santalales > Viscaceae > Viscum > Viscum album. Next base: position 1,888,571,381 of record OY728143.1, on the reverse strand, counting down.
ATTGTTAAAATATTCTAATACCAAAATGTTATAATAAAATCAGTATAAACCATATAATAATATTTTTTTATGTTAACTTCATTACAAATATCCATCTATATGTCACTCAAATGAAAACATAACTATACATTGTGTATATAGCAGACTATTGCCTCGCGAACCGATGTAATTCATTTTCCCTTAGCACATCTCATAGTTGGATATAATTATGGATTTAAATTTTATATATTATATTTAGAAAATATTTATACTTATATAATGAAAATTTCATATCTACAATCTTAGCTACCAATCTAATGTAAAACAATAATGTCACTAATGCATGCATTTAGACTACCACCTCCATGAGGCGATGTGAATCATTTTTGGACTTATAATTACATTGATGGTAATAAAGATATATTAAATTAATATTAATGATATATATGACATAAAAATTATTCTTTAATATTTATATATTATTTTTCTTCAGTTTTTGCATCCATTGAGAAAATAGAAACAAATTTCATGTGTACATACAACCTACTGTCTATATGAATAGTGTAATTAATTTTCTATATCTAAAATTTCTCAGTTACTATAAATAAATATATAATAAATTTATATTATATTTATATCATGTTCATTATTCTAAAAGTGATATAACCCTGATCCAATTCAATCACTAAAAAATATCAAAGAAAAACATACATGAAAATTGAATTATTTATTATTGAAACATGATTTTAAAAAAGAATATTTAATAAATTCATAATAAAAGTTTATAATTAAATAATAAATGTTAAATATATAATTTTATGATTTTTAAAATATTAATAATAATATGATATTTATTATATTGAATTTTATTATATTTACAATGAAATTTGAGACCTGAGGTAAGATATTTTTGTCTCCCTTTTTATTTCTATAGGACCCATGCCTTATACACCACTTGTTTCATGTTTGTGGTGTATATATAATACCGATGAATTTATTTTATGATTATTAACATGATAATTATTTTATATAAATATCATTTTATGTTTATTTCTTTCATGTGGTGTATGATACAAAAGTTACCAAAGTGATAAAAGATTTACCTAACAACATAATTTTTATCAGGATAATTTAGGATTGTTTTTGTGATGAAGAAATTTTATGATATAACTATTACAAAACTCATTAATTTATTATTATATATTTATTTCAGGATAATACATTTTTAAATTTCAATTTCCTCTATTTAATAAATAAATATACTATAATAATATTTTTAATAAAAATACATTACTTCTCATTTTGGTTGAAAAGTATTTTTATTCCATGTACATGCCTAATAATAATATTATAAAATATTCGTTTTCTATTCTTCAAATATTTTTTTTATTAAAATATTACCCATGTTTTTATTTTTAAAAAAAATTCAATGGAATATTCTTTTTTATTTTCATAATGATGTAGTTTTTAAATTTTACCAAAATTGTGAAATGAATAATTGTTTTAACATTAGGATATGAATGTAATTTTTCCACATCATGAATAATAAATTATTTGAAGTTTCCGTAAAATAATTTTCGTTTTATTTTCAAATAATATGATTTCTTTAGTAGTCTTGTAATTTTTAATTTTTAATTTAGTGATTTTCAAACGGAAAGTATATTTGACCAAAGAAATGTTCCTTGTGATCATTCAAAAAAAATTCTTTTTAAAATTACATCACTGGATGTTACTTAAGAATAATAAGGTATATGATACAATGATACTAATTTTATTCTTTTTCTATATGTTTTATGTTTACAAAGAGAATGTGTTTATGAATCCTATTTTTATTCCAGGGGTTATGTTATGATGAAATGATTATGAAACCCATTTATGTTCAGTGGGTTATGTTATGATGATATTTTTTATTTTATAGAACAAAAATGTATGGATTATGTGGTGGATGGATTTATATCTCCCTGAAATTAATTATGTAATGATTAATGTTCTATGAGATCTAAGGGTACATGATATGATATCCCTATCCCGAAAAAAATTGGGTACATCAGAGGTTATCCCAATTCTAAAATAGAGGGTTCATTAGAGGGTAACCTAAGAATAAAATAATAGGGTACAAGGAGGTTATCCCAATCCCCAAAGACAGAACATGAGATGTTATCCTAAAATTTAAGAAAGTGTAATAGTGTTTATCCGAAGCCTATCATGTTATGAATTATTTTGGTGGAAAAATTTATCTAAGTATTTTCTATTCCTATATAATCCACAAATCTTTTTCTAATTCCAATGTTATGTTATCATAGATCATGTTCATTGATTTCATTATGATCCATGTCTTATAAACTTCTATGGTTCATTACTGTACTCAATATTTTAATTTTTATATATAGAGGACAGTTTTCAAAAGTTAATCTCATATTATCATACGTTTATGTTCATGTTATACATATCTAATCATATATATCTCTATTTTTTACTATTATGGATCATATAAGCTCACGCTTTAATATTTTTCTTCTCCATTTTCTATAAATTCTTTATTTACGATATTCTTATAAATGCTTCTAGTTATGAATTACTTAGTGGATGATGAACTAGTTCACTCAATAAAAAGTTTTTGTGTATCTATAAGTCCAAATAATGTAATCATTTATGGTCCTAATGTGTGTGTTTTTTAATGTAATTTAGCATTCATTTAATAAAATTTAATTTATTTGAATTAAAAGTGTGGAACTCTATATAATAAGTACATTGTTTTTATTTTTAGCTAATGTGGACTCTTACATAGAATTACTTTAGTTATATTTAGTTTTGATGTACCTTTCCAATATATAACAAGTATCTTTCAGATTTATTCATCCATGTTACTAGGTTTTATTTATTTACATTTTTTTTAATATTTTCGTTGGGTATTTTCAATTTAAATTAATTGTTTTGTTTTTACATTTATTTCTTATATATGGATATTTCACTAATGATAGGTTGTTCTTAGATACAAGGATTCGAGTCTATAAAGAGGTCTGAAATTAAGTGTAAAATGATGGGTATTTAATTATTCTATTGAGTTCATTCATAATAATTTTTTTGATTAATTTGAAATTGACTTCATACAATATTTATGATTAATTCAATAATAAGTGTTTTAAAACAATATTTTACTATGGAGGATTTACATGACTATTACCAACATTAAATTATGAGAAATAATTGTAATTCATCTTTTTATTTTTAAATATGAACATAATTTATGTATTTTTAATAGTTTATTTAAAAATAATATCTAAACCAAATTATGTAGAATTGATATATTTTAATATAATAATGTATACAGTATTTAAATAGTATTTTATATAAATAGATAAGTTAATTTATGAATTAACTAGATAAATTAATTAAATAAAAACATCCTTTAAGATTGGTTTCTTTCATTTTTAATTTATTTAATTTTCATTCAAAACAATATAATCTAGTTATTAATTTTACTTTAACCGTTCATAAGGGTATAATTAATGGATAATAATAAATTTAAATTTTTTCTTTTCAGTTTAATTTAGCATTGTCATTAGAAAAATATCATACATACAATATTATATACCAAAATATTTTATTTATGAATCACGAAATAAAACTTATTTCTAAACATTGACAACTCTTTTAGGTTAATAATGCCGAAAATCATTCCATAAAGACATGCGGAATCATCAATCATGAAGAGGTGGAATATAACTGTTAGTGTGTTGAGGTCAACATTTATATTTAATATTTTTATTACTATATCCATTACATGAATAATTAAGGGAGATAAACTACTTGAATCACTATTATCCTCAAAAATAGCATTAATTTAACTAAACAATAGGGAGACAAGGAACTTTTTAGCTCATAATCTAAGGAAGAATCATTTAATGTGGTAACAATTTTTCTATAAACCCTTAAAAATACATCCTAAATATGTATGAAATTCTATTTAAATATTTCACATTGAAATAGACATGAGACCACTCTAATATATTCTCATTAGAAAATATTATGGGAGATCTAGATAGAGATGAATCTTTTATAGAGGATTATGGTCGTTGATGATCATTCAACATATTTAATAGCACAACTTGATGAATAGGTAGAAAATCCCAAATGAATCTTCCTGATAATGTCCAAGGTATATCTAAATATAAAAATATAATTAAAAGGAATCAAATTATTGGATAGATCTCTATATCTTTATGCTCATCTACACATTGAACTACTGGATATGATTTTAACCTAATATTTTCTTCATATTAATTCATTAAAAAATTTATTAATTAGAATGATTTTTTGAACATATGGTTTAAATATTATGTTGAATTTTATTTCATTTTATAATAATCCTCAAAAATCCATGATTTATTTTCTAATCAGGTAGAATATCGAGTTTCGGAGACTTTTATAACTTGGAAATATTTAATATCTATGAAGTTCTCTATTTCTAAATAATGATATCTAGATATAGATTATGAGGATTGTTCTAAGAAAGAGGAGTTTAATTATTTTATATGATTAAAATTTTTGTTTTCTTATTTTTCATAGTTCATATTATTATATTGACATAAATATTGAAATGATATTAAATTTGTAATATTTGGTGAAATAATTGGTGGATGAAGTAATGATAATGTTCTGATGATGTACCCTCTATAATAGAATAAAATTTGATTCTTAAAAAACAACATGGAAAATTTTAAATACTTTTTATAATTCCTTCTATAATTAATTTTATATAATTTTTCATAACCATGTTTTTTTTGAATTTTTAAACATCTAGTGATCATGGTGAATTACACCTTGGTAAAGAATAAATGATATAATTTTCTTTTCAAAGAATTCACCTTTTAATAAATATATTATAAATAATCAAACTCTATTAGTTATCTTGGTGATCCTTAAGGTGTCTAAATATAAAGAAATATATGTGGAATAATCAACATAGTTTGGAGTTGAGTTTCCTTTCAAATTATTACATGATAAATTATTAATATCCATGGCATGATATAGTTTTTTTATTCATTCACATGTTGGTTATCCAAAACCTTATGGTTTGTATAATGATGTATTTTCCCATTCAAGGGATACCTCATCATTAATCTAACAAAAAATATTAGTTATGGGTATTCAATATGTAAATTCATTCGTGGGTAAGATATTATTACATATTATAACAAAAACTCAGACATGGATGTTATTCTGTTATAATAGTAAATTATCATGGAGGCGCAAAATAAATTCCTTGTACTGATATCCTAATAACCTTTATATGATTTGAGAAGTTAGATGAATAGATTTCACCAAATTCTTATGATTTTAAGTGTCAATATTTTTTTAATATCCCACTATCTAATATGTATTCAATGAATTTATTATTGACTAGTAACAAATATTTGTATGATCAATGGGCCTCACAAAGATAGATTCTGAGAATTGTTTTACATGTACAAGAGGATGGATCATTATAAAAATACTCACTATGATGAATAGAAATACTGACTTTGGCATTTTCTCAATATAAATGATAACATAAATAGATTAATTGAGTTAGAAATTAGTGGTATCTAATGAAAAGGAAACAAAATCCCCACTGAATATTAAAATCACTTCAAATGGGAGAGATGAAATTATTACAATGGATAATGAATTATAGAATAATTAATATGTTAAAAATCCATGGATGATATGACTATGGTATTTAATTTACACTTAAAATCAATAGATGTATAAATTTGAGAAATTAATTAAATGTTCTATATTATTGTTTTGTGTATGCTTGTAAATATTGTCCTTCATTTTTGTGGTAATTATAAAATAAGTAGATTGAGTCCATGTTTGATCCAATGCCATTTTATATTTATTAAATAGACTCTAGGAACAGTAGAAGTCTTTTGTGATAATATAAATATCTATAGATAATATGATACAGAATGAGATTAATACATCATCAGGTTAGGGATGGATTACACATAAACCATTATAATATACCTCCAGATTAGACGTTGAATCATGTTAATTAGAGTCCTCCACATTATTATTCCATAATAACATGCACAACACATGAGTGACTAATACTACAGGAGTACAAATTCACTTTAATACAATAAAGATAATGAGTAAAATCATATTGAAGGGTTTTGAAAATGGTATGATGGTATGTATGTGAAGATTTATCTTGGTACTTATGACCTAGAATAGAATTAAATGGATAATATTAGTTATATATGAATTTATGAAATATCGAGGATATGACTATATATATATGATTATGAAGGATGGTATTCCTTCATAATTTCTCCCATTTAAAAATATATGTGTGCTAACACTAATATTATCTTCCATCAATGTAATCCAAGTGTGGTGCCTCATATATTAGATGAATGGAATTCAATTGTGATTATGAATAAATTGTTAAATATTATTTAGTGGAATTAATTTGAAAAAAATACTTGGACAATATGTATTTTATCACCATATATTCTCAACAATGTTAATTGTCATGAAAAATAACAAAATAAAATACGCTTATGGAAATCATGGTGTATATTTTCCTAGACCAATAATCCAATATGTTGAGTGTGATGGAATTATATATCTAGGAACTGTATTATACTAATTTAAACAAACAATTTTTATTCCAAATATTGATCACATTAAGAAATAAAAAATTTCATGAAATATATAGAGGTAAACCTTAGCATGAAAATGATGTTACTATGACTAGAACAATTGTATTTGGTAAATCTATGTATCATGTGAGGGTTTAATCCATATCTAATTCAAGATATGGATGTGGGTATTTGAAAAATAGTCTAATATAGTTACAATTTTGGGATATAGAGTAATAAAATAAGAGGAAAACCCATTTTTATACAGTACTATTGAATATGGTGTTGTATTGTTTTTTAATACATGTTATGAGGATCAACCTAGTTGGAAGAATTTATTCGTTACAATTAATAAGATGATGTTTTTTAGAATAATAGATGAAGTTTTAAGGCTTTATGTATTGAGGTTTAAGGTAAGAGTTAAATAAACTATAGTTACCACATAAAAGAGGATCTGACAATTCAATGATATTGTGTAGAAATAAATAAATTAAATTTTTCTGAAGAAAAAAAATATCACACCTCATACAATGTGCTACAATATAGAGCTATAGTTTTTTTCAGGAATATTCAAAATTAAATAAGATAGGTTTCACCATAATGAGGTCACATAATCCATGAGAGTAGAGGCATTGAGATTTTATTACATCTCTATGTAGTGGAGGATGGGATATTGTGTTATAAACAAGGATATCACACTACAATGAGGGTTATGGTTGAATGAAAAGGTGAATTTTGGGGCTCATCCAAGATGAAATGATGAACCATGTTATTTTTGTGATGGATGAAGTGCATTACACCATGATAAAGGGGTCATGTTTCAATAATTTTATGATCTGAGAAAATATTGATGCATCATACCATTATTTTTGAGGAGTTAAAAAAATATATTATCATAATTTTGTGGATATATGGATGAAATGGATATCTCATCAAAATAGAAGCTATCTCTCGGATATATGTCTAAATTTGAAGGATTAAACACCATAATATAATTCATACATCAGGATCATGTAATTTAAATAAAATATTGAAGAATTAATTTATATTCAAATAATAAATATTTTACATTAATTCTAAGAGATTTTAATATTTTAAATGTTCTTATTTGGAAAAAAAATCATGGAATACAATTGAATAAAATATAAAAATGTGAAATAAAAGAAATTAAATCATATGTTTCATGTTAAGGGATTCACATTTTGTGAAAAAATATTAAAACATCTATAGAAATTAATGAATTACATAAAAAAGGGTGAGAGAAATAATAAAAAGAGGATTGATGTTTAACTAATGAAGAAGATTAGACATTACTAGTACTATAGAGACTCAAGATTCATTTGAAAATTATAATTCAAGAACGTAATAATTTTTATTATTTTAAGTGTAACATGTTCATTCTTATTAGAAAAGTTGGTTCTAGTTTTTTAATGAGTTCAAGGACATTCCCTTTCCAAAAGTATCATCATGATAATAGAAGATAAATATTGTGTTATAGGATAACAACCAAAATACATTTAGAATTATGAATCAAATTGTGAATCAACTGTATAAGAAATTTATGTTCTACTCATTCACTTTCTATAACGCGTGAGATATATAGACCCCTTCAGAACCATAGTGAGATATATTTTTTTTATTATTTTTTTGAAATTAATTCATTCCCTTAAATATTGATGATTCATTATATTACTTTGAAGAATTGGTATTAGATTCGATGTTCTACCTGGAGAATCACCCATTGAGTATTTTCATTAATCATCAATAAAATTATTTTATTATTCAATGTCAAAGGAGATAATATATGTATCTAATGAATAGTACCATATCTTAAATCACTTATAGTGGATAATATTGACTCAAAATTTTAGATTTTAATTGTTCTAAATGAAATTTCATCAAAGTCACAATCCTATAAGAAAATGTTTAATAGCAATGGGATGGAAAAAATGAACAATAATCATCATTATTAGAGAAAAAAATTAATAAAATTGTGGAATGAAAAAATAATAATTTGATTTGGATGAAACATACAAGTATCAATGGGATAGAAAAAACAAAAAACATACCTTTTTAAAGAATTTATTTTAAAAATATAATAATGATTAAATATGAATTTTTCAATGAGTTCTTTACCATACTAAATTTTATATCTAGTTCCACTGATGGATATTAGAGAACAAAGGATTCCCTAAACATAAAAGATAAGATATAGAAAGAGATTTCCTCTAAATATTTAAATAATATAAATATTGAGAATGAGATTTCTAGTCCTAATGAAGATGATAACATTGATGTATTTGATGAGATTATTTATTTGTTGTCATAAATCATTTAAAGTGTAAAAGTAATCAAGGGAATTTAGCATTTAGATGTTTTAATTATGGTAAAATTGGTCATTATTGATCAATGTTTCATTTGATAATATAGAATGATTATGACGGAAATTAACCTCACAATGGATCCTTCAAAAAAAATTCATTCTAAATAAACAATCCTAAAACAAAATGGGAAAAATAGACCATCAAGATTATGTAGAATAAAGTTATTATATCATAATGATGGTGATTATGATAGTGATAAGAGTATCTATGATGATAAAATATCTAAATAAAATAATCAGAATCGCATTATTACTCAATAAGATAATTAAATAGTATCTACATAGGATAGAAATCAAATTGATTTTCAACTAGATACTGAAGGTGGTGAATCTACTAAAGAGAAAACTATGTGCATTATTAATTAAGTGATATATAATTTAAAGTATCATAAATTGTATTTTTTTTCAATTAATGAGACTTAATGTATGTTAATAGGTTCTAACATATATATTGGTAAAAAAATTGTAATCCTTATGAAAACTCAGTTGGATATCTTAAAGGATGTAACTAAAACATCAGATTATCTATTCATTGAACATCATAATGATAAGTGAAATGAATTATTAACGATAAAAACATTGTCTAATACATGATACATGGAGTGAGTTTGTTCAATTATACAGAATGGATGATAATTGAAACAATATTAGATTATATGAGTACAGGGTTTATAATCATGTAAAACAAAAGATAGAAATTATAAATAAGAAATGTCTGCAACATTTTCATTAGAAGTGAAATGTTCAAGGAGGATGTGGATACGAAACTGAATAGGATCTATAGTCTATATTAAAAAATTGGTAAAAAAATTAAAAATATTTGGTAGAATCTAGTAAATGATGGATAATTCAACATTATAGTTTCTAGTACATCAGTTTTTGTGTTATATATTTTATAAATCTGGTAAGATGTTTTGAAAAGATTAAATAGACCTATAACTGATTTGCAAGAAATTGGAATTGATTTTAAAAAATTCTTGAATTTCATCAGTAAACTGAGTTTTTATAACTCGGAATGGTATTTATCATATTCATATGATAATTACTATATTAATAATTAATTTTAGCTTTAATGATTAACATTTTATCTATGAGTAATAATGTTGATCTATATGATCCACATATAATATATTTTTTCAAGCTCGTATGAAATTTTACAATAGAGAATATTAATAAAGGAGAAATTCATACGACATGTGATATTTCAACCAGTAATAAATGATTTATTATATGAGTAAGATATATGATCCAATCATAGGATATTTTTTACTATGATTGGTATTTTATCCATGTGAGATATTTTAAACTGTTTTAAGGCATTCTATCTATTCATAAAAGACATAAAGCTTGTGTGTGGCATTGGATTTTTCCTCATTAGAAAAAGCCATGAACTCGTAATATATTTTGAGATAACCATAAAAGATTTTATCTATGTATGAAATAATTTTAATATGCATATGTGAATGTTAGGTAAACACATATGAAGTTATATATTACGATATTATTAATATCAATAATTTTGTTAAGATAAACTAAAATTTCTTATCAATATTATAAGATATTTAACTCTGTGAATAATTTAAATTTCTAGAATTAAGTAATCTAAAAAAATGTGAAATATAAATATTTGAGAGTGTTTATTAAGTGTTCTAAACATCATGAACCTATTAGAATCTATGATCCATGTTTGAGAAACCAATCTTCTTGGATATGAAGTGAAATAATAAGGTGTGTAAGAATGTTTTCATATTTTAATGTACTAAAACATATTTATTAATTTTTCATCAATAATAAATACACTATTGAGTAAAATATTTAAATGTTCATTATAGTTTCATTCATTAAAAAATGGATATTTGAAAAACTTTAATATTATTTTTTGATACATTATTCTTGTGTATAGGTTCAATATCAATCTTATTCTATATTTGTAGGGAGTTATCCCACATAAAGAAAGTAAGATGGTTCTATGTTGTAAGATATGTGTGATGTAATATTTATATACAGTTGTGGATACTGATGAATAGATTTTAATAGTGTTATATATTATGTATTATAGTTTCATTTCTATATAATAATTATATAAATATTTATTTTGGAATGAAAAGTTTGTTCATTATGGGTATTTATTAATATCATTTTAATTAAAAATTAGTATGGTAAATGCATGAGAATCCAAAAACGATAATTCTAAAATAATTATTATGGGATAGAGTCTTTAGTTTTCTATGAGATTTATATTTATGGACATTATAAATGAATAGAAATTTATGTAATCCATTTATGGGTTTGAAGAAAATCAATGATGAATAAACGAAAAAAATATTCTAATGTTGTGTGATTAGTGTGTGAGTTATTGAGAGAACACTAGTGCACCAAGAATAAGATAAATAGTATTATATAGAACTACAACTATAGAATAATTAGAAAAATAAAAACATAATACATGTAGTAGTGATAAATAGACCATGAAATGGATCCTATTTAAGCATAGAAATATTATATAGGTAACAAAAAAGAAGATGAAAATTAAGTGATCTAGAGGATATACTTTAATTTGGCCTTATGGTCTTAAGTTGAGAGGGAATAATATGAATATAAAGAAGGAGAAAACTGAATATGTTCTATATATAGTTAGTGATAAATAGTAGTGGCAATCATTATTAGTTATATTGCCCAAAAAGTTTCTATATAATTATGATAACTAGTATATAAAATTTATGTAAAATATTTACAAGGATATTTTATTATGTTTTATAGTAGATAACATTAGTAATAATGTTTCTATAAATATTTTATGATATGAGAAGTTGAAAGAGGTTGATTTTCTTATATTATTACAAAATACTATTAGGTATTAAAAATTTCTCTATTGTGAGGAAGTAGATCATATTTTGATGTTATAGTCCCATCACTATTGTAAAATGTTTTATCTAATTAATAATGAAACAATAAAGTTGATAACCATGTAATGTGATTCTGGTTTAAAGTCTATTAGTTGTAGCATAAATATACTTTCACTTGTTTAGCAGAGTGAAGGATTGTCACTTGTGTCATATGGTTACCCAGAATATTTAATATTGTGTGAACATGTCTTAATGATGTTACCTAGACACCCATTATAGTGTGTAAAGAGATTAATAATGAATAATTTGTGTCGTAATGCGATTTGAACATGGATATGAGTAGGTTTCCTGCAATATGGTCAAATCTTGTTAAAATATTATATACTGATAGTTGTTTTTTATTTATGCATTTTATGTTGTTGAGTGATACTTATTAAAAATAAATATATTCATATATGACTTAACTAGAAACTAGGGATCTAAATACCAAATTGGCAGAAATTTAAAAGAATAAATTATTTTGGGTAAAAATTGGTCACATGTGATTAAATCCATTCCCCTTAAAGTGTGTTAATTGTGGTCCATTAGGAATATCCAGTGTTATCATACCCTAGGATTCCTTTGATTAGATATATTGTTTTATCAATACTAATATTATATCAAAGGACATCATTGATTTGTTTTGAAAAATTTCATCATTTGTTTTTACATGATATACATGAAGTTTATATTTGATTATTAATATCACCAAATGGAATAATCTACTCACATACATATTATTTCATAGTTGGTGATTCATAAAATACCATTTGAAAAATGTAGAAGAAAGAGGTCATAATGTATTGAAAATATTTAATAAAGGAAGTGGAATCATTTCTAGTTTAAGGTATTTAGAGTGGTAATTGTACATGTAAATATGATTATGATTATGATTACTCTAATAATGATTGGTTATGCTATGAAACATGTTTCATTTAATATTATAAATACTTCTATCTAATGGCCAATGATTTTTTCAAGGATACCCCAATTTAATTATTGACATATATATTCATATTCATCATGACACTTCACCATGATATTTTCGTGCTAGAATAAGTAACTCAAACAATTGAAGAAGCAGTAGTCAAAAAGGTAAGTAGTTGTAGCACTTTAACAAGAATTTTAAATGAATAGGTAAAATCGTTCTGACTTTTAAATTAAAAAAAAATCTATTTTGGATAAAAAATTTCAAATATTTTATGATAAGAAATATTTTTTTATGAATATTTTTAAATAGGTGATTTATTTTTTGTATAAGAATTATGAAGTCTCTATAGATATCTTTAATGCACAAATAGAAGCTACTTCAAGGAAGATAATAAAAGATGACAGCTCACTACATGTGATTTATAGGATTCATGTTGAAAAAATTAAAAGGGAATATGATTATTTTATAGAAAGGATAATCATAGTTTTTATAAAAATTAATACTCATTCTGTGAAGTGTCTAGAGTTGGAATTAATATTGAGAAATATTGATTTTTATATGTTAATACTTCCCAAGAAGAATATGTGATGAACACTAGATCATATATTCTTTAAAATATTACTAAATCATAGAAGAATAAAAATTATATAAAATTGATTAGATATTATTTGGATAAGTCCCAGCCTCTGGTATATTCAAAAAGGTATTGCATGATCTAGTTAATTCAGTTAATATTGAATACATTTTGTTTATGCGTATTACAATGATTAAATTCTATAAAAATATAGAAGAATAAAAACTATTATAAACCCACAAAAACATAAACATTATATGTGAACTTGTCTTATAAATTTTTCTCATCAAATTAATCCCAAAATGGATATAAAATATGCCAAATATTTCTATCATGATAATCTAGATATAATACATACCCTTGAAAGAAAAATGGCTAACTAGTATATGGTTATGTAAAATAAGGTACTTATACATATCCATTGGTTACTAGAAAGAAAATTATATATTAATAAAAGGTATAATGCTTAAAAATGGTTTTATAGCTGAAATAAAGAGTTGGAGTAAATCAGAATTCACAGAAAGGATAATTTTTTCTATGAAGAATAATTTTTATTGACTTGGAAATTTCTAATATTTTTGGAATATAGATGGTATCTATTATGATTAATTTTAGTAAAACCCTTATATTGATCATTAATATACTTAACATAATATAAATCCACCACAATATAGTAATATGATATTGAAATAAACCATTTTTTTCTTGAGAGATATCCAAAAGAAATCAGTGAAGGTAAAGAAACAAATGAATAATATGATGAAATATGACTAGGACATGAAACCAAAAAGGAGGAGGATATTATGTTGTGGTAAGAGAGGAAACATCATGGACTATTTCAATATTTCCAAGAATCTCAGGAAATAATTGTGAAATACGAAAATAATTAATGTATTAAATTCAAGAGAGGGATGTCCAAATTGGATTTTTGGTTGACAATATTAGGTAATAGTATTTTAGGATTTAAATGAAGGGAAAGTAAAATACCCAAAACAAGATGTGTGGATGTGGAAAAAGGTAATACCTGTTGTTATCAAAAGTTTGAATGTACTTCCAAGACATGTGAAGAAAAAAAAATCACTTATGGATTCAATTTCTAAGAAATTAACTGTAAATAAAGTGTTCTAATACAAAATAAAGGCTACATTAATGTAAAAATAATTTTTTCATATAATAAAATCATTTGGAAGAGTATAGGAAACTAGGTAAATATTAAATGAAAAACATGATGTATTTTATAAAGTAGAGAAAAAAATTGAATCTATGATTGATGAAAACAATAAGTGAAATACCGTGTTTACAAAAAATAGTAAAATCTATATAATAATGGGAGAGGTATTTTGAACATTTTAAAATGAATTATACAAGTAAGAATAATATTCATGGGATGAGAAAATAGTCTCGCCATGAATTATCCAATTAAGAAGCTAAAAATGATCCACTTTATTCTCATATTAGTTTAATTTGTGTGTAATGATGATAGTTAATGGTGAAGAACATTGGAAAGATTCCCTTGGGTATGGAATATTATGAGTGAGAAAGCTTATAGTGATTTATAATTTTCTAAAAAATCAGGAAATATATATAGCCATATCAATATTGAAAGATGAGTTATGATTTTTTACCCAATAATTATTTTAACTCATATTATCAAATTTTATCAAGAAGGAGTTATTATCAAACTACATTTTGAAAAATTAAGTTTTAATTAATTGCCTTAATCTGTATTTTCATGTGATTTTAGGTTCAAAATATTTATGGAAAATTTGTACAAGAAGATCCTTATAATTAAATGATAGTAGTTGGCATTAAATTTGGGGAAAATATTGAAATATTTATTCTATAAACATGTCAGTCTTGTTTTTAATAATGTGGTATCCTATGTACACAAAGAGTTGATTTATTAATAGAAAATTTAGATGAATTGTGTGATTTATCCCATGTATGAAAATAATGTTGAAAAAATCTCTTAATGGGAGAGAGTAATCATATGTTGGAAATAAGTATTTCTTAAAACATGAAGTGTTTTTTTGAGAAACAAAACTCCACCATATAGATTTTTAAGGGGGATAAAATTTTCATCCCTTTTCATTTAATATCAATTAGGAGGATAAAATACAAATTTATTCTGGAATAAAAAGTTGCAATTGACCACAAATCCAAATTGGGAGATTAAAGTGCCCTTGGATTTTGAGAGTACTAAATTTTATTTATTAATAAATTATAATGATTAAATGAATATTAAGGTGTGTAGATATATATAATTATATATGAATTTGGAACTCTTTATAAAAAACTATCATAATAATATCTATTTTTATTCTTGAAAATCAAATTGTTATTAGACTAAAATATAAGGAGATAAGGGACATGTGTTAGTGAAGATGTATTTAATTTCAACATCATGATACATAGAGACTTCCACAAAATATAATGGAAATTTATTATATCATATGATTGTAAAGTAGATCACCATATTAAAAATTAATCCAAATCATATAGAAGGAATGTCAAAAATAGATATATTGGATATAAATAGTTTAAGGAGGACCTAGATACTGAACTTAGACAGAAAAAATTTAGTAAGTTGTATTTAAAAAAATTAAAAGGTTTTCAGTATATATAAGCAGTTATATGAATATATAGAGTCCATCCTTGGATTATATATTATATTATTTGTTTTAACATACTTACAATCTTTTGGATAATTTCATTAAAATACTGAAGTGTTATAGAACTAATTTTTAAGAGTTTTGAATTCATAAAAAGATTTATAGAATTTCTAATTAGGAGATAATTTTTGAAAAATATAAAAAGTATTTCTTATATATAAAAGATAATTTATCTCCATAAAATATAGTTTTTACAACACATGACAAATTTTAACAATATTTATGAAGATTGTGCTATGTGATCCGTCTATAATATATCTTGTGAATTTTTTATTAAATATGAGTATTGAGAAATTTTAAAACATCAAAATTCATATAGTTTTGAAATATTAATATCCTATTAGAGATTTTTCATTTAAAAAATATATTTGGTCCATGTATAAGATATATGTTAATGTTTTATTAAATTTGTTGATGTGGGAGATTTGAAAAGCTCATGGGATATTCTAACATTTCATATGTAATGACCTCCTTGCTTTGGTATGATCTCTTCTAACTTTATGAGTTGGTAGTTTGATTTCATGTAGTTTTAGTGGTGATAGTTCGTTTTCTAATATTTTATAGTGGTTTTTGATTTAGAGTGGTCGGATGTTGTGTGGATTGGGATCATTGTGGTTTGGATGAGCTAGCTAGAGTATAGATTCATGGATGAAAAAATTTGTTGCCACATCCATATTTATCATGGATGCATCATGTATATGGGGTTATATAATAGTCATTTTTGGTTGATATTTATAGGATCTAGTGAGGATTTGCTGTGGTGTCCTCAATGGGTGGGTTTGGTATGTTTTTTTAAAATTATTACCCCTTGTGTATTAATATTGGATATAGCATAACCATTCATTCGGTAGTGGGTCTCTATTGTGTATTGGTCTCAACTACATCATTGTCCTATATCTTAAAAATAATATATTCATTATGGTTATCATACCTATTTTTGGCTATATGTTATATGGAATGGTCTCTTTAATTGTTGTATAGACCTTTGGTGTCATCCCTATTTTTATGTTATGGTTTGGGAGGAGATAAATTTAGCCATCCATCTAGTTCTATGATGTTTTGTGATGTGTCGTGGGTTTATATTTTACAATATTCCTATAAGTACCATAAAATCCCTCCAAATAAATTAATCTTCCAAAATTATCACTCAAACCATATTTCCCCATGGGAGGTTCTCAAAGGCCTTGAATAACCTTTTTTCCAGGTTCAATATCAGGAATTGGAAGATCAATTCATGGGAGTTTATCTCTATTATTTATATATGAGTCTCTATACAATGGTCTTAACTGAAGAAATACTTTATGTTCTTGTAAATTAATTTCTTTTTTTATTAAATCGAAGGATCTTCTATTAAAATTTCTTTATGTCAAGAGGTATATGTTTAAAAGGGATTTTAATTTAAAATAGTTATGTGAACAATATTTGATTCATGAAATACCTTAGTAGGGGTTTTGGTTTTAAAATGGATTTTAAAACATGGAAGTTGAATGTTTTCAATGTGAAATTTTCTTTATATTTTTTTACATGGATTTAAATTGTTTTATCAAAAAAACTATATTCCTAATGTTTGTTGTGTCAGAAAATGGACATGTAACATTATCATGGGTAACACCACTAAAGGTTTTGATATTGATAAACTATTTGATATGACTTTATATTGGTTTGATTCACATGATATATGGCTTAGTGTTTTTTTGTGTATGTGTACGTATTACGATAGGGTAGATCCCAGATATTGTGGTCTTTCAATTATTCATTGTGTTAATCATGATGTTATATTTCATTGATGGTTTCTCAATTTGTTATCTTCTTATGTGTCCATGTTTTGTTTCATCTCATTTACTCTATTTATTTTAATTCGTTTGGTTATACATGAGACTTTTTGGGTGTTCTATTACACTTCACAATGTGGTTTCTATTCTTATGTGACTTGTCTGGTAAACCTAAATTTGTTTATTAAAAATGGTATGAGATCCATTTCTCATATTGAAGTGTTATGAAAATACCATGGTTTGATTGAGATCCTTTTTTAGATAATAGTTAGGGCCATCATAATTATTTTATTAATTTTTGGGGGATGCCTAACCGTCTCACTTCCATGTCTAAATTTGAGTTACCATGGGTGGTTAAGGATTTTTTACAGTCGTGTGACTTGGTGTATGGGGTAATTTGAACAAACGACATTTGGGTTTTATCATTATTGACATATTTATTTCTAATTTGTTTCCATTCATCTATAAAATCCATATTTACATTAAATTATTTTTTAAAATGAATTGATATAGATTCAGGAAGCGGACATGTGATTTGGGAATATTATCATAAGATGATTTGTTTTCTTCCTATATTTATTAAAAAAGACTTTGAATCTGAGTGACGAATATGTGGGAAATGTTGTGAAGTTGAATCATCTAGTGGACCCATATTTAGTGAAAGTTTCATTTTGAACTGTTAAGACTCTATGTTAGATGATAATTCGATACTAGGGATGAGTGATGGATCATGTCTTGTAATATACTAAGTGGAATCTACTCATCTTCCATGGTGAAAAAAGAACCCAAGAGTTTATGGATTCTTGTGAGAAGATAGAATTGATAATTCATTCTTTATAAAACTTTCAATGACTTTAGGTGGGTTTTATAATGTATATTCTTGAAGGAACAAGAAGGATATGGTGAGACTCCATCATACAAGCAATGGTGCGTAAGGATCTTACATGTATTTTTTCATGAAAATATTCAATAACAAAATTTATCCTAAAACGTTACATATGGCTAAGGCCCAAGAATGTCTAACCATATAGCCGGTGTAGAATATGGTCTTAGATTATTACACCTATTTGACTTAGATAGTTAAGATAGAACCTTAATTTATTATAAGGGATTACAATAAATATCATAGGTTCAAATGGGTCTAAGTAAAGATATTCAATTGATGTTGATTCTCATATGTCTTCTGCCATTATATGTTCACAAAAGTATCTAGGTATGAGGCATAAATGGCTAAGATAATGTTCTTTTTGGTGGATCTTTGGATGGTTTCGATATTAACAAAAATTTGTATTCAATCTAGAAAAGTAAATTCAAGGATACTAAGTGTTCATTGGGTCTAGTTTCATGAGCATTGTTAGCACTACAATAGGTTAGCTTATTTTAGTGTTGAAAGATTAGTCTATCAAATCATAATTTTAAGGAATCACCCTGGAATTGTGATCTTTATAGACAATCTACCCATCATGGATATTTTTATACAAGGATTTCTCAATTTGGAAGGTCTAGTACCACTCTCATCAAGTGATCACAGGTTCATTCTAATGATTCCAACGATGATTGATCTTATCCTCATACAAAGGGGGTGTTCATCCAAATATGAAATTTTAGGAAGTAGCTGAGACTAGATGTATTTATACAGCATACATATCCTAGGATTAATTTGAGTAATGGCTATCTATTGTTAGACACACGTTTTTTTATTTCATCATCTATAGTTATAGATTTATTTAAAATAGATTATACTCATTATTTTATTTTTTCAATGTGGGTTGATGTGTTGGTATTGTGTTTGGAACTTATATCATACTTATCATATCATTTCAAACCATTGGGAAATAGGTTTGAAAGGTTATTATATTTCAAGCATGTCTACTGATGATAGCTAACATTGAAGTGGCGTGGGGTTTATTGGATCATGATATTGATATCTTTGACATGATTATCAATATAGATTGTATGATTTGTGTTATGTCGTATATAAATTGTTAAAAATTTTAAATTCATTATTGATCACTTAATGGGGACTCTCATGCCTTTCAGGTTGAGTGGGATCCTAGATATGGGTGGGTAGGTCTTGTTGTTCCTTATTCCAGAATAATTTCAAGCTAATTATCATAGATGTACCTTCATGTTATTGGATATTACTTGAGCCTCCCACATCATTCAGTTGTGAGTACATAACCTAAGATCTTTCTTAAATATTATTATAGGTTACCACCATAGAGAGAGGTAAAGTTATATAAAAAACTTTTTCTGGGTATGATGACCATTTCTATGTAATCTTATCATATGGAACCTTTTGAGTTAATAGAAATTAAATTCCAACCTAAAAACCCTGAATCTAAAGGATTTATTCACCCTATAAGTTAACATCGGGATTCACCTATCTATTTTTTCGGGAAGGAATACAAGATACCTATACATTGTGTTGATTACAGAGAGTTAAATTACTATTTTCTAAAGTAAAAAAGACCCCTTTCCAAGAATTAATAACAATTTTTAAAAACTCAAAGGGAATCATTGGTTTTCAAATATTTGACTTTGGTCAGGGTACCGACAATTATGATCTTAAGAATAGAAAATATTTCAATGATAGAATTTGGGAGTCAATATTTCTCTTTTTTGTTTCTGATCATTCCATTTAGTCTCACTAACACTAATGCAGTGTTCATGGAATTTATAAACTAGATCATTAGTTAGTTCTTGTACTCATTTTCAGTCATGTTTTTGGATGATATTTCGGTTTTATTCATGTAAATGGAGGATTAGATAGATCATTTGGATATCATACTTAAAACATTTAGAGAATATATATTTTATGGAAGGATTTTTTAGTATATATTTTGTATCCATGAAGTGATATTTATGGTGCATGTTATATATAAGAGTAATATTAGAGGATTATAAAAATATATAGATGGTAATTTCCTTGGACAAGTTCATTAATGGGTTTGAGATTTGGAATTTATTGGAATAGGATGGTTACTATGAAGTGATATTTTTGGTCTTCTCAAAGCATGCCTATCTAATGATGAATTTAACCCATAAGAGTGTAAATTTTTAGTGGAGTGACCAATGTTAGAGTTCATTTGAGGAAATGAAGGTATGGTAGACTTCATCTCTAGTTTTGATTCTTCTATAAATGGCCTCTGTTCATGATGTTTTCTATGATGATTCATGTATGGGATTAGGGTGTGTCTTGATATTGGGGAATAATGTAGAGTATTATAGTCCCCCCTATTAATACATCATGAAAAAAACAATTCCCAAAATCTTAGGTTGGATGTGGGTATACATGCACTCAAAACATGGCATCAAACCCCAATTGGGGAGGAATTTATGGTATACTATTATAATAAAAACCGGAAGTATATTTTTAATCAATTTTTTGATCTTCTGATATAGACATTGGGTTGAGTATCTCTAGATGATTGTTTTTTATAATTCTTATACTCCCATAATAGGGAATGTGGCCACTAATGCATTCAGTAGGAAACTACCAAATCATGCCATAAAAGGAATCAATGGATGAGTGGTATCTAATGAGTTTGTTAACTAAGATTAAATTGAGAGTGCCTTGAGATGATGGATACATGGTCTCATGCTCATATCACCAAATTCCAGAGGCTTTTAACTTATATAAAGTATTAATGGTGTGATTGTGGGGATACTATTCCCCCATTAATCATCATAATCATTGTTTGAACCAATATGTAATATATAGTAAACCCATATTTAGGGAACATAAATCAGATGATGATAATTTTAATAACCATGCAAGATTAGTAATTAAAATAAATATGAGTAAAAATAATATATACAAAAATGATGTTGTTCATAATGTCATAAAAAAGTGACTATGGGGAGCTGTAGATAC
Source organism: Viscum album (assembly GCA_963277665.1). Taxonomy (NCBI): domain Eukaryota; kingdom Viridiplantae; phylum Streptophyta; class Magnoliopsida; order Santalales; family Viscaceae; genus Viscum; species Viscum album. The sequence continues at coordinate 1,888,549,676 of OY728143.1, read as the reverse complement.
AAGTTTATACAACCTAATAGATAAAACATAAAAATGAAAAAACTACTGCTATAAGAATATCTTGAATAGGATTAGTCCTCTTACTTGTTCTCTATCCTAGACGATGGAACCTCGAACTTCCTCAGAGGGGATTTCTGAATCAAGGTGTCATATATTTCTTTTAAACTAAAAGATCTTATTCCCACATTGGTATAATCCTATTTAACATGTCTGGTGAGAAAGTGCAGAAAACGAACAATCACATGAAAATATTTGATACATCTATTTTACGTGGTTCAACATAATGGGATATTTTCATGGAGTATACTCTAATACATTTTTGGTTGTACTAAATTTCACTAATCTTCTGTTTTTTTGGAGTATAAAACTTTAGCATGGTAACTTTGTTCTAGGAACACTGTCTTTACATGGTTTTAGGGATAACACATTGTGTCCCTCAGATCACTTTCATTAACTCCTCCTTGCTCACTGCATTAGGAAGAATATGAACTCGTTTTATCAACATGAATGCCACTTTAATGGATAGGCATTATATCATACATTGTAAAATGATATGGATGCTTTATTGAGGTTTTGGTTTACCCCCAGATAAAGTTTACATTTCCACATATTGATAGTTCATGAACTACTCCTATGTGGACTGACCTACTTCCTCTATGTACTATACTCCTTCCATTGTATACATAACTACTCCACCTACATCCCTACTCCACATACTTTCCATCTCCATATACTATAAATGATTCCTTTGTGAACCATATCCACTTTGCATATTGTGTCTGCTTCCTCATCGGGTACTGCAAGAAATCCACAGACAGAGTTATTCCTCCACATAATGGCTCTTCTACATGTACATGTCTTCCTTTAAACTGGCCTTCTTCCACTACGTATTGTGTTCCGTGAACATTTCTCGACTTTACCGAATACCTTTTAGATTTCTTAATTAATGTATTTGTGGGGTTTTCATCCACATAATCCTCTAAATCTATATTTACCAAATCTTCATTGCAGAATCTCCTTCATCACCTACCACACATCTCCCATGAACCAATTTCATTATGTGTTCTCTATACCACCATTCTCCCTATGTGGCGACACAAATCACCACCTTGTTTCTACAATAGAAACCCTATCTGGTTTCTCAAAACTCCACATCAATTTCATGAATGACACACCATCCCAAGAACTATAAACCCTTCCACATATAGGGAGCCTTCCTGTGAACCTGAAGTCATCATAATGAACCTCCTTCACTCCACGAACTGTTTCTCTTATGTGGTCCATAAACCGTTCCCGTTTCATGGTTTTCATTTTTCCATTATATGTAACAAAATTTGTGATCTGTGAACTATTCACAGAACATGGTATGTGGTTCATGATTACTTTTCTAGATATCTTGCATTTACAAACAAAAATACTAAAAATTTGGAGGACCAATAATTTGCAAAGCATTGGGAATCCATGCAACATTAAATACCTAATTTAGCATCAATCGTTAGACCATATTCCTTCCAAACTCTATGATCAACCAAGTGTGTATCAAAAAAAACACAAACCATGTTCCATTTTTAGAAAATAACATCCTTGGTTCCAATAATCTCCCCCATTGGGTTTGTTGGAAATCTGATGATAAATTCTATGTAGCAACTGCTACAAAACAAAATATGATACATGGGAAGAAAGCATCAAATACTCTAAGTCTGTATGAACTATGATCGGTGTAGAAATAAAGATGAAAATGAATTGGGTTCTAATGTCTTCTAACTCATCATTCTCCCCCATTGTAACATTTTATAATTTATGTTTTCTCCATCTTCCTGTAGGAAACTAGAAAACATTACATTATCATTGAATTTATCTATTTTACCCCATTGAAATTATCCTACTTATCCATTCTATATTTTCCTTAATAATGAATTTATCCATTCTACCCAATTCTCAAAAAACCCAAAGAACCAAATTTTGACTTTTAGAGCTCAAATAACACACCCCTAGATCGTATTTCCCCCATAAAGATAAATATTTTTTATAAACAGATTAACAATACTTAATACAAATGGAAAGAGGGGACGTTCTCAACCTACTCATGCATAGGGAGGTGTTTGAACATTGAGGATTAACTGATGCTTCTCGAACACATGTAATGATAATGGCCTGGTCAGTATCTCGGCTACATGATCATCAGTTTCAACGTGATCCATTTTTATAATTTGTTGTTCCACTTTTTCGATGATGAATTGATATCTGATTTAAATGGGTTTTGTATGAGAATGATGAATATTATTGTTCATAAGATCAATTACACTCTTGTTATCAGATTGAATCACCATTGGTTGTTTCACCTCATCACAAATAACTTTTAGTAGTTTCTTCATCCAAATAAGTTAATTGAATGCCTTTTTAGTGGAGATATATTCTACATCAGAAATACATAGAGAAGTCATTTCCTATTTCTTACTCAATTTGTAGACACATTTCTTTCCAATGAACAATTCTCCACCACTTATGGATTTTCTATCCACCACATCTCCATCCCAATTATCATAAAAAAATACTGAAATTCCATTATCTTTTTCTGAAGCAATGTATATGACATAATTACGAGTACCTTGAAATCACCTCATGAGTCTTTTCACTACTTCTATATGTTCTCCCCTCAGATTACATTGAAATCAAGGCACTTAGCATGTTCGAAAGACAATATCTGATTATGTCCCAGTCAAGTAAAATAAGCATGCAATGATTCTCCTATACATTATGGGATCTATATATGTTACATATTCATACTTTTCTAGTTTTTCCCAAACTGAAATTAGAGTCGATATTGGTTTGGAATCATGATTATGTAATTTTTCAAAAACACTCTTGCATACATTTCCTATCAAATTAAGGTTTAGTCTTTCTTCCTAATCACTTCCAGCCTGACGAAGTATGTTATTTCACCAATCAAAGAAATTTTAAATTCTTAATTCAGGGGATTGGAATATTCATCCCCGGATCATGATCTACTTCAAAAAAATATAATATCATCTACACACACCAGAACTATGAAATGATATATATAAGAATTATCCACATAAAGAATGTGATCCACTCCTCATATTTTAAATTTGATCCTCTTCATATCTGATTACAGCCAAGAGTACCATGACCACATTCTTCATCATCATCAACCACATTAGTAAATGAATTTCTTGAGACATTCGTGGTTTTATATTTATTAATCTTCACATAACTGCATTCCTGAATTTTTCCAAGATGTTTATTGAAACATTTTTATTCTGTGTTATTCATCGAATATCCGAGGAATATTCCATCATATACAACATCACCATACTTTCCTTGATTTCTTTATTTGTTTCAAATAATGAATTTACTTTTGAAAACATGAAAATTCTTCAAATAGGGATTCCATCCATGCCATAACTCATAGGGTGTCTTGGTTACCCTTATATAAAGCCTTATTCAGTTATGCATATAATTTGGATCTTTAATAATCTCTTCACAGTAATGGTGAGATATATGACTCTCAATCAGTATTTTTTTACCATAGTATTCACCTCTCCATTTTGGCACTCAAAAAATATTTTTTGTTGTGGGGTTCTCATAGTAGCCCCATAATGTTGTAGTCCACGTTTCTCAAGGTTATTTTCAAATTCAATGAATGTTTAATCCCCTCCATTGTGAGACAGTGGAACCATAATTGTCCTTCGATTTTCATTCTTAGCTATTCAGCGATAAGTTTCCATGCAATCAAGAAATTTTATTTTCCTTTGTATGACCATCACACAACCCATTATAGTATAATAATCAATGAAAATGATGAAGTAAATTAATCCATATGTTCCACCAACATTTATTAGACCACATAACTCAATATGAATTAGATTAAGAATATTGGATGCCCTATTGTTCTATGGATGATATGAACTGTATAATAACATTAAATACATACAGGCATCACAAGCCTTATCTCATTTTAAATTCATATTTTGAATATCCATGAAAATATTTTGTTTAGATATCTTTTCCATATCTTATTGATTGATGTGGCCCAACCATTAGTGACACAAGTTGTTCTATTCTTCAACTGTCATGAAAAAAATGATCACTTTACAATGAACCTGATATAAGTAGACATATTTTAGACATCCCTTCATCATAGAATTATTTATTATTACTTTTAATGTGAACCATTTTCATTTAATGTCACCATAATTCATGAATAACAGAGTTGGATCACACTCAGCAGATTATGATGAAACCAATCCACATAATGAACTTTGGTCTTCTTCAACTCACCACTGTCCAATTCAATACTTCAACTAAATTTGATCTTTAAAGAACCATAATTAGATAATATCACTATTGCATTGACCTTTTTCATGATATTCATTAATATGTATGCATTTTCTATCAAATGGAATGAATAACCACTATCAGGAATCTAAGTGGTGTCATTCTTGGAATCTTGGAGAGCTTCTTCTACAAGGTTGGACTCTTCCATCTTCATTATTTCCTTCCATGAAATATTAGATTGAGTAAAGGAAAGATAACGCCTTTCAAAAATCTATTCAATGTTATTAGGTTCTTTATAGTCATTTTCTTCTTTAGTGGAGAAAAAATATTTGTAAGATCAACACTGTTTGGTTAGCAAGTGTTGACTTGTCTCTGAGTTCTGTATGATTTTTTCCTTCCATTCCTCTTCTTGTAATAATCAACATTATGGATCATGTTATAACACTAAAAAAACTATCCATAAAAAAAATTTCTATTAGAATTAGGATATGAATTCATTGTCCTTTGTTGAAATCCTAACTCTTCCCCATTCATGTATCATCGTTCCTCATCATAGTATGTAATAGTGTGTACAAGATAGATTTATAATTGAAATTTCATAAGTGGAAATATCTTTTCACTTATATTAATTCTCATGTCAATATCCATAAAAGGATAGTTTGACTACCTAACATCTTAGGCTTATTTAGAATAATTTTTTATTCTTCTTTTAGTTTGAACTGAGGATTTCATCTTGAGTAATTATGGTGATTATTGAACATGTCCAAATTTCAGCATGCCTTTATTTTGACTCATTTTATTTCTAACATTTGACTTTTTGGAAACAAAACTGATTCCACTATTACCTGTACATGTTTTTCTTTGGTTATTCAAAATATTTTCAAATCCATTTTAACCATTCCTATCTCTCTCTAGAAACTGAGAATATGATAATTTTATGAAGTGAATTTTCTTCTTTTTTTTAAATCGATTCAAATTCTAGTTTACCCCATAGAGTAACAACTTCATTCTCTAGACCTTTAATTTTTCTGTTTTTTTCTTCCACATTGGATGTAAGGTCATTGATGGCCTTTCACTATTCTTCATTTTTGAGTTTTACTTCCACTACATTTTCTATGCTCTCAAGGACTGATGGTTGTACCTTAACTAATTCTTCTAGTAGTTCAATTTCATCTTCAATATGATCAAAATATTTTTAGGATTCTTCCACAATTTTTCTCCTCTTATTTAATATCTTACATTGATTATCAAGCTTACAAAAAGAATCATTATGTATCAACTTGGGATCAACATTAGTGGTAAAATGACAATTCCCATGATTATCTTTTGATGGTTCTATTTTTTTAATTGTAGACATCATAGAAGAATTTTTTATACACATAAATTCTTTTTCTTCATCCTCAAATAATTCATTGTCTATAACCCATTTTATTTATTTTCAAATTACACTTTTAAAGGATATGTCTGAACCACTAAAATTTCAGCAAATGAAAACCATTAGAATGAAATAAATTCCACTTATATACTATAAAAAACCCATGTCCCCAGTGAATAAATCATTATTTCCAGCCTCCATCAACACATGGCCACTCGTATAGTGGTCACATGCAGGGTTGGATAGACTGAGTACCGATGGCAATCAGCCATACCCTATCATTCATCCAAATACAGACGGTCTAGCTCTAGTGAACGCTTCCTGCTCTGAAACCTCATCTGAATCTATTAAATATAAGATGTCTAGAAGTTTTCACATGCCAGAATCAAAATTTAACCAAAGACCAATGATGAAGTCACAATCCCTGAATTGCCATGCACAAAAATTCTTAATGCTTAAAATACAACGTCAGAAGTAATAGCAAACCAGGATCAAACAATGACGGAGCTACAAAATTTTTTTGATGATCACTCACTATCACATCCCAAATCCTCATTGACAACACTAATCATATCCACCTCTGAGAGAGTAGTGTAATACCTGAGAAAGATCAGTGGATGCATTACCCAATCCCCCAGTGTATCTCATCTCCACATCCCCCGAATAACCACCAATACATCAGCAAAAAAATCAAACTAAAGTTTCAATTTTGACACGAACAAAGTATCATTAATGAGACCTCAACCAGAAAAAACAAATCAACTATAGAAGTTCCTTAAATCATTGAAAACACTAAATTGATCCCCTCATGATCTGAAATTATCCTGAATTTCATGATTCCCAAAATAACCAAACCGTGGAAGGAACTGTAATTTTTACACTTAAGAAAAATCTAAATATGAAACAACAACCTTAGATCTTGATCAAAAAGTACGGGAAGCACAACATCTCATTCCACCACAAGAGAAGCTGAAGGTTCCACATCCCACCCATCCACGTTGAAGCCGAAAGCCTTAATGGATCCAAAATTTCTATCGCCTTCAGCCATTTTTCCAACATTGCTTGTTTTCACCTTTGCATATTCATTGCCTCGCTACCTCAAGACCACCCAACCCCATCTCGGACTTTATGCCCCCACACTCTACAACCATAAATTCATCCCAATCTAGAAAAAGAGTCCTATCTAAGAGCACTCAAGAAGGAGAACTCTTTCCCAAAAAATAAACAACATGGAGAAACCCTAGGAACATAGTGGAGATAGTTCAAGGATTCCTTTCTTAAATAATTCATTGACATCATCTTCTTATTCAAAGTAAAAATTATTTCATTGTAATTTATTTCCATATTTTTAGTCTCCTATTTCGAAAAATCTTTTTTAAGGCTTATGAATGTCTCTAGTTTTGGTTTCTTCATCATAGAACGTTCTTGGGCACCGAGAGGTAATATTCCCAACTCTTCCACACTCAAAAATCAGACAGAGGTAACTTGCCTTAATATTTCCCTATTACCTTCTTGAATTTCATGGAAATGAGAGATATAATCACTTTTTCTTCATTATCTTCATCACCACAATCTCTTGAAATTTATATATTTTTTGGATTTGAATGTCATTTCCATTGTTACATGGGTCATTGCATATTTATGTTTTAATATCATTTCATAATCAACCAGAATACTCTGTAGATCATCCAAAGAATGTTAAGAGAGATCACTTTCTACAAGTGCTAGCACCTTTTCATTATAAATCTGTAGAAGTATACTCATAATTTTCTTTTCAATATCAATATATTTTATGTCTTCACCAAGTCCTCATATTTCTCCAACAACATGAGTAATTCGATGAAAAAATGTATCTTTATTTTTATCTTGATGCATTTTAAGATCATTGAATCTATCATTCAAAACAAAGAGTTTTTACTCCTTCACATTGGTGTCTCCTTCATATATGTTTTATAGTTTTTCTCACATTAAAGTTTATAGCATACAACTCATAGCTTCATGATATATCTGATCATAAAGATCTGTAATGAAGGAATTATGTGCTTTGGAATCTACATAAACAATATTCCTTCTCTGTAAGATTCATAGACATCCTAGTTGGATTTGTGATATGTATTTCTTTTGAATTCACAAAAAGGATTCAATTCCAATAGATAATAGATTAGATCTCATCATATTATTCATGATCTGAACGATTCTACCTTTTGAGGTCCAGATTCCTTATCAAGGATCAAATATGGTATTATCAATCACATTGATTCCATTGTTTGGCCTTCTCTTCAATATAATTTTTCTCTTATTAATGTTGATGTAAGATGGTTTTTTTCTCAGTATTCATCTCTCATGTTTTCAAATGATAATTGGACTGGGGCCCCTCTCATTGATTCTCTTTTCCAGTATTTTTCAAATAAGGGTACTGATATTTCTTTTAAGGATTGACATTATGACACTTCTACTATTTCTGATCATATTAAAGAGATTATAAATAATGATTTATTTTCCTCTATTGGTGATTTATGTATATAGGAATCAAATTATTCTTGTATTCCCACCTCAAAATCCTTATGTACTCATGAAAATACTCAAATTTTGGGATTTTATTGGATTGGAAAATTTAATGGGAGGGTCATTCCCAATATGAGTTCACTCTTGTGTGCAGGCTAGATCATGGTAGAGGTCCTAATGATTTTCACTTGCAGGACTATGGAATCTCTCTTTGATTAGTTTGTATCCATTACCATCAACATCAGGAGGACCTGAATCATCTATTTTTGAGTTGTGTTGTGTCATCTTCTATATGTAAGGCACTTTGTGATGTTTTGAGGTTCTAATTTATTATTTTTCAGTTATTTGAGATTTTTTAGCTAACTTTCTTTGCCTGCCATTATCCCCTATGTTCCAGCTTTTTTTTCAGGTTTCTGTTGTGGATTTGGTTCACTCACTTTGGATGGTGAGGAATATGGGACTTCATGATGGATATAGTTTTAATAATCAGGCATGCCTTGTAGGTTTTTTTTTATTCTGAAAATTTTGAATCTCCTTAATAAGGTTTATTTTCACAACTCGGTTCATGATTTTTCAGTTTTCATGTGTATTAAGGATAATGGTAATCTCCAGCCACCTTTGGGAAAAATGGAAGTGATTTTGAATCCACACTTCTTTGGATAGACTAAAATAAATACTGATAGCTCTTCAAGGGTGAATCTATGTCCTTTGGGTTATGGATTTGTTTTCAAGAATAGCTTTGGAGATGTTTTGTGTTACTCCTTTGGATCTTGTGGTATTTCCTCCTCCTTGGAGGTTGATATGGTATGATTCATCACTACTATAGACATTTATATGTATAGTGGTCTGAATAAGATAAGGTTAGAGTGTGATTCTACCAAGATTGTTCATGCAATAAGAACTTCTTCTACTCACATTCTCTAGAGTCTTTATAATATATGGATTAATGGTTTAATAATTATATCTTCTATTGATTATTTAATTACTTATCTTTTTAGAAAGGGAAATACTCTTGCTGGTTGTCTTTCCAACAAGTTTACTGATGGGGGAAAACGTTTTTTGTCTTATCACATTCATTCTAATTTAATCCCTATTTTTCCAAGGGATAAATGTAATCTTCCATATTTTATACCTGTTTGACTTATAGGTTTTATTTTAATAAAGTATCAATGATTTTTGGTAGGTTCTAATATTATTTTAAAAAACTCCCAACTTGATGTTCCCCTTTTATCTTTTGTTATATCACTCCAATTATAATAGAAATTTCTGAAATCTATTACTATTTATCTAGAATATAAAATAATTTAATTATAGATCAAATACCTAAAACAATAATTTCTTAAAAAAATATATTTGTTATACAATTTTCAAATTAATCAATTGGAATTCTCCAATAAATAAAATTTATTATGGCATACTTTATACTATAATAAAATACTACCTCTTGTATCAAGGTGGTATTCTAATCTTTTTCCCTTTAGTATATTAATTACTCTCCATATTTATTTGTATCATGTGTATAAATTATTTATTATAAAATAAATTTTTTAATTCTTCCAAATTGTATATTAAAGTTCATTCATGTTGTTTTTTATTAGTGTTATCCATTAGTTCTCGTCTCCCACTACGTGATAAATAATAAGAATAATTTTTTTCTACTATGATAATTCTTCCATTGATAAAATATTCGTTATGGATAATATAAAATTTTATTCCACAATGTCATAAGATAATACGTGAGTTCTCATTCAATAAATCTATAATTATAAGAATGATTTCCAACAATGGATCATGTTTCCAATAATGAACCACTCTAACTTATGGTCTATTGTTAATAGCCTATATCTTAAGAGTTATATATATTTAAATTATATGTGTTTTTAATTCATTATACATGGAATATGTTTATATTATTGTTTATTTTTCTGACATGAGATTCAAAATAAGAATAAAATTTAAAATGGGATTATTTGATGTTTTATAAGAAATTGATAAAAATAATGAAAATTTGTAATGTCATGGATGTTTAATGAATAAAAGGATTATAATATATAAAATATGAATGTATAACAGATATATAAAAAAATTAACATGTTATTATATATTTATAATAAAAATTAATTTTTCCTAATGTATCAATCAACACTAGAATAAGAATCTAGTTTTCTAGAGTATCCTTTAAAATTAACAAATAAAAATCATAATCTATATGGAAAAATTGTGTTTCTATGTTGTATTGATAAATCCTAACAATTATAGTGACTAATTAGTAAACCAAATGGATAGGAATTTAATGTAGTGTGAGAAAATTTGATGTGATAATTTTATAGTATTGAATTATGTCTCTACTATATACAACACTATTCAATGAAAAGTTACTTCATATTGTGCTAGGAATGATACTAGATATAGTAAATAAGAAAAAATATTGTAAAAAATTCAAGTACATTATGTTACATTTAACCTTAACAAATGAAGCAATCATTTATAAATACACTATGTGGTATTAATAAATTCATATTTTTACATCATGTGGGTTTTTTATATTTCATGAATCTACCCGATTCTGGTCCTATACATAGGTTAAATAAATGCAAGGAAAAAAATAACCACCAAATGACTCTTTTTGAATCATACTACCTAATTAATAATACTTTTTAAAGTTTTACAATATAAAATTTTTAACCAATTTATTACAAGATATCATAGAGTAATTTTAACATCCTAAGTAATTATAGAATAAAAAATTTTCATATCTATTAATATTTAAGAATTAGATTATAATTTTACTTAAAAGTGAAATTTATTTACAATAGCTTACCCGATACGCAACAGTGGGTTTCCCTAAAATCTTATGCTACACACAAGATAATGATTTAACGAAAAATAATACATTATTAACGTTATTACTTTAAACGGTAGTTAGTTATAGGTCATTTTATTATCGAGAATTAATAGAACTAACTATATTATGTTTACAAATGTTTATTAAATGTTTTTAATTTCTTCTAGTAAATTGTAGAGGATTAAAATGAGAATAAATTCAATTTTAAGCGTACACTACTCTTATATTTTTTAAACTCAGTTTTATGACTTTTTGATAGAGAACTCAGTTTAAATCTATTTTTTGAAACTTCTGTAAGTTTAATTTGAAAAAAATAATATTTTTATTAGGAATTTTGATGTAAAAAAAACTTTGGTTGAAATTGTGGTTTGTTTCTGTTAAAATTTATATTTTAATGAATAGTCAAAAATACTACATTTTAGTTTAAGACAAAATTTTCATCTAAATTATTTATTTAGATAGTTTATCCATTTAATTGGGTTAAAAGTGTAATTTAATTAACTTTTTATCATTTATACAATTTTGGTCATTAGAAGTAATTTCACATTTAAATTGGATATAAAACATGTTAATTCGTTGATGGTTTTACTTAAAAACTCGTTTTATTAATCCATTAATGGGATTAATTTTAAATAAATTTCTACCATTTATATGTTTTTGATTTGTAAAAATTGATTCAATATTTGGAATCATAAGTTTCAAATTGTTTAAATAGATCCCTTTTATTTTTCTACATTATCAATAGTAACATTAGTGATTATTTTTATTTATTGTGGTTAAAGTGTAAATCCGGTTAATAAGGTTAAAAATAATATTATAATAATATTAAACTACCCTAAAATTGTAATAATCTTATTGGATGAGATATTACAGAAAAATACAAACATAGGACTAAAAATTGGCCTTTGGAAGCCACTTGGATGTGATTATAACATTTATAAAATTTATTATAAAGTAAAAGAAAAATTATCATAAACATGACTCTTATTATTAAATAAATTTTAATATGGTGTAATATAATAAAAAACATAGAATATAAATATTAAATCTAAATCTAAAAATATTACATACATTATAGTTTTTAATTTTTAATTTTTATAAATTACATAAAAAAATTTCATTATGATAAAGTGATGATGTAGTGAGTGCTTTATTAATGAAATAATCAAATAAAATAAATATTATATTGCATAATTTATGTCATAAATTAATTATCTAGTTTACTGTGGGATGTTATAAGTCAATAAAATTTTTTCATCAATGTTATGTCTCTGTTTATATTTTATTTAAATTAAAATGAAAATTAAATTAATAGTGTGAAAATTGAAATAATTGAAATTTTCAAGAAATAATAAATTATTCAAATAATTAAAAATCATTTAAATATCATAAAATAAAAAAGTTACTATTATAAGGTATAAAAGTTTATAAAGGGTTCAGACATGGAAACTTTACCCCATATAAGTAAAATTCAGAGCCTCATAATATTTAAAATGATGTTACTATAATTAAAATTAAAAGAGAATAAATAAATGTAATCTAAGAGGATAGGTATTAAAATAAAATAAATACATGTATAAAAATTATTATATGAGAGAATTTAGAAATATACACATCTAATATTATACTTATCTCAAGGTCGATTCATTTGGATTTAGAAATTAATATATATTAATTTAATATTTTAAGAGATTCCATGGGTGCCCCTCCCCACTCATATAAAAAGATACCCACTCTTATCTAAAAAATACACTTCAAGAACCAATTTTATAAGAAATTACCGGCCCAAAACACTTCCTAAATTCCCTCCCCATGTTATCGAGGAATTATTTTATGCATAACAACCTTCTTATAGGTGTTAATGTGTTCTTCAAAGGTGATCAACTGAAGAAGAGGTGTCATTTTCTTTAAGTATTTCTATTTTATTTATTATTTCCACTTCCATCATGTCTAATACAACCATGATGATATAATAAATCCATTATCCTCTATATAATTAGATTTTATTATGTTATATTGTCACATAAATACATCTTGACTTCTATAAAATGGTAATGGAATTAATGGTTTGTGTGTACATGCGAACTATCACCTCCACAAACTCATCTAATTTATTTTTCATATGTGTCCCTAAATACTGGTTATAATAGTAGAATTAATGTTAATATGTGATATTAATGACATTTTAATCATTATTTGATAATAATGTATCAATTAGATTCATACTTTCCATGTACATTAAGATGATAACTTTGTTCAAGCGTATGTGTGAATTATCACCTCCACAAAGTGATGTGAATCATTTTTATTAATTAAATATCTTGTATCATATATATAAGTATTTAAATGATTAATACGATACTAATGATGTTAATATTTTTTTTAAATACAAAATAATACCTAAACTATTTCCAATACGATCATTGAAAAATGGAAAACGTTACTCATGCTAACATATAGCTTACCATCTCCATGATTATAACATTGTTCATTTTTCTTAACCACACATAATGGTTTGATTTAATGGTATAATTTATGTATAAATATTATAAAATTTTCATTAATATTATTATAGAGATGATTTAATTATGACTACATGGACTACTGACATTAAAACCATGTTCATTTTTTACTCATGTACCAAATATCGGCAAAACATCTGATATGAACATAAATAATTATGTAATTATTTTGAAATGGTAATAAGTCATATAAAAAAGAATAATCCTGAAAGTGTTTATCATGTGAATATAAATTAAACGAAGTTTATTATTCAAGAAAATAAACATTATATGTGATGATCCAGACTCACAATAAGGGACTTAATCTCAATATCTTTTCATTAAGGCATATTTTGATAATATACACCACCTTCTTTTATATGGTGTATATTCAACCCCTTTGAGGATTAATTTTATTAAAATGATTTCAAAAAGATACTTTTTATGCAAATAATTTTACTAAATTATAAAAGGAATTCCTTTTTAACATATGCGGTGACAATAACCATTCCACTTCCATGACCATTATTTTGGTATGAATTCCTTTATAAGTCGTACTGTTTTTAAAAGAAAAATAAATACAATATTATCTTTTTATTTATTTTGGTATTGAAAACGTTTTTTGAGAATCAATAGATTATATAAATATCATGAAATGACATCTTATGATTTCGATGTGGAAATTTTATTTTTTTCCTTTATGATTGTTAATGTGTTATGATCATGTTATGGTTATTGGTCATTGTTATGTATACGAGTGATTCTATGATAAACTGAGCGTGGGTGAACCTGTTATATCTCTCCAATTCATTGGGTAATGAGATGAAGTTAAATGATAAGGTTTCTTCTAAGATATTTAAGGAATATATTGTTATTGGTATTCCAAACGTAAGCATGAAGGTTACTCACTATGTAGCTGTGAAATCTACAATGTAAGTATGATATGGAGGACTCATGTTACCTTTATGATTTATGATTTCTATGGAATTTTTCAGGATTCTTATTATTTGTTAGGTTTATAAATTTTAATGTACTAATTTTTTACTTCCTTATTTTTGTATCCCTTAATAATATTTTTGTGCTCATCCCATGTTATTAAAATAATTCACAGGGTATAAGGATTGGTAAGAGAAAGGTATAAGTCAAGAAGTTTTTTATCAAGAAAAATATATCATGTTTACTTTTAAAAGCTTAATATTTTGAATGAAGTGTAAACTGTTGTAGTTGTATGGAATTTTTATAAATTTGAGTTTATATGTAATATCTATGTATAATTCTATAAAACTTTAAACTTTAAAATATCCTTCATGTTAATTCTTTCATTAACTCATTATTATGTAATGTTTAAAGCTGGGGCCTTATAGTTGGTTTCAAATTTCGATTTAGATTACTTTAAGTGTTAGGATATTGTTAATAGAATACCCATAAATTAATTTTACTCTATGGAAAACATTAAATGATATAGCATTTAAATATTTCCATGATTCTTCATCTAAGATATGTCTATTTAGAATGGGTTTCCATAGAGTAAATAGAAATGATGTGCTAGGATGAAATCCAGAGGAAAACAAACTTCCAAATTAGAAACCTGAGATTGTCAAAATCCGAACTGAATAGTATGTTGCATTTATGGAATAGTTCAATTGTTCTCTGGATGGTGGTGGTATTTATACATGAGATCAGCCATATCAACCAAAGACGAACATGTTAGTAGTAGATCATTTCATGAGGAAACTTCCATCATCTGTCAGAGGATCATATCACCCTATGCTAGTGGAATAGAGTATTAAATCCCTATAATTGATATTTGAGGTCATGGGGTGATCATATAATGAAAATGTTAGACTTTTATTTTACCATTTTGAAGGTGAAGTCGATTAGTGGTGGTTTATGTTTAATAATATCAGAGACAATGAGTATATTAATTCTCTAGATTAGGATGAATTCAATGGTATATTTCATGAGAAATATTTTCCCAAGGCAGTTTGACTTATCATGGAAACAAATCATTGAATTGAGTCAAGAGGATGACTCAGTGGATGCTTGTGAAGAAAAATTCACCTGACTAGGCAGGAATGCTCTAAATTTCATCAGGGATCTTGATAGTTAAATATATAATTTTTTACTTATGATTAATCCTAATATGTCGAAGGATATTGACTTCTTGTGAGTTTAAAAGTTATGAAAAACTTTTTCAATGTGCAGAGAAGGTGGAAATTGAGATTTTGTATGATGATGTGTTATTTGAAAACAAGAATAATAAGAGGTCGAGATGGGATACCAAAGGGAAAAATTCTTCAAAATATTTTTATTATAGGAAAATTATTTTTATAGTTTATGAAAATATTGGTTAATAATCGCATTGTGAATGGCAATTGATTTATGTTAAGTGATTTAGACATAATAAAATGGGGAAAAAGGATCATAACTTCACTGTAAAAGATAATGGTAACACAAAATATGACATACAGTCAGTGAAATGTTTTAATAGTAAAGAGATGCTTTATTATGAAAATGTATGTCCAGTGAAGAATTATAATGATAGAAATCAGCCAAAATAAAAGTATAAAGGTGTGGGAATATCTTTTGCAGCTACATCAATAGTTATTTGGCCATCAAATGAAGTTATTTTCAATATATTTTTTGTTATTTCATACTATAAAATTTTATTGTTTTATTTATGGTCTAAAAATTATTTCATTTCTGATTATTTTTGGAAAATTGGAAATTCCACCTCAAGAAATGAATCCATAAATTGTGGTAAAAATAGAGGGTGGTAATGTTGTGTAAAAATTAAATTATAAGAATCTTTCTATGCTTTTATGTGGAATGAATCTAATAATAGACCTTATTTTTTTCTTCCAGAATAATTTGATGTTATTCTAGTTATGGATTGTATTTCTGTTTATCATGATAAGATTGGTTAAAGAGATGGAAAAGTTTCTTTTTATAAATACTTTCAGTTTGTGTACATGAATGCACCATTACCATTGATGACATATCAGGAAACTAAGAAACTATTAAAATAAGAGAATAAAATTTATGTTGAGCGTAGTTTTAAAAAAATGAATTGTTCAGATTAATAATGTGTCAATGGTAAATGATTATCATGATGTTTTTTCTGACAATTTTCCTTGTACTATACCTAATCTAGAAGTTTAATTTATTGTTGGCTTAGTTCATGATTCTAAACAAATTTCAAAATACCATTATCGAATGGATCAAATATAACTATAAGATTTCGAGATAACATAGTAGGAGTTATTATATAAAGTTTTCAATCGACCTAGCACATCACCATTGGGTCCTCTTGTCTATTTCATTAAAATAAATATGGTTCAATGAAAATTTGAATTAAATATATTGCCTTGAATAACATCACAATTAAGAACAAGTACCATTTTTCCTTATATCAATGATTTTTTTATTAGCTCACAGGAGCACTATATGTTTCATACTAGATATAAACATTATGAGTTTTTTTATAATGTTTAGGTTAACTATTTGACCTTATGTATTCATGAATCTTATGAATATAATATTCCATTAGTTCTTTGATAATATTTTTGTTTATACTTATTGATGATGTTTTGGTATATTGTAAAATTTTTTGAGGAGTATGAAAGTCATTTAAATATTTTCATGAAAACCATAAATGAAAAAAAAATCTATTTGAAATTCATTAACTCTATGTTTTTATTAAAAAAGGTCATTCCTTGGTCACATTGTTCCAAAATATGGCATAAATGTTGATCCTTCTTAGAAAAAAGATTTTGAGGAGTGTCCAAGTCCTACAAATATAACTATGATTCATATTTTTATTGGTCTATTATGTTATTAATAGATTTTTTTGAATATTTTTAATGGTTAACTATCCAACGGAAAAATTTAACTCGAAAGGGTGTTAAGTTCATCTGGACAAAAAATGTGATGAATATTTTTAGTAATTGAAAAGGAGATTGGTGAATGCACCATTTTTGGAACTACCTTCCAAAAAATGGAGAATTTTTTTTCTACAGTGATGATTCATTTAATGTACGTAGTCGTGTCATAATGCAGAATGATCAGGTAATTACTTATGATTCACATTATTTGAAAACCCATAAGTTAAATTTCCCTATATGTGATTTTGAATTATCTATTCATGTTTTTTATTTAAAAATTTAGAGGCATCATCTATATGGAGAAAAAAGTGAAATATATAATAACCATAAAATAATTATGTATATATTTAATTAGAAAGTATTAAGCATGAGATGAAGAGTATGTTTAGAACTAATGATGGATTATTATTTCAAAATTAATTACCATATATGAAAAGAAAACCATGTTGCTGATACTTTAAGTTGAGAAAGTAATTCTACATTTACAATGTTATGATTAGTAAATGACCCTTTGATTAATGATTTGATGAAATTAGGCATTAAACTTTTTTTATAGGAAATTACTCTGTTTTTTTGAATATTTCTATGTAATAATATCTATCATATTTAATTTAGAGAGTGATGAAGGAAGATAGTGAATTATAGGAAAATGTATAATTGGTTAAAAATAGAATGTTTCCTAAATTTAATATTGATAAATATTGTGTTTTATGATTTGGGAATAGATTATACATGCCTTTAGTTCACATTTGAAGAAAGACTTGTTATGTGATGCTCATAGTTATTAGTTTTTAGTTCATCCTGGAAATACTAATATGTACAGAGATCTCTAGGAGTATTACAGGTGGGAAGGAATGAAAATCGATATTTTTGAGTTTATTATGAAGGGTTTCATTTTCCAACATGTTAAATTAGAGAGGAAGTTTCAGAAATATATGCTTCAGCCATTGCCAGTTCCAGAGTGGAAGTGTGAAAATATAATAATGGATTTTATAGTGGTATTATCAAAGACTTATCTCAGTAATAATATTATTTGTTTTATTGTTGATATAGTGACTAAATATTATAATTTTTTTTTCAAATTTCTATGTACATTTCCCCAAGATCAACTTTCTCAATTTTCTCATAAAGGGATAGTCAAGTTACATGGGGTTCCTCTATCCATTGTATCTAATCATGATCCCATTTTGACTTATAATGTTTGTAGAGGCCTTCATAAGTCATTAGGAAGCGAATTAAATTTTAGTACAACTTTTCATCCTCAATCAGTCTGGTAGTTAGAATGGAAAATTAAGAACATGAAGGATATGATACTTGATTATTAAATGAATTATCAAGGAAGTTGGTATCAACATTTTTCTTTGTTTGAGTTTTCTTATAATATCTATTAAAATTCTAGTATAATGATGGCACCATTTGACTCATTATATGGAAAGCAGTGTTGAACTCCAACTTTCTTGGAAGAAGTAGTGAAATGAGGTTGATGGGACTAGAATTGGTAGAAGAGGTTGAAAAAAAAGATAAATTAATTCATAAATATATGAGAATAACTTATATCAGGTAGAAAAGTCATATGGATAACTAGAGGAAAAGTCTTTCCATTGAGGTAGGTTATCATTTTCTTTATCAATGTTACACCATGGAAATGTGTGATGTGTTTTGGTAAGAAGGTAAAGCTAAGTCCACAGTTCATTGGACCCAATGAAATCCTGGAGAACGTTGGATCAGTTGTATGTAAAGTTTCTTTACATCTGATTTTATCCCAGGTAAACAATGTTGTTCATGTTTCAATGTTGTGAATGTATTTTTCGATTCCATCTCATGTTTGAGTCCATAAGTAGTTCAGTTGGAAGAGAATAATTCTTATGATGAACAACAAGTCCAAATTATAAACCACATAGAGAAAGTGTTGTGTAATAAGGACATTCATCATGTTATGGTTTTATGAAAAAACCATATGGTTTAAGATCTGAAATGGGAATCTGAAAATTCTATGAGGGAGAAATACTCCCACATATTTGATAAGTGAATAACATTGTGAGGACAAAATTTCAAAAAAGGGGAAGGATGTAACCTCTCAGGTGAATATAGAATAATATATTTTAATATCTATTAATATTTATGAATTAGATATTAATTTTACATAAAATGGGGTTCTATGCTTGATAGAGTAACTGATACTCTAATATTTGATTCTCCGAAATCTTCTGTTGTACACTATATTAAAATGTATCAAAAAATAATGCATTATTAATATTATTATTTGAAATGGTAGTTATTGAAAATTTATTATATTTTTTGGAATGGACCAAAATAAATATATTATGTTTACACATGTTTTTTAAATGAATTTACTGTCATATAATAAATTTTAGAGGCTTAAAATTAGAATAAATCTAGTTTTCAGTACTTAATACTTTAATAGTTTAAAAAAGTTTTTTTATAGACTATTAATGGAAAACCCATTTTAAATCTAGTTTATTGACACTTTTATAAGTTATATTTGACGAAATAAACTTATTATATGGAACAGGGACATAAAAATTTACTTTGGATTGAGTTATATTATTTTTTTGATAAAATTTACATTTTAATGAATAGTGAAAAATATTGTATTTTAGTTTAAAACTACTTTTTCATCGAATTTATTTATATAGTTAGGTTATAATTTGAATTAGTTTTAATATTTAACAGAATTATTTTTTTATCATTTTATAAAATTTAGTTTATTGTCATTAATTTTACATTTTAATTTGATATAAAAAGATTTCAATCTTTTTATGGTTTTACATAATAAAAACTTGTTTTTTTATTCTGTCAATAAGAATAATTATTATTGAATTTTTTAAAATTCTATATTTTGAATTTGAAAAAATGGAATAGATATTTGAAATTATGAGGTATAAATTATGCAAATAAGACTCTTTTATTTTTGGACATTATTAATAGTAATATTAGTAATTATTTTTATTTATTGTGGTTAAAGGGTAAATAAAGTAAATAACGGTAAAAATTATATTATTATAATATAATACTAACATAAAAAATATATATTAATATTATTTTATGACACATTCCTAACCTATAAACACTTGGGACTAAAATTTTGCCATTGGAAGTAACCTTGGTTGGATTAGGATGTTTATAACTTTTAAATTAAATTAAATGGAAAAATTATCATAAACATGACTCTTATTACCAAAAAATATAATATGGGGTTATGTAAATGATATATTTTAATATGGATATTAATTATAAATATAAAAATATTACTAACATCATGGTATTTTATTTTTAATTTTTATTCATTATATAATTATAATTCAGTATGACAAAATGATGATGTAGTGATTGCTTTCTTAATGAATGAATCAAATAAATGATATTATAAATATTAAAATAAAAATTATTTTACATAATTTATTCCATCCATGACTTTTTTATGTTACTATGGAATTTTATAAGTCTATTAAATGGTTTTTTTTATGTTTTCTCTCTTTTTGGATTTTATTTAAATTCCATGAAATGATTAGTGTAAAAATTGACATACTTGATATTTTATAAAAAAAATATATTATTAAATAATTTAAAAATAATAATCATCATTTAAAATAAAAAATATATTATTATAAGGTATACAATTTCATTAAGTATAAAATTATTGTAAATTGAACCCATATAAGTTAAATTTATAGCCTCATAATATTTAAACTGTTGTTACCCCCATTAAAATTAAAAAAAATAATTAAGTGTAAATTGAAAAGAAAATGTTTAAAATAAAAACAATACATGTATAAAAATTATTGTATGATAATATTTAGAACCATAATCATGTTATATTCAATATATCTCATGTTGGGATCATTTGGACTAAAAAATTAATTTATATTAATTTAATATTTTAAGACTTTCCATGGGTGCGCCCACCTCTGCAATGAAAATGTTACACAATCATCTCTAATAATCAAACTTAATGAAAAAAGTACTTATGTCATGATCTGTCAAATACTAATAATAAAATTCCTTTCCCTGTTCTTGATGCATTAGTTTAGGAAGAACCCCCAGCTTAGAGGTATTAATGTGTACTTCAAAGGTGATCAACTAAATAAGAGGTATCATTGTCTTTATGTATTTCTATTTTATTGTTTCTTCCACTTCCTTCAAGTATAATCCAAACATTATGATCTAATAAATATAGTATACTCAATAAAATTAGATTTTATTATGTTAATATCATCCCTCAAATCCATCTTCACTTCCATCAAATGTGAATGGAATAAATCATTCTTGCATAGATGTGAACTATCACCTCGACAAACCGATCTAATTCATTTTTCAGGACTGTCTCTCAAGACTAGATATAATAATAGAATTAATTTTCATATGTTATATTCATTACATATTAATCATTCTATGATATTAATATATCAATTACATTGTTACTTCCCATGCTTATAAAAATAATAATGTTATTCTTACATACAATGAACTATCACCTCTACAAAATGATTTGACTCATTTTTATTCATTAAATCACTTGTATGATATATATAAGAAAATTTAAATTATTGACATTATATTAATTATGTAAATAAAATTATATAATGGTAAAATAATACTTAAATTATTTCTATAAAGATCAATTAAAAATAAAAAACGTTACTCTTGAGTACGTACGACTTACCTTATCACTGATTATAACATTGTTCATTTTTCATAACCATGCTTAATGGAATTTTTTAAAGGTATAATATATGTATAAATGTGATAATAATTTCATTAATATTATTCTATATATTATGTACTTATGGCCGCATTGACGAGTGACATCAAAACAATGTTCATTATCAACTCCAAGTACCGAATATCGACAAAACATCTTATATGAACTTAAATAATTATGTAATTTTTCTAACCTGGTAATAATTGATTTAAAAGATGTAATAAAATTGAAAAAGGATATCAACAAAGTATAAACTAATCTATATTTATTTTTCCAGAATATAAATAATATATGTGATGAATCAGACTCATTGTAAGGGAATTCGTCTCAATCTATGTTCATTGAGCCATATTTCGATAATATAAACCACATTTTCTTATATAGTGTATATTGAACCCCTATGACTTTTAATTTTATAAAATGGTTTTCAAAAGGAATATTTTTTTTATTAATAATTAAACTAAATTACAAAAATAATTTCTTTTTATAATATGCGATGACAAACACCTTTCTGACACCGTGACCATTATTTTTGAATTTGGATTTCACTACAAGTCGTAATGTTTTAAAAGATAAGTAAATACAATATTCCATTTTTGGTATTTTTTTTATTGAAAATGGTTTTGAAAATTAATTTATTATATTAATTTCATGAAATTATATCTTATGATTACAATGAATAAATGTAATTTTTTTAAGATTGTTAATATTTTATGATTATGTTATGGTTCACAGGAATTGATTATGTATATGGGTGGCTTAATTATAAAATGTGGTCAGGTTAAACTATGATAGCTCTCTAATTCATTAGTTAATGAGATGGAGTTAAATGATAAGGATTATCCGGATTTATTTATGAAATACACTGTGATAGGTATTCTAAAAATAACCATAAATGTTACTCTATATGTAGCTTTGAAATCTACAATGTAATTATGATATGGATGCCTCAAGTTACCATTATTATTTAGGATTTCATTGATGTTTTTCAAGATACATATGATTTCATGGGTTTCTAAATATTTATTGAGTAACATGTTTCCTTATTTTATATCCCTTACTGATCTTTTGGTGCTCATATTAATCGTTTAAAATGTTTTCACAGGGTATAAGGATGGGTACAAGAAATGAAGAAGTCCAGAATATTTTTAGAAAGAAAAATAAATCATGATTACTTTTTAATGTGTTATATTATGGATGAAATGGAAACTATTATATTTTATCTACTTTGTAAAATTTTGATTGGTTATGTAATAGATATGTCCAAATTTTCTAAAATTATAAACCTAAAAAGTTTCTCAACGTAAATTATTAACATAACTCAAGATAATGTAATGTTTAAGGTTGGGGACATATAGTTGGTATCACAGGTCGGTTTAGATAACTTTAATGGTTATGATATTTTTAATAGAATATCAATAAATCATTTTTACTTCATGGTTAAATTGAAATGATATAGCATTTGGATATTATCAAGTTTCTTCGTCTAAGATATGCCTGTTAATAATCACTTTCCCCAGGGAAAATAGAGAAGTTTTTCTTAGATTGCATCGAGAAGAAAATAATTATCCAAATCAGAAAGATGAGATAGTCTGAATCAGAACTAAACATTTTTTTACAATGATGACATAGTTGAATCATGCTATAAATGGCGATGGTAATCATACATTAGATCATTTAGATCAACCATAGAGGAACATATCAGTAATGAAGAATTTTAGGAGGCAACGTCCTCTATTATTCAGAGGATCATATGAATGTATTGTTTTTGTAGAGTTCATTAAATCTCTATAAAATATTATCAATGTCATGGGGTGTTCAGACAATCAAAAGGTCAACCTCGGTGTTTACTATTTTGAAGTTCATGTTGATCAGCAGTGTTCAGTGATTAATAATATCATAGACATAGAAGATCATTATTATATATATTGGGATGAATTCAATGTTATACATCTTGAGAAATATTTTCATAAAGCAGTTTGACTTAAAATGGGAAAAAATATTGTAATGTGGTAGGATGATGACTCAGTGGAAACTTATGAAGAAAAACACACCCGATTGGAAAGGTATGCTCCAAATTTCATCTAGGATCTTGATGGTAAAATAAATAATTTTTACTCAGGATTAAATCCAATTTATTGAAAGGAATTCACTTCTCATGAGTTAAATAGTAATGAAAAACTTTTTTGATGTGTGGAGAAGGTGGATATGGAGTTCGTCGATGATCATGTGTTCTTTGAAAAAAAAGAAGAATAAGAGGTCTAGATGGAAAACCAAAGAAAACCTTTTTAAAAAAATGATGGTAAGAAAATTAACATTATATTTTGTGAAAATTGTGTTCAAAATCATGTGGGGTAATTCCTTTTAAATTACTGTAAGTTCATCCGATGTGGTAAAAAGGGGGATAAGGCTCAAAAATGAAATGAAAAAAATATAATTGTAAGTCAAAATGAGATACGCAGTTAGTGAATTTTTTTGAAATGTACTGAGATTGGTCAGTATACAAATGAGTATCATATAAAGAATTTGAATGATAGGAAGCATCCAAACTATAAGTAGAGATTTATATTGAAACCCTTTATAGCTACTTCAGTACATGTTATGCTATCAAATAAAGTGGTAACAGGTACATTTTATATTCATTCAGATTATTCAAATGTATTTTTTGATTTTGGGTTAACACATCCTTTAATTTCTAAGTAATTTTTTGGTAAATTGGAAATTCTTCCTTAAGAAATGAATCTTGATCTTCTAGAAAAAATATCTATGGAAAATGTTGAGGAAAAAATAAATTATAAGAATTTTCATGTCCTTATCTGTAGAAAGAATATACCCACAAACCTTATTGTTTTGCTTTTATAAAAGTTTTATTTTATTTTGGGTATGTATTGGATTTTTATCTACAATTATTAGATTGAATGTAGTGCTAAATAAGTTTTTTTTAAAATAATTTCATGTTTTCTATAAGAAGGAACCCTTACCATTGATAACATATCAGGAAGCTGAGAAACTGTTAAAATATGGAAAATTAATGTCACCTTACACATATTATTGAAAACAAATTAATTGTTTATATTAATGATGTTATATTGGTAAATGAGTATTTTGATGTTTTTTATTGGTTACATGTTACTATGCCCAATCAAAAAGATGAAATTACCATTTACTTAGTTCTTGATGTAATGCCAATTTCAAAAACCCCTTATATAATGTCTCAGTTTGAACTTCTATAGTTTAATAATAAATTTTAGGAGTTACTAGAAAAAGAATTCATTCAACCTGTCACATCACCACAGGGTGATCCTATCTTTTTTGTTTAAAATAAATATGGTTCAATGAGACATTGCATTGATTATATATCATTTAATAACATCACTACTAAGAACATGTATCCTAGGCCCCATATTGGTGATTTTTTAGATCAGCTCTATAGAACACAATATTTTTCACAGGTTGAATTTAGGTTTCGGTACCATTAGTTAGAATAGAAGGAATGAAACATTACAAAGACCACATTTCATACTAGATATGGTCATTATAAATTTTTAGTTATGTCGTTTGGGTTAAATAATGATCTTGTTGTATTCATGGATCATAGGAATATAATATTTATTGAGTTCACGTATAAGTTTATCGTTTTGTTTATTAATGATATTTTGGTATATTCCAAAATTAAATGCAAGAATTAAATTCATTAAAGGGTTTTATTGCGAACATTATAAGAAATGAAATTTTATGGTAAATTTTAAAAGTGTGAGTTTTGGTTATAAAAAATTCCATTCTTCGGTCACATGTTTTCTAAATATGGCATAACAGTGGATACTAATAAAACAAAAGTTTTTTAAGAATGGTCAAGACCCACAACTATAATCAAGATTCAAAGTTTTCATTGTTTAGTAGGTTATTATATGTGTATTATTGAAAAAATTTCATGGTTATCTATCCTATTGAATAATTTAACTAAAAAAGGGTGTTAGGTTATCTGGAAAAATATTGTGATAAATATTTTCATGGAGTGAAAATAAGATTGTTGAATAATCATGTTTTTGAACTGCCTTCTAGATTTTTTTATATATGATTCCTTGGCCGAAGGACCAAAGAACTGAAATATATTAAGATAAATATTATACAAAAGTATCAAGTAAGGGACTTTATTACAACCATTTTGATGATGTTTGGTAAACACAACTAGAAGATTCCCCATGTATGTGTTATTCCTATAGGCAACCTTATTATAAAGACCATATGCCACATTTTTTGCCTATCTATAGGTATGAGTGATAATATGATTGATCACTAAAAGGATTCAGAGGTAGGAAATCCATTTATAAGTGAGCGTCCATGTATGGTGAATCATTTTATGTCTAAGAGTTGGGACAATAGTAGTGGAATCACATTCAATCTAGAAGTTCATCAATCCTTTTTTCATATCAAAATAACTACATTTATGATACTATAAATCTCTTCTTCCCATGAGGAAGTGTGACCTCATGATCCAATGCAGTACGTAAGGATGTCACCATTTTGGTTTCTATAGAGAATATCATAGCCTGCAGGTCTTGGGTATCCTTCTGAGGCAATATCCACATTAATTTTGATCCAACCAGGGATGGGAGGTCACTAGAATACTTCTAGAATACCCCATAGTGGGATATATTTTCCTTTTATCTCTATTGGTCACAAGATAGTTAAATCCTTAGATGAGTTGTGACAGGTCCAAACATGAAATATTCTAGCTTCATTGTTCGCAGTATATATCATAATTTTAGCTGCACAAAAACTAAAAGTGTTATTTTTGTGTATAATCAAATGTCTTTTATACCAGATAATATATAATAGTTCTGCCACAACGGTGATGAAAAGTTAAGTAATTTGAGGAGAGGTATCTATATCATTGCAACACTCAAGCTACACTATAATAGAGCTCAATGATGTCCATCTAAGATAAAAAATATCAAATATAAAATTATATAATGTAGAGGTAGTGTCACAAGAAAGAAACAGTAGATATGCATCCTATCTATGATGGTTTCTTATATGACATTTAGAACAATACTGAATACAACAAACATGAATATTACTATATGTGAGAATTTTATTATGAGTAATTCTCCACACTAGGGTGAATCGTGATGGTCTAACCCAAATTTTATTTAGGTTCTTTATCTAGGTGAAATCATTTTTGTTGGTATTGAAATTATAATTATAATAAATTTTAAAGGTTAAAACCTCATTATAGGAAGTCCCACAAACTAAAAAATCATTGGCGCTAACAAATGGGAAATTTATAATAGTAGTAGAAATTTCATCAGGTAAATTGTCATCAGTGTAGATCAAAAAATCATTTATTAATATATTTGTATTCGTGGATAATTGCATAGGATTTACCATGTTACAATGTGGGATGAAATTCCAGTTGTCCAACCAATATTTGAGCGATGACTCTCTATTAACTATCCATCTAGAGCAAGATAAGATTTTAGAAAAGTTGTGTTTAATTGAAGGCCATACTAAGTATTCCATATATAAGTGTTATCCTTTTCAATGGTTATTCATAAATCTTCCACGCAAGAAATCATAAGTTTGCAAGTTTTTGTTCATAATATTCCAAGTATGTTTGGCATTAAGGCACTAATTAAAAATATTGAGATTATTAATACCAAGACCACCTTTTTTAGTTGAGGTGAAACCATTTATCCAGGTTACCAGCAAAAGTTTTATCTCAAGAGTTATTCCACTCCAAACAAATTCTTTTATTCATTTATTTAGCTTTTTGAGAAGTTCAGCAGTCCAATTATAAACCATCATTGAGTAAACCATTTTTGAAACAGTAGTGTATTTGACTAAACAAATCCTCCCTTCCATTGATAATGTTGTGCCTTTATAAGAATATAAATGTATATTTATCTTATTAAAAATGTTTGAAAAGTAAGTTCGTTTGGATTTTCCCCGTAATATGGGGACCCCCAAGAAATGAAAAGGGTACAGATACCTATTTAATTCCTAGTTCATTAAAAATATTAGCCACCCTATTAAGAACGAAATTTTTACCAAAAAAGATGGAAGATTTGTTCCAGTTTATGGATTGACTAGACACATGTTCTTAGTGGGAGAGGATATCTTTAATATTTTTTTAATATTTTTTTATCTCATTATAGGTAAATAATTATATCATCAACATATAATATATGTAAGGGAACAGTCAATGTTCTAGACGAAAAGATGGTCTTAATTTCACCTGTATTAATCAAATCAGTGATAATCCTACTTAATAAGATTTAACAATAACAAAAAGGTTCGTAGAATGGGTTCCTCCATGTCTAACTCCCTTAGTGCATGTGAAATAACCCTTTGGAGAGACATTGATCTGGACTGATGTGTGAGTAGAGTTAAAAATAATTTATACTTTTATTACCAAGTATTCAATAAAACCAAATAAAAAAAGGATATTGAGAATGAAATACCAATCATTGGTATCAAAGGCATTCCTAATGTCTAGCTTGATGGAAACTCTCCTCCAATTTTGGGTCTTTTGAGAATGTTTTACTTTCAAAGGTGAGGCAAATGTTATCCTAGATATTCCTCACTTTCAAAAATACAAATTGGTTAAAAAAGGTACTTTTTTTATTGATTGGATCAAATCACATAGCTAATATCTTGGAGATAATTTTATAAATAGTGTTTATGAGAAAAATATGCTAGATAAGTTGGATTTCAAAAGAAATATCCACTTTAAGAAATAGGGTAAGAAATTTAGCATTGATACCATATTGATGGTAGCCATTATGGAATATGGATTTTACCATATGTAATACATCATTTCCATCAATGTGCTAATGATTTTGGAAAAATCATTAGTTAAATCAATGAGGACTGGGAGCACTATCCAGTTTTAATCTAAATACTAAATCATTAATTTCCTAATCAATTGGAAGACCATTCAAAAGGTTAATATCATTTTCCCCAACTAGGAAGGTAATTATGCCATATTTTATGTCCTTATAGAGAGAAGGACCGTTAAAAATGATCTTAATGTAGGAGGTAACATGGGTTCCATGTCTCTCCTCATTATCGATGGTATTTTCACTATCTTTAAGTAAGGCTAGAGGTCTAATGGGATTTTTAATCCTTTGTAATAAATTGAAGGATTTTATGTTTCTATATCCGTTATTAAAATTGTTTTTTAGTTATGACCCATTGATTAATGATTTGATGAAATTTGGAATGGAATTTGTTGGTGCAAGAAATTCATCTCGTTTGTTTTAAGATTTAATTTTATCGTCTCTATCAGATAGAATTAAGAAAGCATAGAATAAATATATAGAATTGAAGAAAAATGTAGAATTGGTTCAAATGGGTATGTTTCATTAATTTAACATTGATAAATATTGTGTTTTGAGATTTGGGAATAGAATATACCTGCCCTCTAATTCCCAGTTGAAGGAAGATTTGTTATGTGCAGATTATAGTTTTCCATTTTTAGTTCATCCAGGTAGTACAAATATGTGCAGAGATCATCAAGTGTAGTACTAGTGGAATAGAATGTAAAGATATATTGTTGACATTAATGTGATGTCTTTGATTGGTCAATAGGTTAACGAAAATAGGGATTTACCAAAATTTATGCTTCATACATTTCCAAAACCATAGTGGAAATGGGAAAATATATCCATGGATTTCATAGTGGGATTACAAAATACTTCTTGAGGTAACAATGCAATTTGGGATAGTGTTCATAGATTGACTACATCTTATCATTTTCTTCTTTTTCAGGATATATTGTGTCTAGATCAAATTTATCGGTTGTATCTGAAAGAGATAGTCAGGTTACATGGGGTTCCCCTACCCATTGTATCTAATTGTGATCATGGGTTTACATCTAAATTTTAGAAAGGCCTTCTTAAGTAATTGAAACTAAATTAAATTTCAGTACATCTTTTCATCCTCAATAAGATGGGTAGTCTGAATGAACAATTCAGGCCTTGGAGGGTATTCTACATGCTTATTCAATGGATTAACATAGGATTTGGGAGCAGAATCATTAATTGGATGAGTTTTTTTATAATAACATTTTATATTCTTGTATATAGATGGAACCATTCAAGGTATTATATGGAAATCAGTGTTAAATAAAAAAATGTTAGGATGAATTAAGTGAAATAAAGTTGATGGAACCATAATTGGTAGAAGAGATAATAGAAAAATTTCAATAAATTCATAAGCACAAGAGGATAGCTTAGCGAAAGAAGAAAAGTTTTGCAGATAACTGGAGGAAGGATCATTTTTTCTAGGTAGGTGATCATGCCTTTCACAAAGTTTCACAAAGGAAATGTGTCATGGGTTTGGGTAAGAAGGTAAAGATGAGTATTTGGTTCATTGGACCCTATAAAATCATGGAGAAAGTTGGATTAGTTTTCTAAAGAGTGGATTTACATATTATTTTATCCCAAGTATTGAATTTGTTTCGTGTTTCAATGTTGACAAAGTATTTTTCATAACCATCTCATGTTTTGAGTCCAGAAGTAGTTAAGTTGGAGGAGAGAATCTTTCTTACGAGGAACAACCAGTCTACATTGTTAACCACATTATGAAATTATTCTAAAATTAGGTAAATCATCCAGATAAGGTTTTTTGGAAACCCATATGTTTACAGAGGAAACATGGGAATCTGACAATGCAATGTGGGAGAAATACCCAACTAATTTTATAGGTGAATAAAATTATGAGGACCCAATTTCTAAAAGGGGGAAGCATGTAACATCTCAGGTAATTATAAAATCATACATTTTAATATCTATTAATATTTACGAATAAGATATTAGTTTTACTTAAAAAAGTATGTTAGGTATGATAGTGTATTTGATACGAAATAATGGGTTTCTCTGAAATCTTATGTTTCACACAAGATTACGATATACCGAAAATAATTAATTTTTAATATATTTTTTCAAATGGTAGTTATCCCCAAGATATTTTAATTATAGGGATGAATAGAACTAACTATATTATGTTTAAACCTATTTATTAAATTTTTTAACTATTTCTAATAAAATTTAGAGGGTTAAAATGAGAATAAATTATATTTTAAGCATAAAATACTCTAATATTTTAAAAGGCAGTCTTACCTCATTTTGATGTTGATCGCATTTTAGATCTAGTTTTGGAAAATTTTATATGTTTTATTTAATAAAATATACTTCTAATTTTGAATCAGGATGTAGAAATTTACTTTGGTTGAATTTTTGGTATTTTTTTGATAAAATTCATATTTTAATTAATCATAAAAAATACTAAATTTTAGTTTAAAATTAATTTTTCATCTAATTTATTTATATGTATTGGTTTTTAATTTAATTTGATTTAAAGTATAATTGAATTATGTTTTTATAATTTAATACAATTTTGGTCATTGGAAGTGATTTCACATTTAAATTGGATATAAAAACATTTTAATATTTTTATGATTCTACCTAAAAAACTCAATTTTTTATTCCATCAACCAGATTAATTATCAATTATGTTTTGAAAATTAGGTGTTATTAATTTGAAAATAGATTCCATATTTAGAATCAATATTTCAAAATTATGAATATAGGTCCCTTTTCTTTTTGGATATTATTAATAGTAACATTATAATTATATTTATTTATCACGGTTAAAGGGTAAATCAGGTAAATAAGGGTATGAATAATATAACAATAACACAAAACTACCCTAACACATGTAAAACTATTATTGTATAATCTATTAACAATAAATAAAACCCATGGGAAATAAAATTTTTGATTTGGAAGCCATAAGCGTGTGATTATGAAATTTATAACTTTTAATTTAATGTAAAGGAAAAATTATCACAAACATGAATCTTACTACTAAAAAAAATTAATTTGGGTGTATATAATTGAAATTATTCACTATATATTTAACAAAAATAAAGATAAAAACATTACCTATATCATGGTATTTTATTTCAATTTTTTAGATATTAAATAACTAAATTTAATTATGGAACAATGATGATGTAATGATTTCTTTATTAATTAAAGAATCAGATAAATGATATTATAAGAATTAAAATAATTATTATTTTACAACATTTAGGCCAAAAATTAATATTATAGGTGACTCTGAACTGTTATCAGTCTGATTAATGGTTTTTTTAAAATTTATGTCTTTTTTTGGATTTAATTTAAATTCAATGAAATGATTAGCTAAAAAATTGACAATATTAATATTTTCAAAAATAATAAATTATTAAATTATTTCAAAATATAAAAAATATTTTAAAATCTCTAAGTGACTATTTTAAGGTGTAAAATTTTAGTTATCTGCCAATTATGTTATATTTATTCCCTATAAGTAAAATTTATAGCCTCATAATATTTAAACTGTTGTTACCACAATTAAATTTAATAAAGAATAATTAAGGGTAATCCCAAAGGATATGGTTTAAAATAAACAAATATATTTATAAAAATTATTGGATGGGATTATTTTGAAATTTATTTATCTTATATTATCTATATATCATGTTGCAGTCATTTGGAATAAAAACTAATTTATATTAATTTAATATTTCAAGAGTTCCCAAGGGTGTGTTTCCCCTCTCCTGTAAAAAGGCACCCACTCTTCACTAATACTCACAGATAATGAACCATTTAATTAGGTCATTATCATACCAATACACTACCCAAAATTCATCCCCATGTTCTTTAGGAATTAGTTTAGGCATAAAACCATTCTTAGAGGTGTTAAGATGTTCTTCAAAGGTGATCAATCGAAGGAGATATATTATTTTCTTTATGTATATCATTTTTTTTATTCTTACACTTCCATAAAGTTTAATCCAACCATGATGACATAATAAATATAGTATACTCAATATAATAAGTTTTTATTATGTTATATCATAACCAAGATCCATAAAATGGGAAAGTAATTAATTTTTTGTGCGTACATGTGAGTTATCACCTCCACAAACCGATCTAATTATTTTTTCATAACTGTCTTTCAAGACTGGTTATAATAAATGAATTAATGTTGATATGTGATATTCATGACATATTAATCATTATTTGATAATAACATATCAACTATATTAATAATTTCCATGCGTATAAAAATGATACCATCATTCTTACCTACCTGTGAACAATCACCTCCACAAAGCAATGTGACTCATTTTTATTCGTTATATCACTTGTATGATATATATAAGTATATTTAAAAGATCAATATGATATTAATTATGTTATGATAATTATAAAAAGATTAAATATTACTTAAGTTCTTTCTATAACGATCAATGAAAAATGGAAAATGTTACTCATGCCTATGTACAGATTACAGTATCCATGATTATAACATTGTTCATTTTTCATAACCACACTTCATGGATTAATTTAAAGGTATAATTTATATATAATAGTAATAATAATTTCATGAATATTTTTTTGGTAAGATATACTTATGACCAAATGGACTAGTGATATCAAAACCATGTTCATTTTCAACTCTCAAGTACCGAATATCGACAAAACATCCTATATAAACATAAATAATTTTCTAATTTTTTTAACATGGTAATAAGTTATATAAAAGAAATAATAAACTTGAAAAAAGATATCAAGAAAGTATAAATGAATTTAATATTATTATTTAAAAAACATATATGTGACTAATAAGAATAATGGTAAGTTATTTCATCTCAATCTTCTTTTGTATTGGAATATTTTTTTAAAATATACACCACCTTATTTTATATAGTCTATATTCAACCCATTTGAATTTTATTTTCATTAAAAGGTTTTCAAATGAAATATTTTTTATATGAATCATTTTACTAAATGAAAAAAGGAATTTATTTTTTATCATATGAGGTAACAAAGTCCTTTCCACCACCTTGACCATTATTTTTTTATTTGAATTCCTTTACAAGACATAAAGTTTTAAAAGAAAAGGAAATACCATATTCCCGTTTTAGGTATTTTGGTGTTGAAAATGGTTTTTAGAATTCATTGATTATATAAATATCTTTAAATGCTATCTTATAATTGCAATATGAAAATGTTTTTTCATTTATGCTTGTTAATGTGCTATGATTATGTTATGGTTATTTGGTATTGCTTGTGTATATGGGTGGTTCGGTGATAAACTGAGGTTGGGAGAGCCCATGATAGATCTTCAATGAAATGTGTAATGAGACAAAGTAAAATGGTAAGGTGTTTCTGAGGAGATTTAAGGAATTTAATGTGATGAGTATTCCAAACGTAACCATAAAGGATACTTGCTATGTAGATGTGGCAGCTAACATATTAGTATGATGTGGATTCCACCAGTTACTTTTATCATTTATGATTTTTATGATGTTTTTCATGATTCTTATGATTTCATGATTTTGTAAATATTCACAAACTAATGTTTTATTTCCTTATTTTATATCCCTTAGTAATATTTTTGTGATCATACGATGTTTTTAAAGTGTTTTCATAGGGTAAAAGTATGGGTAAGATAAATTATGTAGTCAATAAGATTTTAATTAAGAAAATGAAATCATGTTTTAATTTAAAATTTTATATTGGGGAAAAAATTAGTATTGTTGTAGTTATACCCACTTTGTATAAATTTGAGTTTTTATATAATAGTTATGTCTTAATTATATAAAAATATAAAAAATAAAATGATCTTCATTGTGAAATATTGACATAACTTAATATTATATAATTTTTATGGTGGGCCTTTATAATATTTATTTAGGATAATTTTCTGATAAACATCATTCTATTTTAGGATATATTTTTCTAAATACTATCATGGTCAACTAATAAGATATATCCCTAATGTCCTGAAGAATGGGGTCAACCAAACATTATATAATATCCCAATCTACTAATAATTTATAGATTATCCCATATAAGGAAATAAAACAATATATAATACCATATAAATCTTTATAAACCTTATACTTAAGAAAACAAATTATTCAAATAATGGTTTCATACATGTTCTCCTAAACATTAAAAAAATAACACGATTTCAACACTTCATTTATCATAATACAAAAAATAGTCACGTAAATAATTTAGCTACCCTTTTTCATTAAGGCATATCAATCTTCATCAAATAAGGCATTAACTCCATATTAAAAACCAACTGAACTTTTACTCATTCATAAATGAATAAATTATATATTTCTTCATCAAACAATGTTGATTTCAATGTAAATGACATCATTAGGGTAATATATACAATAATAGGTCCATTAATAAACTCCATTAATTTATTGTCTATATTAAAAAACATCCCACAATTTTTATGAATTCGAACGTATCGAGCAATAGAAACTAACCTTGCCAAATATTTGGATTCATCCATTAACTCATCAAACATGAATTATATGTTCATTTAACTAGCAGATCCAAAAGTGGATCATTGTTTAACAAAATTTGAAAACCACATTATATTTAATGATCTAAAATATAAATTTCATTCGTACGTTTTTTTATAATATTGACTCTTGAATAGATCCAAACACCCACACTAATAGAATCCATGATGAATCTATGATAGAAAGAATATGAACAAAGGACTTATTTGAGCCACTTACCTTCTATAATTCATTTCAAAACCTTTTCTATTCAATGGAATAATTTTTACCCATCTCTTATTGGGGAGTAGATTATCACACTCCATGCCATTTGAATGATATCATTGAAAATATTCACCTTTGTCAATACCATATCATAACTAGGTAATTAAATAATATACCTTTTAAATAACTTGTTAATTCCACATCTAAATTATCATATAATTGAAATTTACATTTCTCATAAATTGTAGTGTAAAATAAACTATCTATATGATGTAATAATTGTATTCTGTAACCATCATGTTTCACAACTCAAAATTACATAACTTTATAGCCTTCCTAAGCTTAAGCATCTATTGGAAGAACTGGTGACTAAAAAGATTCTAATATTTTCACCACATAAGATTCTTATGAAGCTTGGATTCCATCTTTTTTCAAATATATTTGACATGGACCTCACCAGTATTTAAGTAGTGAACAATACATTATAAGAATAAAATTTATAATGAATCTAAAAGATATGTTTAATCAATTCCAATAAATATTAATCTTTTATATACCCTCTATCACCCCTCAAAACATGATTAGTTTTCATAAAAATTTGTAAGTCTTGATAAACCTATCTTGGACTCTCTTGTTTTCCCCAGTCCAATTTTCTTTAAAACATAGACAAAAAATTCCAAACTATTAGGAACATTTCATATGATTTTATAACCATATATTTTAATGGTTTCTTTCTCCAATGTAATTTTTATAATTTTACTAAATATACATAAAATATGGAAATAAAAAATATATCATCACTTAGATGATCATTAGTAAAAAATATGGGATACAATACTCAAATAAAACCTTCATAATAATATTACAAGAACATGAGCACCAGCCCGGTTGGTGAGGTATCCTTAAGTGAATCCACAAGACCCAGGTTCAAAACTAGGTAGACACATATTTTCTGGGGGGGGGGCTACTGTAGGAGTATTATAGCAGAACTGTACACTATGTCGGTTCTGTTGCAGATTAAACACTATGCGGGTGGTGTATCATTAATTGTAGTTGGTACTATTCGGTATTTTAGAAGTTGGAACTATTCACCTTGGTCCACCAGCTTGGGCTTGGAGTCCTTATGTCTTTAGATCCACCTGGGTCTTCTGGTCTGTAGGGCTTTTGGGAAACCTCAAGGCCTTTGGGACACATGTAGTTTCCCTAGAATGACTACAAAAAAAGAGCATCCCTAGAAGATGATTCAGAGGAGGTGCAATCACCAGAGTAGAGCCAAATGGATTTGTCAGAATGAAAGGGTATGGCTATTCCATCAAGACTCGATTGTGCTTTCACATGATGCCTAGATAGACAACCATGTGAAGGTGGAGAGCTACTATCAGGATGCAGATGCTAGGGAGGGGCAGTTCGATGTAGATAGTCTGGTTGAATTCCCAATGATCTTTAGGTCATGTAATCTCCTAAGCCTATGGGCCATGTAATCTTTGAGTCTGCGTGCCTTGTAAGGGTTCCCCCTCATCCCTTTGAAGGGGGATATCAAAAAATAAATAAAAATAAAGGACTTCGGGCCCTTCAGGAATAATCAAATTCATGTGTATTTATTCCCTTTACTCTAATCATTTCATTCCAAAATTTAGTTTTTTATAAAAAATCTTTCAAATATTTTCAAATAAATACATTTAAAAAAAATTTATATCACATTAAATATATGAGTAAAAATTAATTTTTAAAAAATTCCTTTGTAATGATATCATTTCAAATTCCATGAAAATGTAACAAAATTCATTGAAACCGCCATGTGAATACCATTTCATTTCTATCCTTATCTATAATGAAGCATTAAAACACTACCCTACATAACCCATCATAGTTATATAATTTTAAATGTAATGATTTTCAAGATATACTATAAGAGATTCTATAATCTATGATTATACTAGGAATCCCTAGTAATGTCGAGTTCACTGTAATGTGGTTAGTTATTCAATATTATAGGTTCATTTTATTCTTTGAGAATCCTACTTCCAAACCATCTATATAATTCACAAGTATCTTTATAAAAACTACTCCAATATAACTTTTTGATACCCTATCCAACAAAAAAATATTTATTCTCACATTTTTAATTCTACATAGAATATTTAATTACTTATAGAGGATAGATACTACTGTCATGAGATAATCTAAAACTATTGGGGGATTATTTTTCCCCAAAATAAAACCCAGAAACTCTATAAAATAATATTTCTTATTAAATACCAAAATCCAAATTTTAACAAACATTAAAGTTAAAATAATAATTTTACCAAAATAAAACAACCATTCCATGGCTTATTAAAACCAATAAAAATATTTATAAGATCAACATATATCCTAGTAAATAGTCTAAACTACATTATTAGACTTGTGACCATAGATGAAAAAATTACTACTTCATACATCTCATATTTTCTATTATTAATGAACGATATAGAATTAACCTTTCCTATATCACAAAATTTAATATCTTCATAAACACTAAGGTATTAATTAAGGCAGAGAGTAACATTACCAATTCAGTTTTACCTAAACTTCTATTTTGATATACCTTTCATGAATTATCCAAACATGTGTAAATAAAATTTCATTCCCAAAAATTAAAAATAGAATAATAAATCTATAATTCATGAAAAATATTTCCTCATATGGAAAAATAATTTTTTCTTACAAAAAAGTAAATGACCTATGTTTATTGAATGTTTAAAAAAATATTGTATGTCCCAACTAGGTTCACCAATAGTAAAATAAAAATTTATATAAAAATAATTTATCTAGATCATATACATATAATGTAAAATTAAATAGTTTATGAACTAAATGATAATTTGAAAATTATTTCATATTAACCCCTAATCATTGTTTCATTTGTAATGGATTATCACACATCCATATAGTTATCTTCCTAATTCATAATATATGTATCATGGTCCTTCCCACATATATTAATACAAAATCACATATATATATATATATATATTTCTATTCCATTCAAACATATGATCAATAACATCCTTTCATTTATAATTCACTAATTTCAATCATTTTATGAAAAATCCATTAAACTATTTCTTAAAAAATTATATCTTTCAAAGGGTTTTCCTAAGACAAAATATTTCAAATAAAATCAATATTTAAAATAGATACAATTTATTTGAAAATATAAAGATAAAATGTTCCATCAAAACATGAAATAAACATTCATAAAATCAATTCATGAACTATAAAAACCAAAGATTTACCCAAATCAGTTCTATTAATTTCAAAAAACCCATATTTTTTATTTTAAAAAAAACAAGATTAATGAAATAAATTTCAATCATTAATTACATTAAAAACACAATAAAATATAAATTAATCAATCAAAAAATATTTAAAAACACATATATTATTCATAAAAATTAAATAAAGTATGTTATTTACCTAGATTTGAGGAATATGTATGTATCAACCCTTAAATATTAGTTCTAGTGAACCAGGAGGCGGGTAAGATCACTATCAATTTTGTGGATGGTTTAATTTGAAATTTGAATTTATAAACAAATGAAATAAGTTTAAATTTGGTATATAATTTAATTTAGTACATTTTAAAGGAGTGGGGCTATTATAAAACACATCATGTTAATTCTTGAATGTTAGTTGATGAATCACCATTATACAAAAATGATCATGCTTTCATGGGGTAATATTGGAGTGTTAATGATTCTTTCAAAATGGATAAGGTATAACATTATATTGTATAAGATTAATGGGGTGATGGTTTTAGGTCATGGGGTAGATCAATAAATAATTGTAGGTGATGAAAAATGATACCCTGTATAAGAGTATGTTTTGGTGTTGGGAAGTGACATATAATAATAGTGTTGTGGGATCTTGAAGACCTAAAATTAGTTTAAAACATGGTTTCTAATTATAGTAGAGGATCGTACTATGTAAACAGGGATTATGATGTGAATCCCTTGGTGATTCCACAATATAATGAGTTATATGAAATAAATATAACAAATTATATTTTTGGATCTCTCATGGAGAGGGACATTTCTCCATGATCCATTTACTCACACCATAATGTGTCCAAATTAATGGGTTATTTTATTGTGACCCCCCCTCTTGATCCATATTTTAATAGACATACTATTCATTTTATAATATGTATTTTTTAAGTAATTTTCTTAAATTTTATTTTAGAACTACCCAATGATAAATTTTATCCAACCACTCAATAAGTGGGGGAGAAATCATATTTGAATCTCCCATTATCCCCTAGGACTCTCATAAATTAATGTTCTTTGAGAGTCTATCACAAGGTTTATTAGAGGTAACTATTTTAACTCTACTCCCAATATTACCCATTCTTTTTCCTCTAATTTAATTATGGTTTGCTACAAATTTGGATGAATATTCAACTAGATCAAGACGGAATCACCTTGATATAATGGGTTTTTTCATATGTTGTTCACAAAGAGGGTTATAGGTATATTTTTTTTTTTTTTTTTTTTCTCACCATTCATTTTAGGTTTGTAAAATTTAAGATATAATTATACATATTTGAATTTGGAATGGAATGTTTCATCAATTTAATGTTATTGATTAGGTATTTTTCATTTCTTTAGGTCGTAGGCCTGTTGAGAGTAGATTAGGCCTCCTTACAACATGTTTTGGCTTCGTAATTCCAACCAATGAGTTTGGATTTTGTTATTCAAACATGATAACAGAAATTTAAAATTTTATTTATTTCTATAATGGTGTTTCTGAAATAAAAATATACATGTGTGCTCAGAAGAGGTTTTTATGAGCATTGGATTGATTTATTGATCTCCACGTGAGGTAGGTGGCCATATATTACAAAATCTGGTGTTTATTAAAATTTTATTTTTATTCATGTGATAATTATTGATATGTTTTAGTGTGATACGAATTTTAGGATCTGAATATATAAAAATAGGGTGGTCTTAGTTTACACTAATAATAAAAAATTCCATATAGCCAGTTAAATCATTCATCGGTGGTACTCTAATTAATGGAGTGTACATGCCCTTTTTATGGAAAATTTTCTAGTGGAATGAGTGGTTCAGATATTATATTCAAACAATATTGTTTTTTCTATTGATATTTTGTTTTAAAAATTATTTTTAGGATATTTTAATGGGAATAGGATATTAGAGAGAAGGGGGTTTGAAATGAGATTTAAAATCAAGATTTTATTAAATTAAGGATTTGGGATATGGTCCCAAGTTTAGTAAAGTTGGTAAATTATTATTTTTCCAATTAGATTCATTGGTATGAATTATTCTGTAATTTTAAAAATAAATCATTTTTTAGTTTTGGAAAAATTATAAATAATAGTTTAAAGTGATTGTCTTAAGACTTTTTTTGGTTTATTTGACCTGATAAGGGCTAGCCTCTTGTTTAAAAAGTAATTTCTTCCCATGTTTTTGTTTTTTATGGTTTACTATCAAGTTATATCTATTTCATTATGGTTCATGATATCATAGGATCTAGGGGAGTAACTTTTCCTCAGGTGGGGGGATGGTTAGAGTATCGAGATTTTGGCAAGGTTTTTTTTACACAGGTCTATAGGAACATTAGGATTCCCTTAAGATTGGTATAAGACATGAGAATTGAATAGGTGGTGGGTGAAATATTCACTATTTGACCTCTATAATTTATTGATGTTACTGATGAGTTATATGGTTATAATTACATGAGAATCCTTGTAGTAGTTCTATATATGGGGTATAAAAAGATTGATTCCTTTATAGGATTTTCAAAAGAGGATAGTCAGATTACATCCTAGTTAATGTGAAGTATGATATTTTTGAGATGTGTGAATGAGTGCGTATCATGATATGAAGAATTATTTTTAAAATTGACCCTTGTTTGGTGTATTTCCACCCTTGATAGGTGACGTCTATGATGACCTTCAAGATCAAAAGTTTTATAGAGAAATATGTAGTTTTGGTTTTTGAGTTGACGCATATTGTGGTTTTACCAATGAGGACATGGATCACTCTATATTGTATTCTTATATGTTTTTTTACAACTATAGAGTGTCTGATATAATGGATATAGGTGTGATAGTGGGTTTATATTTGAAGTTTATAATTGGTGGCATGAAATAACTATGACCTGGTACATCATAAGTATCTACTTATAGTAATACCATGTTCATGGTATATAGTCTTTAATTGATGTTGATAATGGTTTTCATGTATGATTAGACTGATGAAGGTGTATCATGATAGTTGTATCATCTAATAGTGGGGTCCAACCCCTGTAATGAGATGTGGACCATGGAAAAAATATAAATATTCTCAATGGTTAGTTCAAAAAACATGTCCAACAATGAACCATGAGATACGATGGTTAGGGGATTGACATTTAGGGTTTTTATTTAATACAATTAGAAAACAATATGTGGTTTTATTGGATATTTATTTAAGGTTTATTATTATTTTTGATTTTATTCTTTGGTACATATATAACTAGTTGTTTCAAGTTTTTATTTTGGTGTATAATTTTATTGATGGTTTGGATCTCTTTGATTTTACACTTTTTTATTTATTGTTTTGATTTTTTTTATTATTAAATTCTAGGGTATTTTATGAGGAGGTAGTGCGGTGACTAATGGCTCCATCAGTGATTTAATAATTGATTTCAGTCAATATGATGAGGCATTTATGTTGGTTTGATTTGATGTGATGAGATAGGTGTGGTATGCCACATTTGATCATATTGGTGTTCTTGTTATTAATCACATATTGGTGGGTAATATCATGGGTAGGGTACTACTAGTGTGAGTTATCATGTTGTGTGTTTCTCCTATCTATGTGATCATAGGTTTATTCTACACGTGTATGAGGAGTAATTTTTTGTTTGGGTTATTGACGCATGCCTGTCGTGGGGCATGGCAAAACAATATTTTAATTACCTAAGTATAGTATAGCAGTTGATCCTAGGTAGTCTCTCGAAGTGGAGTGCACACAAAACAAGGTTGTCACTTTTTGTTGGTTTTCATAAAAAGATTGGTTTTAATAAATTTGAATGACTATGAGAGAAAAAAACAACAGAAATTGATTGATTTTAACAAATGATAAATACGGTGATCGGATTGGGTTCGGTTAGACTTAGTGTTGTGCCATCATGGTTTCCAAATTTTATCTCTTCTTCTTCCTTAAACTGGTAAAAGAGATGCGATGAGAATTTTCCTTTCTAAAACCTTAGATTGGTCTATACTCATTCTAATGTGTTTAGGGTTGTAGATGGTCTCTTGATTAATTAGAGCAATCCCAGACCTGGAATTTTTGTTCCCTAATAAACCAAGATTTCGAATTACAATCCTACACATGTGCTTGACAACAATCGAGCAATCACCACCCAACCCTAATCATGTTCCACCGTATACAGATTAGAATTGGGTGGAGGGATATGTGATCGTCGACCTAAGCAATTTATAATTTCAGAATATAAACCTCAACACAACTGCATTCAGAAATTAATACTGAATTATTAATTGGAACCAGAAGAAGAAAGACGAACAAATTTTATTCATTTCAAGCACAAAAACTTAAACACAACACATTGGTCCAGCCTCCCCTCTTTCTGATCACTCAAATGAAACTATCCCTACATGGATGGGGTAAGAGAGATAATGTGGGAGAGGATAGACATTTTAAAACAAAAGAAATAAAATAAAAATCTGAGAAGTTCTTCTCCTTGGTGTCCCGGAAGGAATGGGATGGAGAATGGGGATGTGTTGAGGAGGGGGAGCTCCCCTCCTTTTATAGCCAGATTTTTGTCCTCCGAATGTTGTCCCGTTTTTGGACCCCATAAACGACCTCTTCACGCGTTTTGCCCTTCTTCAATGTTGTTCATAATTATCTTGGTCGTGTCCCCTCAAAAGCGCATCGGATATGGACAGGTATGCCGAGAGTTGTGGCCATTTTACTCTGATCATTTATTATGTCCAGTCAGAATCTCCAAAACGCCAAACCCCGGATTAGGCAGCTTTAATGGACCCTCAAACGGACGAACCCCGTAGTTATTTCTTAATAAAAGATGCTCCAAAACTCCATTCGCGTCCACCCACCGAATTTAGGAAGAGTTGGGCCCACAATGGATGCGTTATGGATCCCACACCAAAACTAGGCAGAACTGGAAACAGTTTTCTTGAGCCAACTTGTGAGCTTCTTTTGAGCTTCTATATGGCCGATTCAGCTTTTAGTCCAAAAATAGTAAATGAATACCTGGATGTGTAGAATCTGGAGAAAAAAATAATTTTGCAATTTTAATCAATTTAGATAATGTTATGGCCAAAATATAGAAATAAGTTAAAACTGTTAAAAATCCAAAATGGCCAATTTTAATATTCAGCTTAAAATAACACCAAAATCATAAAAATGAAAAAATTCATCTTAGAGGAACACTTTTGTGAGTTTAAAACAATGATATTCAATATAAATTAATTGATAATATTTTCTCTATCAATTCCCCCACACTTAATCCATTCTTGTCCTCAAGCATAAAATCTCAACATGGAATTCAAAGGGCAACAATGTCACCAATAT
Organism: Viscum album; assembly: GCA_963277665.1. NCBI lineage: Eukaryota > Viridiplantae > Streptophyta > Magnoliopsida > Santalales > Viscaceae > Viscum > Viscum album. Next base: position 1,888,505,350 of record OY728143.1, on the reverse strand, counting down.
TTAAATTTCAAATGGAATAAAATACAAATAATTATCAATGTACAATAAGATTTTCTAGTTCCTTTAAAAATAACAATTTAATTTCCCATTTTTAATAGAAACAATCAATTCATGCATTTTACTTTTCCCCTTTGAAAAATAATGAAGCTTCTCTTTTCATTCATTCAAACTTCTCAATTTATTATTATTAAACATGCCAAATCATGACCTACCTCACTTTTGAATCTTTTCTCTCATCACTCATGATACAGTTAATAGTGGAGTTATGCTCATATCATGAGAACATGCTCCTTACCCATAGGCTTGTAAACTAACTACTTTCTCCATTTTGTAAAGAAAAAACAAACATAAAATCATGAGGACTTGCAATAATGGTTTAAATGACTCTGTGGCTTAGGGTTGGTGGGAATATGATTGAAATAATTTAAGGCCAAAAGTAGGAGGTTTGACTCTTAAGTACAATGCATGATTAATCAAGTGAAAACACAAGATAACCCTCACTCAAATCCCCCTGAAATGTGAATCACAACACCACTCCCCTTTCAATGACATGGGCCATGAGTCAATAAATGATTACAAAGAATGATATCATCCATGTTCTCCCTGTTTTTTTGTAAAGCACTAGAAAGGCACAACTTTATTTTTCTTTTTTTTTAAAGCTCCAGAAAGGCACAACTTTATTTTGATTTTTTTCTTTTCTTTTTCTTTTTTTATGGAGAACCAGATGAAATGAAAGAAGCATAATGAAATGAAGACTCATGACCAATTTTCTAATAATACATTGCCAAAAGTGATGGCGCACACATTACACCACCCAAAAGTGATACATATCCCAAGGAACGCACACGAAAGGCCCTTCTCCCACACTCAATCTTGAAATAACCATGCAAAAATACTAAAAGTGTGGGTAGGTAAGGAAAAATTGGATTGTAATGTGGCTTAAACCTATAAGGCAATTCATGGAATCTAAGGGCTTACGAAGGATAAATGTAAAGTTGGGTCTTAGTATAAAATGTGGCTAGCCAAAGATATGCCTCAATCATTTTAAATGTGGTTTTGTACATTCATAGCTTTCACAAGTTTCAATACAAGTTCTAGAAGGTGGAACGTCACAAGATCACTCAAGAAATATGCTCAAGATAAAATAGGTAATATTTGGTCTAGAAATCCTCTCAGGAATGAGAATATGATATTGTACAATCAATTATCGTATGATTAATAATAACAAATTAATTCACATTAATTTCAGAAATTCAATGAATGAAAAATGGTCGGGAAATTTCATTTACATGAATCAATTAATTCCCTCAAATCTTGAGTCCTTATTTAAATATCCTTTCTTCACTTTAATCATCAAAATATCCATTTTAATCATTCTATCTCATTAACATTGAAATCTAAAACATAGAATCACTGGATTTCTATGAAAATCATGTCTCCTAGAGAAGTCAAGTAAAACATGAATTCAAGCGTGGGAATGCATTTTTTATTAATTCTTTAAAAGACTAAAAATGTAGGGAATAAAGTTGGATAATATAGAATTGAAACTCTTACTCCCCTTTCAAATGGATCCTTTTCTTCATGGCGTATAATCCCACTACAACCTCTTCATTAATGGACGACCTTACTTATTAGCAATCCAACGTTGAGTTAAGCTCCTAAGTGTTGCTCTTTGAAAGCCTAAAAAAGTAAAAAAGTTAACATAAGAAATTTATTAAAAGAAATGAAAATCGAAATTGAAAAAGAAAATAAGGATAGATCTTTGTTTAATCCCCCAAGTGGGCCCTGGGTTTTGACTACCTCTAGAGGGGCAGTTCTAATCAGTTATCCCCAATCTGATGGTGGGTGAGGTTTCTTGCTCATGAACCAACAAAAATTCTTCTTTCTAGAATGTATTGTTTCCTTTCTGAGGATAATTCCATGTATAGAGTACACCCGATCTTCCCCCTTCACAATTATAAACCTATTGCATGGAGGGGGTTGGATGAAGTATGGAACTACCTCCTCTTCAGTTGCTACTTGTGCAACGTCTTCTTCAAATTATAGTGGTTTCTCTAGATGTGCTTCATGAAAAGAATAATCAAAGGGAGATTCAACATTTAAATATGAAATATTAATTTTAAAATCTCCCCTTTTAAGGTAGGCAGCTTGGAGATTTGGTTCTTCATACATAGCCACTTGTATCTCTTCGTGGACTTCCTCAAGTAGATGATCAATTTCTTCAGGGAGCTCCATGTGTTCCTCAACAGGTGCATATTAATTTTCATCTTCTTCTATGGAAATGTAAGGATCGACCAAAACTGAAAATTCAAAATTATAAGGAGTGATGCTCAAATCAGATTGAATGAAATCAGAAAAGGTAGAGTTCATGGAAGGATCATCTCCCTGAGTTAGGTCTGGTTCAATCACTTCTTCATTTGAATGTGCCTCTTGGATTTGATTATCACTAGATGGAGGGAGGTAGTCGGGATCCTCCATCTTGACTTCAAATTCCACCAATTGGGTGGTTTCTTCCTTCCGCGGTGTTGGCTCTTCTTTTTTGCAAGGCTTGGGATGATCAATAAGTTCCTCACATTAATTCCAAAATTCATCAAGTTCTTTATGATCTCCTACATGTAGCTCAGTAGGGAAGTCATTTTCTTTTTCATCATTCTTGAGTAGAATTGGTTGAATAACGATGAATGAGTCTTCAGGTACCAAAACATTTACATCCTCTAGTTATTCAATGATGAGTGGTGAAATTTCTTCCACCGCTATCTCAAGTTCTTGCTCCGGCTCAGGGTCGGGTTGCTCTATCATTGCACGAACATAGTCCAATGCCCATTCCATTTTTCTACCCAAATCATCCAAATTATTACTAATCCTTTCAACCTAATCATTGAGATCATGATAATCAATTTCTGGTTCTTGATATTGCACCTGCGAGTAATCTTCCCATGCATAAAAATTTGAATTTGAATACATCATGGAAGAAATGAATTTTTTTTTTCAAAATTATTTTTAAATTTGAAAAAGTAAAATATTTACAAATAGTCTGCGGCACTTCCTCCCCGGCAACGGTGCCAAGTTTGATGCAAGCCTGTCGTGGGGCATGGAAAAACAATATTTCATTTACCTATGTATAGTATAGCAGTTGATCCTAGGTAGTCTCCCGAAGAGGAGTGCACACGAAACAAGTTTGTCACTTTTTGTTGGTTTTCATAAAAAGATTGGTTTTAATTAATTTGAATGACTATGAGAGAAACAAACAACAGAAATTGATTGATTTTAACAAATGATAAAGACGGTGATCGGATTGGGTTCGGCTAGACGTAGTTTTGTGCCATCATGGTTTCCAAATTTTATCTCTTCTTCTTCCTTAAACTGGTAAAAGAGATGTGATGAGAATTTTCCTTTCTAAAAACATAGATTGGTCTATCCTCCTTCTAATGTGTTTAGGGTTGTAGATGGTCTCTTGATTAATTAGAGCAATCCCAGACCTGGAATTGTTGTTCCATAATAAACCAATATTTCAACATACAATCCTACACACGTGCTTGACAACCGTCGAGCAATCACCACCCAACCCTAATCATGTTCCACCGTATATAGATTAGAATTGGGTAGAAAGAGATGTCATCATCGACCAAAGCAATTTACAATTTCAGAATAAAAACCTTAACACAACCGCATTCGGAATTTAATACTGAATTATTAATTGGAACCAGAAGAAGAAATAAGAACACATTTTATTCATTTCAAGCACAAATACTCAAACACAACACATAGGTCCAGCCTCCCCTCTTTCCGATCACTCAAATGAAACTAACCCTCCATGGATGGGGTAAGAGAGATAATGCGGGAGAGGAGAGACATTTTAAAACAAAATAAATAAAAGAAAAAGCTGAGAAGTTCTTCTCCTTGGTGTCCCAGAAGGAATGGGATGGAGAATGGGGATGTGGTGAGGAGGGGGAGCTCCCCTCCTTTTATAGACAGATTTCTGTCCTTCGAATGTTGTCGCGTTTTGGACCCCATAAATGAACTCTTCACTCATTTCGTCCTTCTTCAATGTTGTTCATAATTGTCTTGGCCGTGTCCCTTAAAATGCTAATCGGATTTGGGCAGGTATGCCGAGGGTTATGACCATTTTAATCTGATCATTTATTATGTCCAGTCAGAATATCCAAAACGCCAAACCCCAGATTAGGCAGCTTTAATGGACCCTCAAACGAACTAATCATGCGGTTCTTCCTTAATAAAAGATTCTCCAAAACCCCTTTAGCGTCCACCCACCGAATTGTGGAAGAGTTGGGCCCACAATGGATGCGTTATGGGTCCCACACCAAAACTAGGTAGAACTGGAAACAGTTTTCTTAAGCCAACTTGTGAGCTTCTTTTGAGCTTCTATATGGCCGATTCAGTTTTTAGTCCAAAATTAGTACATGAAGCCCTGGATGTGTAGAATCTAGAAAAGAAATAATTTTTCAATTTGGATCAATGTCGATAATGTTATGGTCAAAATACAGAAATACGTTAAAACTGTTAAAAATCCAAAATGGCCAATTTTTACTATTCAGCTTAAAATAACACCAAAATCATAAAAAATGAAACAATTCATCTTAGAGGAACACTTTTGCGAGTTTAAAACAATGATATTCAATATAAATTAATTGAAAATATTTGCACTATCAGTTATTTTCAACGAGCATGGATTATATTCCTATATTAATTTCATGAACATATATTTGATCTCAATAGTATATAGTGTGTCAAGATGAGCCATGGAATCATGTTGGGTCATTAGACTAACCCATTCATAGATACATGGCATGGTTATTAGTGTATGTAGGTTGAATATTGACTTTTGTTTTATTCATAGATAATATCATGGAGATGGACTAATGGATTTGGATAATAAAGGTATTAATGGCTTAGTATTTTTTGGTATTTCAACATGTTAGTTGTATTAGAGTACATTATATATTTACATTTTAATTATTACATTTAAAATACTATAATTAGACTAAAAACATGTCCGGTTAATGGGTCATGTAGAATATTTACTACTTTTATATCATAGATTCTAATGGAACTCATAGATTCATATTTATGTATATGATTTTTGGGTTTTCAAAAATATGAATGGTACATTCTAAATTTTTCTTATATTTGATAATGACTTTTTTAGTTCTCATTTGAGGGAATTATATCTCCTTGACTTTCCTAGGACCTATCTACTACTAGATGACCTCTAATATATTGAAAATTATTATTAAGGCATTTCCCCCCCTCATTTGGGATATCTAGTTCGGGGTATCTATCACATAGAGATTTTAAAAGAACACTTTGTTCAATATAATATACAACACGAAACATTGAGATTAAATTTACTAAAACATATTTTTAATATTATATTATTCAAATATGGTCATTATAACATAGTCATTAAATTTGTCGATATGAATATGAGTATCTAAATTCTAAAACATGTATAATGTTATAATCAATATAAATGTATCTTTATATTCATAATAAATAAGATCTGAATTGTTAATAAGAACATTTATTTCAAAAAAGCTTTTTATTTCTTTTTTAGAATATATTATATTAATTGTTAGAAATTTTGGAAATTTTATTTCATAAAATGAAAAAAAATTGAAATCAACGTAACTATATTAACATTGGGTTAAATTATTTGTTTTTCAGAAAACACTAATTTTTCAGTGAATAAAAAAATTACTCATTTTAGTAAAACATTCATTTATTTTAACAAATTAATTTATTTAATAGTAAAATTATTATTTTAATTTTATTTAAAATTAATATTAATATTATTAATTTATATATAATAAAATTAAATACTTTAAAATCTAGTTTATAATAATATTTTAGTACAAGTATGTATTTTGGATAAAAAACAAAATTTTCATAAAAAAGATTAAAATTACATAATATTACTCCATTTTAATAAATTTAATAAACCGTTATTAGAAATTATATAAATTAAATGTATATATATATTAATAATAATTTATAAATTTATTATTAAGAGCCATAATGTTAATATGAGATCATATATTCCTTTGAAAAATGTATTTCTCATTAAAAAACAATTTTATGACACGTTTTATGAATTAAATTTTAATTTAAATCTTTCCTCTTCAAAGATTTAAATTTTATAATATGATTTTAATATTTTAAATAATAATAATTGTTAATAATTTATATTTTCAACATAATTATTCTTCATATTGAATAATAGAAACAATACAAAGCTAACTATCGAGGTGAAAAATAAAAATGTTTAAAATTGAGTTATTTTTAGGTAAATGGAATAAATTTTTAAATCGTGATTATTTTTGAATTTCAGTTGTTTTTAAAGAATATATCTTCACATAGCTCAATTATTTATCAATTTGGGAGGCACTTTTATTGAGATTGACATCCCATTATTGGATAGTTTTTGGAATTTAAAAAAATGTCCTTTCTCCTAATTATTAAAGGGCATGAAGCCATTTATCTCAACAAAACAGAACAATATATATTCTAAACATCATTATACACATTGTAGAGATTCTAGTATTCTTAAAAGACTAGCCTTGTGGTCAATAATAATAGACCAAAGAAAGATCCTCTATGCTACAATAATTGTCTTCACCAAGATCCTTCTATTTACATCTTATTTTCCACCTTCAATTATGTCTTAAAAAATTACAATATAATATCACCAGAATCACCTAAATAATTATATACTATAATTTTTATGTCATATTATTAATCCATATCCTTTTTCTTCAAATGGTAAACATAAACATTAATCATTTCTATAACAAACTACTGACTCAAGAACTGATGTAATTCATTTCCCATCATCTCATCACATTAATATTTATCATTATGGATTTAATATCTACAAATGATATTAACGAAATATTAGTAATTCTATAAAAAAAATAAATCAAATACTTTGTTACCTTTCCATCCATTGAAATCATTATAACATCATTCGGGTGCATGGCCAGAAAATGGGGCGAAGCAACATGATCCATTTTTATTACAACATCACATGGATTTCATATTAATGTTTATTTAAATAAATAGTTTGATATTAATGATATAATGATATGATGAAAAAACAAAAAAAAGATATAATTATCAATATTAAAATATAATAAAACAATTACATTATTTCTATCATGATCGTTGAAAAATGGAAATGTTACACATGTGTATGTATGGCGTGTCGTCTCCATGATTCTAATGGAATTATTTTTCCATATCCATAATTAATAGTAATTTTTAAAATTATAATTAATTTATAAAAATGGTAAATATTTAATTATTATAATATATATATGACCTAACAATGAACCCTTTTACCATTTTCAACACACAGAATCCATCTGAAATTATGAAATGTGTATCCTAAAAAGAACTGACATGGCCATTACTATTTATATAATTCAATATTTCATTGAAATAAATTATGTAAATGTATTATATATAAATATTAAACTTATAAAATTTTCTGAATAAAATAAATGATATTTATATATATGTTTAGTTTATTTGAGATAAAATACAAACAAGACAACGTCTCGACTCGAGGTAAAGATTTCCTCTCAAAAAATACATCTTTGAGAAACAAATTCATTTATACTCCAAATTTCTTTTAAATCATGTATATTAATCCTTTTAACGTATCATTTAATGTATCCATAACACTTAATGATATTTTATATAAGGACCCAACCTCCAAATGTTACTTAATCAAGAATATTAGTCAAGAACATACATTATTACACATTGAGGATATTTTGGTGATTAGAGTTTTAGATAATTAGGATATCTTACATATATAAAATACAACACTCATACAAATGGGATAATACTGAAAATAGTATCCATTTTTTGAGATAAAAAACAATGAAACATAAATAATGATTTCTTCCAAAACACTCCAAATCAAACATCATTACTTCCTCATTTATCTTTCTTATCCTTATATCCCATTAAAAACATTTTTAAAAACTTGGGATGAGTATAGAACCCAGTAAGGTATATAAATAAATAAATTATTATTCAAGTGATAATATAAATACCAATAAAACCCATAATCATAAAAACTCATATGCATAGAAAAATAATTTAGTTTCCTTGGATCATTTATACCAAATCACTCTTTCATTTAACCTTACACATGAAATAACCCTTTGGTCAACTTCCATCTTTGGCGTACCCAATGCATTGGGGAGCTATAATGGGTCTCACCCATCATAACCTAAGCTATAATGGGATCAACCCAATATATATTGAGTTATAATGGGTATCAACCATCATATTATGAGATATAATGGGTTCAACCGAACATAAATATTTTTCAATGAACATATCATTAATAAAACACTTCATATCTCATTTACGCCCTTGAGTAAAACACTTTCACATTTTAAAATACCCTTTTTAGTAAAAATCACTATTAGAACATAAACACTACACACACAAAACAATGAAATCTTGTTATTCATAAAATAACTATAAAACTTATAATGGTGAAACATTTGAATTAAATAATAATTAAATCATAAGAGAAAACTCATGTAATAAAAAAGGAACAATCTCTTTGTATTTCAAAAAGGATGTATCTAAAAGTATTTTAAGATGAAAATCATTTACAAAATACCAAAACATTTAAGATATAATTGATCAAATGAAGGGAATGTGTATATATACTATAAATACACATAATAAATAATTATAAAAAAATTCAAAAATCATCTTATCATGATTAAACCCATGAATGTTGAAGGATGACCCAAAGAATGGAAATTGGGATTTGAATTCACATATGAAATTTCGACATATTAATGGGTGTACATGGGAGGGATTAATGAGATATAAATGGGTCTCTCATCCTTAAGAAAACATAAGGTAAGTATTGGGGAGGTTCAAAAACATACACCATCATTCGGAATTAGAAATTAGAGATTATAATATAAGTGCGATTCTTGAGTAAATTTCAGAAAGAGATGATCCCTTACCTTGTGTTTGAGTTCCCTCAAATGTGTTTAAAACTCATGTATTAAGGTTTAAATAGTTTTATTGATATTTAAAAAAAATTCATGTTTATTACACATTTCATGATCATGTTATAACATCATTCTACCAATTCATTAATAATATTTTGTTGATTTCATTTTTTTAGGTGCGTTCTTCACATGGTTTCCATGATCAGTTCATGATTGATATTCTTATCGATTAGAAATGAAACTCCAGAATTTGAATATAAAGGTATTTAAATATTTCTAGAAACATAAAATATAATATTTATAATATTGAATTATAACATGAGGATGATTCATAAATGAAAACATTATAAATATTTTTAGGTCATTTTGGAGATTCTTCGATCATAATGAACTCGTTTTGTTTTATAAATTAACAACATGTGTAAATAATGATTCCAAAACCTTATATAAGATATTATAAATAAATTATAATCTGGTTCAAACATAAAATTAGTTTCATGACCAGTATTTAAGGAAAAAATATAAATTGAAATCACCTCGTCCACAATGTCGGTAAATCAACACAAGATGGACAATGTTTTAATTTATTTAATAAGTGGTAGAGGAGTAGAAGTATAATAGTGAATATAATATAAAAATGATGCAATAAATAATATGTAAGATATTATATCATTCATTAATCTTGGATAGTGGAGGTGAGGAAATAATGATAATTGAAAAGAAAATGAAAAGAAAAGAAAGAAAACAGAAGAAGATGTTTGTCTCTTGATCTCTTCTCCATGAGATCCTTCTAAAATCCATTGGTTTTGTCTTGTTGGTGAGACCAGTAGGTCTTGGAAGTGGGTAAGGTTCTTGGTAGGAGTATTGGGGAACACTTATTCAAGGTTCCTGGATTTAAAGGTGTGTTAGAAAGAGGAAAATGATGGGTTTATTTATAGTGGAAGAGAAGAGAGATTTTACAATATTTAAATCATTAGTTTAATATTTCTGCACAAGGATTTGAATAGTTTTGTTTCATGTGACCAAAAATACTAATAATTTCATGTTATTTTGAACCAACTGGTCTTATATCAGCCTTGGATCACCTATAATGCAGTAAAACAATTATTTAGTATTTATTGTAATTAATATTATTTTACTATTCATAAAAAATTCATGTTTTTCAAAAAATTAACAAATATTCACCCAAAATAGTTTTCGATGCATAGAATAAAAAAATAAACTCCATTTTATCAAGATAATTTTATAAATATAAGAAATATATTTTTAAATAATATAATATTTCATTTGAATAATAACATTTTTAAAACATTTACTTGCTTATTCTAGAATATAGTTATATCAAACTTTTAATCTAATATTTTATATATACTATAATTTGTGATGTTACGATTCATAATGGTATGTTTCTATTCACAAGGTTAACATTTCTATTAATAATGGTATGTTACGATTCACCAAAAATTGAGTTGGTCTTATAACACTCAAAATAACATACTGATTGTAACCATGTATGTTCATTTTTTGAAATTCAAAATATTGAAGTGGGAAAATTATGTATAATGATAATTATAACTATCTATTTATAAAAATGTTTCATGAATTTCAATTTAAATTTAAAACCTTGGGGTGTTACATTATCTCCACCTTCTATAAATTTTATCCTCCCAATTTTATTTACTTATTAAAGTAGTGAGGGTACCTTTCCCTCAATGATTTTTAGATTCACATATTATTTCTTCTACCATGAAGTTTTTACATAAAACCTTTAACTAGTGGATTATGTTATTCTACAATAAATTCTCTATGTGGTCATGAAGATGAATAGGTCTCTCTTCATAAGTAAGGTTCTTTTCTAGCTGCATAGCTCTTAGTCTAAAAACATGAGATGAATATGAAACATACATTCTCCATATTGAAACATGAAAAACACTGTCTATTTAAGACAAACTGGGAAGAAATTATACTCAGTATGTAACTGATCCAACTTTTTCCATGATTTTAAAAGGTCCAATGAACCATGGACTTAGCTTTCCATTCTTACCAAAATTAATCACACTTTTCCAAAAAGATATTTTAAGAAAAACATTTTCACATGCCTCGAAAGAGAAGTTTTTTTGTTAATTGCATAACATTTCTACCTTCTCTGAGCTGTCCTCATGTGTTGTTGGATCATCTTCACTTTCTCAGCCACTTCCTCTACTAATTTTGTCCCCATATACAATTTTTCACCGACTTCATCCCAAAACATAATATTCTGACACCTCTTCCCATAAAATACCTCAAATAGTGGCATCTTTATACTATAATGAAAACTGTTACAATAAGAAAAATCAAGTAAAGATATATGTTGATCCCAATATCCCTAGTAATCCATTGAACATGCTCCAAGAATAACCTCTAATGTCTGAATCGTTCGTTTTGACTACCCATCTAGTTGAGGATGGAAAGATGTACTGAAATTTAATTCAGTTCCCAATGACTTCTAAAGGTCATTCCCTAAAATAAAAGTGAACCTAGGATCCTGGATAGATACGTTGGAAAGAGGAACTACTTGTAACCTGAAATTATATATGAGTTATAGTCGAGAAAGCTGATCCAAATACATTGTATCTCAAATAGAAAGAAAAAGTGTAGATTTTGTCAGCTGATAAAAAATAACCCAAATCGCATTGTTACCTCAAGAATTCTTTGGATGTCCCTTAACAATTTTTATAGATTATTCTCCCATTTCTACTCTGGTACAATAAAAGGCTAATGAACCCCCATTAGTAACTATCGCTCTGCCTTAACCTATTGACATACCAAACACTTCACAGTAAAATTAGCAATATACCTTTTCAATACATCCCACCAATAATAATCTTGAATATCTTTTAACATCGTAGTGTTGCTAGGATGAACTAAAAATAGAGAACTGTGAGCTTCACATAACTATAATTTCTTCAAAAGAGAATCACAGGGCATGCACAAACTTTTACCAAATCATAAAACACAATCTTTAAAAAAAATGAAATTATAGCAACATATCCATTTTAACTAATTCTACCTTTATTTTTAGTTCATGTTCTTCCTTCTGCACCTTCTTAATTTTGTCTGAAAAAGAGGGCTGTAGTTAAACCTAAAACAAAATAGATTTATTTACTTCACCAATAACTTCTAATCCCAAATTCATCAAATAATTTATCAAAGGATCATGTTCTAAATGTATCATATTTAATGTTGCATTACATATCTGACTAAATGCATCATCAACTCTATTAGCTTCCGAAATATGGTAATGAATTGTGATATCATAGTCCATGATTAGTTCTATCCATCTTGTTTGTCTCATGTTTAATTACATTTGAGTGAATATATACTTAAAAATTTTATTTTTAGTTTATATTTCACATTTCATTCCATATTAATGATTCCACAAAATTTATCAATAAAACACCATAGTTATTAATTCTTAATCATGTGTAGGGTAATTTAACTCATGGTGTCTCAATTGATGTGATGCATAAGAAATTACCTGATCATTATGCATAAAAAACGAAGTCCCTTCAAATAATCATCAAAATAGATGAAAAGTTCACTATTTTTAGAAGGATGAGATAGAACTGGAGCACTCACCAATGTTCTTTTCAATTTTTGAAGATAAATGTCACATTATATTGTCCAAAAAAATTAACCCCTTTTTTATGTTAACATAGTTAGTGGTCTAGGTAAATGTGAAACGTTTTTAAAAAACTATTAGTAATAACCTGCTAATGCAAGAAAATGATGAATCTCTATGACATTTTTAGTTATTTTCCATTCATCAAAAACTTTTGTTCTGGTAAGATCAACTATTATTCCATACTTATTTAAAATATCCCCATGAAACGAAATCTATTGCATCCAAAAATCACACTGGTTAAATATTCCATATAGTTTCTTTTCTTTTATTTTTTTAAAAATGACCCTTATATTTTTTTCATGATCCTATTTACATCTATAATAAACCAACATTTCATCAATAAACAAACCTCAATCTTATCCAAGAACTCATGAAATATTCATTCATACGATTCATGAATATAGTGGGTGTATTAGTTAACTCAAAATGAATAACCACAAATTCATAATGACCATATCTAGTACAGAATTTAGTCTTTGGGATGTCTTCATCTATTACATTCAAATGATGGTACCCCAACATCAGGTCTAAATTAAAAAAATATTAATCTCCATGGATATGATCAAACAAATCATCGATATGAGGCAAAGGATACATGTTTTAAAATTTAATGTTATTCAAGTCATTATAATCAACGGAAAGTCTCATTGAACCATATTTATTTTTAACAAACAAGACCAGAGCACTCCATGGTGAAGTACTAGGAATGATAAAGCCTTTATCTAATAATTTATTCAACTAATTTTTTAATTCCATAATTTCCATTTGATCAATTCAATAAGGGGGTTTATGAATTGGTTTAGCATCAGGAACTATGTCAATAGTAAAATCAACCTCTCCATTGTGGATAACACTAGGAAAATCATCCAAAAAACATGCAAATATTCATTTACCACTAATTCATCATTAAACTAGATAATTACATTATCATAAAAAATATGATCAAGCTAACTTTCATTTACATCTTTTATAACTCTCTTAGATTCTTAATATATTATCAGTTGTATGGGATCATTCTTGTATACAAACAGAAATTATTTCCAATAAACAGCTTCATTTTCTCTACAAACTATCTTAGAAATATAAAAAGAAATTCATTCCATACCCAGAAAAACATCAAACTCTACTTGAGAAAAAACAATAAGGTTTTCAGGTATTCTCTTTCCACAGTCATAAATTGGTAGATTCTAATAATTTTTTTCCACAATATATCCTCTAGGTGTTTTTACCATGTGTTTCGGATTCCTTTCATGATGTTAAATTCACTACTTTTCAGAAAAGTTCTCAGAAATAAAGGAATGTGTAGATCCTAGATCAAAAAACACATTTGCAAAAATTTGTAAAAACAAGGAATGTGCCTGATACCACCACATTTGATTGATAAATCTCTACTAAAGTGGTTGAAAATTATTTTACCATACACTTATGCATCCAATCTTGTTTATTCGATGCATGAGTGACTATCTTTATAAAAACAATAGAAAAATGACCCAAATCATTATAATTAAAACATCTCACCATAGACTTCTCAGTAATTTTCGGTTCATTGTTTTTCCACTCATGATACATGTGTCCAAAAATTCTATTATGGTATAATTTACCATTATTTAAAAGACATTCACCAGGATGGATTTTACCACACTTTTCACAAGAAGGGAAATTGATTTTCTTACCTCCATATTTTTTTGAGGAATTCTTCCCCAAATCCTGGAAACCAGACCACATATTATTATCATCATCACGAGGCACATACATGTTATAAAACTCCATCTAGAATGTTTCACCACAATAAAATTGTTTCTCATAGATTTTAAATTCTCATGAAACCAAAGATCTTCGAAAATGTTTTTTTTCAAACTATAGTAAAATATATTTATTTGGTTTTCAAAATCACAAGTAAAATATGGTACATACTTAACCATCCTTGTAAAATTGGATTCATATGATTCCACAGAATCATTATATCTTTGCTTTAGTTCCAAGAATTGTTTATACATTCTGAGTCGAACCATTTTAGGTAAATAGTTTTTCTAGAAAAAGTCTCTTAAAATCATCACATTCAAGACTATCAAGACCATCTCCTTATCTCATATTGTTAAACAGATACCACCACTAATCGAATTCACCTTTCAAATGATAAATATAGTGTTTCCTTTTGATGTTCCGAACATCCCATGACATCAAATATCTTTTCTATAGTGCTTTTACATCCTTCAGCTATCACTGGATCTATGGTTCCTCTAAATGATGGTGGATGATGTCTCATAAAATGATCCACAAAATAATTGTTTATTCATGGTAGATCATGTTCATATCAAGAGTCGATAGCACGACCATTTATTTCTTGAGTCAACTAAGACATTGATTTCATAAACTGCTCGGTTCTAATTCCCACCATTGAAGGATTCAGATTCAGACAGACATCAATCTCTCGGTGCCTTCCCACTTCAACATCCATGTTTCTTCGGTGGAAACTCATTATGAATAGAAATATCATAAGTTAATCAACATTTATATCATTAAATTCTATAGCTTTTGAATTTAAACATAGTGTAAAAATCATTTATGGTATTCTCTTAACACTATCCTAACCAAAAAGTTATATAAATCATCCTCTGATGCCAACTATAAGGGCACAACCATAAAACATTACATAATATTTAATAGTAGTCAATAACATACATTATTACACATTGTGGATATTATCAGGTTTATAGTTTTATGGAATTAGGATATCATACATACATAACATATCACAATCATACAATGATGATACCACTAAAATAGTATCCATTTACTTCAAAATATAAAACATTAAAATATAAATCATGATTTCTTTAACAACAATCCCTATCAAAAATCATGACTCCCTTCTTTCTCTTACCCATCCTTATATCATATGATTTTTTTGAAAACATGGGATGACTGTAAAACATAGTAATGGATAAAACGATGGAAATCGTTGGTCAAGAGATAACATCAAAACAAAAAAAATCATAATCATAAAAATACATATGCATAGAAAAATATTGTAGTTTCATTGGGACATATTTACAATATTACTCTTATATTCACCCATACACATGTAGTAACTCTTTCTTAAAATTCAATCTCTGGTGTACCCAATGCATTGGAGAGCTATAGTGGGGCTCACCCATCATATCTTGAGCTTTAATGGGACCAACCCAACAAATCTTGAGCTACAATAGGGATCACACATAATATATTGAGAAATAATTGGATCAATTAGACATAAATAATGTCCAAGAAACATATCATGAATAAACCACTTTATATATCATTTAAAACCATGAGCACAACACATTCATATATCAAAATACCATTTTTCGTAAAAATAACACATAGAACATAATCACTGTACACACAAAATAATGAAATATTATTATTCAAATATAACTATAAAACATATAATGGTGACACTATAGTAAAAAATCATCATGAAATCATAAGAGAACACTCATGACATAAATATGGAACAATCTCTTTGGATTCCATAAAGAGACATCTAAAAATAATTTAAGAGGAATTTCCTTTAAAAATTACCATAACATTAAAGAAAGATTTGATTAAATGAAGGGAATATGTATATATACGGTAAGTAAACCTAATAAATCATAATATAACCAAATTACATTTCAAAAATCCTCTAATTAAGATAAAATGTTTTGATGTTGAAGGTTTACCCAAAGAATGAATATTGAGTTTAAAATTCTCTTCTGAAATTTCATCATGATAACGAGTGTACATGGGAGGGATTAATGAGAGAGAAAGGGTTCTCTAATCAATAAAAAATCATAAGGTCAGTATGGGGGAGGTTCAAAAACATACATTATAATTAGAAATTAATAATTAAATCATATAATATATGTGTGATTCATGAATAAAATTGTGAGAGAGAGGATCCCTTAACTTGGGTTCAACTTCCCTCAAATGTGTTTAAACCTACTATATGAAGGTTAAAATAGTTTAATTAATACATTATAGAAACGTATTCATGTTTATAACACCTTTCATGATCATTTTACAACATTATTCCATTAATTCATTAATAATATTTTGCTAATTCTTAATTCAGGATGTAATTATCATTTAAAATTTATTCATTCTAGGTTAATAAGTTTACCCTTTTATATTAATGAATTCACATCTTGAATTTTTATTCTTTTTAGTCAATGATTGGAAATATGATAATGCTTTCCACAACCTATGTGATGGAAAATTGAATTATTTCCTTAGTGAGATACGTAACTTATTAGGAGTAGAGGTTAGACATAATTTTTTTACATCAAATTATATATATGCAATTACAATTCATAAATACAATATATTAGACTTTCCAAGTGCTCAAAATAAGGTAATGATGGAAGCTCATTAAATTTCAAGTGTTAAATATAATAAGGAATAGAATATTCATGTTCTTATATGTCAAAAATGTGGAGAGAGAGAGACCATTGAAAATTCATTAAATGAATATATGTGGTAAAGGAGTCCAAAGATTCTAATTTTATAAGAAAATTGAAGAGTTAAATTGAAAAGACACATGGAAATAATGTCCATCCTTAGGAACCAATAATAGTTAAATTTCATAGATATGGAGAACATGGTTTTTATCAAAGTCAGTGTCCTGATCCAACAATAAATTTTTATAGTCATGTGTTTTGAAAATCATTGATATAGAATTATTGATGTTTTTATGTGTTGTATCTTTATAATAGTATTTTTGGAATATTTTTATCTATGGTATGTTAGTTTTAATAATCATAAAGCATATAATAATTATTCTATTGTGGATTTTTTTTAAGGATTTGCAAGAATATGTTGAATAGAACTAATGACCTAGAATGACGATTTAATGGTAAGTTGGTTTTTATTTAGAAAACAATATTGATAAAAAGATAATATCTTATATTTACTTGATGTTGATGTAATTATAGTCAATTAATATTATTTGGTTTTATTGGAAAAAATAAATATATAATACATAAGTGGTTAAAAATGATTTGATGATAAATTTTATTTTAAGTATTAATAATATTTTTATACATAATAGGAATAATACAAATATGGGTTTCGAAAAAGGAAAAATTTCATGGTAGGTAACAAATCATCACATCTGGATATGCTACAAGGCATGAACCAACATCTGAAGGGTGATAAGGACGCAGTGCCAAATACTAGCCTATGTGATGTACTAGTTAGTATGGAATTATTTTTACATAAATATTTCTGTGGATAAATATATAGATTATTTTAGGAAACATATTATATGATCCTGAATCTTTAATTTTTTTTAAATTTTTAGGTGATTAATTATATTTTATGAATCATTTTATTAGGATGAGATATATATATCCTTTAATTTTATAATAAAGGATTATTAGGGAAGAATGTGATTATGTTTCCTAAGATGTAAGTTTAACGGAATTAGATAATCATTGAGATCAAAAATATATTTAGTTTCAAGGTTATTAAGGTTATTTGAGATATAAGGATACTTATTTAAATAATGTTATATGTTAATCTATTAGGTTTATTTTCTAATTTTAGAGATTAATATATTCATATTAAATTGGGTTATTATAATAAATTATTCTTAGAATTTTTATTTTAATACATGGGAGGGATTAATGAGAGAGAAAGGGTACTCTAATCAATAAAAAATCATAAGGTCAGTATGGGGGAGGTTCAAAAACAAACATTATCATTAGAAATTAATAATTAAATCATATAATATATGTGTTATTCATGAATAAAATTGTGAGAGAGAGGATCCCTTAACTTGGGTTCAACTTCCCTCAAATGTGTTTAAACCTACTATATGAAGGTTAAAATAGTTTAATTAATACATTATAGAAACGTATTCATGTTTATAACACCTTTCATGATCATTTTACAACATTATTCCATTAATTCATTAATAATATTTTGGTAATTCTGTTGTTTTCATGTGCGTTCTTCACATGGTTTTCATGATCGGTTCCTGATGGATATTCTTGTCGATTGGAAGTGAAATGCCAGAATTGGAATGAAAAGTTATTTAAATATTTCAAAAATAATAAATTATACATTTTATCATTTTGAATTCTGACATGAGGATGATTCATAAGTTAAAACATTTTTTAAATTATTTTGGTCATTTTGGCAATTCTTCAATCATAACGAACTCATTTTGTTTTATAAATTAACATGTGTACAAAATGATTCCTGAACATTATATAAGATATAATATATAAATTATCTAGGTAAACCATAAAAATTATTTCATGTCCAGTCATGAAGGCATTAAACGAAATTCAAACCACGTCGTCCACGATGTTTGTAAATCAACACATCATGGATGGTTTTCTAATTTCCTAGATAAGTGGGACAGGATAAGAAGAATAATGGAGAATATTCCATAAACATGATGAATCCAGATTATTTAAATACTATATCATTAATTCCTCTTGGATAGTGGATGTGATTAAACAAGAAGAGTTGAAAAGAAAATGAAAATAAAATAAAGAAAACAAAATAGAATGTTCACCTATTTGTCTCTTCTACTTGAGATCCTTCTTAAGGCCCTTGGTATTGGACTCATGGTGGGACCAGAAAGTCTCTAACATGGAGAAGTGTCTTAGAGGAGTATTGGGAAGAACATAGGAAATTATCATAGCTTGATAGGTGTGGAAGGAAGTGGGAAATGAGGGTGGAATTTATAGTATAGGAGAGGAGAGGTTTTACATTATTTAAATCATTAGTTTAATATTTTTTCTCAAGGATATGAATAGTCTTTATTAAAGTGACCAAAAAAACAATTAGCGCATTTTATTTCAAACTATGTGGTCTTACATCAACCTTGCATCACTTAAGATATAACAAAATAAGTTTTTAGCATTTATTTTATTCTTTCGTATTTTACTATTCCTAAAAACTCATGTATTTTAGAAAATTACCAAATATCCACCCTAACCATTTTTTAATACAAAAAATCTAAAAATAATCTCCATTTTATCATTATATTTTTATATATATAAGAACTTTGTTTTTAAATAAAATAATATTTTATTTGAAATATTACAATTTTAAAACATTTATATACATATTCCATGATATGGGTAAATCATACTTTTAATCAAATATTTTTTGTATACTATCATTGGTGATGTATATATTTACAAGGGTATGTTACTATTCATAAGAGGAACATTAATATTCATAAGGGTATGTTACTATTCCCCAAAAATTAAGTTGGTCTTATCAGACTCTAAATAACATACAGATCATAACCGTGTGTGTATATTTTTTGAAATTCAATACATAGAAGTGGGAAAAATATTTTTTGTGGTAATTATAAATATCTACTTAAAACAATGATTCTTGAATTTTAATTTACTTTTATAATCTTGGGGTGTTACATTTTAGGTTTCAATTCATTTACTTCTTTCAAGGGATCTATTGTTTGAGTGTTACCAAGGCGGTGGAGGTTTATTTTTAAATCTCATTTTAATCTAGATTTCTTATACTTGGATTCACATTATAGGAAAATATTTCGTCATTGTATAATAAAGAAAATTAATTTTATTATCCACTATTTTTCATTATATTTGGATGTAATAGTACCATTATCCTCTCATTTTTACTTAAAATTGTTGACAAAATATTTTTAATAAAAGATGACTTCAATTATCATTTTAGTTGAAGATATTTTTTTCCATATACATTTTGTCTAATAGTATTTTAATGAATGATTTAAAAATTAAAAAAAGTATTTATAAAATCTATTTTGTCATGTATTAATTTTAAAAAAAGGAATTGATATAATCTTCTTGTTCGTTTTAGAATGAGGGACTTTTGTATCCTTTTTACAATATTGTGAAAGGAATGTTTATTTACTTATATGGAATATATGGAATTACCCACCATCATGACCATTTCATTCTTTGAGGAATTCTTAATATGTTTCAATTGTTATTTTTGAAGATAATTTTTTATATATTTTTTTTGTTAATTATTACATTTTTTAGGATTTATTTCAAATTGAGAATATTATTTTTATCCATGAATATTCCATTTAATCTTTTAATGATATTTTCATCAACGGAAACAACCTTTGAAATTATGGATTTCTTCTAAATTATGTGTATATGTCCCTCAAATACATACCTAGTTTATTTTAACTTACTTTGATAAGGTAATACATGTATTTTGTTCGTATCTCAAATTCGTTCATAATGAGATTTCCTTTAATATATAATATGAGTTAAGATTATGAAACCCATATTCATTCAATGGTATATTATTAAATTTATTTCTTGTGATTGCTTTTTGTTTTTTGGAACACATAATCATGAGTATTCTATGGTTAGTGTTCCCAGATAGTAGTCCAATACTTTGTGTAATTATTTAGTCTTATGTGTCATCATGTATGAATTTAGGGAGTAAGCCTAATATAATATGGGGCTTTTTACACCATCTGATATTTGCTATATTTTTAAAATTTTCTCAGGTTTACATTATGTTATATAATAATTCCAAATTTCCAATGATTCCATGATAATATGATACCATGTTCTATAAGTTATCTGTCTATGTGATTACTCATGATTCGTATCTTTTATAATATCATGTTATACCTGTGACTCAGAATTTTTTCTTACTTATCATGTTTATTCCCTTATTAGGTTTTTAGATCAACACTTTTTTCTATCTAACCCTTGATTTATCCCATGTAGCTTTATTATCTCAAAAATATTTAAGATGTCAATATGGATATTAAAATAATGATTTTTTATTTTATTCTCACCATACATTATTATTAACTAGGTCTTCGAAATAATCTAGGCCTCATGATATTGGGATTGTAATTTAATGGATTTTATGTTAATGATCATGTAATTATATGTGTAAAATGCTTGTATTTCTATAGTTGGTATCTTAGTATGGTCTTGTTATTTTGGTGTATTTGGACTAGACTACTTTTTTATGAAACCTATAGAAAATTATAATGATAATTTTATGTTTATGAAAATATCCTGGAATTCTGGTAACGTTTTAAGAGAGTGGATTTTTATAAATTGCATCATAATATAGATACTACAAGTGGTTGTGGCTCACGTAAAATTAGATCTAGGGGTAAAAACCCTAAAACGGTAAAATTGAGATAGATCTAATCGTCACCGAATGCAAAAAAATAGGTTATGCTACACACAGGGTTTGACACTCTTGGGGATATGTTTTGGAAATTAACAAAGTCTTTAAAAAAATAAAGAAGAACATGATTTAATTAGTAGGTTAGAAAAACTAATGGGATACATAACCATGGATAACCTATATTCAAACTGAAATACTCTTAATTCAGGATGTAATTATCATTTAAAATTTATTCATTCTAGGTTAATAAGTTTACCCTTTTATATTAATGAATTCACATCTTGAATTTTTATTCTTTTTAGTCGATGATTGGAAATATGATAATTCTTTCCACAACCTATGTGATGGAAAATCAAATTATTTCCTTAGTGAGATACGTAACTTATTAGGAGTAGAGGTTAGACATATTTTTTTACATCAAATTATATATATGAAATTATAATTCATAAATACAATATATTAGACTTTCCAAGTGCTCAAAATAAGGTAATGATGGAAGCTCATTAAATTTCAAGTGTTAAATATAATAAGGAATAGAATATTCATGTTCTTATATGTCAAAAATGTGGAGAGAGAGAGACCATTGAAAATTCATTAAATGAATATATGTGGTAAAGGAGTCCAAAGATTCTAATTTTATAAGAAAATTGAAGAGTTAAATTGAAAAGACACATGGAAATAATGTCCATCCTTAGGAACCAATAATAGTTAAATTTCATAGATATGGAGAACATGGTTTTTATCAAAGTCAGTGTCCTGATCCAACAATAAATTTTTATAGTCATGTGTTTTGAAAATCATTGATATGGAATTATTGATGTTTTTATGTGTTGTATCTTTATAATAGTATTTTTGGAATATTTTTATCTATGGTATGTTAGTTTTAATAATCATAAAGAATATAATAATTATTCTATTGTGGATTTTCTTTAAGGATTTGCAAGAATATGTTGAATAGAACTAATGACCTAGAATGACGATTTAATGGTAAGTTGGTTTTTATTTAGAAAACAATATTGATAAAAAGATAATATCTTATATTTACTTGATGTTGATGTAATTATAGTCAATTAATATTATTTGGTTTTATTGGAAAAAATAAATATATAATACATAAGTGGTTAAAAATGATTTGATGATAAATTTTATTTTAAGTATTAATAATATTTTTATACATAATAGGAATAATACAAATATGGGTTTCGAAAAAGGAAAAATTTCATGGTAGGTGACAAATCATCACATCTGGATATGCTACAAGGCATGAACCAACATCTGAAGGGTGATAAGGACGCAGTGCAAAATACTAGCCTATGTGATGTACTAGTTAGTATGGAATTATTTTTACATAAATATTTCTGTGGATAAATATATAGATTATTTTTGGAAACATATTATATGATCCTGAATTTTTAATTTTTTTTAAATTTTTTGGTGATTAATTATATTTTATGAATCATTTTATTAGGATGAGATATATATATCCTTTAATTTTATAATAAAGGATTATTAGGGAAGAATGTGATTATGTTTCCTAAGATGTAAGTTTAACGGAATTAGATAATCATTGAGATCAAAAATATATTTAGTTTCAAGGTTATTAAGGTTATTTGAGATATAAGGATACTTATTTAAATAATTTTATATGTTAATCTTTTTGGTTTATTTTTTAATTTTAGAGATTAATATATTCATATTAATTTGTGTTATTATAATAAATTATTCTTAGAATTTTTATTTTAATTAATATAGAAGTAAAATATATATACTCTTCATAGTACTTATGATGCAATAAAAGTAAATTTAGTGCTTCAAACATAAATAAAATATTGGATATTCATTCATTAGAGTAAGATGTGATGTAGAAAGTGACCAAAGTATTATGATAATATGAAATTATTTTATGAAATAGAATGATATCAATTTATTTTTTTTATGTTGGTATCTATCTTGATTCTAAATTAATCCCTTAACTCTAGCAAAATGATCTTAAAATAAAACTTTTATCATTTTACCTTCAATTCCGATGAATAAATAGTCTATTAATTTATCAAAGATTTGTGTTTTTTGTGTTTGTTAGAATTATCTTGATCATTAACCTTATTATGATAAATGATATATATCACTCTCCATGATTATTTACACTATTCTTCCATGTCTATATTTCCACTCCCCAATAATGTTATCACACTTGGGAACCTAATCACGTATTATTCATGATATCCTACATATTTCGCTTTCCTTATTTTAAGTTGAAGTTTAATTTTTCCTTTTTATGATGTGGGTTTTCCATAATGAGAATTTTCAAATGTCAAACCCATGATTACTAAGGAAAAGTACAAATTATGAAGAATCAATTAATTTAAGGGGCTGAAATGTAACAACCTCATATTTAGAAGACAAATATGTTTGATAGTGTATATAAACCACAAAACTATGATTAAAAAACCAGGACATATTATTAAAATATTATATATATATATATATATTACCATTATAACCAAGAGATTAAATTGGTATGTATTAATAGTATTAACTAATTTATAAAATAGATATAATGGTTATAATTTATTTATATATATTTATACATGATTAGGGAATATGAAATCAATTTTTATACCAACATATATTTAAAAAATTAATTTTACTTATATTTATGAAAATATTAAATCAGTATATTATTATTTATTTAAGGTGAACTTAAATGATTTTTTATAAATCATTTATTTTTCAGTAATATTTTAAAATACTCATTTTTTTAAAATTATCATTACTTTTAATAAATTAATCCATTCAAAATATTTGTTATTAATTAAATGTTACATAATTATTATTTATTTATATATAATACAATAGTTTACATTTAAATATTATTTATACTTCATTATAGAATATGTTTATTTTTAGGCTTAAAATGCTTTTGGCATAAAAATATTTTAAAATGAACAATGATCCCCCATTTTAATTTATTAAAGTAACACGAAATGAGGAATTATTTAAATAGAATGAATATATTATATATATATTTTAATATAATTTTAAATCTGTATAATAATTATTTTATGTTATATATTTAATATAATAACATCTATATCCTGAAAAATGAATTTCCTAAAAAATGAATTTCTTGAAAACCAAATTTTCTTACTTTTTTTATGAGTTTGATTTTAATTTTAATTATTCACCTTATATGACTTCAATTTGATAAAATTAATTTCATATTAGTAATAAATATTAAAAATATTATTTAATGTGGTTAACTTTATATTTGGTTATAATGAATAGTATTTTTTTAAAACTATTTACTGTGGTGAAAACTTAAAATAGTAAATCTGAGTAACATTGGAGTTTAATGGAATAAAATTTATAAAAGATATTTATTTTCAATTTTGGAGGTTTTATGGGACATATCAACCCTTTACCCCATTATATATCAATTTTGGAGTAACTTTTCTTGGGACTGAATTCCCATTATTGAAGAGTTTTGGATATATTAAAAAATGTCACTCCTCCTCAATTATAAAAAGGTACACCCTCCTCTCAATTATTGACAACTATTAAGACAATTATATCAACTAATAAATTAAAAAAATCTCCCCATAATCAATATCCACATTCTATTGCTTTTGGTATTACCAAAATACTAACCTTAGTGTCCTTAATAAGTGATCAAATGGAGGTTTCTCAATGAATAAGTAATGGTCTTCACCAGGTGCCTTCCTTTTTACATATTCTTTTTTCACGATAAATTATGCTTTAAAAATTACAATATAATAACCCCATTTAATCATATATACTATTAAGTTATTATATTTATGGGATAATATATATACATCTCCACTTCGATTAAATTTTAAAAGAAACCATTGTTCATTTGTACGATGGACTACTGCATCACGAACCGATGTTATTAATTTTCCATAATTGCATCTCATAGATTTTTATAACGATGGATTTAATATTTATATATTATATCCAATATATATTATTTATTATATAAACTTAATATATCATATACATTTCCACTTTACCATAAATAGAAAAAAACCATATCATAATTTGTGTATACAGAGGACTACCACCTCGTGATGTGATGTAATTCTTTTTTTATTACCACGTCACATTAATTTTTCTTACAATTGTACTAAAACAAATAATATTATATTATTATATTATTATAAATATTTAAATATTAAATAACACTTATATTCTTTCTATCATGATTGATGAAAAATGGAATTGTTATACATGAGTACGTACGACCTACCATCCCTGTGATTTTAACAGAGTTTATTTTTCATAACCATAATCCATACCTATTTTTAAAATTTTAATTTATATTTTTATATAATAATTATTTAATTTTTATTATTCTATTAATGATGGAATAATGAACACTTTGACCATAGTCATCACACCAATGCCGTTATAAAATTATGAATTAAGTATCCTCAAAACACCCAATGTTGAGCTAAATGATTAAGTAAATAAATATGTCAATTAAATAACATACGTATATATTTTAAGTGTATGGGAATTATCCAATAAAATTTATTTGAAAAAATGTTATATTTATTTATTATCAAAGAGATAAAATACACAAATCACTATAACAGGACTCGATATAAGTTTTTCATCTAAAAGATTCTTTCGTTGAGAAATGTTCTTTTATGGATAATTTTTTTAAATGATTTATATAATATCCATTTATAAATTATATCATGATTCCTTAATACTTAAATATATTTAGAGTTCCAATTAATTTACTTCTTTAATGATAGTTTTTATTCAAATGTTACCATAGTAGTGTGGGATAATGTTTCAATCACATTTCAATCATGATTATTTATACATGAGTTTCCATTGATGGAAAATATTTTACAATTTTCTAATAAAACCATTTTATTTTCTTATATTATGGTTATTTATAAAATTTTCATTGAATAGTATCATTCTCTACTCATTGGTATATAGAATTATTGAGAAAATGTTTTTAATAAAATCATACTTAATTTTTCTCATCGTCTGGAATTATTTTTTCTTACATATATATATTTTTGAAATATATTATGAAGAAAGTTTTTAACATTGTAAAAATGATTTATTGAAGACATTTTAATCAATTTTTTATTTTTTATAAAATGTTTCTAAGGAATATTCTTGTCATTTTTTGAAAAAGGTACATTTAATCTTTTTCAATAGTATGAAAGGAATGTTTTCTAACTATACGACTTTTATAAAATTACACACCATAATGACAAATAAAATAATTTAAGATTAGTTTATATTATTCCATAGTTATTTTTGAAAAAAAATTAATATAATGTTTTTTAATTTTTTAAATTTTGAAGAAGTCATTTCAATGAAAAAAGGGTATTCTTATCAAGAAATATTTTAATTAATCTTTCAAATAAATTTTCCTCACTGATGACAACCATTAATTTTGTGGATAACTTATAAATTATATATATATTTCTATAATATAGGTACTTATATAATTCTCCCTAACTCTTATAGTTCAGAATATTCAATATGTTCGTATCTGAAACTTCAACAGTGTGTAATTTCCTTTCATTATGATATGATACAAGATTAAAACCCCCATTTTATTTCTGTGGGAAATTATAATGTTTATTCCTAATGATTTATTTTTATTTTTTGGAATATATAATCATGAACATTTCATGACTGTTGCACCATGAAAGAGATTCAATTAATTGGGTAATGCTTTAGTCTCATGAGGCGTCTTGTATGGGATTAGTGAGTAATCCAAATCCATTGTTGGGCTTCATCTACAATGTGGTATTATCTAAGAAGTTTTTCTTTGACTCATGTTTATGTAATGTTATAGTTAGATTCAAAATTTCATATGTTTCTAATATATTTTGATACCATGTTCTATATTTCATGCTTCCATCTGGTTACTCATGAACCTTTTCTTTAATGATATCATATTATACCTTTGACTCAAAAGTTATTCTTACTTATCATTTTTATTTGTTTACAGATATTTTTAGATCACCCATTTTGTATATATATTTACTAGGTTATCCTATTAAATTTTAGGATCTTGAATGTTTTTAGGAACATATTATAGAGAATAAAATAATGAATATTTATTTTTGTCTCAATATTTGGTTTTATGAACCTAGTCTTCCAAATACACTAGGAATCATTATCTATGTGTTATAATTTAATGTATTTTAAGGTTAAAAATAAATAATAGTATATATACAATTATTTGGAATCATTAAAGAATTATAATATATATTATCCAATAGATATTGATCTATTGATCATGTTCTTGATTCAATACTCCAATTTATATATTATTATATCTGAACCTTAATTCAAGATCCAATTCCTTAAATATCTAAATATATATATTGTGATATCCATGATATATATAATTGTGGTAATGATAAATATTATATATATATATATATAATTTCAAATATTTAATTCTAGTTCTTTCCAACAAATCCTAAAAAGTGATTCAGTATTTTATTTATTAAACCTTTAAAATTTATAGGGTTTACCAAACTCAAAATTTGAACTTAATGACATATAAAAAATGAAAAAAAATAATTTATTTTAAATAATAAATATATAACCCAACTCATTTAACATGGTTATATTAAATAGTTTTTTAACTATGTACCTAATCATATAGTTCCATTGACCCAACAAATTGAACCTGTATGGTTATTTAACCATTTGATTAATAATGATAGGCTGCTTCCCCCAAACCATACCTTCAATATTATCCTTTATGTTTATGAATCATGTTACTAAAAATTTATGGCTTCAATAAAAAATCAATCTCATATGGTTCATATACATGATTAATTAACTATGAGCCTTACTATTCATAAGCCAAAAACACTTCTATATTCACCATTTCCATGCATAATTTCCCAAATTCACGAACTCCATATTTTATACCAAAATTTGGGTATCTAGTAGTCTCCATTATTTAATGTGATTAATAATTTGAATAATTTAATGAAATGAAATTAATGGATCATATATATAATTATAAGAGATCCTTAAAAAATAAAGAGAAATGTAAAGGGGTTAATTTTTATCAAAGGATAATGTCTATGTTAGAAGCCAAAATTTATCTAAACACCAAAATTGATAAATAAATCAAGATTTTAAATAAGGAATCTATGATGAAAAATGGTGGGTTGTCTAAATTTTATGAAATATATGCATAATTTATTAATGAATTTGGGATTTTAATACACTATATGAGTTTTGATGATTATATTAGACATGTTATTGATTTTAAATTCTTTTATAAGAAAATATTATTAACTTTCATATAAATAAATATATTTTAATTCTAAAAATATTTTAAATATATTAAAAACAATATAATTTTTTTATAAATCAACTTAAATTAAAACTAAATTATCATAGGATATTTTGAAAAGTAAATATATAATTAAAAAGACATAAGATTATCTTTAAATTAGGAGACCTCAATATATGATTAATAAGTTGGATTATATTGATATTTTTATTTCTACAACTCTTGGAAAAAATTGGTCAAAAATGTTTTAAAAAACTCACTATGTTTTAAAACCTTATATTCATATAGTCTAGGCATTAATAATAACTAGAAGAATGTTTTGGATAAGTGTAACGCCGAAATAGCACCATAATACTTAAGTATAATAGAAATTGGTTTAAATAATTATATATCTAAACAAAATAAAAAATGTGGGATCATATTTCCCTAAAATATAAATAAAATATATATTGATAAAACATTTTCTTAAAGGGGAAACACGATTCTTTGTAGACTACTAGTATTATGAAATTTAATGACATGAAGCCTACTTATATTTATATAACATGTACTTTTTAAGAATACAAATTATCCTTTATGTAATAGGGAACTAATAAATTAAAATATAGAATACAACAAAGATGAAATGCATTGCTGATGAGAATAAAAATTTAAATCCATGGATTCAAAATACATTTAATTAATTATCAAAAAATATGTGAGATATGAGTTTTAGTTTTTAAATGTACTAAATATATTTTTTAACTATACATATAAAAATTATAATAAATTTATAGATGTCAAAAATTTAAAATATCAAATAATTGTTGAACGTTATTATATTTCTCAAGTGTTCCTAAAAGCTAGCACAAAAGAAAAAAGATAGATCTTAGTCTATGGTTTTTTTCTAACATGTTTATGAAAAAAATTATTAAAAATTATTGAAAAATAAAATTTGTATTATGTGATATTTTTTGAATATAGAACCTTGAAGATTATATAAGGAAGAACAACATATATTAATTTTAAACCTAAAATATTAATATGTGAATTATATTGACAAAATAGAACACAATATTTTTTTATGAGAATCTATAGAGATAATTTTTTATTTTAGAAAATAACACATTTATTATCATGGTTTTTAAATATATAAATAATTTCAATATAAGAGAGACAACTATTTAAAATTTATTTAAATTTATAAATACAATATTTTCCTGTTATGTTAATGAAAAGGGGAAAAAACAATGGAATTGAAAGATTTGTAACCATTGATAAATAATTATAAGTAATATTTATACAAATAAAACTATGAGGAAATATCAAAAATTAAACATAAAAAGAT
The DNA here is from genome assembly GCA_963277665.1 of Viscum album. Taxonomy (NCBI): domain Eukaryota; kingdom Viridiplantae; phylum Streptophyta; class Magnoliopsida; order Santalales; family Viscaceae; genus Viscum; species Viscum album. The sequence continues at coordinate 1,888,474,880 of OY728143.1, read as the reverse complement.
TAATTTATTTAAAAATATGAAAAAATAAATATGGTGCATGAAAGAAAAGATAGAGTTAAAATTAAATAAAAGTAACTGCTTGAGTTAATATATTTGTATTTATATTGATATATAAGACATCAATGAAAAAAAGTTGAAATATATATCATTAAATTCTTAAATATTTTTAAAATTATTAATATTGTAATATTTATAATCTATAAAGTAGTTTAGAAATTTATGATATTCATAAGAAATATTGAAAATAAACATGGTCTATCTATCAATAAATTATGCTAAAAATGGGAAAGAATTCAAATAAAATTTCATTGAGATTTACCTCCAATATCATGTCAAAAAAATTAATTGTCCTCTTTATACACATAAAAATATAATATGATAGTTTTAATGATCAAACAGAGTATTGTTTGACATTTGAAGAATCATGTATAAATAATTTAAACAATCAATGATATTTTGGAAAGAAGTTTTATCCAAACTTATTCACATTAAAAAAATATTATTTGTTATTCCAAACTATAAATGAGATGTTTTACATGATAAAACCATATATAAAATATTTTTTGATTATATTAAATGATACATTTAATCAAATTAATGAATCAAATATTGTAAAATTATAATTATAATGATGAAGAATTTTTAATTATAGTAATGTTATCTAATGAAAGATTCTACATGGGTTGGGATAAGAATATTCATAAAGTTGTAAACTATTATGTTGTTAAAGTCATTACAAATGAACTCTATTTGAGTATACTATATGATATGGAAAATTAAAAGTTAATTCTAGATGATATACTATGTTTTGAGAAAAAAAATCGTGAAGAAGAATATGAAAATAAAAAACCCACTGCTGATGTTGATTTTTAATGCACCACTAATGATGAATATTATTCTATTTCAGGCTCAAAATAAATAAAATAGAATTTATAAGATAAATTTGAAGTATAAAACTATATAAGATAAAGATATGAACTAGTTCAGTTGATAATAAGATTTAAATGTTTTAATCTATCATTCCTATCTATAAAAATTTAACCATATTTCATTATTTAAGAAATTGATAATAAATAATGTGTGAAAAATTTGAATTAATATATTAATAAAATAAATAACTATTAAATGTTGGATATTATTCCTAGAAATAAAAGTATGGAAGATAACTAGAAAAATGTTGGTGTTCATAAATATTTTTATTGAAAAAATTGAAGTTATAATAAATCTATATTGATATGATATGTGTATTCCTATCTTAAGTTAATTTATTTTAAAGATATTTCTCCACTATTCAGATATTTTCATCCACTATATTCTTTATTTCTATTATTACTAAATGAAATATTAAATTATACCAAATAGATATTCAATCATTATTCCTATATAATGATTTATAATATAAAGTTCACATTGAAAAAACTATGGGGGGTTCTCTATAATGATATCACAATAAGAACAGATCTATATAAATTGATTTGTATATTAAAAAACTCTAAAGGAAAGATATTATAATTTTAATGGATGTTTGTAAAAGAATAATTCTAATAATGTCAATGTTGGATAAAACCTCTCTATAAATGATATGAATCGAAGTACTCTGATTTCATTTTTTTATATCAATTATGTTATATTTTAATGTGAACAAGAATATATTTGTAGGTATTATCCTAAATAAAAGAAGAAAATATTTTAGATATTAATTAAGGGAGAGGTGAAATGATTTATTTATTATAATTCGTGAAAGGGAATGATTACATTTTGTAGAAAAATAAAAATATATAAGAAAATTATTAAAGATGCTAAGAATGGAAGACTCTAACAAATTTACAATGCATATCAAAATAGGTATTAAATTTTAAAAAGAACTGGATTTTTTATATATTAGTTAAATAGAATTTGATAATGTTAAATACAATTTTATAATATTTGGCAGTACCTAAGACATATATTTATTATAAAATGAAACTTTTTTATAAGATTCTATGTGATCCTAAAGGATCGCATGTTGATAATGGGAAATTCGGATATTTTAATGTCAATTAATTGTGGATTTTTATTGATGAAAATAATTTAATGGAATATTTTGAAATATTTATTGTGATTTTGTATCATGTATTGTGATCAAAAAATGTACATCTTCTTATATTTTTTTGTTAAAAAAATGTATCTTGGTCAATATTAGAAAAAGAAATGTTTTGTGACACACATTACTATTGAATTTATGTTTGTGACCAAGAAACAAGCATAGAGAAAAAATCTATTGATATATTAAAAACATTAAGATCAAAATTTGATAGTTATTTATCCATTTTTAATTATTTATTAAAGTTGAAGAGTAATAAATTTTTCAATGATTCCAAAAAAACCTTTAAGGTCAATGAACATTTATCTCAACTATAATTTCAATAAAGTAATGGTTTATTATGTAGTTGAGAATCTGAATTATATTCTTACCAATGAACATGTTTTCTATATTTATAAAATTTCATTAAAAACATAAATTTGAATATTTAATATAAATATAATTTTCTAATCATACCAACTTAATAATTGAGTTAGTGATAAATTGAACCATTCCCTCAATCTTACATTATATTTGTTTATCAATGAGGGAGAATTGATATAAAAAATAAGGTGTTTTCATTTCCAATTAAAAATTGAATGGTAATATTATTAATATAAGGGGTATTTAAAATTATCATTCAAATTATTATATATAATAGTGGGAGAAATCAATTTTATAAAAAATTCTCTATGATAAAGATATTATATTATATAAAGCAATTAACATTACAAAATATTTAATATGTACATATATTTATGGAATTGATAATAAATAAAAAAGTGAATATTGATGATCCAATGGATATATCTTTTATATTTGTTTATCAAAATATCATTAGAAGGATCTATGATAAATAACTTCTAAAATAGTTACAATAAGAAAAACCCTATTATGCATGTGTTTTATATAAAATATTATATATGACACGGAGTGTTTCATTAAGATATTTTAATAGAAATGTAATAGTAAGGCTCTACGAAGAATTATAAACTATATATTTTCCAAAAAAACATTCTATATATCATTGAATAGAAGTTTAACACATAACTCTTGAAAATAAAAAATACTTTTTTCACAACACATTTTTTAACATAATAAATTTATAACATTTTAAAAATAATTTTATTTAAATGACTATTAAAGTAAAGGTATTCTATATATAGGTTGTATTCATGGAAAATATAATAAATTAGTCATGAAACATCTATTGGAATCTTAATGAAAATATTTTTTATATAACAAAAAAAATCATGTAAACTTATAACACATATTAGACATGTATAATTAAATATGTGATTGATGGTTTATAATAAGTTATTTAAGTATATCTAGTTCACAGAATACATATGATCTCATTACACATATGATTGGAAAGCACATAATATATATTTCGTATTGAGCATTTTCTGGTGAGTGGAATAGAGTATACATTCTTTATTCAGAATGATTTGATGAAAAAAAACACATTTTGAGTATAGAATATTTATAAAATACATTTTTAATGAATATATTATATTTAATAATTTCATTCAATAGTAATACAGTAAATAGTATATGAATGTATAATTATATAACAATTATTAAAACATAGTTTTTTAGGTGACCTTAATGTTTATTGTAATTATTATAAAAAATTTAATGATTGAGAGAATTTAAATGTTCACATTACATATTATAAATATTGATATAAAATATTCATTGAAATTTGATTTTAATGGAATATAATAAGATAGGTTTTAATTATAAGTCTCAAATTATATATAAGATAATAATTTGTATGTTTTTTATATGTGAAATATTGATACAAAACATTGGTATTAAAAATATTTTTATTTGAACTTTTTAAATGGATAGGAAATTTGGGTAGGTAGATACAATAGATGAAGTGTTGAATATAACATGATATAAGGATTATTATATAAAATGATTAAATGATATATAGACAATTTTCATAAGTTAGGTATGGGATATACTTAACATATAGTGTATATAATTCTTGAGGTATAATATATAGAATAGTTATCTTGAATAGATTTCGTGTAGTGATGTGAGTATTAATAATTAAGAAAACTACCACATTATGTTACATAAAACTATGGATTGATTGGGTATAATATATTTTGAAGAAAAAATTGTGGATATAAAATTCTTTATGGTTTCATAATAGAAATTTTATGATGACATAGAAAAGTAAGTAACATAAATTATACAAAATTTAATATAAGTCATGTTGTATTTATAAAATCAATGTTCACTATTTACTAGATATCAAAGAACTAGGTATGGTATGGGTAACTACAAGTGTATACTAGTATTAAACATGGAACAAGCAAAATTTGGTTATTTTCCCTAACAAACACATATCCATAATATCACACCAATTTTTTATTATTGTCCTTTAATATGTATTATGTCATGTTATTTTTTATTTTGGTGATTTTTTCCCTGAAGTTGAAATTTTTGTGAATTATTGAGTTTCTTATGTCTATCTGAAAATAATAACCCTGAAGTAGAAATGTTTTGGGGTCTATGAGTTAAATATTTGGGGTTTCCCAATCACCACATGATTTTTCAAACATTACATGTTCCAAGAGAAACCTATGTGGCATGTTTTTGATGTTTTAGCATCTTATTAATGGTTGGTGTGTGATTTTGTAAACCTTGAGGGAAACACCTTATGATCAACCATTTTTTAAATTTTAGAAAGTAAACCTCTTCCACTCCTCAAATTATAATTATAAAACTAACTTTATCCTACCTCAATTCTTACATGATCCCTATATTATTCTATACTTATAATTTCCCCTTCCTCTATTCAGAATTGTCCCATTAGATGGTGGTTCAAGAATAATTCCTCACAATTGGATGTTGGATATCCTAGGTAAAGCATGTATTCCTCTTCCCATTTCATTTCTTATTGATTTATCCTCCTCCTGTCATTATATTCCAATTTGGAAGAACCCCACGGTGTCAGGCGTGACTAGTTTTGAGGTTTTCTTACATTTAGGGTGTGGAATCCCCTATTACATATTGTTTTAAAATATTCAATGTTTTGGACTATTCATCATTTTTATAGCTAGGATTTCCCCAAATCCAAAATTTTAATTTTATATCCGTTTATTTCCTGCTTTCCAAATAGATTTTAAAATTTTAAAATTATATTTTTAGAGGTTTTTATATTATTTATAAGAAGAATGTTTGATCTCAACATGGTTTCAATATAATAATAATTTTTACACTTTTAAAGTTTGGTTTAAATCAGATTTTTCTTAAACATGCCAACCAACTCCGTGTAAAATTTCCCAAATAGATTTTTTAAATTAATTTTTGGATTTTAAAATGAATTTTGATTTTCATGTTGAATTATTAATTATTTCAAAGGTTTTACTAGGAATTTAAAGTAATAATTTAAATTTCAAGTATTAATAAAAAAAATTGGATAGTTTTTTGATAAAACGTATCGTTCAAAAATTACTTTATCATCTTTGGATCGCGAAATAAATTGTCGTGTGTTTTTCTAGATCCTTATAGATTTTCAATAATTTTTTTGGTTCTTTAAAATAATAAACAAAATTTTATGATGATTTAGAAAAATGTTGGGAAATTTTTTTTTATGTTTTTATTTTAAAGTGTCAATTGAATTGTATTTCTAATGACTATAAAAGGATTGGTGTTATAGGTCTGTTTTAAGTAAGTATCATTTGTAATTTTAAATGGTTTTAGAACTTCTGTGTGTGTGTCTGACCCTCTTAAGCCACATTTAATATTGACTGATATTGATTGTGGCCCCAAGGGGAACAATTTATTGTTTTTGTGATATAATATATATATAAACAAGATTTATTCTTTATATGGAGCTATAATTGAGGGTGTGATTCATTTTTATTCTTATTATTGGTTTTGTTTTTCACTTATTTTTCTTACTCATAAATTTTTTTATAGTATCCTGATTGGCTATGTGGAAATCCTATATTTATGATGAAATAGGTAGTTTCGTACTACTTATGTCTCCCTCTTGTTGTGTTATTTTCCTATTTTAGTGTGGAAGTAGCCCTTGATGATCCTAGGTGTAGGCCACTCCTGTTGGTTGTTTTGGGATACATATTATGTTGGCTGGTTAGTCTATGATAGTTATGTTATTGAACTATATCACTTTAGATCATTGGGTATAACCCATAAAACCTATTTATTGATTGATGGTTTAACATATGCGTTTCTCTTGATTTTAATTTATATTCTCTTATTAGATTAATGTTTGTCCAACCTATGACTTGATTATTATTTTTATTATATGTCATTCATGGTATGGTTACATCGTTTGATATTTTATTCATAAAATCTGAGATTGTTTTAAAAATGGATTTTTGAAATGTTATTAATAAGGGTGTTTTAAATAATAAAATATTAACACTTTGAGAAATGTCTGATTACAAATAATGGTTTTCCAATTGAATTTTTTATTTAGGAAAAATAAATTATAAATTTTATATAATTATATTGATGTGTTATTGGTTTCAAAATCAATTAATAATAAATAAAATACTTTTTCACTCTATTACAAATTATATTATAAATAGATTTAAAATTAATGGTTAAGCTAGAGTAATGTTGGGTGGTGACCTAATGATATTCTTTATACATGATTCTATACTATTGTTTGGTTGAAATATTTTGGAATGGATCTTGACCTCACATGAAGAATTGATTGTTTCAGATATGGTTTGTCCCTTGGGATCATTGTGGAGGTTAATTTATTAATATTTTTATATTTCATTATACTACTAAAAAAATTGGTCAAACCAATTTAGTTTCATATTTTCAAATGGTTCTGTATTATAATTTATAATTTTGATGTTGAAACTAGTGTATATTTCATTATAATTGGTCGGAAGTGAACCATTAGAGTTATTTTATTTTAATTTTTCTAAATTGTTTATATTTCTTCTTCTTTGATGATGCATGCACCTCCAACATGTGACGTTTTCATAGACATTTTTGTTGTTTCTTTTAATCCTATTTGACTTTGAAATAAATATTATTGATTTTTTATAATTCCCAATATATTTTTTCTATCATGGGGGATAGTTAATTACCCTTGGGACCTATCAGGGGTTATCTTGAGTGTCTAATTGATAGACAACTTTGGATTGTTCATGAGAAAATTGTATCACATCCCTTATTTATTTGGGAAGTGTGGGTAGTGCAAGTATAGGTTCTTATAACTCAATAGGTACACATTTGGGAGAGAATTTCAATTTATTTTCTATTTAAGAATTTGAGTTGTAGTATGGGTTCAATTCTTTAATTTTGATTTCATTCTTGATCAGATTTATGTGTTTGATATAGAAATGATGTTTAAATTACCAATGAGTTCTATGTGATATGGCGATCCTCTTGAGCATGCGGCGATAGTGGAGGAAGATTTGGATCAACTTGGCTACCCCCCATGGTATATACAACCATATGGACCATAGTTGGTTTGATTTTGGGATTCCACTGAACCCAATAGCTATCTTTTATTTCATTTTAGCTTTTTTGTTAGCCTCTTTTGATTTATCAATTTCTCCAAAAGTTATTTTTGTAACTTGTTTGAGGAAAATTAAAGAGGGTTATGTAAATTTTTATATTATTGGAGTGAATTTTACATGGTTTCATATGTTATTTCTTTGTTATGATGGGAAATAATAAATTTTTTACTTTGGATATGAAATAGATTTTTGGTATTTTCTAAAAAAATATGTGTTTCAAAATAGGTTTTTCTAGGTTATTTTAAAAAATATGTATTAACTCATAAAATATTAATTACAAATTGATTAATTAAATTATATATTTTGTAAAAACAATTCAAAATTAAATTGAGTTTTTATGGAAATTATTAAAAATTAATCCATTTAATTAAAAAATGGTTCTAAATCTAAATAATTTTTTAAATTTTATTTGATTTTTTAGTCGACTGTGATGTTTAAAAATATCATATTAAAAGGTAATTATTTTTAATAAACTGATTTTTATAATGGTTGAAATATGTCTTGTGATTTTGTGGGTTTATTATTTTTTGGTTTCCCCCTTAGTTATTGTGGGATAGTTTGAATTTATTTGTTGGACATGAAGTAATTGAGATCATGTATCATGTTATTTAAATTTTTCACTCCATGATGTCATAAAAAAGGAAGGATCTTATGTCTTTTTTAATCACCCTTATTGTGATCCCTTATATTGTTTAGGTTTTGTTACACTAGATGATTGTATTTCCTAGACATAGAATTGAGTGGTCTGCCGAAATTGTTTTTACTCATGGATTTGGTTAGATATTTATTTAATAGACATCAAAATTTTCTTGTTAAACTAGGTTCATTATGATTGGATAGGAATGGCCAATTTGAGTGTCAAATAATTTTTTTAACCTTTTGTTATTTGGGTGGTTTTTTTGTTTGGGGTTTCCTTGTTTTGTGGATTTGGAGTCAATGATATATTTTTAGGTTTATTTGATCGGTTAAAAGTGATGGGTACCTCTGTATGGTTTATTATAGATTATTGGTTTTGTTTGACACATTCTGATTTGTGTTACTTCCTCTTTGGTTTTGTTTTTACTTTTGGTTTATCCCTATTTATGTTAGGTTTATTTTTGGTTTCTAGAATTTTTTGAAACCTATGTTTCATGTTAGGAATTTCAGAGGTTGTCTCCTTGGTAGATTGCAACATGGGAGATCTAACATGTTATATTTGGGTATCTAGGAACAATTCACATTCAATTATCACATAATAGTGTAGGATGTTTTGTGGGTATCCATGATATGGTGTTTATGTGGTTGAGGTCCTAATATGATTGGGTGGATCATTGTTACTCAGTAATAGATCCCAAGTTAGTTTTATTGAGTCTCTATTAGGGATTGAGTTTCGATTTTAGATGCTTATTTTTTCCATGGGGGATGTTGATTTTTCTAAAGGGTTATGGATTTTTAACATTTGGTGAAATTTAATTTCTTAAAGGTACATAGCCTTGAATTGAGTGACTGGTTTTTTATAAATATTAAAGAATTATAAAATATTTTGGATACATATGTTAGATATCTGATTTCTCTAGGACCCATCCTATGGATTGTGGTAGATGTTTAAGTTTAATTTTTCTTAATCAGGTCTCATATTTTTTGGAGATTAATCTCTGTTTTTGGGGGATTTTGGATGGATAGTTTTCCAAAGGAATCATTTTTGAGTAGTAATCTTTGTTTGATATATCATTAGTCCTCACTAAACCCACCCACCTCATCAGTTAAAGTTGAATTTCCTTTATTATTCCAATGACTTCTAAATTATCATAATAATTTTGTGGTTTATAATGTATCATGGTATTGAGATATATCACACCCATGTTAGAAAATATTTTATTAGTTTATATTATCTATGATTATTTTATGTTTTTGTAAGTTTCAATCCTAAAATTAAATTATTTGGGAACATTTGGGGGGTCTCACTATTGTCTAATGTGATTAGGAGTAACTATATAGGAACTATGTGGTTAGTTTTTCAACATAAAATTTTATTTTATCATAGTCACCTAACGGTTTTTCAAACCATGTGACGTCCTAGAAGAAATTATGTGGAACCTTTTTTATGATCCAGTACCCTCTGAATAGTTAGGGTATGGTTTACTAAACCATGTGGTTGACCCAATTTTAAAAAAATTAAAAATTAAAACTATTTCTCTCTCCAAATTAATTGTCTAAAACACCCTTTATCATCTATTGTGGATTGTGTGATCTTAAGAAATGTTCCCCTCACAATTTACACTTCTTCTATTTAGTTTCATTCTCTTCCATGGTGATTCAAAGAGTTTTATTATTATACATGTTTGGATCTTCTTTTTAAGGAATATCTTCATCTTCATTATTCATTTCAACTTTCTTTATCATCCTCCCATTAGTATATGCTTATTCAACTAAAACCTATAGGGTTGGGATTGATAGGTTTTAATAATTTTCTTGATTCTAGGTTATAGGATCCCTCATTCAAGACTTTTTTTCCTATATCTACGATTTATAACCATCAACCATTGAGTCAAGTTAGGTTTTACCTGTGTTTGATATTTTATTTTTAGATCCATTGATTTATTTGGTTCTAAATTCATTTTATTACATTTTTAATAGATATTATTAACTTTTCTAATTAGGTTTCTAATAAGAAACTTGTATTTCACCATGGTTTACATATAAAGAGAAATGTTTTTCTCTTTTAATGGTTGGTTAAAATCAGTTTGAGGTTAACCATGCACAAGAACAAGTAAAATTACTATAACAGTCTTTTTGAATGACTTGTGTGACATTAAAATGTATTTTTATCTCCAAAGTAAATTTAATATTGTTTTGAAAATTTTACTTGGAATTTCATGTAACAAATGAAATTACATATATTAATAAAATATTTCAATATGTTTTTGTGTTTAATGTTATGTTTGAAAAGGACTTAGCCCTATTCAGGTCCTTAAATAAATTGAATATGTAGTTTTAGATCCTTGGTGGCTTTAATGAATGTGATTTATTCTTTAAATTAACATCCAAAAGGATTTAAGTGGTTAAATTTAGAAAAATTATAGGAAATTGGATTTCCATGTGTTGATTTTAATTATTAGTTTGAAATGAAATTTCAAATATATAGAAAAGTACTAATATTCTAGTCTAATTCAGTGAATTATTGTTTGGAATTGTCCATACATTTATAAATTCTGTATGCGTGTGAAATAGAGAGAGACTCTCTTTTATTTTATATTGATACATATTGTTTCTTGAGGTGAATTATTTATATTGTTTATGTGGTATAGTGGTTACATGAGTGGATCTATTTGTAGAGAGGTTGCTGGAGGTGAGGGTTCAATTATTTTTTAGGCTTATTATTGTTTGAGGTAATTTATTATTTTTATCTCCCCCATATTTTTTTCTCGTGGGATCCCTGGTAACTTTGTTTAAATAATGCATTTATACTACACTAGGTATTCACAAACTATTTTTGTCTATTCCCCATAGTTATGTTATTTTTCAGAGCTAGTAGGGATGTTCCCCTCGTTGAGTCCATGTGCAAGCCAATCAGATGGGTATTTTTATGATGCATCATTGGTCGGAAGGGATGTTTTTATTTGGAAATGTATGGAAATGTCACACTTTAGGAAATATGTTAAATTCAATGACACATATCCTTTTATTTGAATTTAGACATTGGGTTTTATTAACCATCTTTTAATATCCCATATTGATTCAATTTTTGTGGAACCTAATATTAGTTTCTTTTATTTATTCCATTTCATTCCTGATGTGGTTACATCATTTTATCTTTTCTTCAAGTAGATTTATATGGGTTTTCAAAATTATTTTGGATACATTTTTAGAAGGGTGTTTTAAATAAAAAAACAGTTAAATTGTATGGTGTGAGAGATTTAAGGAAGATATTTCCAATTGATTCTTTTAATTTAATAAAAATAATGATAAAAATTTTTAAAGACATTTTTCATGTGTTATTGGTTTTAATTATAATTATGAATTAGGAACCTATTTTCTTATTATATTTTAGACAAGCTTCAAAATTGAATTTATGTTATGTATTAAGATTAAGGAAAGGTGGGTGGTGACCTGCTAAGCTTGTACATGCACACACCTATAATATATATTAGATTCATTATTTTGGTTCAACTCTTGATAAAAAATTCAATTCTAAATAAAATCTATATATACCATGGTTAATCAATTTAAAATCTCTCGATCATGAAGGATTAAAAATAACTTATTTCTGCCAAACCATGGATCCCCTTAATCCTTAAGGATCATATACACATTTTTAGTCCTATCCATGGAAACCTCTGATATTTAAGGATTAAACAAAGAGTTATTATATAAAGGAATCACATAGGGAATTTATAATGAAAACCTCACAATGAAGCTCTAAATTTTTTTTTGGATAAAATAAAATTGGGATTATTCTCAAAAAAAATCTACACAAAATATCAAAATGATTAAATAAAAATAAAATATCATAATAAAATTATTAAAAATATATTTATCCAAGGATCTTAGAGTTATATTTATTGAATCTTTTTTTAAAATATTCAATGTCTAGAATCCATGTTTTCTAGGTTCAATTGAAACATCATCATGTTTTTTAATCCATCATCCAGTGGATATAGCTCAGCTTCTACCATCCAATTAGTTTAAACCATCCCAAAATGTTCAAATTCTATTGAAAACACTATTGAAAATGTTTTCTGGTGGACCAAAAATTATAGAAGAACATTTAAAAAATAATAACATCTTCTTAATAAAAAAACTCACACAAAAATCTTAAAAACTATTTGTTTTAAATAATATTATAGCATAAGTGTATTAGGATTTTAAAAACATGGTTAAATTTGAGTAAATGAATCAACAATCGTTCAATTTATGAAACTCATAATCATGAATAGAAAATTATGAATCATGATCAAATTAAAATGTGAACTCTCTATAACTTCTAATGAACATATATTAACATATAAAGGTTTTATTTAACTGAAAAATATCTTTCAATAATTTTTTCCCTTTTGGAAATGTAAAGGAAATAATCAGAAAATCATAATAAAATAAAAAGTAATATTCAACGGTTGTATCAAACTTAACATATCCAATATTAAATTTTTTACCATTTTATAATTTTTAAAATAAAATAAAAATAGAAAATAATAAATTCAAAATAAATTCAAAAACTTTTATTTTCAAAAAACTACCCCTGAGTCAGATATCAATCAAAAATATCATCAATACAATGAGAGATTTTACATGAATATAAACAATTTTACAAAAAATAAAATGAATAAAATGGAAAAAAACTCAAATAACCTTTAAATCAGGACAAAGAAAAAATAGGGCATATTTCGATACATTAATTCAACTGATTTGATGTTTTATATCATTTCCTTATAATGAAGATGACATAAAATAACCTAAAAATGTTTAAAATTCAAATTAATTTAAAATAGATAATATATCTTCAAATGATATGAACATATAAAATTAAAATAGAAACTTAATAAATATTTTAGAAAATAGATAATTAGTGCATGTGAAAAAGGAATTAGTGTTAATTTAATTATGAAAGATATGTATAAATTCAAACAAGACATCCATATGTTGTCTACTATATAGATGGATTGATCTTATTATTTTCCAGACATTTCTAGAAAATTTACATTGAAACAAAAAAATTTCATCTATTGAATATAACTGAAAATAAAACAAGTACAACACACAAAAATAATACCAAAATGAAATGAAAAAACTATCCCTCAATAAAATAATTTTAACATATAATTATAAAATTAATAAATTTAAAGAATAACATTGATCAATGTAATAAATTATGATAAAATATATAAATATTACATGTTATTATAGAATTTAGATTCCTACATACAATGACATTACTTTATCGAGTATTATATATGAGGAATCATAACCCTCATGGGTATTGAAGTATTTATGAATGGAACATTGGAACCCATGTCATTATGTTTCATCTATGATCAATATAATAAATCTATTTTAAAATATTAGATTACTGATAATAAGAGGTTATTTTTTTTAAACACTTATTATCATATTGTTTATCTCTTGGACACTTTATGTAGACATTGACACTTCTTTTCACAGCGTTGTTTGATTGATAATTATAGCTTTCACTAGACATATATCCTATTTTTGAAGTGATTCTTTTTTTCTTGAGCTATATATAGATTCTCCCAACAAACTTTCATACTATAGTATTGATTTTAAATAACTTATTTAAACATATTTATTTATATTAATGTCTTATAAATTCATATTTAAATTATAAAAATGATATAAAAATCTTTTCACTCTCAATAGTTTCCATGGAAATTTTTATTCACTGACTTTTCTAACTCTAAAAATATGTTTAACATTTTCATTGTTAATGTTAGTTAATTGACCTGAAATTTTTATTAACATCATCGTTATTTTTTGAAAAGTCATTCCTATGTTATATAAATTTCTTGTAATGTTTTTAATTTATATCTTCAGATTCCATAACATAATCTTTCATCACTTCATAGGTTTGAAGAATATCATCCTCTTCATTTGTTTGAAATTCAGTATCTGATGAATGTGGAAACTCAATCCATAATGATGTTTCTGATAGTTTTTTATCTCTTTCCATCCCTATGAAACATTTATCATTTAGCAGAGTATATTAATTAACATTGTTATAGAAATAATTGATCCTACTATAGTAATCACACTCTTCCTTTGAATTATTAGAGGAAGTAGAAACCACAATAACACTTTTGGTATCAAATTACTTCAAATTTTATTAATATTATCTTCATGATAACCTCTTTAAACATAATCTTTCCTTATTTATTAGTTTTATAAATTCTATCCAAATTGGATTGGGCTTCCTTCATTCAAGGAATAGTGTTTTGGAAGACTCTTTCGTATCTTGTTTTTTTATTTGATCATTCAGTAATCATTCTAAAATTTTTAATTTTTAAAAATACACTTTTACATGTTTTCAATTTCACCTTTATTAGGCTCCATGTTTCTATAATCTATTAGTATTTTGAAATTTCATTTTGATATATTGTATTTTGATGGATTTACTCAAGTATTTAATGTTGTTGTAGTTGATGTAAAAGAAACTTCATTTTTATTCTTTTATTTTACAGCCTCTCCCGTCATGAAAATTTAATATTATAATAATGATATGATTAAATCATCATGATTGAGATTTTTTATATGCTTAATATCATCTATTTTAGAACATTTAAATTCATATTCCTTTTGTGGGATATATATTACTTTCCTAATAAGTCCTTCATTTAAGATTTTGTTCTCTTTAAATGAATTGAGAATATTTACTATTATCCTAAACCATTGGTGAATTTGATAAATCGTTTCAATATGTATGAAATTAAATATTTGATAATTATCCTTGTGCATAATATGATTAGTATCAATAAACTATGAAGTTAAAAAATATGTGAATTATAGCTTATTTCATATACCATTAGTCGTATGAAAAGATGAAAATTTTGTACAAATAGTTCTTTAAATACTCCATAAAATATTATTTCTCACTTAAAAGATGAGTTGAAATTCTGTCATTTCACCTCAAGTAAACATGGAAGATTATTTAATAAAACCATTTTAATATTAAGTTAACATAATATTTATTTTAGTTGTAGTATTAAGCATGTATGTTTCAGTATGATAACTCCCAAACCCATAGTTTTTATCATAAAAGAATGGTGGTTTTTATAAGAGCATGATATTTTATTATTAATTTTAATTTAAATAAATATTTTTTTTAATTACTTTTTTCGCACACAACAATGAACAAAAATAATAACACATATTATAAGGAAAAAATATTACAATAAAGGATAAATATAAATACACTATGATAATGTAACAAGGAAACAAAAATAAGAATATTTGACTGAGATATTATATTTTTTATGAATCACATATTATTATTATATGATGAAATTATAAAATTTCAAGAAATATTTTAAGATGAATAAAATGATTATTATATAAGTAAATAATTTAAATGTTATTTGTTTTGGATCATTTAATATGAAAATAATAATTTTTAAATAATATTTTATTGTGTTCTGTATTTTTAATTTCATTCCCCTAAGTAAAGATTTTAATTAAATGTAAAGATAATATTTACAAGAAAATAAATTTTCATAAATTCTAATGTTATTTATAGAGACCCAGTATTGACATACATTAACATTATATAAATTTTTTTGAATACATAATGTGTTATACAAATAGACGCCCGAAGACCGTATTAGTCTAGTGTCTTTGGAAACATTGAATCATAATCACTAGTACATAGATGATCTACATTGTCTCCCACTAGGTACTTCTTGACTAGAAACCATCTTAGACACATCAAACATAATTTTTATCTTCATAATCTTGGAAAGAAAACATTAAATGGGTGATACAAAATTCCTAGCAAGGGTAAATAAGGGATATATTTAGGAATAATTATGAGCATAGGGGTATGAGAACATGATCATGAAAATATAAGATCATACCCTTAATATCAAAGATTATATACATGAATCATGGAATAAATAATGGAAGATAATGATACATGAATCATAAGTTAATAAAGATCATAATCCATGAAAGCATAACATTGGAATAAAACATATAATCATGGCTTACATAGATGCATATAATTAATTTCAATAGAATCCAAGCTACTACAACCGATATTATATTTTTAGTGTGGGTTCACTCTCCATATTTCCTTTGTATTCATGGGTCACACCCCCAGCCATATTAGTAGCATGAGTTCATTCCACATACCATCTTGGTAGTTATAGTTCACTCCACTGGACATTTTAGTAGTCAAGGATCACACAGAAGACTGTTTTTTTCTATCTCATGGGATATGAATATTTACCAAATGTATTAGGGGGAGATATTGTCCGCCCATCACATAGTCAAATTATACATACATGTTCCACAAGATCATAAATAATCATATCATAACCCTAGAAATTAAATGGGTATTAAAAATATGTAATCATATCATAACATTTATAAAAAATATAGCTTTGATAATAATTTCATCACAAACATAACCTTTGAAAGGAAGTGAGATTCAAAATCATCTAACCTATTAAAGATAAATTAATTTAATCAAATTTATTCCATAAAAACATAATCATTTCAGATAAATAATAATAATGGAAACATTGATTGTTTTATCCATAATTAAATGTCTAACACCAATAAATGCTATCATGTATGGGAAATAATTTTTAAATATCTTTTAATAAATTTCATGAGTAAAATACCCTTTCTTTTTTAAAAATTCTTTTTAAATCATAAAAACTTTTGAAATCAATTTTATTTGAAAATTGATTTGAAATTTTATAAAGGATGCTCTGAAAACTATAAAACCTTTTTCAAATTCTTTTTCCTCCAAAATGGGCTTCAAATATTATTTCAAAAAAAAATTAAAAGCATTTTTTTTAACATTTTTGAAAACATGTTTTTTGAATATAATTGATTTACTATTGAAGATAGAGATGCTCATATTTTAATTAAAACATTATCTTAAGTTCCAAAGAGTTAAAAAATGGTACTAATACATGGATATATCATGAATAAATATAAAATATGGAAACTCTTGAGTTTTCTTGAGTGATAGATCGTAATATTTTATCAACGAAGCATAATTATAAACAATCATGAAAAATGATGACATTATTTCAAAAGATTATTACCACTTGGTTACTTGGGATCATACTATCCATGTACTAAAAGTGAATTAAATTAATCTTAAAATACAATTAAAACAATTATATTCATGATATTTTCTGTAAAATGGAATTATATGCACCGAGAAAAAGATTTTAGGTGTATAACAAAACATGAGTCTCAAAGATGGAAAATTGAGACGAAATATTTTAACCAATTTGGTATATTTTAGAACATAAATAGTATTAAAGAATTTTTTTAAAAAATTAATATTTAAATAAACATAAATTTAATTATAAAAATCATTTTATACAATCTTGTTCAGTACTTACACCACACTAAAGGCGAAAGTGGCGAACATTGCAAGTATCTCACAAAAATAAAAAGTAAGATGGAATCCCCTTACCTTTTGTCTTGAAACACTTCATAATCCTACAATAATATTATATAATAAATATAATTTTATTAAAAATATATCATCAAAACCATATTATTTTATCTAATATCATAAATGTATTTATTATGAGTTTATATTACCCTCTCGTTACCAATTTTATGTTAAGTATTCACTTTAGGATATATATACATTGTTGTTAGAATGTGTATTAATTTGTCATATCATTGGTCCTAATATTTATATCATGATTTTTAGAATTTAAAACATGATTTAAATACAATATATATTCAGTATATTTGTATTATAATAGTCCATCGAATATAGAGGTATCAAAGAGAATACACCATTCAGGGAGATGGTAATTCGTACGTACGCATGAAAGTTGTTTTCATTTAATTATAATGTTGAAATAAATAAAGTAAAAGTAAAATATATATTTATATAATTACTAAATTAGATTAATTATATTATATATGTCATATATAAGTTCACTAAACCCATCCTTAATACATTTTATGTAGTTTTTGAATGAGTCTCATCACATTGAAGGGGAGGTAGTCCACACATTCTCAAAAAAATATAGTATTTAAACCAAATGGAATGTCAAAATTTATGTTTTTCAGAAGGAATAAATAATAATAAATAAATAATAAATATAATATATGAAAAACATAAAAAATAATCCATCACTATTTCCACCATAATAGGTGTTAATGTAAAAAATTGAACAATCATCATTTAGTGAGGGGGTAGTTTTCTATGCTCATAAACGGTAAATTAGTTACACATTAGAAGGAGGTGTGTATATGTGTTGGTTGAAAAAATAGGCTAAACAAATTCTAGTATACTGAGGATACTGGTTTTTTATACAGTCATGTAATAAATAGAGTGGAGGGGTGGGGAAAGAAAATAAAATAAATGTGATTGAGAGAAGCTACTACCTCTAAATCAGGTAACTCCTTTTGGTTTTTTCCAAAAGCCTACATTGGAAGAAATTCTAGCTAGATAGATGTTTAAAGGAGGATAATAAGGATTTTTTAAACTTATTTTTGTATATTTTGTGTGATCTTATAGGCTTTATGTGTGGGAGGAATTGGGATGAAAGTTTCCCCATTTATAATGGAGGAGTGACACTCTTGTAAATATTTGAAGAGATAATTCCAACCTCATTTTTCATTTTTAATGTAGATACAATATTTATTTCATAGTAGATATGTGTGATGATAGTCTTCAAATATGTCCATAAAATTGGTGTTGAACACGATTCTAGGTCGTTTGGGTGTTAAATTTATGGTTTATTCCTTTCTTAAGATTCATTTTACCTTAATCAATGTAATTAATTATTATTACATTCACTAATATTTTTTATCACAAACTAATTTGAACTTATTTTACACTATAAATTATGATTATTCCAAATATGGAATCAATTTTTCCAAATTATAATCATAGAAGTTGTAGAAATTTATTTTAAATTAATCTCCCAGTTGGGTCGAGAATCTGAGTTTTTAAAATAAAAATGATCAAAAGAATGCTATGTTTTTATATCCAATTTCATTGTAAAAATGGTTCAACATACCTATATTTGATGAATGGATTGAAATATAATCTATGTAAAATTTGAAAATAATTTAGAATATAATTTAATCTATAAATAAATTAGATGAAAAAGTAGTTTGGAATTAAAATCCAATATTTTTCACTATTAAACCAAAAATGAAGTTTAAAAGAGAAATACGAAATATTAGGGAAAATATAATTTTAAGAATCTATATTACAAAATAATTCTTATTTTAAAAAATTATATTTCTAAATGTACCAAAATTTAATTTAATTTTTTTTCACACAAAGAAGTTCATTGAAGAGAATTTTATTTTCAAACATATAACAACTTTACCAAAAATTATATATTTCTTTATCAATATATTATATTTATGTATAAAAATAATAAAAAAAATTAATCATCTTTATTACTATTCATATAACTGTGTTTCATGGCGAGGTTATAAATATATTATTTAAATAAATATAAAAATAAAATGATGTTTCGTAGAAATATTAGTGTTGTGTGAAATGTACGGCAAGTCAATGGTGCATTTAACATTAACCATGTAGGATTTGCGTGTAACTTATGTCAAGTTGGTGGAATGTAATGTACACCAAGTTGGTACTGTGTGAAAGGAATGTTTGACTTTGAGAATGAAATTATACAAATGAAAATTTAATTTATTCGAAAAAAATGGTCCACAAAAACTCGAGGTGTTACATTATAAAAGCCTTAAAATGAATTTTTCCCTAAAAATAAATATATAGATTAAATAAATGAGGATAATTATACTTCATAATATACACAAGTTTCCATGTAGCTTCCTTAAAATTATGATTTCTCCACAAAACATTGACATGGTGAGTGGTCTTGTTTTCCAGAACATTCTTTGATCAGTACAGAATTTCAATTATTTTTTCATCATAAGAAATATCATACTCTAGTAGAATGACCTATGATTTCAACACATGTTAAGATTCAGGTATATACTTTCTTAGGAGAGATACATGGAAGACATCATGGACTAAAGAGAGGTTTGAAGGAAATTCAAAATGATAGGATACTATCGTGATATGATCATGAATCTGAAAGGGAATGATGTACCTATGGCTTAGTTTCTATTCATGAATCTCCCAACAAGATTTTAGGTCTAGATTCATAGAAAAACCTTTTAACCATCATTAAATTCTAGGTCAGGCTAATTGTTATTAGCAAAACATTTCTACCACCTTTTAGCTGCCTTGATATGATGTTGAATGGTTTTAACCTTCCTCGCCATTTCTTCAGTAATATCAAGCCCTGATAGCTTTCTTTCTCCAACTTCATCCCAGAATATTTGAGGTCCACATTTCATCCCATAGAGGGTTTCATAAATTTCCATATGAATTTTAATGTGAAAAATATTTTTGTTCAAATTCTCAAATTGAGGAAGGTGTTGGTCCTAACCATCTTGGAAATCATGAGAACAAGATCTCCACAAATCCAATAGAGTTTTAAATGTTATTTTAGAATGACCACCTATAAATGGATGATAAGTAGTTATAAAACATAGTTCTATGTCAATTTCAAGCTGAATACTTTTCCATAACATTGATGTCGACATTGAATCTCAATCAGATAAAATATAATGTGGTACTCTCTGCTACCTTTCCACTTTCTTTATGTATATCCTAGAAAGTTGATCCTGGGAGAATTCATCTCTGATAGCACTGAAGTGTGCTAACATAGTAAGGAAATATACTACCACCCTTATTTAATTAAACCGTTTGGATTATTAGGGAAGTCCGTCGACAAAATCCATAGTGATGTTCCCCAATTTCCATTATGGTGTTGGGAATGGATGCATATTCCCATTGACTTTTGTCTTTATTCCTTAATATATTGTCATATCAAGCACTGATATAAAAACTCTACCATATATCTCTTCATTCCAACAAACTATAATTATTATTTTACATCCCTATACATATTTTTACATCTAGGATGAAGAGAGAATGAATAACTATGAGCTTATTTTAACATATCCTTCAAATCAGGTATGCAAGTGGCACAAACATAGTTTCAGAATCTTATAATTTCATCCTGATCAAGGTTAAACTTAGGAACATTTCTATACTTCTTTTAGAGCTCTCCATATTCATTCTTCACATCCTTAATCTTCACATGGATAGAGGGTTTAACATTTATTTGACAAAGATAACATTTTCTCCATTCCTTCAAGATTTCACGACCCATCATTTACAAATCTAGAATTATTGGATCTTTTGTGATCCTCATCATGGATATGCTAGCACGATCCTTTTGACTCAATGAATCGTCCATCTTGTCTTCATTCCAAGGGTTGTAATGTATTCGGTATTCATAATCATTTATTCTTTGGGGCATGTTCATCTCCTTCTATGTGAAAATCTATTTCAAACATTCATGATTGGTATAAAAATAAGAATTTTCTCTATAATGATAATACTTCTATCGCATTAATTAGAAAATTATTATTGATAACTCCAAATCATGAGTTGGGTATTTTTCATCAGGAATATTCAACTTCAGAGAGGCATAGCCGATAACAATGTTATTCTGTATAATAAAAAATCTCAGTCCCTTCTTATATGCATGATTATATATTACAAACCACTCTCTACTACAATGTAATTTATGAATAGGATGACTTACTAACCATCTCTTCAGTTCTGTGAAATTTTCCTTACATTCATATATCTATATGAACATGACACCCTTCAGAGTTAACTTGTTCATTAGATTTGGGAGTTGTGATAAATTCTCTAAAAATCGTCGATAATATCTAGTTAAACCATGAATGATATGAATCATGGTCACCATTTTTGGTTTAGGACACCCTTAAATAGCGTCTATCTTTTATGGATCTACATCAATACTATCACTTGAGATTATGTGACCCAAAAAGGACCCCTATTGCAGCGAAAACTCACACTTTTTAAATTTTTCATATAGGTTCTCCTTCTTTAGGGTCATTAGTAAAATTTTCAATAGTTCTTCATGCTCTTCATTTCTCTTTTAAAAGGTAATCATATCATCTATAAAGACTATAACAAACATATCAAGGAAATATCTAAAGTCTCTATTAATTAAATCTATGATGATATAAGGGGAATTAGTATGAAAAAAAGGCATCCCAATTTATTCAAAGTGTTCATAACATGTATGGAAATCCATCTTGGGTATAACCCATTTCTTGACCATCAATTTATGATATCAGTAACGATGGTCATTCTTTGAATATTATTGAGCTCCACGTAGTTGAGAAAACATTTAATCAATATAGGAAAGAGGATACTATTTTTTTATTGCAATCTTATTAAACACATGATATCAATGCAGAGTCGCATTGATCAATCTTTCATTTTCTCCAAATGAACTGTTGCACCCAAAGGTGAATCAAATGGATGAATGGATCCCTTATCAATGTTTTCTTAGAGTTTCTTCTTCAGTTCCATCAACAAATTTGTGGAAAATAAATAAGAATTATTTTTAATTTATGTAGAACCATGTATGAGTTCTATTGAGAACTCAACTTCGCATTTTAATGGAAGGCTGAGAAACTCTTCTGGAGAGACATCAACAAAATCCTAAAAAATTGGAATATCATTGATGTCAATTCTCTCTCTATCCATTTGACATAAATAAACCCTTCTGAATAGGAATTAATACCCATACACTATGTGTAATCTTCCAATGAATTTCAGACTTATCGTCACATTGATGGATGATCATTGGAAGGTTTGAAATATCAAACGTAACTTACCTTCCTTGAAAATTTATGTGAGATTTATGAAGATAAATCCAATACATACATAATATAACCTCAAATTCAACCAAATGAAGAATGAAAAGATTAATAGGAAGCATATTCGCACAAACATCAATCGAATAGGAATCCTAGACTTGAGATGAAATCATTATACCATTAGGATATTTAACTCATAATTACACATCTAATAATTTTGGGGGAATCCTGACACCATTATAAAATATTTTAGGTATGAAGGAGTGCATAGATCTAGAATAGAATATAGAATTATTAGTTCTAGAGTAGATTGCGAGTGTGCCTTTCATCCCATTTTTATCGCAATGCTCATAGAAATAGTGATTATATGAGATTTCCCATTATCACATGGTATAAGTGGTTGTTGATTTTTATAATCATCACCATCCATTTGTTTTCAGATGTGGTTAGTATAATGCCCATTCTTCTTAAAGTTGTATCAGAAAATCATGGGAGGGTCATTTTTTTTATGTTTCCCCATTCACAACATTGACTAACTTATTCACATCACTATAATAATCAAATGCTTGATGGACTTCAATTCCAGACTAACAATATTTATTAAATACCTTAAGTAAATTTCTTCAATGCTTCTAACCACATATAGAGAATAATGGAAAACTCATCTTCCTTTTGTTATGGATTATTTATTTTACTTTAAACATTATCTTCTACTTCATGTAAAAATTATTTGATTGATACATGACTAAAACTTTTATTTCAACCTTGATTACAAAACACACAATCTTTTCTTAGATATGAATGTCTATTATAGCCAATGCATATCCAAGACTTCGATTTAAGCCACTGAAGAACCTATGAACTTTACTTTCGGGCTGGATGATAATTCCTGAAGTGTACTTCCCAATTCTCATGAAATTATCCTCGTAGGTACCAACATAGTAATCATACTTTTTCTTCAGATCTATGAACTCTTTCTCCATCATGGTAAGAAGAATCCATGGAATATATTTATTGAAAAATATGTTCTTGAACTCATCTCAACCCATAGATTCAATTAAATCTTGTTGACTCATATTCCTAACTAGGATCCACCTCTATTCTGCTTCTCCCTCTAACCAATAGATATCCAAAATAAATTTCTCATACTCTAAAGACTAAAGAATGGAAAATATCATTTTAGAAGTACAAATACATTGTTTAGAAAATAATGGATTAGAAGAACCTTTGAAAGAAGGAGGATGTTGCGGCATGAAATATTCAATAGAATGTTTATTAATATTTATCTAATTTGTATGTTCACCTTTATTCATATCTTAAGAATGCTATATGAGCATAGAAACATGGTTTTTATTTACATCTCCCATATAATTTGGTTTCACAGTAGTATATTTGTTGCATTTTCCATCGCAATCACCATTAACATGGTTTGTTCAGGTTCCATCCACTGACTAAAACCAAAATCATAGAGTGGGAAACAATTTTCATATTAAGGAAACAAATAATAATGAAAATTAACTTATAGGAATTATAAATTATGACACATTCCTTAATCCATGACACATTTGTTTTATCCTTGGTTATTCATAATAAACATATTTTTAAATAATTCATAAGTGTACATGAAGAGTTTTTGAATTCCCAAATCATATCCCCTGAGAGAGTCAAACTAGGTGTTCAACAAGGACCGTTGTCATGTAGCATATTACCCTGAATCAGGCCCAAAGCATCATTTCAGATTTGTTACCCTTATGTACATCTATTCCAGATCAACATCTACATGTAGTATTCATATGGGGATGTATTACTAGGAAACCACTCACTCTATCTTTCACCATTATTCTAGGAAATTTTCCTTCACATTTACTTATCCTAAACCATATCCTCAGACAAATACTTAGGGTTATCACTAAGGTCTTCTCTCCCATCTTCCAGAAGTTAACTAATGATTTCCACAGATACCAATTATAAGGACCTAGTCTTGACATAAATTAACGTTGCATAATTTTTGGGGAATACATAAAACATTATACAAACTGCTGGTGAATGACCGTACTAGTCCGGTGACTTTTGAAACATTTGAAGATAAACATTGGTACATAAATGAACTACATTATCACCCACTAGGTACTTCATCACATACATACTTCATAGACACATCAAATATAATACATACATTCATAACATGTAGAAGGAAACATAAAAAAGGGGTGAGATCAATTGTTCAGTAAAGATAAATAATAGAGATATGTAATCATAATTATGATCATAATTGTATAAGAACATGATCATGAAAATAAAATATCATACAATGAATATCAAAGATAATATACTTGAATCATGGAATATTGCATGGTGGTTCATAAGATATGAATCATAAGGAAATAAAGAGCATACGCCAAGAATGCATAATTAAGGAATAAAAAATGGAATTTTTTTAGACACATAAGCATATATTATAATTTCCATATATCCCAACTAATTACTACCAATACTATATTAGTAGTAAGGGTTCAGTCCCAATACTATTTGGGTAGTCATAGTTCACTACCATTTCCATCTTAGTATCATGAGTTCACTCCTCGTACCATATTGGTAGTAATGGTTCACTCCCATGGCCATCTTTGTTGTGACAGTTTACTCCCATAACCATATTAGTCTATCTCACAAGATATAAATTGATACCCAATGCATTGGAGGGAGATATAGGTATTAGCCATATCATATTCATATCATGCATACATGTTCCACAAGATCATAAGAAACCATACCATAACCCATGAACTGAGATGGGTATTATAAACATGTAATTATATAATAACCATTGGAAAAATGATAGGTTTCAAAATTATATAATCATAAACAGAACATGTGAAAGGTAGAGGGGTTTAAAATAATATAACATGTGAAAGAGAAATTGATTTTATCAACATCATGCAACAAAAATAATCCATTAAGAGAAATAATATGAATTGAAACATTAAATAATTTCCAAAAAAATTAATTAGTAACAAAAATCGATGTTATATTACATGGGATTGAATTTTTTGAGATCTTTTAAAATAATTTCATGTGGAAATTGTCATTTCTGTGTTGGAAAATGATTTATAAAACATAAAACCTTTTTAAAGCCATTTTTAAAATAGAATTGAAAATTTATAAAATAATATTTGAAAACTATAGAAGATTTTGAAAATCTTTTTTTCATTAAAATTCCCTTCAAATATACTTTGAAAATATTTTTCTATAACATTTTTGGATTTTTTTAAAACATTGTTTTTGAGTTCAATAGATTTCCGATAGAAGAGAGAGACGACCATATTTTATTTTAAACATTATATTAAGTTCAAAAGATAGAAAAATGTAAAGAATTCAGGGATATATCATGAATAAACATAGGATAAGTAAACTCATGTGTGTTGTTGAGAGATAGATCATAATATTTCATCAACGAATCAAAATCATTAATAATCAAAAAAAGATAACATTGATTCAATAGACTTTAACACTTAGTTAATTTGGATCATACTCTCCATGTAAGAAATGGAAATTAAATTATTCTTACAAAATCATTAAAATAGTGATATTAATGATATTACATGTAAAATTTAATTATATACACCTGGAAAAATATTTTAGGTGCATAAGAAAACATGCGTCTCAAAGAAGGAAAATTTAGACGAAACGCTTTTACAAAATTGTTTACAATTGATATGTAAACCCTTTGAAAGAAACATCATAAAATGTATATGTATATAAAATTAAATTTAATTAAAATAATATTTGAATACAATTATAGGTAGTATATAAACCACAAAAAAGTAAGGAGTGGAAAACATATCAACTATCTCACTTAAATAAAATGTGACTTGAAATCCCCTTAGCTTTTGTCTTGACTATCATCATACTCATAAACAACTCTTGTATAAAAAATATAGATTTATTATACATATATTATAGAACCATATTATTATTTCTAATATCATATATGGATTTATTATGACTTTATATTACCCTCCCATTAACATTTTTATGTTAAAGATTCACTTTAGATAATATCTCATTTGTTCTTCCCATGTGGCTTAATTTTTCTTATATATTTTCCTTATATATAAATATTAATTTCCAAAAATTAAACCAGGATTAAAATATAATTTTATTCAGTGTATTTTTATTATAATAATCCTCATAATATATATGTATGAAATGGAATACACTATTTACATAGACGGTTAGCTGTACATATGCATGAATGTTATTTCCGTTTAGTATTCATATTTAATGAAAAAAAAATTCATATATAAATATGTCATTATAAATTATGTTTTTTTATATTATATATATCATATATATGTTCACTAACCCAATCCTTAATACATTCCATGTAGTGTGGGAATGAGTTCCATCGCTTTGAGGGGTCAGTAGTCCACATTTCCTCAAAAACAATTATCACATTTAAACTAAATGAAATGTAAAAAGATTTGTAAAAGTAATAAATAAGATTAAATACATAATAAATATAGTATATGACATATATAAACAATATTTCGAGGTGGTAGTTCGTCGTAAACATAAAAAGTGTGTTCATTACTCCTCATATGGAGATGTGTGTAAGTATAGGTTGACAACATATATTTATAAAATACTACTATATTTAGGATACTGGTGTTATTATACAATAATGTAATAAATATAGTTGAGGGGTTGGATAATTAAAATAACATAAAGAAGCTTGAGAGAAGACGTCACCATTTAATCGGGAAACTCATTTTGGTTTATGTCAAAAGGCTTCCTTAGAAGACCTTTTACACAAAGGGGGTTTCAAAGAGGAATGTAGGGACGTTGGGAGATTATTTTAGTAGATTTTGGGAAATCTATTGTTCTTGAGATATTTAAGGAGGTGGGAGGAAAAGATCCATTTTTAGAGTGGAGGAGTGTATCTCTTGTAAATATTTGAAGAGAGAATTTCACCCATGGTGTTTATATTTAAAGAGGATCCAATAATGGGAAAAAGTAAGGAAAATTGATTATATGTTCTAAATAGGGCCATAAAAGGAGTGTTTCACATGTTTGTAGGTCATTTTGGGTCTTAATTTATGATTTAGTCCTCAATTAATCTTAATTTTACCTTAATCGATGTAATTAATATTAATTAAATTCAGTAACATTTTTGGTAAAAACGAATTTGATTATATTAGAAATTATAAATTATGATGATTATAAATATTAAATCCATTTTTCAAAATTATAATCATATAATTTGCAGAAATTAATTTAAAATTAATCCCATTGTCGGGTCGACAATGTGGGGTTTCTAAGTAAACAATGATGAAAGGATTGCTTAGTTTTTATATCCAATTTCAATGTGAAATTGGTTATAATTATCTACACTAATATAATTGATAAAAATAATATTTAATTAAACTATTAAACCAATATAATATATAATTTGTACTTATAAAAAATTAGACGAAAAAGCAGTTTTAAATTAAATTGGTATTTTTCACTATTCATCCAAAACTGATATTTCTCAGAAAGTACCAAAACTTTTACCTAAGATAATTTCAACATTATAAATTAAAAAATGAAATTTATTTTTTCAAATTACAATTTTAAATGTATCTAAAATTAGTTTTATTATTTTTCACACAAGGACATTAAAAGTGGTTCATGTGAAAAAATGTTATTTTTAAACATAGAAAGACCTTACCAAAAAAATATATCATTAATTATAAATATGTTTTATTTATATAAAAAAATTATAAATAATATTTTAAAATTATTTATTACTATTCATATAACTATGTTTAACGACTAGGTAATAATTATCTTATTTAAATAATTATATTTATAAACTGAGGTTTCATTGAAACATTAGTGTTGCATGTAACATACGTCAAGTCAATGTACGTCGAGTTGGTGTCCTGTAATGTATTCCAAGTTGGTGTCGTGTGAATGGAATATTTTCTTTGTGCATTGAAAGATATAAATGAAAATTTAATTTATCCAAAATAGGGTCTATATAAACTTGGGGTTATAAATTATTACTTGAGAAGTAATAATAAAAAATTATTTTTACGGTTAAAAATTTTATTTTACAAAAAAATTCATTTTTTCATGCAATAAATTTATACTGTAAAAAACTAAATATATTATTGATAATTGATGATAAAATATATTATTTGATAGTAATAATATATATATATATAATTTAATTGGATATTTATAGGAAATAATAATAAGAACAGTTAATATTTGAAAAAGTCATTTTCCTATAAAACAATTTTATTAGTTTTTAGGATTCTATTTAAAAATAAATTTCACAAATGGTAGAATTTTAATTTGAAAATATTAAATAATTATTTGAATTCATATTTTCTAAATTATAATATTGAGAATTTTGATAATTTTATGAAAAGTTTATGTTAATAGTAAAAATCGCACTTTTTACGAATATAATAGTGTTTATGACTTTATCATTATATAATCATGACATTAAAATTTATAAAAAACATATCAATTAATAATTTATTTACATAGTAAAATTTTTCATTTTATAATATAAATTTTAATTTTTAAAACCTATGTTTTAAATTTGGGTACTCATATAATATCATATTCTAATAAAAACTTTGTTTTTTCTTTTTGATTAATTAAATATTCTCATGGTGAATTTAGGTTTCAGATCGATTTTAAATCCTTATAACACTTATTTGTTTATATAAAAAAATTAATTCTATAAAATACATAAACATTGATACTTTTTTTCTAAACATAATATTTAGGCTTAAAAATACAATTTTTCTAAAAGAAAATTGTTTTTACAAGTTATGTGCTGTAATATTAAAATTAATTTCACTTACCCATAAAATATTTTATTGGAAAAATTACTTTAATATTTTAAATCATCATTTTTATGTTAGATAATAATATCACTTTTAATCTGGGTCCTTAAAATAAATTACTGAGATAAAAAAAGATTTACCTATGTAAACATAAATTTGGTAATAGTTAAAACAATGTAGAAAAGGATAACATTACTAAATCCCTACATATAAATATGTGGTAATGGAATTTATTTGAACAATACTCATAACACCTAAATTATTATCAAATTTTGGTCTCAAATTCATGGAATAGTGACTTTTAATTTTATTTTATTACAAAAATTTAATCCTCTCACATATAAATAGAGATTTCCACAACCCCTTTACATACACTTCAAAATATTGAACTAAACTTGATCCACTACCCATTTTACTATTCCTAGATCATTCTATCATGTTATTAATGCCCTTAATCCATGTAAAGTATTTAAATAATCCATGTCAAATTGGTCTTCGAAGAGTATGTTCATGTTCTCAATGAGGCTAAAGCACTATCAAGGAAGTCTGGAGTTATGGTAATAGTTCTTATCTCAATTTCCATTCATTGAGGGAGGTTTTCATATTCTTGATTCATATTTTTAATTAATAAAACATTAGATAATTTTATTAATATCATATTTTCCTTCATGGGATATACAAGTATTTTAATGAATCCCTCTTATTTATATTGATCTAATTATTACCAAATTGGTAAGGTATGTCTTATCTCACTTTTCATTCTTTGATACATATTCAATATTCCCCAATTATTTTAATTTTTTTGGTGTATATGCTTCCATGTTCATTTCTCATCACAATATCATGAAATTTAGTAGATCAAAAAATTATCACATGTTTTATCTATCAAGGGATTTTGATTTAAGAGAAAACAATATTGTAAAGAATTATATTAACTATAAATCCATTTCATAGAGTTATAATACCTTGCCTTAAACATCATTATTTTATGTTTAGTTTCATCCAAGATACTATTTTATTATATGATCAATTCCCATGATTTATGGGGATTACGTTAAATTTAATTTCAATCCTATTCCTATATGATTCTATTTCTCATAAAAGTAAAAAAAATTAAGATTAAATGCATTCCACACCAAATATGCAATTTTTCTTCCATGTAAATATTCATTACTCCCTAAAATTTCTTCCTTTCTTATTTGGAAACCAAAATATATATTATTATTTTATCTTCATAATTATATTTAACCGTTTTTAAAAAGGAATATTTATTTCTATATTAAATGATGCGGGAATCAATATATGAATTTTAAAAGACTAAATTTGTTGTATTTTCATGATAAAATATTTTATAATCTACTTTACAATACCTAAAAAACCCTATATGATTTTATAAGGATTAATTATCAGTATATGTTTTAAAGTGGTATTTTTAAATGGTTTTAATGTATGTAACACCCCAGGATTTCAGAGTGTGTTATTTCTTAAAAATAATTCAATAACTTGCACTACACGCAACACCGAGTTCAATCACACCATTAAAAGAGGTCATGAATAGAATTAACTACATTTTGAACTTTATATAATCCTTATAATTTTAGAATACCTATTATGAGTTTCTTAGTCATAATGCAAGAACAGATTCATTTTCAGTATTTCACTTTTATCAACTTCTAATAGTGAAACCTTTTTAAATACAATATTTTAAACTTTTTGACTAAATGGGGACATCAAAAATTTGAAATGAAACACCCCAAGCTTCCACGGTACGTTTCCCTTTGAATAATGTGATAGCGTGTGTTGTACGCAACACCGAGTTCTAACACACCATAACCAATCAAACTAGCCGTTATAAATAGTAATACCTACTTTTTGAAAATATATATATTTTATATTTCAAAATGGACTTCATTTTTGGATTCGGAATATCGAATTTAGCCTAAGGTGAAATTTTGGTACTTTTCGGATAACTTTCATATTTTGATGAATAGTGAAAATTACTAAATTTTAATTAAAAACAACTTTTTTAATCAAAATAATTAATAGTGATAAATTATGAATTTGAGTGGTTTTAAAGTATATTTAGAATATATTTTTACAATTTAATATAATGTTGGTCATTAGACATAATTTTACAATTAAACCGAACATAAACAAGTGTCAATCTTTTGATAGTTATTATCTCTTAAAAACACGCTTTTTGTTTTGACAGCGGGAATTAATTTTAAATTAATTTCTGCCACTTCTGTGTTTTGAATTTAGAAAAATGGATTCCATATTTGGAATCAGGATATTCAAATTGTGTAAATAGGTAACTTTTATTTTTAGACATTTTGAATAATTACTGCGGTAAATATTTTATTTACCATGGTTAAGGGTAAATCCGGTAAATAAGGTTTAAAAAATAATATTATAATAATACTAAATTACCCTAAAACGTGTCTTAACCCTATTGTTTGATACATGGTCGACCATGGGCATCTTTGGGTCGATTTTGGGACCCCATGGATCCACTTGTAAGTGATAATGACACTTTATTTTAATTAAGTCAAAATGAATACAAAAATGACACAAGCATATAGCTTTTAGCAAAACAATTGTTACACAGGGTTATATAAGTTGGATTTTAGATTATAAATATTCATTAGAAAGCTAAAAAGATTTCCTACATAATGATATTTTATTTATAATTTTTAGACATTAAATAATATATTTTATTTATGACACAATGATGATGCAGGAATTATTATAATAGTGAAAAATTAAAATAATTGATATTATAAATACCCAAAAAAATATAATATGAAACTTTTAATGAATTAAACAAATTTTATAAGATAATATGATATATTAGGATTGATTTAATTGACTTTGTTCGAAGTAATCAATCTGTTATGAGTTTCACAAAAATCAACTATTGAATAGTGTCAAAAGTGACATAAAAGAGTTCTTAAAACAAAAATTATATTATTAATTGATATTAAATTCCTAAAAATCTAAGGTTCGGCCAAGTGACTTATATAAGGATAGGTTCATCATTAATGGACCACTTGGGGGTCTCTTGGATGTATATAGTAAGTTTATTAG
This sequence comes from Viscum album, assembly GCA_963277665.1. Classification (NCBI taxonomy): domain Eukaryota; kingdom Viridiplantae; phylum Streptophyta; class Magnoliopsida; order Santalales; family Viscaceae; genus Viscum; species Viscum album. The sequence continues at coordinate 1,888,441,908 of OY728143.1, read as the reverse complement.
CCATATTATATAAAAATACAAAGAGACATTGTAAAAGTGAAACTAATTAACTTAGAGTTAATACTTAAAGATAAGGTTAATATAAGTACCCAAACCTGTCTAAATTATATTGGTTGAGTGGTTTTCGACCTATCCCCACCTTAAACTTTGAATAATCAACTTTGGAGCCATTAGAAACCGAATATGAATTTATTATAAATTAATATTTCTAGCTTTTCCAAAGGTGCCCCTCACCCCTCTTATAAAAGGGCACTCCTCCTTCTCATTTATTCACACCTTCAAAGCCTTTTGGCTCGGCCAAACTCTGCCCAAATACTCTCCCAACATCCCTCACTACAACCTAGAGGCCTTAGTTTGATCAGAAAGCCAACCTAAGGATCCCTTTTGATCAAATCAAAAGGAAGAACCCGAAGAAGAGGTAATGATTTCACCACCCTTCTCCAAGTTCATTTCTTCTTCCACTTCTTCTTCCTTTGTTCATACCATTCTAAAATAATAACTCCAGTATCTCACATATACTGTGATGTTATTATAAATATGTTACAATCATATTCAGTATTCTATCCACCCTTTGAATAACATGTCACCATACGTGCGTATGTACGGCTTACCGTCTCCACGTCGTGGTGTAATTGTTATTCAATATAATATTATTTGGATGGGTATAATAATGATGTGTAACTCATGTAAATAATAAATATAACATGTTAATGATTCTGTATATATGATATAACTTCCATTTATATATTATTTTAATATCAAAAGAATGATATTGTCGCTCGTGCGTACGTACGGACTACCGTCTCCACGAACGCGATGAGATTCATTCTCCATCGTATCCATTCAAGTATAATTATCATTTTATGATTTAAAAATTATGTTTAAGGACTTGATATCATTCTGGATATGAATAATATACAACCTATCCTTTACAAACATGTCTTACGTAACAAAACATATAAAAGAAAACAAGTAAGTTAACACCCGAAACGACGATAATTCTAAGATATTATTAATAAATCAATGTTAAAAGATCATATATGATATCATATTAATATATATGATTCTTGTATAATTTAATAACAATTATTTCACCATTATACAGGAGGTTAACCTACCCCAACCAAGGAAAAGTACAAGGTAAGGGTTATTTCACAATCTCTTCATTATCCGAGGTTGTATTATACGTAATAATCTACTGGGATCTCTTTATCATCCACATCCATGTTTCTTCGAAATGTATTTCAAAACATTTTTACTATTTACAAGAATATGGGTTAAAGTCATTTATACCCTTGTTTGACTTTTTATAAGAGGTTTATAAAGGAATCATTCCGTCGTTTTCAAAACAAGGTCCTTTTTAACCTTTTCGACAGAATTGAGGTAAGAATGTTTTTTTAACTTATACGGCGGGTGCGGTTATTTTACGCCGTTATAAAATCTTCAAAGCTTTCCTTACAAGCTTATAAGAATATTTTCAAAGAAAATGTTTTATTTTATATGGATCTTAAATGATTTCAAAATAAAAGGAGATATTTCTTTAAAAAGAATTTTGATTTCATCTATGTCAACATCCTTTGATGGATTTTAAGATTATTTGAAGTTGATTTATTATGATACAAAACTTCTATATTGTATTGAAGGTTTTGTGATATGTTTGACTGTGGATGTGCTATTTTTATACCATTCATAGTTTATTGTGAATGTATTGACATTTCGTATGCTAGTTTTAATACGAATGTTTATGTTATGTTTAAACCTTTTCATATGGGAATGCATTGGACTTAATAAGTGACGGGTGGAGCCCGCTATAGCTCCTCGATGCATCGGTAGGTCTCATGAGACAAACTAGTGTCTTGGCACAAGGCCTTGACAAAATCTTATTTGTATTCTTGGCACGAGGCCTTGGCTATGTGGTTATGATAGTCTGGCATTATGCATTCCAACATTATGAAAGTGGTTATTGATATTGAATGTGATTATTCGATTAGTAGAATATCCATGTGAACAAGTAAATGGCATTATTTCATTTTACTTTTGCCATACCATGTTGAAGTTCAATTTTAAAAGGCTTTTGTTTTAGTAATGCATTGCCTTAAATGTTTATTCTTATTTATGAAAGTTTCCGCTATATTGTTATCCTTACTGGGCATTTGAGCTCACCCCTTTTCTATGTTTTATTTTTCCCCAGGATGTGAAGAAGTAAATTATGAATGACCTGCAGGGATTTTATGAGGGGATAGTAGTGTGGATTATGGAGACATTATGTTGTTGTAGTAGTTTTTCATTTTATGATGTAATGTAAAACTTATGAATATATCTAGTGTTTCCAAGGCTACTAAACCAATCGGTCTTTCGAGATTTGATCTTTCTTGTGATCTTGCCAATGTTACGAAGTAATGCACCGACTCTGGGTAGCTGGGGTCGGGGCGTTACAGTTGGTATCAGAGGAAGTTTAGTACAAACCTTGGAAGCTAGATTTAGATAAACTCTGATTAGAGCACGTAGACCTAAGATGAACGTTGAGGATTAGTATAGAAGAACTTCCTAGAATTTTGGTATTGTAGAGATTTTGTGAGTTTTCCGAGCAATACATCCCTGTCTGGATACGAGCAGGTAGAGGCGGCTCTGGCACAGATGTACCTAGGGGTAAAACCCGAAAACACCGCTTTGAGCTAGACTCGAACGGGAACTGGTGCACGACAACGGGCCTTGCTGCACTCTTGGTTACGACACTCCCGGGGGATATGCTTAGGATAACTCTCATTTTCTTTACAAATCATTATGAAGGGTTTATGAGTATATACTTCCTCAAAGAAAACATTTTTATGATTATGGATTATATCCATAAATAGTTCAATTTATGTTAAGTGTTTTATAAGTATGGTATTATGTATTTTGATTCATAAACTGATCTAGTTTATGCCATTGTTTAGAAATGGCACCCAGTAGAAGGAATGAGAACTCCAGAAATACACATGATTCAAAGAGAAGGAAGGATCATATCTTTCATGGTCTTAAGCTAGAATTTATAAGAGAAATAGTCTCCCATGTATTATCATCATATGAAGAAATAATATCATGTGTTGATAAGATAAGTAAAGAGTTTACTGAGTCCTATGGCTTTGAAGGGAATCAAGAGAAGAAAAGGATGGAAGAGAGAAAGATGGATAAAGGGAAAAGGGAAAAGAAGAATTTTCCCATATGTGGTAACTGTGGAAAGAAACACCCTGGAACTTGCCTGAAAGGAATGGGAGTTTGTTATAAGTGTGGAGGAAAAGGGCACAAGGTATGTGACTGCAAGGGTAAGAAAATGGTTGTAAATGTACAATGCTTCATTTGCAAGGAGTTTGGACACTACGCGAACCTATGTCCCAGTCATCAGACTATGCCGAAAATGATGTTATTGGATAATAATCAAGTTATGATACTACCACAGATGAAGAGGAATGATTAGAGTTCTTATGTTGATTATGTCAATTGAGTGTTGTATCAACAATGTACTTGTTACAATAATTATGGAGTATATAAGGATTGTACTGCAGTACTATTTCATTAAGGACTTGAGATTGTGTGGAACAAAGAAAAGTGACTCAATAGCAGGATGAATTTTTGGAAAATATATGGTTGAGAGAATGATAAATCATAACATAGTTCTGATACTGAGGTAGTGATTTTGGAATAATATGTGATTGTTTTGGATAAATTATATTGGATATTCCTGACTACCCTGGAACTGATTAATGATTTGTATATTCCATCATTGTTGGGGTTTAAAACATTTTTGGATTAATGAAGTATATCCAGCTTTCTATATGGAATAAGGGAGCATGAAGGTAATCAATAAGGAATATGGTAATTCAGGATGTTTCGGTGTATTAAACGAATACATGATGAAGGTATTCATATGCTATTACGGGGTAAAAAGGTTCTACATTATGTTTACCTTACTTATAAATGTTGGACTGTGAGTTTGGATAGAAGTATTTTGGATAGTTCTAGTTTGGATTATTTTGGATTGCCATAAAAGGACAACCCGGAGGTCGGGCGGCAACCCGTCGCGTCCGGCAAGGCTGCGAGACTTGGACCCGAAACCGAAGGGCGACAAGGGTGTATCACCTACCACTGGCCCACGAGATGTCCTGGATTAAATAATGTAGTTTTTATTAAACGATCTTGTAGATGAATTATAAATTCTTTTATTTTGGAACCCTATACGAATAGTGTAAATAGAATTTTTTTTACATTCTATTATCTTTTAGAGTGAAAGATGAGTTTGTGGTAGAAATTTATTAATGGATAAAACTCTAATTTTAAAGTAAGTATATCTCCTTATGATCTTATCCAATCTCATAAATAAATTCCTCAACATTATGAAAAGTAACTTAGAACAAAAATGTTTCCTAGATGATACCTTAAATCATCACTAATTTATGGCTTTGGGATTGTTGGCCTTTTCATAGCCATGTTCTCTACCACTCTCCATCAGATAATTGATGGTTAGATTTTTCTTCCATATCCATATTTTCCTACATGGAACCCTAGTATGTGTTATTTTCGGTAATATTCATACTTTCGACTCTTTATTTTAAATAGAGGCCTCATTAATTCATTTTTCGATGTGGGATTTCAACTAAGATATTTTGAAACGTCAAAAATGTGTTATCCTAATACCCTATGTTTTGTTGAACCGATGGTATTTCAAATCATCATAAATTGATGAGTTTAAGGACCTCAATTTTATACTTGTTTGTGATTGATGACCTCAATCACTACCTATAAATATTTACGTTTTTCCTCCAATTATATGTCTCTAATTGCCACCAATGTTCTCCTAATCGAGATCATAATTTAGTGGTGACCCTTTAATTTCTCTTTTCCTCATATTAAGACTAAATTTTAGTAACCCAATTTCCGATGTGGGTTTTCCCACAAATATATTTTCTACTTTCAACCTTTTATTTTCGAAGAACAATTTCAAATTGCGAGGACGCAATTTATTGAAGGAGGGGAGAATGTAACACCCCAGGATTTCAGAGTGTGTTATTTCTTAAAAATAATTCAATAACTTGCACTACACGCAACACCGAGTTCAATCACACCATTAAAAGAGGTCATGAATAGAATTAACTACATTTTGAACTTTATATAATCCTTATAATTTTAGAATACCTATTATGAGTTTCTTAGTCATAATGCAAGAACAGATTCATTTTCAGTATTTCACTTTTATCAACTTCTAATAGTGAAACCTTTTTAAATACAATATTTTAAACTTTTTGACTAAATGGGGACATCAAAAATTTAAAATGAAACACCCCAAGCTTCCACGGTACGTTTCCCTTTGAATAATGTGATAGCGTGTGTTGTACGCAACACCGAGTTCTAACACACCATAACCAATCAAACTAGCCGTTATAAATAGTAATACCTACTTTTTGAAAATATATATATTTTATATTTCAAAATGGACTTCATTTTTGGATTCGGAATATCGAATTTAGCCTAAGGTGAAATTTTGGTACTTTTCGGATAACTTTCATATTTTGATGAATAGTGAAAATTACTAAATTTTAATTAAAAACAACTTTTTTAATCAAAATAATTAATAGTGATAAATTATGAATTTGAGTGGTTTTAAAGTATATTTAGAATATATTTTTACAATTTAATATAATTTTGGTCATTAGACATAATTTTACAATTAAACCGAACATAAACAAGTGTCAATCTTTTGATAGTTATTATCTCTTAAAAACACGCTTTTTGTTTTGACAGCGGGAATTAATTTTAAATTAATTTCTGCCACTTCTGTGTTTTGAATTTAGAAAAATGGATTCCATATTTGGAATCAGGATATTCAAATTGTGTAAATAGGTAACTTTTATTTTTAGACATTTTGAATAATTACTGCGGTAAATATTTTATTTACCATGGTTAAGGGTAAATCCGGTAAATAAGGGTTAAAAAATAATATTATAATAATACTAAATTACCCTAAAACGTGTCTTAACCCTATTGGTTGATACATGGTCGACCATGGGCATCTTTGGGTCGATTTTGGGACCCCATGGATCCACTTGTAAGTGATAATGACACTTTATTTTAATTAAGTCAAAATGAATACAAAAATGACACAAGCATATAGCTTTTAGCAAAACAATTGTTACACAGGGTTATATAAGTTGGATTTTAGATTATAAATATTCATTAGAAAGCTAAAAAGATTTCCTACATAATGATTTTTTATTTATAATTTTTAGACATTAAATAATATATTTTATTGATGACACAATGATGATGCAGTAATTATTATAATAGTGAAAAATTAAACTAATTGATATTATAAATACCCAAAAAAATATAATATGAAACTTTTAATGAATTAAACAAATTTTATAGGATAATATGATATATTAGGATTGATTTAATTGACTTTGTCCGAAGTAATCAATCTGTTATGAGTTTCACAAACATCAACTATTGAATAGTGTCAAAATTGACATAAAAGAGTTCTTAAAACAAAAATTATATTATTAATTGATATTAAATTCCTAAAAATCTAAGGTTCGGCCAAGAGACTTATATAAGGATAGGTTCATCATTAATGGACCACTTGGGGGTCTCTTGGATGTATATAGTAAGTTTATTAGCCATATTATATAAAAATACAAAGAGACATTGTAAAAGTGAAACTAATTAACTTAGAGTTAATACTTAAAGATAAGGTTAATATAAGTACCCAAACCTGTCTAAATTATATTGGTTGAGTGGTTTTCGACCTATCCCCACCTTAACCTTTGAATAATCAACTTTGGAGCCATTAGAAACCGAATATGAATTTATTATAAATTAATATTTCTAGCTTTTCCAAAGGTGCCCCTCACCCCTCTTATAAAAGGGCACTCCTGCTTCTCATTTATTCACACCTTCAAAGCCTTTTGGCTCGGCCAAACTCTGCCCAAATACTATCCCAACATCCCTCACTACAACCTAGAGGCCTTAGTTTGATCAGAAAGCCAACCTAAGGATCCCTTTTGATCAAATCAAAAGGAAGAACCCGAAGAAGAGGTAATGATTTCACCACCCTTCTCCAAGTTCATTTCTTCTTCCACTTCTTCTTCCTTTGTTCTTACCATTCTAAAATAATAACTCCAGTATCTCATATATACTGTGATGTTATTATAAATATGTTACAATCATATTCAGTATTCTATCCACCCTTTGAATAACATGTCACCATACGTGCGTATGTACGGCTTACCGTCTCCACGTCGTGGTGTAATTGTTATTCAATATAATATTATTTGGATGGGTATAATAATGATGTGTAACTCATGTAAATAATAAATATAACATGTTAATGATTCTGTATATATGATATACCTTCCATTTATATATTATTTTAATATCAAAAGAATGATATTGTCGCTCGTGCGTACGTACGGACTACCGTCTCCACGAACGCGATGAGATTCATTCTCCATCGTATCCATTCAAGTATAATTATCATTTTATGATTTAAAAATGATGTTTAAGGACTTGATATCATTCTGGATATGAATAATATAAAACCTATCCTTTACAAACATGTCTTACGTAACAAAACATATAAAAGAAAACAAGTAAGTTAACACCCGAAACGACGATAATTCTAAGATATTATTAATAAATCAATGTTAAAAGATCATATATGATATCATATTAATATATATGATTCTTGTATAATTTAATAACAATTATTTCACCATTATACAGGAGGTTAACCTACCCCAACCAAGGAAAAGTACAAGGTAAGGGTTATTTCACAATCTCTTCATTATCCGAGGTTGTATTATACGTAATAATCTACTGGGATCTCTTTATCATCCACATCCATGTTTCTTCGAAATGTATTTCAAAACATTTTTACTATTTACAAGAATATGGGTTAAAGTCATTTATACCCTTGTTTGAATTTTTATAAGAGGTTTATAAAGGAATCATTCCGTCGTTTTCAAAACAAGGTCCTTTTTAACCTTTTCGACAGAATTGAGGTAAGAATGTTTTTTTAACTTATACGGCGGGTGCGGTTATTTTACGCCGTTATAAAATCTTCAAAGCTTTCCTTACAAGATTATAAGAATATTTTCAAAGAAAATGTTTTATTTTATATGGATCTTAAATGATTTCAAAATAAAAGGAGATATTTCTTTAAAAAGAATTTTGATTTCATCTATGTCAACATCCTTTGATGGATTTTAAGATTATTTGAAGTTGATTTATTATGATACAAAACTTCTATATTGTATTGAAGGTTTTGTGATATGTTTGACTGTGGATGTGCTATTTTTATACCATTCATAGTTTATTGTGAAAGTATTGACATTTCGTATGCTAGTTTTAATACGAATGTTTATGTTATGTTTAAACCTTTTCATATGGGAATGCATTGGACTTAATAAGTGACGGGTGGAGCCCGCTATAGCTCCTCGATGCATCGGTAGGTCTCATGAGACAAACTAGTGTCTTGGCACAAGGCCTTGACAAAATCTTATTTGTAGTCTTGGCACGAGGCCTTGGCTATGTGGTTATGATAGTCTGGCATTATGCATTCCAACATTATGAAAGTGGTTATTGATATTGCATGTGATTATTCGATTAGTAGAATATCCATGTGAACAAGTAAATGGCATTATTTCATTTTACTTTTGCCATACCATGTTGAAGTTCAATTTTAAAAGGCTTTTGTTTTAGTAATGCATTGCCTTAAATGTTTATTCTTATTTATGAAAGTTTCCGCTATATTGTTATCCTTACTGGGCATTTGAGCTCACCCCTTTTCTATGTTTTATTTTTCCCCAGGATGTGAAGAAGTAAATTATGAATGACCTGCAGGGATTTTATGAGGGGATAGTAGTGTGGATTATGGAGACATTATGTTGTTGTAGTAGTTTTTCATTTTATGATGTAATGTAAAACTTATGAATATATCTAGTGTTTCCAAGGCTACTAAACCAATCGGTCTTTCGAGATTTGATCTTTCTTGTGATCTTGCCAATGTTATGTAAGTAATGCACCGACTCTGGGTAGCTGGGGTCGGGGCGTTACAATGTAACTTTCATGAAAATTATTTTTTAAAATGACTCATGACAACGAATTTTTTCAAAAAGGTCTAAATATTTTATCAGATATATTTCCATTATTTTTCATCCATTTTCTTCCTTATTTCCAAAATAAATATCTCATTTAGAGTAATTATTCCTGAACCACCCTCCTAATTACCATATGAAATTCTCATTTTGGGTGATTGAATTTTGGGATTCTATCTATTTAACTATTGTGGTATTTTTATCTGATTCTATTTGTAAATATAATAGAACAACTTTTATTTCCATTTTTTATTCATTATATAACATATGATTGATTTTTTCGGGATCAAATTTTCAGGGATTATCATTTTTTTATGGGTGGGGTCTTGTATTTCTCTCACATTCATTGGTTAATTTTTTATTTCACCTGAGATAAGAATGTTTTTGTGGACATGATAACATTATTCCTTGTTCACAAGGTTTTGTATAGATATGATCACATTATTATTTGTTTGCAAGGATGTGTTTTAACTTGACTATAATATGGTTTTTTATGAGTCTCTGTGTGGAAATATCAAATTATGATTTATTAACAAGGTTGTGAAAGGACATGATCATTATATTGTTTATCCATGATTTTGTGTTTGGACATGATCATGTTATGATTCGTTCTCAAGGTTGTGCATGGACATGATCATATTTTTCTCTGTTCACAGGATTGTGTGTGGATATGATCGTGTTTTCCCTTATCAACAAGATTGTTCCTTAATATGGTTTGTTTTAGCATTTTTCAAAATATTTTGATTTCATATACTTATGATTATTACATATTTTTCTATTTTTTGAATATAACATTCTCTATGGATCATGATTTTTGTTTCATGATTTCACACTCTTAGTCCATGTTATATGTTTGATCATTTGGGATTAAACATTATCCTATTTTTATTTATTGATAGCTCTTATTATTCCAGGATAATTTTAATTTAATCTTTCTCCCATGCTCGTTATTTGTTAGATGAATATGTTCTAACCCTTTTTAACAGGTTGATAATTTTTTTTCATTTTGAACATTTGAGATCCCCCCTTATATTTATTTTTTCTTTCACAGGTTATGAATATGAGAATAACTTTATGGAAGTATATATGGAGTCTAGTCAATTTGATTATAGAAAGACGTTTATAGATCCATAAATTAATTACTTTATTAATAAGGACAGAATAACCAACTTATAACACCATCAAGTAGTGGATTAAGGGTGTCTAAATTAGTGGAGGCTGAGAGCATCCCATTTGACAATATTCTCCACGTCAGGAGAAAGGGAAGTGTAATAATGGAAAAAAGGGGAGTTAATAACCTAGATCACCATGGATGTATGATATTCGGCCACCATGATACCCATACGATGGTGTGTAGAACATTTGTTTGATTAGTTATGAGCCCCTTTCATTTTATGATTATGTGGGAGATAGAACAAGTGATAAAATATCTACCATGAAGGGAATTATGGTGAATGAGGTAGTCTATTTCCACTGTAACTGAGTAAATACCCACTTGATTGCAAAGGATAATCCTACTGATCATTACCATTGCCTTAGAAAAAAGAGAATGACCATATCAATAATATATAGTAAATGCTAGAATGACAGAGCTGTCAGGGACATGAACAAACCCCTTCCCTATATAGAACCCATGATGTATGAGCCATTGGTTTTATTTTGAATCCCATGGGAAGGGGATTCCAGTGGCTCAAATGACTAGTGGGTACGATAAGGTTGAGAGTATCCGAAGAGATGTCCTTTATGAGTAGTCAAACAAAAGAGGAATCAACCTACTTTTTGAATAGTCTAGTCAACTAATAAGGACCTAACATGAATGATCAAAGAACTCTCTGAGCAGACAACCTAATCGAACTGAGTAGTATTTCTCAACTTAAAAATTCACCAATAATGGATTAAATAATAAATCCTTTTTCCTTATTTTCTGGATAGGTATCCCACTCACCTTATAACCAACATTCAAGAAAGGGAGAGTCGGACTGATTAGGGGAGGTGAAGCTCATAATGTCACAAAAATGTATCCACACCAAATGAGCCAACTCTCTTCCAAAGAATAGGTGGTAATATGTCTCCTAATGACTCTACATGCAGCATGAACATCTTGAATCCATATTAATATTAGTGCATTAAATATATTTTTCGGATGGCCAATAGGAGATTCTAATTTCTGCACATAAGAGTGTTGTATTTCAATGGTAACTCCTTGCAGCACAGCACCTCACCCCATGTAACCATGATATTTGTAGATCACGACACATTATGATAGTACTTGGAAAAGAAGTGGCCCGATGAAGAAGTAGTTAAAATTCATTTTTTGGGTTCATTGTTCAGCTTAGTGAGGTCAATGAGAGTCTTCTAATCCCTTTCTATAATGGAATCAATGAAAGAAGGGTTCATGTTGGCTTGCCTAATGGTAATATTTGTGGATGGTCACCTAGGGACCCTAATAGTGGAGTTGGCCCAGTCGTGTAGAAAAAAAGAATATATCCCTTCCCAACTATCCATTAAAAGTGGTTCTGAATAAGTTTATAATGTGAAAAAAATTCATTGTCCCAATGGCTGAACAATCCATCTTGATATACCAAATTTCCCAATGCCTTTTTCAGTAAAGAAATTATCCCCAAAGATACCATCCTTCATGAATTTACCATGCTAGTTTGTCATTCAAGTAACACAGGGTGTTCGAGAGATTCCACCTATTAATACTGCTTTCCTCCATAGTCTTGGAGAACCTATTCCATGATTCCCAATAGTTAATACCATAACCATGATCAACCCAGATAAAAGATGCCATAAAATTATCAATGTTTGAAAGGAAAGTATCAGGTACATTTAATTCTAAAAGGTCATGAATAAGAATGGATAAGAGGACACTATTAACAATAGTAATTCTTCCACAGTATGAATGATAATGTTTTTCCCTCTTCAAAACTAGTCCCTTGATACTTATTGAGATAAAATCTAAGTGGTGGATTCATGGAATCCTAGGGGAGACCAGAGAACGGTGTTTTTCCATTGTAAAATTCAATTGGTGCATGCACATGTTGTTTCTCATAGAGTTTTCCTGCATGTAAATACACATTGTTGACATATAAAGGTTACTCTTCTCCCTATTAATAATTTTACTGATCCATTTTCAATAGAACTCAAGCACCTTTTTTATAATGTGAACATATCTCTTATTGGAATTCATGAAGATAATGGCATATTCTATGATCATGAGGTAAGATATACTATGAGAGTTTTTTCTGTAATGATAAAGTGAAATATTACCTTTCAAAATGATCTTTTTGATGAAAAACTAGGAACATATTGAGGGAGAATAAAAATGATGGGAGATATTGAGTCACCCTGATTCGGTCCTCTTGTTGTTTTGGAGAAGCCATGTGATTTCATCCTGAAGGATATTGAATTCTAGGAAGAGAAAAAGAATCTGAAGATTGTGTCATTATCCAAAGAGGAGAATCCAAATATATCCATTTCATTGATGATAAATATCGACTCAACTAATTCAAATGCCTGATTCATGTCTAACATGATAGCCATGTTAGATCCACAAACCTTGAGGTTGATATCACTGACCACTTACTAAGTTGTATTTATTTCCCCATGTATTGTTCTTCCTTTCACAAACCCATGTTGTGCTTTTATGATCTAGAGAGGGATGAAAATACATAGACTTATTTTGAGAACACTTGAAAATATCTTGTATGGATAGTTTCAGAAACTAACATGGTGGTAGTTTCTTATGGAAGAGGGGTCATTAACATTGGGAAGCAGAACCACAGTAGTGGAATATGAAACACAGGGGAGTTAGCCTCTATAAAAAAGTATTTCATTGGTCCCACCATGTCATTTCTCACCAGATCCCAAGATGAAATCTTGTAGGAATCTATGAATCCCTATGGACCCAAGGAACTCTGTAGGTTTAAGCCTTGCTTATTAATAAGATTTTATTTCTCTAAAAATTATGATATGAAGAACTCATTATCACTAGAAGTATCTAAATTTGGGATCGAATAAAAAATTTCTCCAGACACATTCGGATAACCGAAAGGCATTCGGGGATTGGTATTATCTATAAAATCATTGAAGTAAGAATCTTCCATGCCACAAATTAAAGTTGAATCATCAGGGTAAGAGACATCGTTACAAAGAATTTTTTCACTAATAATGCTCATTTTCTCTTTGAATAAGAAATAAAGTAAGTAGTGTTCCGATCTCCTTCATAAAGATATTTAATACTCAATTGATCTGGTTCCAAATATTATTTCATCAGAATCATATACTCCAGAGTGTCCATATTGATAAAAATATCTCTATAGATAGTGTCATCCAATGCCACTTCCAGGTGATATTATAGGTCTGCAATATCCATCTTCCGCTCATCCATGTCTGGTGAGGGTGAGAGTTGGCTACCTGTTCATTATCAAAGGTCTTCATTAAGAAGACATAGATTATTATGAATTCTAATCCATGTACTTCCTTCTATTGGTTTATTCTAAGAGAATCTCATTAACAGATGGTATTTTTGGTTTTTGATCGATACACAAGACAATGTGAAATGTTTTCCAACCACTTTCCTATTTTATACGGAAACTAGAAAATTGTAGTGATTCGAGACACTGTGAACTAGGTGGGTTACCTTAATATCTGCATAAGTGGATATGGAATGAACATATTCTAGGATGTGATCAAGGAGGGACCAGTAGTGGTAGTCCCTATTTTGATTATATTACCATGTGAATCAGTCCCTAGAGAACCCAGGGTCCATTAAGAAACTGGGATAAATGAACTGAAAAAATTATTCACAATAATTCCGTGGAAACACAATTCTCCAAATATCTTTTCTCATATTTGAAATACTATTAAAGTCTACACCCACTAGCCATAAAGAATCTCCCAGATCAAAGTATCCAAGAAAATTCTATAAATATTATTTGGGGAATAAGAGGATTGTGTGGATAAATACACACAAAATAGATGATAGAAATAAATAACACCCACGATTTATGTGGTTTGACAGTATGCACACATCCACATAAGAATATGGAGTTGATTCTATTATTCTCTCTTTGGATAATAATGTTAGAGGATAACATACACATGGTTAGAGTTTAATGGGATTTAAATCATATTTTAAATATGAAGGATATAAAGGCATTCAAGGGTTGGTTGGGGTTGTATCATAAACCCTTGATGTTTCTACCTCCACTAGTAGTTGTCCACCATGTTGGTTGGTCACCAAAAAAGACCAGCACGAGTTTGTTGCCAACAAAAAATGACTTCCTTAACTAATTTCACCAAAAACCAGAGTTTCCCCCACAAATATCTCCCTCAAAACCAATTTGTAAAAGAATCAAGACCTGCAATCTCTATACAGGCTTCCGGCTTCTCATTCGATTGAACCTTCATCATCATGAGTGTCCCTTTATCTTTAGTGTGGATTTTCTCAACATTCAATTATTTTTCTTCCATATCATTTTAGATCTAGTGATATCTCTCATTGATGTGTTTGGTCCTAGAATGAAATTTTAGGATATTGATAAGAGGAATAGAACTATGACTCTCACAATAGAGGATATAATTCTCCAGACTCTGTCTTAGATCCTGTAAAATATTATTGGTCCAAAACATCTATTTTCACCCCTTAGTGACCATTTTGTACTCTACTTTGTGGTAGAAAAGGAAGAACACTTCTAAAGTCATGATTTCCATGAGAATTAACCCCTATAAATGATATCGAGTACCTATATATTGATTTCTTCATGAATACAACTCCAGCCATATATTCATATGTTTATCCCTCTAAAATACTTTTATCATTTCTAAAACCTAGGAAATGAGTAGATATGCATTGTAGATACCTCAATATCCATTTTACCTCTATATATTTCTCCTTTCCTAAATTTTATTAGAATATGCTCACAATGCCATCAGTTTCAGAAATTCTTGGTCCGGTGCACATCATGGCATACATAAGACTTTCAACTGCTGATTGATAAGGATCATTTTCCATTTCTACTTTATCCTTATTAGTTGATATAATCTGATTTATCGTGAGATTGAAATGTCTCACAAGTGGAGTGATAACTAGTTTAGCCTTGCCCATGTTGAATCATTAAATAACCTTCTCAATGTACCATTCCTAAGAAAACCAATTATTTTGCTTCCTCTAGTCACGAGTAATCGACATACCAAGAATCTGAGTAGAGTCTCCCTAGTCCTTAATTTCAAGTGACTTATTCAACTACTTATTCAACCTATCAATCCTTGTGATATCTCTCTAAAAAATCAATATATCATCAACACAAAGAAAAAAGATAATAAAATCACCATCATCAAACTCTTTTATGAAAACCCAGTTATCACTGGTTTTTTTTCATGTACTTGTTTTTCTCCATGAGTGATTTGAATTTCTTGTAACACTGCCTTAGTGCCTATTGAAAACCATATAAAATTTTCTTAAACATGCATACCAGGTTTTCATTACCTTTCAACAAAAATCCCTTTGTTTTCTCTATGTATATCTCTTCATCAAGACCACCATGTAGGAACATCATCTTTATATCCAGTTCTTGATCCTTGAGGTTTAGACTAGCCACCAATCTAACAAAAAAAATTTATAGAAGACATTTTAACAATAAGAGAGAGAAAAATCCATCAAATTCAATACCTTTATTCTGACTGAATCCCTTTACAACCGTTTTGTCTTTCTAGTGTGGTAGTGAGATACCATTTTCTCCTTTAATTCTCTATGACCACATTTTCATGAATGCCATCCTTGCATTAACTAACTCTACAAAATCAAATGTTTCGATATTTTTCAACGGTATCATTTCCAATTGCATGGAATTATTCTATTTCATCCTTAGCTGACTCCTGATCACATCATCATAACTATATGGTTCTCTCTACTTAGTGATCATCACATACTCATGTGGTAAGTATCTACAATTTGATTGTAATTCTCTGGTGAATCTCCTAAACATGGATTCAGGGGGAATCTATTATGGAATATCAAATGATGGGGACATATTAACATATGGATACAGATTACCTAGTACTGATGTATAATCATTTCATGAATCTATTTTGAACTAGCTGGTACTGATGGTGGTGATACCGGTTCCATACTGATTGGAATTTCCTTAGACTATGACTTCTTGGAACATTATGGCTTCTCAAAATCATTAATCATTTGATCCTTGAGAAAAACCACATCTCTTCTTCTAATTATTCTCCTGTAGATATGAACCTAGATTCAGTATCCAAACTCTTCATGAGTGTATCCCAAAATTATAAATTTCTTTCCATTTCCATACAGCTTCGCCCGCTCATCGTTGAGGATGTGAACAAATGTCTTGCAACCAAATACTCTTAAGAGTTTGTATTAAACATTATTACCTATCTAGAAACATTATGGAACATCATAGATTAATGGAACTGATAGAGAATGATTCATAATATCAATTGTGGTGTTCTTTGCCTCCCCCCAAAAAGGGTTTGGATGCTTTTCATTTGAGAACATACATCTGATTCTCTCACAAATTGTTATATTAATCCTCTCATCTATACCATTATGTTGAGGAATACTTGGTATTTTTTTATCCTGATGATGAAATTCCTACATTAATCCTCAAACAGACAATGATTCTCTCCTCCATTGTCTACTCACACACACTTTAACCACCTGCCTATTTTTCTTTCCACCTTCACATGAAACTACTTGAAAACATCATGCACTAGAGGTTTAGTTTTCAAAGAAAAGGCCCAAACATTTCTAGAATGATAAAATATGAATGTAAAAAATAAATATCACCTCCCATCGACTTAGTGCTCATCATGAAAACATCGATGTGAATAAAATCTAAAAAATTTGATTTTTGGATGGTATATAACCACATAACGATACTATGTGTTTTTTTCCCATGATCAAATCAACACATGTATTTTCCCCACATTTGGTGGTGTGGTGGGAAGGGTAAGGGGGTGAGGGGAAGGTCACGAGGTCATGTCCTTGATCATATTTGTATAGTGTCAATTCTTTTCATGTATTGTGTTCTGCGGTGGTGGATGTAATCAACCTTATATATATACAATCAACACAAGTATCCAAATGTGTAATTTTATTTCTGGAAAGATATCTTTCTTGCGGAGCATTTTGATTCCTTTATTGGTCGTGTGACCAAACTGCATGTGCCAAACTTATATAATAATATCATTTTAGGTTGCATGACTTATCCTCCACACGTTTTGGCATCTGTGAGATAAAGTGAAGTATCTTTATTTCATTCAGAAATTACCAACTACCATTTGGTAATCTTCTATTTCCCATCACTGAAGGAACTGACATATCCATCATCATCATGCATCCCAATTGATATCAGATTGAGGAGAATATTAAGAACATGTCTCGCATCCTTCAACAATAACCTGCATCCAATATTAGTATCCAGAAAAATATTACCAATACCGGTAATTTTGGATGTACCAGCACTTCCTATTTTCATATGTCGGAAACTCCCAGAACTATAAGATGAGAAGAAATATCATCTGGTAGTGACACGATAGGAGGTTCTAGAATCGATTACCCATGTCGAGTCTTGGCTTGCAAGATTGACCTGATTATCTTTTTGAACAATAATTATATTTCATTGACAATTGCAACATCATTATTTTGAGTCTTACCATCTTGCACCTTCTACTCTGCCTTCAACTATCTACACTCCTAGATGAAGAGTCTGGGTTTACCACAATGGTGAAAATTCATGTCATATCTTTATCGTGATTTTGATTGCTTCCTCCTTTACAGACATTGGCCACATGATTCTCTTCCACTATTTATTCCCCACAATTTATTCTTCTATTGTATTTCAGTGACAAGAGCCTCTGATTCATGTGTATATCACCTGTCTTTTCTTCTATACACTTCATTTATAATTTTGTCTTTAACAATCTCCATGGTGAGATTTCAATCTCGAGTTCAATTTATAAATGACACAACTAATGTGTCTCGCATCTTCTGTAAAGAACTCAACATCAAAAGTGCCTATAACTCATCATAAATAATCATTTTATTGAAATTCAACTGATCAATGGTACCTTGAAACTCACTCATGTGCTTCGATAAGTTGGTCTCGTATTTGTACTTCAAGATAACAAGACGGCATATTAGGTTTTATTTCTGTGCAGTAGTCCCCGCATATATTTCTTCCAATTTTCACCATAGAATGGAAGCATCGTGTTTATTAGAATATGTTTTGAAGATACTCTTGTCGATTCACTATCTGATTTGGACATCACACATCTTGTTCAACACAAACCACTCCATATAAACTGTTAGAGTACCAACTAACATCTTCTCACCGGATTGACCATTTTATATGATTCTTCTGCTTGTGTTGTAACGATCTTATCAGTCTCCATTATTGGTTTCTGTAAATCATTAATACATAATAGATCCTCTATTTTGGGTTTCCAGATGGCATGATTAAAAGTGGTAAGTTTAATCATGTTACCAATATTTTTTTCATTGTGGGATTGTGAATTTTGAAAACATAACTATATGGTTATGTCCGTAATGGTCGAAATAGCTTGAATCATCTCATTGAACATTGAAAACAGATTCTGATTGATCGAGATATAAGCAAAATAGTTTCAATGGTCTAGATTGACCGATGTGGTGGCACTTCAATGGATCGTCGGAACAATCACTGAAAAACTCACCAGAATGTCACTACCGGTGTGAACATTTCTGTCTTCTCTGGCATAAGGTTATTGTAGTACCTGTGATTTGACTAAAATTCTGACCAAACCTATCGAGCTTTTTTTACCCTCGTTTTTTGTCATCGATTACACTAATGGAATTGTCTCGTTTAGCTCTTCACAAACATTGTCTTAAAAGAATCTAAGCACTTTAATTTTTTGGCCTTTAGAAAAACCTTATGTCGCTTCACCATTTGGAATTCAAACCCCTTGATAATACTTTTTTGGGGCATTAGAGGTTCATGTGGATGAAAAACGCAAAATAGAGAAGACTGAGCATCAAATATTTACGTGGTTCAACAGTATACCTACATCCATTGGAGGATAAGGCCGTGTTTCTTTTATTATCTCTCCGAATAATAACATCTGAGTAACATAGATAGTGGGATACAATTTCATAGGATTTTAATCTAGTTATAAAGATGAATGAAATCAAGGATGTCAAGGGTTGGTTGAGGTTGGTTCCTCAACCATTGAAGGTTTTCCCACCACCAATTGTTGTCTACTAGATTGGTTGGCCCCCATAGAAGACCTGCACCAAAATGTTGAAGAAAACAAAGACTTCCTCCATTGATTTCTCCCAAAATGATAGTGTCCCCACAAGATTCCCTAAAATGTGAATCAAAACTATGGTAGAAAAATGAAATTAAGTGGGAGAGAGTACTAGAAGTAACATTAGGTGTTTAATATTGACCTGAGGCGCCATCATCTCCACATAGATACAAGAGCTCTAGAAGTCCCAGATTTGTGTGTTTTGAGGATTATCATGCTAGAACATAATCAATTTTATCCAACAAAAAAATTATGAATTTTTAGAAGAACACAACTTTGGTTTAATAATAGAACCAGAGAAGCCTTGGATCTGTGAAGTTCGGTATCCATAAAATCCAACTTTACTTAGGCCACAATTCCACTTGAATTCAAAATTATGAAAGGCGTCATTGAACAACATGGATTCTGACATTGCCCCTATACTGCATGGCACCATGTGGCTTATAAGGAGAGTGGGGTATTTCTTGAAGAAATTTTGATTGTGATCCTATGGATACCCCATGAGACAGATGAAAGGATCCTAATAAAGGAGAGGAAGGAGGGCCAAACTATGGAGGAAATTCCCCATTGGTTCATTGGATACAACAAGAGGGGATGATTAGACAATAAAAATTCGGACTGTAGTTGAGAGAACATACCTATTTGCTGAACAGGGGCAGGCTTCCACTAGGTGGATTCTGATTTCCAGGGTTGTATATAAAGACTGTCTATGAAGACTGGATACTTGGGACTAAATACCGAAACACCTTTATGGATTGGTAAATGTGGAAAAAACTAATTAGAGGGGCCCTGGTAATGCAAAGATATGGCACAAACTGATGAACTAGCCAAGCCCGTACCGTGATTCGACTAAAAAGAGGGTGCATGATCCACATCAGGATCATCAATGATGTAGGGGTAATAGCCATGGAGCTACCAGAAACAATATAAGCTGGGAGGAGAAGAATGAATCATATCATGGCTCAAGAAAAAAGAATCATCCATGTGAAGGAAGATGAGATCCAGTAGCGAATTAGAAATATCCATTTCTATAGAGATCTGTGCAACTGAGGATTCCTCAAGTTGGATACTATGATCATCAAAGTAAAGGAAATAATCAATGGAATCAGTAATGTCTCTCAGGAATGAGGCATTCTATAATGGGGGAGGGGGGCCTGGAAGGTTGTTCCACACGTAGTGTGCATTCTACAAAGCAGAAGAAAGAATTTTTATCATCTTTTCAGATTAAAATCTTGTAGGCAATCATGATTTTTGTTGTTAGATAAATGTTTATATGTACTGTAAAACAAGTTTCATATGCAGCTTATCTCTAAAGGCTATAAATCTTTGTTTCATGGTGTTGAGAGATTATTTATGTGATATAATGTTTAGCTTACAAAAATGATGTAAATTGATGAAATATTTATCTTTGGTTGTCTCACATGGTATCTAAGCTAGAAAGTAATTTATGTTTTTTATCACTAGATCCAGGAGTTGGAGTTTGAGGTGGCCCTCTTGGTATCATTGTAGGGTTTAGTTATTATTTGGAATTATTTTTGTTTTTTAGGTATTTTTATGAGAGAGCTTTATTGCAAACCATATGGATAAGTATAAGTATTTGATAATGTGAAAAAAAATTGTTAAAGTGGATATTGTGTGGTTTTATAGAAATAACATCTCTATTTGGATATAAATACCAAAATGTAGATTGTGGCATAGACACACCAAGGCATAATAACCCTAAAAATGATGATTCAGTATTAAATCGATATTCATTTGGTGCATGAAAAAGAGGGCTTATTACACACCAATTCGGACACTTCGATGATGATATTAATTAGTTAATTCACATTCTATTTATGAACCACTGGGTAGGATTAATATATTTTTAAGTTATGGAACCTAATATGAAAATAAACATGGACAACCTATGCTAAATTAAAGGAGTTATAGATTGATCAAATCATATCATAGTTGAATAAATAGTATCATGGGATCAAAGGATGAGACAGCTTATGTTTTATTTCTCATATAATGTATTTAAACTAATATTATTGGATATTATCATAATATTTATGTTTTAATGTTTGGTTAGAGACTGGATAATGAAAATGATGTTTTGAAGTGTCAGACACTAGAAAATTGTAAGACCTATTGTTAGTTATGGAGGAATATCCAGAAAAGATGGTTTTCAGTCCTAGTATATAACTATTATAAAGTAAAATATGGATTTTATAATCTTGATCATGATAATGAGTTAGAAATTATATCTTCAGTTGTTCCCTTAAATATTTTTCATTTGTGATTAGTAATTAAAATTATGTAATTTATTTGGAAGGGGGGCTATAACATCTTAAACATTTATTGTTGATTTTATTTTAAATAAATATTAATAGTAATTAATTTCTTTCACATGAAAAACTAGACTAAGAAAATCCACATTGCATTTTATTAAGATAAAATATTAAAATGAAGGGAAAACAGTAACACATTATTAAAATGTAATAATTAAAGAAAAAAATATTCAATTGAGATATTATATACATATATATGCATCACATATTACTATTATATGATGTATTTATAAATTTAAAATATATATTTTAATATCAGTTAAATTTTTAGAATATAAATAATTAATTTTTATAGTATTTGGTGAATATTATATAAAGTAAAGGTAATATTTTTGAAAGAACGAATTCTTTAAGTGTTTTTTAATTAGTCTTAACTAAATAATGAATTTTATGAAATGCGTGTATAATATTTATTACAACATAAATTATCATCAATACAATTATAATTACTACGATTGTTATTAGAATAAATTCATTTTATGCTTGAAATGTATTTTACTAAAAAAATATTTTTATGTGTTATGAATATTAATTTTAAGAAATTATATATGTGTGTATATATATATTATGATTAAATGATGAAAAATTATATTATTAATATGCATAATATATTTAACACTAGTTTAGTTATAAATTAATTGAAAATAATAATAATAACAATTAATATTTAAAAAATAATTATCTAAAAAAATTTATTATATTTTCTTTTTCCATTTAAAAGTTATACTCATAAATTTTAGAATTTTAATTTGAGAATTTTAATTTCAATTTTTAATTCAATCTTCATAATTAAAATGGGGTTAATGATTTAGAAATTTTGGAAATGATTTCGAGAATATTAATTTTTTTAACCAATATTATAGCTTATTTGAGTTTATCATAATATGAACATGGATTGTAATTTTATAAAGAAATCCTTAACATTATTTGTATTTTAAGAGTAAAAATATAAATTTTAAGAAATGATATTGAATTTTTAAAGCCTTATTTTAACATTTTATAACTCAAGTAATATTTTATTCTAATAAAAATTTGGGTTTTTTGGTTAAATTAAATATTTACAAGGTGGATTTTGGTTTTGTATTGATTTTTATGTCACATTACTATTATTTTTTATTAATAAAACAATTAATGTTATGAAAATAAAAATCATTGATAATTATATTCAAAACATAATTTTTATGCTTAAAACTATATTTTTTCCAAAAAAATAGTCATTACAAGTTATGTATACTAATATTAAAATTATTATTCATCAATAGTGAAACTTTTATTCGATAAAATTATATTAATATTTTAAATTTGAAATTTCAAATTACAAAAAAGATTTTAATATTTTTCACTAAAATAAATTACTGAGGTTTGAGAATGTGTTACCACGATAAAAGTAGGGTATGGTAAAATTTAAAACTAAGGATAAAACACCTAATATTTCTCAAACCTTATCACCAAATGTATGGGGTAGAATTATCATGATCCATGCCACATAACACCTCTATTATTGTAAATTTTTGGACTCATGTTCCTTGAATAGTGACTTTTCCTATTATATTATAATAAATAACTCACTCCCCACGTTTAAAATAGGTGACTTCCACCACCCCATTTCAAATACTCTAAAAAAAATTTCCTATTAAACTTATACACATTTTATTTAAAGGTTACTTGTGACATTATTTTTTTACAATAGGGTTTAAAATGTTTAATGAAATCTATTTTCATGATTTTTCTTCCATTTTACTCATTATATACATATTATAAAACCCTTTTATAGTAATGATTTTTGAATCACCCTCTTAATTACATTGTAAAATACAACTTCTCGATGATTGAATTTTGGGTATCAACTGATCTATCTCTTGAGGTTGATTCATATGATACCACTTCAAAATTTTATGAAACCCAATTCACTTAATTAGGTTCTTAGTTATAAAATATATGATTGATTTTTTGTGGTACGCATTTCTACGGTTTATCATTATGAATTAAGTGGGGTCCAATAATTCCCTCTAATGCATTGAATACGTTTTTATTTCTCTGGGGTAAGAATGTTGTGTGTGTGAATGAATGCATTATTATCTGTTTAGAATGACTTGTGTTGGAATTATCAAATTATGATTTATATAAAAAGTTGTGCATGAACAATATTCTGTTATGTTTTGATCACAAGGTTTTTCCGGGACATGATCATTTTATTCATTGTTCAAATATTTTTTCATATACATGATTGTGTTATGATTTTTTCACATGATTGTGAATGGACATGATCGTGTTATGGTTTATTCTTAAGGTTGTAAAAGGAAATGGTCATTTAATGCATTTTGAGAGGGTTTTCATGGAAATGTTCATGTTTTTATCTTCTCAATAGATTTCTCCTGGACGTGAATTATCATAGCTTTATTTATAATACTATGATATCATATGAAAATGATTATGCCATATTTCTATGTTGTCTGGTTATGATATGATCGATGGGTCATGATTATTATCTTATTATTTTTCACACTTATGCCATTGTATATGTTTGATAATTTGAGACCAGAGATACCTATATTATTTCTTATGGATAACTCTCATTATTCCATGTTCTTTAAAATAATATATTTGTCATATAATCACGTTATCTCAAATTCTTATGATATAACTCTTATTCACATGTTGATCATTTTCAACCTTACTGAGATTTTAACCTCACTCATCCTATTGATTCCTCATCACCCAAGTCATGAACATGAGTATAACATATAATAAGTCTAGCAAGGATTATAGTGGACATGATTATGGAGAAGTTAAATTTAGTATTGTAAAATAAGTTACTTATGTAGAAAATCTTCCAAGACATTAATCCTTTGGTTCTTGAGACTTTGGGATTATTTTTTAGATGTAATGCTTAACATTTTGTTGCTGTGTAAAACATATATGTATTTATCTTGGGTCATCTTAATTGGTAACTAATCTAGTATGCTCTTTTTTAGCATAGGGCTGGGAGTGTGGGCCTGTATCACCTCCGTTTATTCGGATTTAAATTCTCTATACATTGAATATTCATAAGACTTTTCATATCTCAAACATAAAATATTTTCGATTATACATGTTATAATAAGAAATATATTTAAATGTCTAATATAATTAGTCTAAAAAAATAAAATAAAGAGTATTCAATATAACAATTAAGTGCACTTATCAAGAAACTTACTTTTCTTCCAAGTTATGGTCCCAAATCGGTTTATATAACAATACAAAAACTATGAATTTTAGTATAAATAATTTCTAAAAATTATAATTCCACTCAAAATGTAAGTTGATCATAAAATATTCATAATGATTATATAGAATATATAATAGTAAAAAAAGTATAAGCATAATTTTAATATGGTGGAATGATGTTTATCATTAGTTAGAATAATATATTATAAGTGGTATAAGAACAATTAAAATTACATGGTTGTTATTTTTATAAACTAAACTAAAATTTAAAAATTAAGTACAAGTAATCATAGAGTAAAATAATAAATAAAAATTGGTTTTGGATAATAATTTAAAACCTAATAAGTCATTATTTATGAAAAAAAATTATAATAAAGGAACGCTTCACTTTTAAACAAATGTTACAAGTGGTCTATAACCAAAACAGTGAATCCATTTTCCAAGGCTAGAATTTTCTTAAATGAATCCCATTAGAAGGTATCAGTGTCTAGATCATATACACTTTATCTTCCAAGCCACAGAATCCCATGATCAACCATATCAAACAAGTTTTATCCTACAAACAATGAAATAAATCAATCATGAAATATTATACGTAAAATGTTTCTTACAAACCATATATGCTATTGATAATGAGGGATTAAATAAAACATTTGGATTATTATCCCCAAATTAAGTTTATCTTGAAGTATTTGAAAAAGAAAGACTATTATAAGGAAATTTATAGAGTATTTACAATGATAACCTGGCATAGATGCTATATGAAAACCACTATAATGAAAATATAATAATAATAACTATTGATAAATTTCATTGGAAAATTCAAAAATGATTACAAAATCATTAGGTATCTATATAAAATTTTTAACACACTACTAATCCTTTAATGCTTATGTTCTATTTATATACATTCATAAAATAAAAATTAACAATCTGATTCTATGTTCTTTAGGTTTATTTGCAAAAAATCTAATAATGTACGCTATAGTCTGGTAGATCTTGTTCAGCTTCTTCTATCAGATCAATTCGACACCAACACATCATTTATATCATCTATTTTAAATTGTATAATGAAAGTAATCTTGTATACATTCTAGTATAATAGAAAATGTAAACATATAATTCAATATAAATAAGCAGAACTCAAAAAACAAACTTATAATCATGTGGCTTTCATTAATATTGTCACATATGTGTAATATAATCTTCAAAAGAAAGGTTAGAGCTGAATAAATGACTAAACTATTTGAAATTTTGAAATTTATAAATTGATAAATGTATTTGAAATCATATCAGCCACACTATATGTCTAAATACTATTGGGTTCATTATTAGTGGTGAAAAATGAGTGAAAGATACTTTTATTAGTGTTTATTAGAAATATAATCTGTTTAATTGGTTTTGATCATGTATCATTTTAATTTAAAACTTATTTTTTATATTTGAAATAAAAACTTTTAGTTGTATATATAAAAAAACCTCCCATGATTCTCAATACATCTCTATATAGAAATATTGAATCAATGCTCACTTTACATGTGTTTCATGAAAATAAAATATTTTTTTCTTAGAATATATCATGTAATGAATGTTTTAACTAAAATTTTATATTGAAATTAATGTCACTTTTATTTATTCCAAGAATGCTGCATTGTATAATAAAGTTTGTTCCATTCCAACTTATCACAAATGAATCATCGATCATTGATGTTTTATTTCACAAAACTCTATGTGGGTTTTCTAAATTTCAAGTATGTGACACACTTTTTGTAAATTTTAAATGATTGAAATAGAAAAGTATACTATTATTCATTTCAGCTACAACACATGTAAAAATGACATTTAGTTCATTTCTATTGGTAAAATATTGAATTTGTTTGTGGTAATGGTGTTTCGTGGAAATCCAAATTCAATTTTTTAGTTTTGAGCATGTGACAGAGATTTTGAATTTTTTTAAATCTAAATGAAATCACACACACATTCAGTCTTTCCAAGAACACCACACTCGAAACGGTGATTCAAATTTTTTAGCAATGATTTTACACATATTTTTACCCATGTTTTGATAAAATAAAATAAAATAAATATGTCTTAAATAAATAACTTTCAAAAAAAATTCATCATATTGTAATGTGACATAATCTAATCATTCACCCATAAATTCACCTATTTTAACAACCTCAAATTATTTATAAACATTTTCCATACAGTACTAAAAATATATTAATAAAGTAATGGATTGTTATTATATACACTTAAATGGTATATATTAAATAATAAACATAAATAATAGATTCCATTAAGGGGATTTGAGTTGTTCCATAGGCTAATAAATTTAATGTGATATATGTTCCAATACAAAATTTTGACTTTATATACCACAAAATATCATTATGTTTATTAATCCATCGATATATTCTTGTTATAGTACATTAATTATAAGATTATTTACAGTCTTATTGACGTAGTTTTTAAAATAATGTTTTGTGGAATCTTATAACCAATATTTATAAAACTAAGGGTATCAATATAGATTTTCCAATTGTTTTAAAAACCATGGTTATATATTTTCCTAAAAAATTATACTTCCCACCCTTATTTACCATCCCTTATTAATCAGTTTCCTCCCCACTTATACTTATAGATTCCGCACTCCCACTCATCTACCTCATCCTTTATCCCACTCATTACTTCATCACCCTATGCTCATTGGTCCTTGATTAACAGTTGTGCATGGTGTGAAAAAATGTAGTGGATATTTTGTTTGGTGAAACACAATGAATTAATATAATTGTCTCACTTGAGTAGAATCATTGTTTATTTACTTAAAAATTTTAATTCAACTAAAAATAATTCTTTTTTGGGTTTTTATAATTGTATGAAAGTAATGGAGAATTATATTTTGGTTTTTGGAAAAAATGAATTTCTATAAAAAACTATCCAAAAATGAAAGAAAAGTTGACATTATAAAATAAAGAATGTGGATAAGGAATTGTCTTGGGTTCCTTCATTATTCTTCTACGGCTATTTATATTTTAATTGATAGTACAATTCCGAATTCACAAGAATTAACTACAATTATTTTATTTAGTAGTTCTGAAATCCTGAATTCCTATACAGTCTTAATTCCACCTCCTCCTATAGACAAGTAAGATGAAAATGATCAATCATATGTGTGATATCTTTTAGAACATGACACCATCGTATGTTGTATCATCCATTGAACGAATCAACTCTATTATGTGACAAGATTCTGTTCAATTTATGGGAGGGAAAATTGTAAAAAAAATAATAGAGGTGGATTCAAGATATGTGTTACAGTGAAAAACCACCTCACCCATACACTTTTCCATTATTCATTTTAAAAAAGAAATTAAATATTTAAGAATTTATCTCTAGAATTTAGGAGCACTCAATCCTCCCCTGGGTCCAATCTTCAGGTTAGTTTTCTATTATTAAAAATAATAGGTTATGGTGGAAATATGAATGTCTAGAATATAATAATAACGATAGAAAATAATGATATAAATAAAATCGTATAATGTAAGAATAAAAATAATGATAATAAGATAGTGGAATAACTAGGAGAAGAAAGAAGTGAAATACAATGAATAAATAAACAGAATGGACCCCTCAGATTAAAACATGTATTAATTTCATAATAAAGGTAACTAAATGAAAAAAATAAAAAAAATAAGAAAATAAATAAAAGTAATGTACCAATGGTTCGATTGACCCTCCATTGTGCTTCATCTCTCTACAAACATTGCACGACATCCACACCCCAAATTTATAAAGATAGTAATCCTTGTATAATCATTCCTAAAAATATTTAGTTTCCCTTTTTTTGACTTTAAAATATAAATTATTGGATATAGATACATTATATCCCTACATTTAATATCTTCTTATATATTTGTGGTTTCCAAAATTTCTTCAAAATAGGGGTGCTACCCTTTATTAAAACCTCAATGGGGAATTGTAACATAGTAAGACATAGAAAGGGAAAAAACATCATAGGTATCCTCATGAATCCTATTTGGTATTCACAATGGCTAGATAGATCTCCCCAAAGAATCCATAAGTGTTTATGGATTGTCGAAGAAGGATCTTTTTAGGATGCATGATGGTCCAATTACCATCCAGGGTGATCTCGGACTTTGACAGTGGATGAGATCTTAGGTCCAAGATTTCTACTCATCATCCATAGAGGTCTCTAGTATGTTTCATAAGATTGTGGATGATGACGATGTTGGAAGAGCTGTAGAGAGTGGTGGAGGAATCTGTACATGGTAGGGTTGTGTGGTTGTAGTGAATAAAGCCATCACTTTTTAATTGACGAACTATAGTCACGTAAATCATTCCCAAATTAAATATTAGTTGATTTGATCACTTTAATTAATATCAAACTCCGATATTCACTTCGCAAAACACCACGGTGTATGGGGAGCGGTGCCCACATACACATTTCAAACACATATATGGCCCATGAAAACTCGTATGGGACAATAGGATTAGGCCCACATGATTCACATGACATGTGTGGCCTAGTACTCTACCTGCTACTCAATGCCATTCATTGAGTCCCTCCCTTGTGAAGCTAGGTGCGCCGCAGGTCCTTTTCATTTAGGGTTGCAATGCTGGCTGATTATTTTCCTAATATACATTTAAATTGTAATTTCCCCCCAATATATTATTCATAAAGAAAAAAATTTTAAATCCAAATTTTAACTCATTTTAATACACAATTATAAATTATAGTATTTTCAAGATAAAATGAATTACATGGGTATTTTCACTAAAAACCATTCAAAATAATTATAAAATTAAATTAAATTTTTCATGATAAATTAAAGGAATCAAATATCCCCCACACATGAACTATTCTAGTCCTCAATCATTGAAACACAACATGAATTAAATTGGCCTCCAATATTAAAAATATTTAAATCTAAAAGCAATAAAAAAATACAATAATCAATGACAAAATAAATTTCCATGTTCCAAAAATATAAATTTTAAATCTCATTCTTTTTATTGGGTGATTCAATCCAATAATTTTATTATTTCCTCATAGAAAATGGTTTTACTTCAACATTCATTCATTAAAACATCATAATTAATTATTATTAAACATTACAAGTCATGATTTACTACACTTTTTTATCTATTCCCTTCATTACTCTTAATATACATTCATGTATAGTTATGATATTATCATGAGTACATAGCCCTTTTTCATAGTCTTACAATGTAATTAATAAATCAACATTGTAAAGAAAAAAATGATATAATATCAAGTGGAAATTTCAATTAGGGTTGTAATGACACTAAGGATTATGGTTGGAAGTAATTGATGTAAAAATCATTAATTCTCAAATAGGGGAATTTATCTCTTAATATAATGGTTCATGATATTAAAAGTGATAGTCTCATGAAAATGTATCCGTAAAAGTAATAACCCCAACATTCCAAACTCAAAGTAAAGGTCATGATCGATGATAACATAATGAATGAATTCATAAAACATGAATATTTTTTTCTTTTTTCAAACTAATTTTTCATATTTTGTTTTAACTTTTTCCAACATTCATTCTTGGAATAAACTTCACATCCACAACCTAACCACATATGAAAAAATTTAAGATCCAGTAGTTGTGAATTTTTATTCTTCAAAGTCAAAACCCATTATTTTCAATTTTTTTCCTTTTTTTATGAAGGGATACAATTAAAGTACAATTTATGAATCAATAAACCTTACTCAATAAAAAAAATAATCACCTATAAACGTTCTATTTACCTAGTATTTCATCCTTCCACCATGACTTCCATCACCCCCACACTTCAAAATTAAAATATCATGAAAATAAAAAAAGTGGGGTGGGAATGGATTTAAATGGTGTGAAATGTGGAACATTCTTAATAAGGTCACTCATGGTATCAATGGGACATTAAATGATAAATTTAAAAGGAAGAATAAAAAAATGTATTATCAATAAATGTTCGTATATTTTATGAAATGTTTGTTTTCACAGTCATAACTTTGAATGTTTCAATTGATGTTATAGTAGGGAAGATTCCCAAAGATCAGTAAAAAAATATGATTAAGATATATAATTTTATTTGACATTAATCTATCATAGGAATGTAATATATGAAATTACAAAATAACTCATGTAATATCTAATAATAAAAAATTAGTCCACTTTAATTCCAAAAATTCAACATATGAAAAATTATTGGGAAATTTCATTTACATGAATCAATTGATTCCATCAAATCATGTGTCATTAATTCAATATCAAAAGTTCAATGTAGTCATTTAATATTCCACATTACTCATTCAATATTAGTGTAATTTAAATATAAATAATTCATTCAAATGGTTCTTAATAAACTCATATTTCCAAGATAAGTCATTTAAATCACAAAATTATAAGAATGGATATGTAATTTCCAAATTATCATAGCCGATAAAATTTATAGATTTAAAAATATTCATCAGAATAGATATTGGGAGTTCAAAATATAAATAATTTAAGAATAAATTCTATTTTCTAATGATATTTTAGTCTTTTACTACCCAAAGATTTTTTGTGGCTTCCATATGACATCATGGCCCTAAAAATGTATATTTCTCAATGAAACCATAAAGATCATGGCCTTAAATATCCAAGATAATAATATATAAGTCATGTTTCATAGAATTAATCCTACTAATTAATATTAATAAATAATTTATTTAAATGAAAAGAGAATGATAAGAATTGGTTGGATCCCCTATGTGTGCCCGATATTTTTACTACCTCTTTAAGTAAATTACCATTTGTCATACATAATCTGATGATTGGTGGGTATTTTTGGATTTTAACAACCAAATCTGGATTTTATCATCATGTAAATCTTATTTTTTTTGTGGTAAGGTGTACATAGATAGATTACATCAAGTATGAACCCTTCGTATTAAGGTATAGCTTGCATGTAAGTGGTAGGATGAATTATGGATCATCCTCCTTAGTTTCTACTTATGCAATTTCCTCTTTCTTTTCACATGATTTATCAAAGTGGGTTGTATAAATTATGTGATAAAAGTTATATATTTAAGTCAATTCAACTTGGCCGAGCATTATATATAAATTATCAATATAAAAATTATCCCTTTAACTATGAGCATCCACTCTCTAGGATTCCTTAGGTTCGTCTACTTGGAATCCTCATTGGAATCCTCTAATTAACGATTAATAAAATCAAGGAGATACATGTGTTCCTTAGTAGGTTCAGGTTCTTATTCAATTTATTCTTCCAAGGAAAGACATAATTTGATTTAAATTGAAAATTACAAAAAATGGGAGTTATTTCACAATTCATATGAATAAATGAAGATGAGATAGAGTTCAATAAAGGATCAAATCCCTATGATGGATCAAATTTAATCTCTTTTTCAGAGGTAAGGACTTCTTGAAATTGTATCTCACATAATATGGGAATGAATTCAAAATCAAATATATATTTTATTCAAACTCTACCACTTGGGTGGTTTCTTACTCTATGGATAGATATAAGTACATATGTGGTGTATATTCAACCTTGAAGATAAAGAGATATTGTTACCTTTCATGATTTTACAAATCACTCTAAAATTTATCATGATCTTGTTGATCTCTCTTATTCAAATTAGCATGTGGTTCTTCACTATAAACATATAGATCTTCATGGTATGAGTGGATCTGATCATTGAGATGGTTGGACTGTAGATGTTCCTCAAGTGCATCATCAACCTCCTGGATCTCCAAGTGAAATTGGGATAAACCAATGGTTCCTCCGTAAAATCCATTCTATGATAATCATTTTCATAATCATTGACCTTGTCCATGAATTCATAAATTGATACTATTTTCTCCTAGTTATATTAAATATGTTGAACCAAATAAGTGATACATTCATCCCTTTTTGATAGGAATTAATTGGAATTGTGTTCAACTTTGTCTTGTTCTTGCACCTGTGAGTAATTGTACCATGAATTAAGGAAATAATCTTTTGATAACATCACTAAAACAGATTTTTTAGTTTTTTATAAAAGAAAAGAAATTAAATATATAATGTTTTAAAATATAATGGAAAATAAAAAACTGTGTGGATCCCTAGTAATGATTCCATGTGTTTGACACAGACATTTCCTATTGTGTGAAAAAGCTATAATTTATATATTTCTAGTGCAACATAATGGCTGACTAGGGTCATGTCACTTGATAAGCTTCTAATTTTATTCTCGTATTAATTATAATTCACCTAAAATTACTTCTTTTTGTGTGTTTATTATTTTATGAAAATAATATAAAATGATTCTTGGGATTTTATGAAAAATTAAATGTTAATATATAAAAATATTAACATGAAATTCCTGTTACGAATGGAAAACAATTTACATGGAGAAGGGTTTGGTTTTACGTTACATTATTATTATTAATATTATTTAAGTTCAATTTGATTGTTAAATTATTAAATATCATTCATGAAATACTATTCATTATTTAGTAGTTTTTAAATGTTGAATGTACAGAAATATTTATTTCCACCTACTACTATAACCACAGTCTAGGATGAAACAGAATCAAAAGTGTGAATTGTCCATGACCCATATCCATTGTATGATGTTTCATACAATTAATGGTTCAACTTCATCATTTGAAATTATTATTTTCAATAAAATGGTATAAAAATTTATATAAAACATAATATAAGTTGAGTAGAGATCTGTGTCATCGTGGTAAATATCTCACCCATACACTTATATTTTATTCCCCAAAAAAGGAAAATATGATATTTATTAATTTTAGTGTAGAATTCAAGAACACCCAATCCTCCCCTGAGGAAAATAATTGGTCCAATATACCATAATCATATGTGAGAATCTATTATGTTGGGCGGAGAAAAATGGAGTGATGGCAAGAGGGGGGGTGAATTTCCTTTTAAAAAAAGATTAACAAATTAAAATCAAAGTGAAAGTGCAGCGGAAATAAAAGAGGCAAGACACGCAATTGATAACGGAGTTCGGCCAAAAACCCGGCCTACGTCTCCTCTCCCAACTCAACCGTTGAGAGATTCT
The DNA here is from genome assembly GCA_963277665.1 of Viscum album. Lineage (NCBI taxonomy): Eukaryota > Viridiplantae > Streptophyta > Magnoliopsida > Santalales > Viscaceae > Viscum > Viscum album. Next base: position 1,888,407,811 of record OY728143.1, on the reverse strand, counting down.
ACCGCTTGCTTTTCAATGGTTGTAGCAAGAAACCCACTAGCCTTTTTACAGGTGAAGGCTAGCTCACCTATTACAGCTTGCTTTTATTGGTTGAGCAAGAACCCACTTGCTTTTAATGGTTTAGCAAGAACCCACTAGCCTTCTTACAGGTGAAGGCTAGCTCACCTATGACACAAGCCATTTAAAAGGAAAGGCTTGAAGAAACCTCTTCACACCTTAGTGGTGATGTGAAACCCAAAAGAAAGAGGGATGAGAAAAGGTGTTGGGGTTTGTAGGCACAAACCCAAATTTAAAGCTCAAAATATATATACAATAAAAACCGTATATGAGAAGAAGCCTTGGGAGCCTTTGAATGATTGGAGATGTTGAAGGCCGCTTCCAAGATTCTTTGGTGGAGCTCCTTGGATGTGGAAGTTGTTGGAGCACTTGAGGTTCCTTTGAAGGAAGTCGCCGGAGGTTGGCCAATTGATACAAAATATGTCTGTTGGCTTCGTATATGATCCGGGTAAGTGTCTGGGGATTCCATGGCCTTTATTTATAGACATGGAACCCTTGGGGAGTCTTTGGAGCCGTTGTAAAGGGCCTCGGAGCCGTTGGAGGCCAAATGGGAGTTGACTAATCAAAGCCAACGGCTAGTTTGACTGGGCTACCGGCTGGCCGGTGCAGGGTCACCGGCTGGCCGGTGCCTTGGACGTTGAGAAGGCCTTCTGCCCAGGCAGCACCGGCTGACCAGTGACAGAGCCACCGGCTGGCCGGTGGTGAGGCAGTAGCCATCACTGTTGTACCAGGTTGCCACCGGCTGGCCGGTGACAGAGCCACCGGTTGACCGGTGGAACCTGGCAGTGGGCAATGCCTCTGCCAGGTCCACCGGCTGGCCGGTGCTATCACACCGGTTGGCCGGTGGACTGAATTTCAGTCCACTTCTTTTCCATTCTTGGGCCAACTTCTTGGCAACCTTGTGCCTATCATTCAAAAACACTTCAAACAAAATTAGACAAATAATAAGGTGATTGTGATCATGAAAATCAAACAACGAGGGGAACGAGAGGTACAACAATCTCCCCCTATTTTGATGATCACAATCACCAAAACAATAAAAGTAAAATACATAAAAGAAAGACATGATTAAAGGATAAAGAAAGTAAATGCTAAGCATGATCAAAAGGATTCTCCCCCAATCAATCAAGAATTTCTCCCCCTTTGTGATTATCAAAATAGCACGGGGCATAAAACTTGATTGAGGGAAAGGGTTTGAAAAACTAGATATGAGAATTGAAGAATCAATTGAGATTTTTGAAATTGAAATGAAAATTTGAATAACAGTTTGAATTGAAAGTTTTGGAATGAAAAAAATTGATACCAAGCGTTGAAATTGAAAGAAAAAAGACTTAAACGCTCCTAACTCCCCCTAAATAAAAACAACAAATCACAGGGGAGAGGTTTCTAAAACCGAAATAAATTTTGGGCCGGAGAGACTCGCTAATAGGGATTTTTCAATCCACACTTGTCTAGTGGCGGGTCTTCTCCTGTAAAATTCATCGTTAAAGAAAATACTTTTGGGGCGGCCATACCGGGCATTTTTACAATTGCACTCATAAATTAAGTGCCCGGGTTTTTTGCAATAATTACAAAATTTAAATTGGGAGCTCCCCCTTACAAAAATAGTAGGTGCATGGGAGGTGGAAGCTTGCTTGGAATAGCCAAGCCCTTCGGTGGTTCTAGAAACACGGTGGGAACCTAGGAGTTTGGTCAAATTTTGTTCCCCTTGGGTGAACTTAGCTAGGGATTCCCTTAGGTCTTTGAAAGTTGATTCCATGGAATCAACATCGGGAAGATTTTGGATTTTGAGGGTCAACTCTTCCTTCTCTGTGAGAAGTTGTTCTTTTTCGGAAGAGAGTTTTTTGAAATTCTTTTTTAAAGAAACAAATTTGGAAGAAAGTTCGTGAAAACCTTCCTCCAATTGATCTCTCGCATGTTGGAGATCCTCATAGGATAAATGATTTAAAGAATTTGAATTTGAAGAACAAGAGGAAGAGGAGTCGGAAGATGTTACCTCATGACATGCCATTAGGCATTTATTACCGTTGTCGCTCGAGGAGGAGGAGGAGGAGGATGTGGAGCTATCACTCCATGTGGCCTTGAAAGCCTTTTTCTTTCCTTTTTCCTTAGCCCGTTTCTTGTTGAGTGGGAAATCGGGCTTGTAATGGCCCTTTTCGCCGCACCCGTAGCATTTTACCTTGGGCTCCGATCTTTTGTCGGGTTCTTGCTTTCGATGCTTGCGGGATTTCTTCTTCTTGTGCTTCTTCATAAACTTGTGCATTTGGCGGGCGAGATTCTCCATTTCCGAGTCGCCGCTTGAAGATGAAGAAGATGAGGAAGATGAGGATGATGAGGAGGAGCTTACTTCTTTTTGTACCTTGAGGGCAATGTTCTTTGGTGTCTTGATTGGTGTGCCCTCCTTTTGAGCTTGCCTCCTCAACGTGATCTCGTAGGTCATTAGGGATCCAATGAGCTCCTCAACCAGCATGTTTTTGACATCCTTAGCTTCTTGGATTGTCGTCACTTTAGGTGCCCATGAGCTCAGAAGGACCCATAGAATCTTCTTGACCATTGCTTCAGCTGAAACATCATCACCAAGAGATTTTCTACCATTGCAAACGTCAGTGAAGCGTGTAAACATTTCAGAAATAGACTCATTTGGATGCATTGAAAAAGATTCAAAGTCTTGTCTATACATATCTAATATAGTATATTTGACTTTATTAGTGCCTTCATGGGTCACTTCTAAAAGCTTCCAAATTTCATGTGAAGAAGAGCAAGTAGAAACACGATTAAATTCATTTCTATCTAACCCGCAATGAAGAGCATTCATGGCTTTGCCATCAAGCTCAAAATTCTTAATATCGGCGGGGGTCCATTTGGATTCGTCGGGGGAAGACAAAGAATAACCTTGCATGACAATTTTGTAAATAGGATATCCTATGCTTCTTAAAAAAGTGGTCATGCGGGTTTTCCAATAATTATAGTCGGTCCCATCAAAAAATGGAGCCCGACCCAATGAGTAACCCTCGGGGGTGAAAGAGGTAGATGCCATCAAAAAAAAATCTTTAATTTGAAACCGGTTAGGGTATTACTCAAATTTTTCCTCTGATAACAATTATTGGGCGGAGAAAAAGGGAGTGATGGCAAGAGGGGGGGTGAATTGCCTTTTAAAAAAAGATTAACAAATTAATATCAAAGTGAAAGTGCAGCGGAAATAAAAGAGGCAAGACATGCAATTGATAACGGAGTTCGGCCAAAAACCCGGCCTACGTCTCCACTCCCAACTCAACCGTTGAGAGATTCTACCGCTTGCTTTTCAATGGTTGTAGCAAGAAACCAACTATCCTTTTTACAGGTGAAGGATAGCTCACCTATTACAGCTTGCTTTTATTGGTTGAGCAAGAACCCACTTACTTTTAGTGGTTGAGCAAGAACCCACTAGCCGTCTTACAGGTGAAGGCTAGCTCACCTATGACACAAGCCTTTTAAAAGGAAAGGCTTGAAGAAACCTCTTCACACCTTAGTGGTGATGTGAAACCCAAAACAAAGAGGGATGAGAAAAGGTGTTGGGGTTTGTAGGCACAAACCCAAATTTAAAGCTCAAAATAAATATACAATAAAAACCGTATATGAGAAGAAGCCTTGGGCGCCTTTGAATGATTGGAGATGTTGAAGGCCGCTTCCAAGCTTCTTTGGTGGAGCTCCTTGGATGTGGAAGTTGTTGGAGCACTTGAGGTTCCTTTGAAGGAAGTCGCCGGAGGTTGGCCAATTGATACAAAATATGTCTGTTGGCTTCGTATATGATCCGGGTAAATGTCCGGGGCTTCCATGGCCTTTATTTATAGACATGGAACCCTTGGGGAGTCTTCGGAGCCGTTGTAAAGGGCCTCGGAGCCGTTGGAGGCCAAATGGGAGTTGACTGGTCAAAGCCAACGGCTAGTTTGACTGGGCTACCGGCTGGCCGGTGCAGGGCCACCGGCTGGCCGGTGCCTTGGACGTTGAGAAGGCCTTCTGCCCAGGCAGCACCGGCTGACCGGTGACAGAGCCACCGGCTGGCCGGTGGTGAGGCAGTAGCCATCACTGTTGTACCAGGTTGCCACCGGCTGGCCGGTGACAGAGCCACCGGTTGACCGGTGGAACCTGGCAGTGGGCAATGCCTCTGCCAGGTCCACCGGCTGGCCGGTGCTATCACACCGGTTGGCCGGTGGACTGAATTTCAGTCCACTTCTTGTCCATTCTTGGGCCAACTTCTTGGAAACCTTGTGCCTATCATTCAAAAACACTTCAAACAAAATTAGACAAATAATAAGGTGATTGTGATCATGAAAATCAAACAACAAGGGGAACGATAGGTACAACATATTATTGAAATAATATTGAGAAGGAGAGAAGAACAATGAGATTTAATTATGGGAGAAATAAAATAGTTGAAGATAATAATAAAAAGATTGAGAATCAGATAGTGGAAGAAACAAATAAAGAAATAAGTGAAACACAATGAAGAAAGATAGAGAATGGAGATCCTGAATTAATACATGCTTTAATTACATAATAATGTATACTAAATGAAATAAAATACACCAACTAAAAAGCTACGTAAAAAGAAACTTGTGGTATTTTGGAATCACCACTAGTGTGATTCCTCTCTTTCCATCATTGTCATAGAATCCAAACCCCTCTATTTATAGTGTGTTTAATCCTAAAAAAATACTTCATTCAAATCATTAGTTTCACTTTTTTATATTGGACAATTGGGCACATTGGAAATATATATTTCATATCCTCACATTGAATATCTCATTATATATCAGGGGTTTCTAAAAGAATTAAAAAAATATGGCCACATCACTTTATTAAAACCTATATGGATATGGGAATAATATTACTCCATATAAAGGGTAGATACAAACAAGGGATCCCCACGAATACCCTATAGTCTTCATAGTGGTTGGATGGATCTCCCCAAACCGGGAAAGGAAAGCATGGTTTGTAGAAGTAGGCTTCATTATGGTTTTTCGAGAGACCAGTTTACATCTGAGATTATCATTGGCTTCAACTGTTTATGTTATCTTGAGCCCATATTTTCTACTTGTTGTCCATGGTAGTCACTAGTGTGTTTAAGACAAAGGCGGTCAATAAAGAGGATGGAAAGGTGAAAGAGAGTAGTATAGAGTTATTGTATGAACCCAAACATTCATTTCAGGTAGGTTTTTTATTTTCTGGGGTTTTTTAGAAAAGAGGATATTCTGTAAATTTTTTAATACATGCCGTGTACATTATAAGATCACGCCATGTACTTTGATGCCTCTAGAGGCTGCGTGCTGGCCATGTCACGACCATGCACGCTACCATGTAGGGGTGATGTAGAGGTCACCTAATATAGAGTACGAAAAAGACTAGTACACATTGTGTACCCCAAAATTACATGCACTGTACATTCTTTTTTCAGTAAACGCATCAGGGTGGCATATTAACCTCACAAACATTTTCTTCTCCAGTTTCTTTGACCTAGAGTGTATTTACGGCTGCAGACCATTGACGAACCACCAAGACTCCATCCGTTCTCAAAATCTACCACCGTTGATTGCGTTGAAACCACAGCAGTAAGCTCTTCTTCTCATAGAGGATCATTTAGAAATTCCACCACATTATAAAGTTATCGTGGGTTGAGCATTTTGGGATTTTTTCCTAGATATAGGACATTTCAAGGAGAATCAGGATTTGAGGTTCAAGTATATCAATCTCCTAACGTCTAGGTAGGTGGTTTGTTCCTTTCTGTAGAACGTCTTTGAGTATTTGTGCAAATTCCACCAATACCCTTAAATAGGGTATTGTGTGTTACCTGTTTTTCCAATAAAATTTGCCTAATATTCTTATTCTTGAGTAGAGGTTATTTTTTGTCAATGGGGTAATTTTACAGTGCTTTGGATTCTTTTCCCATGCATGTCTTCTTGTTTATGACCATTTGGTTTTGTTTTTCTTGTTAAGCTATTTCCAGTTCCATGCCATGTTATAAGATGGTATGACTATTCTTCCATTAATGATATATTATAGATGTTATCCAAGTTGTTCTTGAGGATACTTTGGGCCGTTATGTGATAAGGTACATACTGATTTTACACATTGCTGTGACAACCTAGTGTAGTAGACCATAAGAATAATGGATGTAAGGGCTTCCTTAGAGTGTCTTATAATACGATGTGAGACCACATGGGGAATTGACATTGGGTGCTTCCTCAGAGTGTATGTAGTTCCTCGAAATGGGCCACAAGGGCAGATGAGACGTTGAGTTCTTATCCAGAACTCCTTTAGAATGATACAAGACTATAGGGGGAATTGATAGTAGGTACTTCCCCAGAGATACTATTCTTTAGCTGAACCAGAGGGGTCAGCCTATGTGTGCTTCCCAGAGGGTTGCTAGTATTCGTAGGTTATACCATAGAGGTTAGGCTGTGAGAACTATCCAAAGGTTACCTACTTGTTCTACATGCTTGAGCGATTGTTTAATTGTTTGTAATTATGTGCTAGAAAATGTGGATTGTTTGATGTTTATTACTTCTTTGTTTACTACTTTCTGTACTTTTACCTTCTATATATTCATTGACTATTAGGAACGGATCTTAGGGTGGTTTCCTACTGGGACTTTGTCTCACACCCTGTTTGGGTCATGCTTTTGGGCCCAAATAGATTATATTGTGGCATGTATCGATAAAGTGAAGCACCATTCTACTTTAGGTTCTTGATTTCACTGGAGCTGGGGAGCATGAGACAATTTCGAGTCTTGCAATGTTGAGGAGTTTCTCCTCTTTTGTTTTTATTTTTTACTTTGGTTTAGTATTGTATTCACCATTGTGACTTTTTTTATGTTTTCCTAGACATATATGCATCATGCATCATTTACATATACTTATTCTCCAGTTGTGTATTTATCAGTTTCCGCTACTATTGTTTTTGTATATTTACTGATTCTGATGTTGAATGTGTTGTTACTTCTGCTGTGTACTCTGCCAATGAGGGCATAGTTTCCCCACTATCACACCCAAATCCATCGATGCTAGTCAAAATCCTCTAGCGTTCATGGAAATGCGCTTGAGGAAATGTGACCAACCGGGTACGGGGTGCCTCTGGGTGGCTTTCGGAACCAGGACGTTACAATGTGGTATTAGAGGGACTTTTTTTCTCTTGCCTTACTATTTGGAGACTATATATAGGGGTGAGACAGAATAGGTACTTAGTAATGAGCTGTGCCTGGGAGTAGCTAACCCGTGTACATGGGAAAATCCATACTACCTTGTTTATTGCAATTTTACAAGTTTGTGATTTTATAGTTGATTTGATTTTACTATTGGGAGATTCACATGCTTCTTTTGTTACTGTTGTTGTTATTGCGGTTGTATTTCTGTCGCAACCCAATGAGATGAGGGTATACTATCTCATGCATCATATAGGCACTTGTTAGAAATCGTTTGTCATGCATTCTTTCCATGGAATCTAGGATGCATTAGCCATTGTTTGATGTCGTGATAGATGTGGTGTAGATTATGCTTGCTGTTCTGATAGATGATTTGATAGAATCCCTGCTGTTTTATAGGGAATTAGTTTGAATAGTGATTTTCTTAGATGGATGCCAAAATTTGGTTCTTGTGGTGTTATTGGCCCTCATAGACCAGAATTTGGTGGATCATTGACCTTTTTACCTTGTTTTTAACATTCATAAGATTCCAAACATTGATTCGCGAGGAGTATGGGCCCTCACAGATCATAATTTGGCACCTTATCATGTTTTTTCTTTGTTTTCAGGGCTCTGGAGCAGTTCTGAGCCTACTACACAAAAAAACCCAAGAATATATAGTGTGTACTTTAATATTAAACATGTGTAATTTTGAACTATGTCACTGACAATGTGGGAAGAGACACAGGGTTAAGAAAAATCATGTTGGAACATGTCGTGCACTAGTTTAGCACGTCGTGTAGTATGAAATAGGTACCCCGGCCGTGTTATGAATAACACAAGTCATGTTACCTTTTCATATACACATCGTGTCTTAATATTACATGTCGTGTCATCTATTCTTGGTACCCGTCCATGTCACAAGCAACAAGGGTCGGTGTTACCCTCTCTCGTACACGTCGTGTCCCTCTAGAACATGCCATGTAGTGTCGATACATGTGTCTGATCGTGTCTCTAACAACACGTGCCAAGTAAGGCGTGTCTAGTACACTCCATGTCTACCTTGAACACGCCGTGTAGTTTTGTTTTAGAGGAGCCTTGTGGCATAACCATGTAGAATGACTCGGGAAGGGAACAAGATTCAAGCGAACGCCACGTGTTAGGACAACACGAAGTGAATCTGGGGTGTTACACAACAAGTTTTGGTAGGAGTACATGCCCATGTGAATGAATTAAGGGAACACAACATGTACGGAAAGTATACACCATGTAGTCCTGTTTTTCATAACTTGAATGCCTTATTTTGTGTGTTCCTTCTTGTGCCTTCAATTTTTTAGTTCTTTCTAATGTTGATCTACAGTGTACTTTTGACCTTGTAGAGTCAATGCACATAGATGTCCTCTAGTTGGACACCAATTGCAGGCGGTGATCAGACACATGATTTGGATGATCATGGACTTCTTGAAAAGCCTCATATTGTGTCAGCCTTGGCACCAACAGTGATACCAGCTATAGGCACTGATTCACAGTTTAGGGATGGTTTTATGAGGATGATGCAGACCTCCCATGGAGCTCTCCCTTCTACCACATCTATAGCAGACTTGATGTGGGTTTTCTAGGAGCAGTATCCTCCCACCTTCTCAGGGGACGAAGGACCTCAGGCTGCAGAGTCATGCCTAAAAGCCATGATGACAAAATTTGAGCGTCTATAGATGCCTCTAGAGAGGCGGGTCAAGCTCGCTACCTACATGCTTTGAGACTCTTCCAAGAGGTGGAGGGATGTGATCTCACAGGCAGGTCATCGGTAGGTTATGGCATGGGAGGAGTTCCAGCATGTCTTTTATGACTAATTCTATCCAGAGACCCTTAGGGTCAACCGAGCTCGAGTGTTCATGAGCCTAGAGCAGGGTACTCTTTCTGTCATGGAGTATTCCTCTCGTTTCACTGATTTTTAGAGTTTCAAACCCCTCTAGAGCGCAAATCGGTTGTTCTGGGTAAGGAAGTTTGAGGATGGCATCATACGGGAGATCCACTCACAGGTGAATATCTTCAGGGTGACTTTCATCGCTTCCATAGTCAACTGGGCACTGATTGCCGAGCGCAATCTGAGAGATTCTGGAGTTGAGAGCCATGGCGGTTCTGCTTCCAGGGTTAGTTCTTCACCAGCTGACAGCAGGAAGCACCGTAGTGAGCCTACACACGGTGATCTAAGATAGCGAGACACATCTTCCTGTAGCCAGGTGGTATGGTACCAATGTGGAAGAGATGGTCATACAAGACCGTAGTCCCAAATAGGCCCAGCGGATTTCCGATCTTGCCGCAAGATGGATCACCATCAGCGCTTCGGTCAAGTTTTTTCATTAGTAGGTGGTGACAGGGGTTCATCTAGGTCTCCTCATTCCAGACCATCGCCACCAGTTTCTCACCAGTCTAGGAACTGGAGATCATCCGGCCATTCAGGCTGAGGTGGAGGTCATGGCTAGGGAGGTCAGTCTTCGGTCTATCCACGACAGCAGGGAGGATCAGCTTTGAGCAGCCAGGTAAGGCCAAAGGGCCTTGGTACATGTCATGATTTTTTAGTAGATCATACCCAGCCGGAGAAGGATCATGGACCCTCTACAGTTCGCGTTATGATCTTTGTAGCCTCTGTTTTATCTTCTGCTATTCTCAATATAGGGGCTTCCTGTAGCTTTATATGTGTTGTTGTTGTGGAGAGTCTTGGGCTCTGCATATTTTCCACTGCAGATACATTGACTCTAGACACACCAATAAGGACTATAACGGTTAGTGTACGTCAGTGGAGAGAGTTCCCTCTGGAGGTTTTGGGGTGTCAATTATTATGGGACCTCTATGTCCTAGAAATGACAGGTTATGATTTCATTCTCGGAATGGGCTGGCTAGTTCCCTTCTAGGCAGTTGTTGACTGTTATCGCCACAGGGTGAGTTTGTTGGCGCCAAAATATTGGATGAAAATAATGAGTAAAAGAATGTTCTGCGGCCTGCCTCGCGATGCTATGGCTCGGATTCCCCCCAAGCAATGCGGCCGCAACAAAGCAAAGGAGACGGTAACCTTTGAAAACGCCCATGACGTTCGTGAATCCGCTGCGAATCAATAGAGGCAGTAACCTCCGTGAACTCCCATGACGTTCCCAAAACCACCGCGAATCAAAGAAGGAGGTCAACTCCATGAACGCCCCAGATGTTCACAAATCTTCCATGAAGAAATGCAGGAAGTACCCCTCCGCGAACCTGGTTGACGTTTGCGACCCGCCACAAAGTGACTGAATCCCCCTTCGCGTCGCGTGAGCTCTGTTTCACAGTGCCCCTTGCCTATAAACACCAGGCTCCCCTTGTTCCCCCCATATGAACAATCTCACCATTCGTATTCTTCACTCCTGAATCACAAATCACCCTTTTCTTTGCGAATCCTAAGCTACAGGAGGTATTTTTGCTTCACGAGGTGCCTCTGCATTGTCTTGTTTTGATCCCCTCTTCCGATAGGGATGCCTTTCACAAATCCCGAGGGTTTTCATGAAGTAAGGGGATACCCAAGGGGACCAAGGTTGTTGCAGAGCGTTTATGCTTTGTGAAACACCCCTCTTGTACACGTGATCCACATTTCAATGTAGGGTCATTGTACTTCGCGAAGCATACTGCTTCACAGCACTTTGCTTCGCAAGACACCTATGCTCTATGAGGCAGTGCTCCATAAACACCCTTCCACTTCATGAAGCACATCCCACTTGCACCTATGCCCCATGCTAAGGCTAAGTCACCCCACTTGGTGAAGCACACCCCTTCGCAAGTTCCCTTCACCAAACAGAGCAACCAAGAACCACAAGTCCTCTGCCTATGGACCCCACTTCTTGGAAATTCAGTTTGATGTGAGACCCTCCAGGTATGCACAATGTGACTTCAATGTCCCCTGGACGATACCACCCATGGAGTCGCATCGCCTAATGCTTCTTCGTAAAGGCATGCTAATGACTATTGCTTCTTCTCATAGCCACACTAACGTGGACCCTTCAATGGATTGCTATGCTACCCCCTTCACCACGACATTGTTGGTACCTTCCCTCCCACAATAAACAGAGGGTAATATTTATGTATGTACTAGTGGTTCAGGGTAAACCCACCCTCGTCCAATTTGTAGGATGTTAAACTGCCAAGCACCTCATCCTCAACACATGACGTTCAACTGTGATCCGGCCCCGTGCCTCGCATGTAGGGTCCCCCCGGATCAGACATTCTTTACACCGCTCGTCTCCACGGTAATGGAATCACCCCCGACATGGGATAATATCCTCCTTCTTCGAGTGGAGTTTTTCTTGCTGGGAAGGGTAGCCTTATGAGTGTAAGCCCCTAGCCCCACTGGCAGAAGGTAGAACCCATGTACCTCTATACTTACCCACTACTAGGGCCAGCGAGGAGCATGATAGGGGTCGTGGCACCCCTTTTTTTGGTCCCACACCCCTCTCCCGTTGTGCTTTTTCACCCTCGGGCCTCCATCCTAGAGTAAGTCACTGCACCATGGGCTGCCTAACGCGTAATCCCCTCTTCGCATCCCACGGACGCACCCTTCACGACGTGATCATCACATCCCTACAACCTCTTGTTTTCACACCGAGCATGACTCCCTTGGCCTTAGAGTGAGAACCGACCATGACACACCCTAGGCTGCCTCAGAATGTAAGACCCAACACACCCATCCTGCATGATGTTAAACTGCACGCAGCCAAACTATGGAGACTTTGATCCATGTCAAGGAATGGTACGTAGGAAGGCTCCATGATGTTCAAGCACAACACTCGGTTGTTCCAACCTCCTTCACGTTGGTTCAACCCTGTCCTGCATGATGTTAAACTACATACTACCAAACTATGATGAATTTGATCCATGTCAAGGCATGGTACGTAGGAGGCCTCCATGAGGTTCAAACCCACCACCAGTAGACCCCAGGTTCACCTTCACATCGGTTCGATAACGAAACCATACCCGAACTATGGGGACAATGATACATTTCAAGGCGTGGTACGTAGGAATCCTCCACATGGATCAAGCCCACCACTCGGTCGTTCTGACCTCCTTCACATCGATTCACCCCTATCCCGCATGATGTTAAACTGCACACTCTCAAAATACGAGTACTTTGATCCATGCCAAGGCATGGTACGTAGGAAGCCTCCACAAGGTTCAATCCCACCACCAGTGGACCATCGCGTTCACCTTCACTTCGGTTCACTAACGAAACCCTACCCGAACTAAGAGAACTTTGATCCATGTCAAGGCATGGTACGTAGGAAGCCTCCATGAGGTTCAAGCCCATCGCCCGACTATTTATTCATGTCAGGATCACCCCCATCCCACATGATGATAAACTGCACACCTAAACTATGAGGACTTTGATCCATGTCGTGGAATGGTACGTAGGAAGCCTCCACGAGGTTCAAGCCCACCTCCAGTGGACCCCTAGGTTCACCTTCATGTCTGTTCTCTGACAAAACCCATCCTGAACTATGGGTACTTTGATCCATGCAAAGGAATGGGACGTAGGAAGCCTCCATGAGGTTCAATCCCAATAACTACTAGCCCCAACCATCTTCACGTCGGTGCACCAAGCCCCCAACATCACCATTTTGAACTATGGGGACTTTGATCAATACCAAGGCATGATACATATGAAGCCTCCATGAGGTTCAAGTGCACCACTAGTGGACCCCCGGGTTAACATTCATGTCGTTTCACCGACACACCACATTTTCAACTACAAGGTCTTTGATCCATGTCAAGGAATGGTACATAGGAAGACTCTCTGAGGTTCAATGTAACTCCTTGACCCTAGTTACCCAGAGTCGGTGCATTATTACATAACATTGGCATGATCACAAGAAAGATCAAATCTCGAAAGACCGATTGGTTTAGTAGCCTTGGAAACACTAGATATATTCTTAAGTTTTACATTACATCATAAAATGAAAAACTACTACAACAACATAATGTCTCCACAGTCCACACTATTATCCCCTCATAATATCCCTACAGGTCATTCATAACTTACTTCTTCACATCCTGGGAAAAATAAAACATAGAAAAGGGGTGAGCTCAAATGCCCAGTAAGGAAAACAATATAGCGGAACATTCAAAATAAGCATAAACATTTAAGGCAATGCATTACTAAAACAAAAGACTTTTAAACTTGAACTTCAACATAGTATGGAAACAGTAAAATGAAATAATGCCATTTAATTGTTCACATGGATATTCTACTAATCGAATAATCACATGAAATATCAATAACCACTTTCATAATGTTGGAATGCATAATGCCAGACTATCATAACCACATAGCCAAGGCCTCGTGTCAAGACTACAAATAAGATTTTTCCAAGGCCTTGTGCCAAGACACTATTTTGTCTCATGAGACCTACCGATGCATCGAGGAGCTATAGCGGGCTCCACCCGTCACATATTAAGTCCAATGCATTCCTCATATGAACGGGTTTAAACATAACATAAACATTCGTATTAAAACTAGCATACGAAATGTCAATAATTTCACTATAAACTATGAATGGTATAAAAATAGAACATCCAAAGTCAAACATATCACAAAACCTTCAATACAATATTGAATATTTGTATCATAATAAATCAACTTCAAATAAGCGTAAAATCCATCAAAGGATGTTGACATAGATGAAATCAAAACTCTTTTTAGAGAAATATCTCTTTCTATTTTTGAAATCATTTAAGAGCCATATAAAATAAAAAATTTTGTTTGAAAATATTCTTATAAGCTTTTATGGAAAGCTTTTAATATTTTATAACAGCGGAAAATAACCGCACCCGCCGTATAAGTTAAAAAACATTCTTACCTTAGTTCTGTCGAAAAGGTTAAAAAGGACCTTGTTTTGAAAACGACGGAAAGATTTATCTTATAAAAAGTCAAACAAGGGTATAAATGACTCTAACCCATATTCTTGTAAATAATAAAAATGTTTTGAAATACATTTTTAAGAAAACATGGATGTGGATGATAAAGAGATCCCAGTAGATTGTTACATATAAACAACCTCGGATAATGAAGAGATTGTGAAATAACACATACCTTGTAATTTTCCTTGGTTGGGGTAGGTTAACCTTCTGTATAATGGTGAAATAATTGTTATTAAATTATACAAGAATCGTATACATTAATATGATATCATATATGATCTTTTTATATTGATTTGATAATAATATCTTAGTATTATCATTGTTTCGGGTGTTAACTTACTTGTTTTCTTTTATATGTTTTGTTATGTAAGACATGTTTGTAAAATATATGTTGTATATTATTCATATCCAGAATGATATCAAGTCCTTAAACATAATTTTTTTTAAATCATCAAATGATAACTATACTTGAATGGATACGATGGAGAATGAATCTCATCGCGTTCGTGGAGACGGTAGTCCGTACGTACGCACGAGCGACAATATCATTTTTTTGATATTAAAATAATATATAAATGGATGGTATATCATATATACAGAATCATTAACATGTTATATTTATTATTTACATGAGTTACACATCATTATTCTACCCATCCAAATAATATTATATTGAATAACAATTACACCACGACGTGGAGACGGTAAGTCGTACGTACGCACGTATGGTGACATGTTATTCAAAGGGTGGATAGAATACTGAATATGGTTGTACCATATTTATAATAACATCAAAAAATATATATGATACTGGAGTTATTATTTTATAATGGTAACAAGAAAGGAAGAAGAAGTGGAAGAAGATAGGAACTTGGAAAAGGGTGGTCAAATCATTACCTCTTCTTCGATTTCTTCCTTTTTATTTGATCAAAAGGACTCCATTGGTTGGCTTTATGATCAAAATAAGGCCTCTAGGTTGTAGTGAGGGAAGTTGGGAGAGTATTTGGGTAGACTTTGGCCGAACCAAAAGGCTTTGAAGGTGTGAAGAAGTGAGAAGGAGGAGTGCCCTTTTATAAGAGGGGTGAGGGGCACCTTTGGAAAAGCTAGAGATATTAGTTTATAATAAATTCATATTCGGTTTCCAATGGCTCCAAAGTTGATTATTCAAAGGTTAAGGTGGGGATGGGTTGAAAAAAACTCAACCAATATAATTTAGACAGGTTTGGGTACTTATATTAACCTTATCTTTTAGTATTAACTCTAAGTTAATTAGATTCACTTTTACAATGTCTCTTTGTATTTTTATATAATATGATTAATAAACTTACTATATACATCCTATAGACCCCCAAGTGGTCCATTAATGATGAACCTATGATGATATAAGTCTTTTAAAAGAACCTTATATTTTTAGGAATTTAATATCAATTAATAATATAATATTTGTTTTAAGAACTCTTTTATGTCAATTTTGACACTATTCAATAGTTGATTTTTGTGAAACTCATAACAGATTTATTACTTCAAAAAAAGTCAATTAAATCACTCCTAAGATATCATATTATCCTATAAAATTAGTTTAATTCATTAAAAGTTTCATATTATATTTATTTTGTATTTATAATATCAATTATTTTAATTTGTCACTATTATAGTAATTAATTCATCATCATTGTGTCATAAATAAATTAAATTATTTAATGTATAAAAATTAAAAATAAAATATCATTATGTAGGAAATATTTTTATCTTTCTATTGAATATTTATAATCTAAAATCCAACATATATAACCCTATGTAAAAGTTGTTTTTCTAAAAGATATATGCTTGTGTCATTTTTGTATTCATTTTAACTTAATTAAAATAAAATGTCCCTATCACCTACAAGTGGCACCATGGGGTCCCCAAATCGACCCAAAGATGGATATGGTCGAACCTGTATTGACCAATAAGTCTAGGACACGTTTTAGGGTAATTTAGTATTATTATAATATTATTTTTTAACTCTTATTTACCAGATTTACCCTTAACGATGGTAAATAAATTATTTACCGCAGTAATTATTCAAAATGTCTAAAAATAAAAGTTACCTATTTACACAATTTGGAAATCCTGATTCCAAATATGGAATCCATTTTTCTAAATTCAAAACACAGAAGTGGCAGAAATTAATTTAAAATTAATTCCCGATGTCAAAACAAAAAGCGTGTTTTTAAGAGATAATAACTATCAAAAGATTGACACTTGTTTATGTTCGGTTTAATTGTAAAATTATGTCCAATGACCAACATTATATTAAATGGTAAAAATATATTCTAAATATAATTTAAAACCACTCAAATTCATAATATATCACTATTAATTATTTTGATTAAAAAAGTTGTTTTTAATATAAATTTAGTAAATTTCACTATTCATCAAAATATTAAAGTTATCCGAAAAGTACCAAAATTTCATCTTAGGCTAAATTCGATATTCCGAATCCAAAAATGAAGTCCATTTTGAAATATAAAATATATATAATTTAAAAAAGTAGGTATTACTATTCATAACAGCTAGTTTGATTGGTTGTTAGAACTTGGTGTTGCGTACAACACACGCTATCACATTATTCGAAGAGAAGCGTACCGTAGAAGCTCGGGGTGTTACATTATCCCCTCCTTCAAATAATTTCATCCTCGACATTTCTAGAATACTACCGCATGAAAAGACTCGGGTGTTTCTTCATCATAAGTTCCTCGGGTTCCCACTTTTCCTCTTCCATCTTATGGTTTCTCCACAAAACTTTTACCAGACGCGTCCTCCGGTTTCTCAGTACTTGTTCTCTCGTATCAAGAATCCTGACGGGCTCTTCACAATAGGATATATCGGGTTCCAGTTCTAATTACTCATAGGTGAGTACATGCGTTGGGTCAGGCATGTATTTCCTCAACAGAGATACGTGGAACACATCGTGAACTTTGGAGAGACTTGGCGGCATTGCAAATCGGTAAGCCACAACCCCAATTCGTTCTAGAATTTCGAAAGGTCCCATGTACCTAGGACTCAATTTTCCTTTCTTACCAAAATGTATTACTCCCTTACATGGAGATACCTTCAGGAAAACATGATCACCGACTTGAAATTCCAAATCCTTCCTTTGATTATCAGCATAGCTCTTCTGCCTACTTTGAGCTGCTTTGATGTGATTTTGGATTACCTTCACCTTTTCCACTGTTTCCTCCACCAGTTCTGGGCCTACAAGTTTTCTTTCACCAACATCATCCCAACAGGTTGGTGTACGACATCTCTTTCCATATAACGCTTCATATGGTGCCATCTGAATACTCGAATGGAAGCTATTATTATAGGAAAATTCTACCAGTGGTAAATATTGATCCCACATACCCTGAAAGTCAAGTGAGCAAGATCTCAAAATGTCTTCTAAGGTCTGAATGGTCAGTTCTGATTGTCCGTCTGTCTGAGGGTGGTAAGCGGTGCTCAAATGAAGTTCAGTATCCATAAATTTCTGAAGACTTTTCCAAAATCTTAAAGTAAAACGGGGATCATGATCAGAAACAATCGATAGGGGTACTCCATGAAGTCTCACAACGTCATTAATATATAGTCTTGCTAGACGTTCCAGGGGTAGATCTTCTCTTATAGCAAGAAAATGTGCTGACTTGGTAAGACGATCAACAATAACCCATATTGCATTGTTCCTTCTAGAAGTCTTTGGTAGCCCCATGACAAAGTCAATCGTAATATTGTCCCATTTCCACTCCGGTATGGGAAGAGGTTGCATGACTCCTCCAGGCTATTGCCTTCCAGCTTTCACTTGTTGACAAACCATACATCTTGACAAAAAATCAGTAATCTCCCTCTTCATGTTGTCCCACCTAAAATGTTCCTTCAAATCTCTATACATTTTGGTTCTCCCAGGGTGTATAGAGAAATTGGAACTATGAGCATCATCCAGCAATTCCTTTTTTAGATCAAGTAAATCGGGAACACAAAGTCTCTTCCCGAATTTCAAAATTCCATCTTCATACACAAAGTCTCTCAATCTCCCATCATTCATAGCTTTAATTTTCTTTTTAAATTCTTCATCATCGGTCTGAGAACTCTTAATCCTTTCTTGTAAAGATGGTTTTCCAACCATTTGAAAAAGAATTGATGTTTCGCCTTCCATGGTTATTCCCATGTCCATCTTCACTTGATCCATGAAAATTGGATCCCTTTCAATTATCATATTGTTCAAAACTCCGTGGTCTTTTCTTCTCAAAGCATCTGCCACCTTGTTTGCTTTCCCCGGGTGGTAGTGTATCGTGCAATCATAATACTTGAGTAATTCAAGCCATATCCTTTGCCTCATGATGAGTTCTTTTTGTGAGAAAATATACTTCAAACTCTTGTGATCAGTATAAATCTCACATTTTTCACCATAGAGGTATTGCCTCCATATATTCAAAGAAAAGATCATAGCTGCTAACTCGAGATCATGAGTAGGATAGTTTTGTTCATTAATTTTCAACTGTCGTGATGCATAGGCAATAACTCTATCATTATGTATAAGGACACAACCAAGTCCTTTCTTTGATGCATCACTATAAATAATGAACCCATCATTCCATGATGGTAGAGTCAATATTGGAGCATTGACTAATCTTCTCTTCAGTTCTTCGAAACATTATTCACACTCTTTTGTCCAAACAAATTTAACCCCTTTACGTGTGAGCTTCGTTAATGGGTTAGCCAATCGGGCAAAATTCTGGACGAAACGTCGATAATAACCTGCCAAACCAATAAAACTACGTACCTCAGTTATACTCGTATGTGCTGGCCATTCTTGGATTGCCTTGGTTTTAGAAGGATCAACAGAGATTCCATCTTTAGAGACAATATGGCCAAGAAAAGAAATCTCCTGAAGCCAGAATTCACACTTGCTAAAGTTCCCATATAATTCATGCCTCCTCAGAGTCTTCAAGATAATGCGCAAGTGATTTTCATGATCTTCATAGGTTTTGGAGTATACCAAGATATCATCAATAAATACCACCAGAAATTCATCGAGATACTCCTTGAAAACTCTATTCATCAGATCCATGAATACAGAGGGTGCATTAGTCAATCCAAACGGCATTACAGTAAACTCGTAATGCCCGTACCTGGTTTGAAATGCTGTCTTCAGAATGTCTTCCTTCTTCACACACAACTGATGGTATCCAGATCAAAGTTCAATCTTTGAAAAGTATTGATATCCATGTAGTTGGTCAAATAAATCATCAATGCGTGGTAGGGGATACTTGTTCTTTATCGTTATAGCATTGATCTCCCTGTAGTCGATACATAACCTCATAGATCCATCTTTCTTTTTAACAAAAAGAACAGGGGCTCCCCATGGAGAAACACTAGGGCGAATAAATCCTTTATTACTCAATTCCTCTAGTTGTTTCTTTAGTTAAACTAATTCTACAGTGGACATTCTATAAGGGGTCTTCGATATAGGCCTTGATCCAGGAATAAAATCAATGGAAAACTCAACTTCTCGTTCTGGAGGGTGTCCAGGTAAATCTTCCGTAAATACATCTACAAATTCATTCACAATAGGTACATCCTCTATTTGAACATTCCATTCCTCACCCATAGTTATTTCATTCTCTTCCTCCCCAATAATTGAATTTAGTTGAGCTATTGAGGGTGGATCTAAATAAGAATTAGGTGGTGACGATTCTGCTCTAAAGATAAGGTGTTCCTTATCATTATCATCAAGAATCGTAACCTCTTTCTTCTTACAATAAATCTTCGCATCATAGTCCGAAAGCCAGTCCATACCGAGGATTATATCATACTCAATCATAGGTATGACAATGAGATCAGCAGATAAAGAACATTTATGTGCTCTAATGAGGACTGATTCACAAAACTTTGTTGCAATGATACTTCCCTTATGAGTTTTAACTGACAACTCCCTTATTAAATCAAATTGGAAATATCTAATTTTCTTAGAAAACTGGGAAATATGAAACAATGCGATGATCCAGAATCAAATAATGCATTTTCTAAACTTGAGGAAACCATTAAATTACCTGCCACCACATCTTTCGGAGATTCTACCTCAGCAGTAGTGATAGCATAAGCCTGGCCTTGATCCCTTGGCCTTTTCTGAGGTATGTTCTCCTGACGCTAAGGACATTCATTTTCATAATTCCCCATCTCCCTGTAATTGTAGCACTGAATGTTGGTAGCTTCCTTCTTCCCCTTACAATCACGATCTTGGTGGCCTTTTTAACCACACTTGTAACAGACTCCCAATCGCTTCAAGCAAGTACCAGGATGTTTCTTCCCGTATTTACCATAGGATGGATATTCAACCTTTCCCTTATTCACCTTATTTCCATTCCAAGATTGATCAACAGGTTTCTTCTTATCTTTATTTGCTTTAAAGTCATAAGACTTAGAGAATTCCTTTTGGTCTTGATAGTACATGAGATAATATCTTCGTACGACGAAAAGGATTGTGAGACTAATGGTCGACGTAGAAATTGTTTTAACCCATCAAATAAACGATCAATCTTACTTCTTGGGTTACATATATAATCTCCATCATACCTCACTATCCTTGTAAAGTTAGCCTCATACTTTGTGACATTCTCATCCTCCTTTTGTCTCACACTCATAAATTGACTTTCTATATCTGCTCGATGGTCGCGAGGAAAGTATTTTTCTAAAAACAGATCTTTGAACCCCCTCCATTCCATATTTGATACTTCATCATCTTCATTCATGTTTTGAATCAATGACCACCATTGATCAGCATCTCCAGTGAGGCAGTAAACTGCCATGATAACTTTTTCCCTTTCACTGCTCCCCAAAGCCTGAAATATTTTCTCTAGGGAATTTATCCATTGCTAAGCTACTAAGGGATTGGTAATCCCATTGAATGTTTGTGGTTGTTACCTCATGAATCGATCTAACATTGATCCTCCACGCTGTGGATCAGGGTGCTCCATACGGGTAAGGTTATTATTCATAACCTGAGTAAGTTGTCCCAGTATGGTGATTAGCTGATTGGCACCAGTTGCATCACCAACCCCACTATAATTATCTTGAGCAGGAGGGAAATCCCTACATGGAGTGTGTGCATTGATATGGTTTCCATTTCTTCCACTAGGCGCCATTTCTAAACAATGGAAAAAACTAGATTAGTTTATGAATCAAAATACATAATCCCATATTTATAAAACACTTAACATAAATTGAACTAATTTTGGATATAATCCATAATCATAAGAATGTCTTATTTGAGGAAGTATATACTCATAAACCCTTCATAATGATTTGTAATGAAAATGAGAGTTATCCAAAGCATATCCCACAGGAGTGTCGTAACCAAAAGTGCAGCAAGGCCCGTTGTCGTGCACCGGTTCCCGTTCGAGTCTAGCTCAAAGCGGTGTTTTCAGGTTTTACCCCTAGGTACATCTGTGCCAGAGCTGCCTCTACCTGGTCGTATCCAGACATGGATTTATTGTTCGGAAAACTCACAAAATCTCTACAATACCAAAATTCTAGGAAGTTCTTCTATACTAATCCTCAAAGTTCATCTTAGGTCTACATGCTCTAATCAGAGTTTATCTAAATATAGCTTGTAAGGTTTGTACTAAACATCCACTGATACCAACTGTAACGCCCCGACCCTAGTTACCCAGAGTCGGTGCATTATTACATAACATTGTCATGATCACAAGAAAGATCAAATCTCGAAATACCTATTGGTTTAGTAGCCCTGGAAACACTAGATATATTATTAAGTTTTACATTACATCATAAAATGAAAAACTACTACAACAACATAATGTCTCCACAGTCCACACTATTATCCCCTCATAATATCCCTACAGATCATTCATATCGTACTTCTTCACATCATGGGAAAAATAAAACATAGAATAGGGGTGAGCTCAAATGCCCAATAAGGATAACAATATAGCAAAACATTCAAAATAAGCATAAACATTTAAGGAAATGCATTACTAAAACAAAATCCTTTTAAACATAAACTTCAACATAGTATGGCAAAAGTAAAATAAAATAATTCCATTTACATGTTCACATGTATATTCTACTAATCGAATAATCACATTCAATATCAATAACCACTTTCATAATGTTGTATTGCATAATGCCAGACTATCATAACCACATAGCCAAGGCCTCGTGCCAAGACTACAAATAAGATTTTGCCAAGGCCTTGTGCCAAGACACTAGTTTGTCTCATGAGACCTACCGATGCATCGAGGAGCTATAGCGGGCTCCACCCGTCACTTATTAAGTCCAATGCATTCATCATATGAACAGGTTTAAACATAACATAAACATTCGTATTAAAACTATCATACGAAATGTCAATAATTTCACCATAAACTATGAATGGTATAAAAATTGAACATCCACAGTCAAACATATCACAAAACCATCAATACAATATAGAAGTTTTGTATCATAATAAATCAACTTCAAATAAGCGTAAAATCCATCAAAGGATGTTGACATAGATGAAATCAAAACTCTTTTTAGAGAAATATCTCTTTATATTTCTGAAATCATTTAAGAGCCATATAAAATAAAACATTTTCTTTGAAAATATTCTTATAAGCTTATATCGAAATCTTTGATGATTTTATAACGGCGGAAAATAACCACACCCGCCGTATAAGTTAAAAAAAACATTCTTACCTTAATTCTGTCGAAAAGGTTAAAAAGGACCTTGTTTTGAAAACGACGGAAAGATTCCTCTTATAAATAGTCAAACAAGGGTATAAATGACTTTAACCCATATTCTTGTAAATAATAAAAATGTCTTGAAATACATTTTTTTGAAAACATGGATGTGGATGATAAAGAGATCCCAGTAGATTATTACATATAAACAACCCTGGATAATGAAGAGATTGTGAAATAACCCTTACCTTGTAATTTTCCTTGGTTGGGGTAGGTTAACCTCCTGTATAATGGTGAAATAATTTTTATTAAATTATACAAGAATAATATACATTAATATGATATCATATATGATCTTTTAATATTGATATGATAATAATATCTTAGTATTATCGTTGTTTCGGGTGTTAACTTACTTGTTTTCTTTTATATGTTTTGTTACATAAGACATGTTTGTAAAGGATAGGTTGTATATTATTCATATCCAGAATGATATCAATTCCCTAAACATCATTTTTTAAATCATCAAATGATAATTATACTTGAATGGATATGATGGAGAATGAATCTCATCGCGTTCGTGAAGACGGTAGTCCGTACGTACACACGAGCGACAATATCATTTTTTTGATATTAAAATAATATATAAATGGATGTTATATCATATATACAGAATCATTAACATGTTATATTTATTATATACATGACTTACACATCATTATTATACCCATCCAAATAATATTATATTGAATAACAATTACACCACGACGTGGAGACGGTAAGCCGTACGTACGCATGTATGGTGACATGTTATTAAAAGGGTGGATAGAATACTGAATATGGTTGTACCATATTTATAATAACATCACAGTATATATATGATACTGGAGTTATTATTTTATAATGGTAACAATAAAGGAAGAAGAAGTGGAAGAAGAAAAGAACTTGGAAAAGGGTGGTGAAATCATTACCTCTTCTTCGGTTTCTTCCTTTTGATTTGATCAAAAGGGATCCTTAGGTTGGCATTATGATCAAACTAAGGCCTCTAGGTTGTAGTGAGGGATGTTGGGAGAGTATTTGGGAATAGTTTGGCCAATCCAAAAGGCTTTGAAGGTGTGAAGAAGTGAGAAGGAGGAGTGCCCTTTTATAAGAGGGGTGAGGGGCACCTTTGGAAAAGCTAGAGATATTAGTTTATAATAAATTCATATTCGGTTTCCAATGGCTCCAAAGTTGATTAATCAACGGTTAAGGTGGGGATTGGTCGAAAACAACTCAACCAATAGAATTTAGACAGGTTTGGATACTTATATTAACCTTATCTTTAAGTATTAACTCTAAGTTAATTTGTTTCACTTTTACAATGTCTCTTTGTAATTTTATATAATATGGTAAATAAACTTACTATATACATCCAAGAGACCCCCAAGTGGTCCATTAATGATTAATCTATCATGATATAAGTCTTTTGGCCGAACCTTAGATTTTTAGGATTTTAATATCAATTAATAATATAATATTTGTTTTAAGAACTCTTTTATGTCAATTTTGACACTATTCAATAGTTGATTTTTGTGAAACTCATAAGTGATTGATTACTTCGATAAAAATTAATTAAATCAATCCAAATATATCATATTATCCTATAAAATTAGTTTAATTCATTAAAAGTTTCATATTAAATCTATTTTGGTATTTTTAATATTAATTATTTTAATTTTTCACTATTATAATAATTAATTTATCATCACTGTGTCACAAATAAATTAAATTATTTAATCTCTAAAAATTATAAATATAATATAATTATGTAGGAAATCGTTTTATCTTTATAATGAATATTTATAATCTAAAATCCAACATATATAACCCTATGTAAAAATTGTTTTTCTAAAAGATATATGCTTGTGTCATTTTTGTATTCATTTTAACTTAATTAAAATAAAATGTCCCTATCACCTACAAGTGGCACCATGGGGTCCCCAAATCGACCCAATGATGCCTATGGTCGAACATATATCTACCAATAAGTCTAGGACACGTTTTAGGGTAATATAGTATTATTATAATATTATTTTTTAACCCTTATTTACCGGATTTACCCTTAACCATGGTAAAACAAATATTTACCGCAGTAATTATTCAAAATGACTAAAAATAAAAGTTACCTATTTACACAATTTGGAAATCCTGATTCCAAATATGGAATCTATTTTTATAAATTCAAAACACAGAAGTGGCAGAAATTAATTTAAAATTAATTCTTGCTGTCAAAACAAAAAGCGTGTTTTTAAGAGATAATAACGATCAAAAGATTGACACTTGTTTATGTTCGGTTTAATTGTAAAATTATGTCGAATGACCAACATTATATTAAATGGTAAAACTATATTCTAAATATCCTTTAAAACCAATCAAATTCATAATATATCACTATTAATTATTTTGATTAAAAAAGTTGTTTTAAATTAAAATTTAGTAAATTTCAATATTCATCAAAATATTAAAGTTATCCGAAAAGTACCAAAATTTTATCTTAGGATAAATTCGATATTCCGAATCAAAAAATGAAGTCCATTTTGAAATATAATGTATATATAATTTCAAAAAGTAGGTATTACTATTCATAACGGCTAGTTTGATTGGTTGTTAGAACTCGGTGTTGTGTACAACACACGCTATCACATTATTCAAAGAGAAGCGTACCATAGAAGCTCGGGGTGTTACATTCAATCCCCCATCCACATGGAACAAGGTCCCGCTTCACGTCAGTTCTCCAACACGCCCTCATCCATCTTGACGTTAAACTACATCCCAATCCAGCGGTAAGAAGTTGTGACCCTTCCATCCAGTTATTCCAACATCCCTCCATGTTAGTCCAACAACCCCACATCATCCCGAACTACGAGGACATTGATCCATGTCAAGTAATGGTACGTAGGATACCTCATGAGGTTCAATACCAACACCCATAGGACCAAGGTCCTTATTCACGTCAGCTCACCGAAGTCTATTATAAACTATGGGGTATTTGATCCATGTAATGGTATGGTACGTAGGAAGACTCCCTGAGGTTTAATCCCCACTGTTCATCTGAACCAATGTCCTTCTTCACGTCGGTCCACCAGCACCGCATCCCAAACTTCGTGGACTTTGATCCATGTCAAGGCAAGGTACGTAGGAATCCTCCCTCAGATTCAATCCCACCACCCATTGGTCGCTCTGACCAACCTTCACGTCATTTCTCACCAAATGAACTATGTGGACTTTGATTCTCTATAATGGGGATACGTAGTCCCATTTCATTCCCCCTCCACTTCATTCATCCATACATCATCCATCCTAATTCTTACCTGGGCCGCCACATCCCAGTGAGTTCATTCCACCTCATCCCCCCCCAGTATTCCGGAAACCGCCCACGTGTTGGGCCTAATATCGGTGATACGTCAAGGGGGTTCTTCAATCTGATCGACTCCGGATAGTGTTCTGATCAGTCTGATCTATCTCTATTGGACGTTAAACTTGCAGCATACCACGTGTTAAACAAAGGAAGCTTTGGAAAACCACAGATGCATGGAAATGACATACGATTCCCCGCGCTCAATGTGGGATTCATTGGTCTTATATGCCCTCATGAAGCCCTATAATAAGGGTAAAAAGATAGGCATGCCAATTCCCTAGTGTCCAGACATGTCAGTGATGTCTCAATATGACTACACCCCCAACTGAAGGTTGCTGTCCTGACCAGACCCCTTGGAATGTCCTGACAGAAGCAACATAATTAACCGACATCCATAGAAACATGGCACTGGGAAGAGTTTCAATAATAGCATATTAAATCTATGTGGGAGACCCGGACTAGGTGACGAGTTTTGAGGAGGAATCCATGGAAGGAAGAACCGACATCCCATCATCTCAGTTTCGATCAAGGAGAAGACATCCCAGAATAAGGTGTGAATGTTGATCGCCTTTAAGAAGCGGTAATGTGGGGTAACAAAAAGTCAAGCCTATCACACCCAAGCAGACGGACACTTGCCCCCCCCCAACGAAAGCGTCAGAAACAGAAATGGTGAAACTGAAGTAAAGTTCTTCTCCTCAATATGGAGATTAATAGTGCTCGAAACACTTTTAGATTGATGTATCACTGAATCTACCTATAAGGCACCGGGTCCCAACAAGAAAATAGCAGGCCTAGTGTGAAACTCACTAGAAGTTGGGGTTGTAGAACTTTGGGCATTCTATTCTGCAAAATTGTCGGCATGGATCCCTCTTACCAACCACGGAAGACGGGATGGTGTTGGGGTCCTGGTTGACAATTTATTTTCCTCGCAGTGCTGATGAGTTAATCTCCCTGCTTCCTAGGAATCAGGTTGCTACTATAGGGACACGATCACCTCCCACCCGCCTATGCAGAGGAAGGGGAAACACTATCGCAGCCACTCCACGTGCCTCCACTACTGCTACAACGGCGTCTGCATCCACGAATGTGGGGCACCCATGCAACATCTCCACATCAAAAGTCATCCAACGAAGGGTGATTAATGACCTCATATGCCGCTACGAGGTGGAAGGAATAATCCCAACCTGGGATATGGCCGTCTTGGACCAGGAGGTGTCTAGGCCTCGCCGTCAATGATGCCCTCATGGGCCGTGCAGGGAACCCCTTCTCTACATCCCAACATTCAATCATTTCGGCAGCCTGTCCCCAGAACACCTTGACGACTCCCTACCTTACGCTGATGAGGTGGGTGACGTACAACTCATCCTGGTCAGAGCCCCGATTCATGGGCTCCAAGGAAGGGCCCCCGCCTGGCCGCGACAGCGCCGCCACCTGACCATGCCAGAGGATAAGGTAGGATATGCGCCTACACCACCCGCTCCAGCTCGCCAGACCCGACGCCAGCATTGGGCTTGAGCTAAGGACACCCACCAAAGGGTATCAACATTGGCAGATACTGTGGCCCGATCCCCCACTGATGCATATCATAAATTCCCTACACACACTAAGCAAGGGAGATCCTATGCACTATAGGGATTGAGGCCCCAAACGCCCCATGGGTAGGCTGGGTCGACTCCCTGGGTCGCAGGCATGAGTGGTGATCACCTCGAATCAACCCACAGCAAGGTCACCTCGTACTAAGGTCCTCCCCAAACCACTACTCCACAGAGCATGGGCCTTCCCCGCTCTGAAGCTCATCGTGGAGGTATGCCCCGTGCTACCCCCAACCCGAAGGAAGGCATGCCCCACGGCAGTGACACTCGGTACGGAAGCCTCTCACGTGCCCACCACACCGTGTATGGAATTATGCCTCCTGCCCTTGACTTTCGATGTAAAGTAATTCCCATCTGGTCCCTCTTCAATTTAGGGATCCTCCCTACATTGTCTCAATAGGTGGCGAAGATCCTCCTCACCCTGGAAACCAAAGGGGTAAGGGTCAGCCTTGCTCCACCCATACCAAGAATGGATGTCCTCCCCATGCTCCCGTTGGTTCCGACGGAGGTTTCTCCCACTCATGTTCTATTTATGGAGGTCATCCCCATGTCCCCTTTGACATTTTCCTTGGTTCTCCTCACACGCTAGCTGTCTAATGTGGAATCCCACTCCGACGTAACACCACCGCAACCTCAAGACTAAATGTCAGGAATCAGACTTGTCCGAAGGAGCCGCCTAGGGGAAGGAAGGCAGGTAGTCACCGCCACAAGAATCTAAGGAAGCCCCAGACGGAGATCAAAAGGGCCCGCTTCTCAGATTCTGAAGTAGAATATGACTCAGTAGTGGAATCCTCCCCTCATTCCTCCATGACAAGTACCGGGGTAGAAACAAGTTGTGTTAGCCACATCCTTCTAGAATATGAAGTCCACCAGATTCCCTCCTCTCTTAGTAGGTACATCTAGGAGGAGGAAATTTTGGGAGTCCCACAGGTTCCGACCATGCAGCCACCACCGTCGTCACCAGAAGCGCCCTCAACCTCAACCACAGATCACTGAGTTCTATTATTGGCAACGATGGCGATTGAGCAACAACGTGACCCATCGCTGGTAACCATGACCCTTGCACTAGAAGCTTTGGCTATCATCCCATTATATAGTGACATTGTGGTCAGGTCATCTCACTCTTCGGAGGATGGCTCGGAGTTCGGCGGCTAGTCGTCTCGTTTGTTGTATTCTCCGCCGCCTGGTTTACTGTCCCAGTGGTCCGCCTCAGTACCGCTACCGGTTTGTCGGCCACCTCTGGTATATGGGTGGGGCAATACGGGTCCAAACCCTGAATCTGAGCTCAAGAGATTATGGAACATTTTTGTAGTGGTTCATTTTTTGGAGAAGTTCAGGCCGGTAGAAGCATCAGACGTTTGTGTGCTGGAATCCCTCACCCCAGATGAAGTTGAGTGGTTAAATAAAAACTTATGGTAAATGCACTTCTGTCTTCGTTATTATTGGGTGGTGTACCCCAAGAGCCAAGTGAACTTAGAGAAAATTGACGAGCAATGTTGTCTGGTCGATTTGGTCACACTCTCCATGGCCCAACACCATGAGTCACTAGGTCGCCAGACGACCCTCCAACAAAAATGCGTTCATAGTTTCATGGTACTCCACAAAATCATCCAGGAGGCTACCCCCCACATAAAATTATGTGGATAGGGGAAGTACGCCGCCCTCCTCTTCATCCCTATTAAACGCCAACGCGACTCGTTATGCGATATCAAGGACATGCCCTCGGGAAGGGTCACGGTCCACATAGTTGACATAGTGGACAAGGAGGATGGCCTAGAATTTCATGATGGATACCTACCCCCTGAGGATGTGCCACCATTTTTGGACCCATCAGGGAGTATTACCCGCTAGTAGAGGAACCTCCTAGGTCTCCCTGCACCCACCGAGTCATTGGTGCTCAGTCGGAATGTCAGTAAGGGTAAAGAGTGTGCCGGAGCTATCAAGCACTCCAATACATCCACCTCAGTGTAGAAGATGGAGGAAGACCCTGAGAAGTTTTCTTTGCGCCAACAAATTGCTGAGCAGAAGAGGTTATTCGACAAACTCCTAGCCGAGCACACTATATAGCAGTGGCCTGACTATAGTCATCCTCGGCCGGGGCAGCAGGGGCAGGAACAACTCCCCCCGGAAAGATGACTCTAGGAAACCTCGATCATACCGCTCCCTTGGGTAGGGATGAAGCCAGAACACACGATAAGAGGGCACGATACATCTCAGCAAGCCCTCCTGAATGGCATGTAAATCCGAGGAATCTGACACGAGTTCCTCTGGCCACCCCGCAAGCTGCTCTGCCAGTAGCTCAAGGAGCCGTTGAATCTGTCTACCATGTCGACGAGCCAGACAACACGCTCCTGGTTAAGGATCTCTGCCAAGACAGGGACCCCCACCTGGATGAACCTATAGCATCACTCATCGCCTGCCTCGAGGTGTTGGAAATGTGGAAGGTGGAAGTCCCACCATATGTAAAGCCATATCCCGCCTGGGTGGATGATATGCTTGCACCTCTGGGTTTTGAAAATCCCACTTTGTCACCCTTTAATGGGATAGGGGACCCGCCATATCACCTAGCCCATTTTTCCTCCTGGAGTGGCCCCATTTTGGGGACCCCACCATAATAGGAAGCCGCCAAGCTCTGATTTTATGTACAGACAAACATTGGAGGGCCATGCGTTCTTCTGGTAAAGCCACCTGCCTATTGGAACAGTGACTAGCTGGGAGGATCCCCATTGGAAATTCCTATACCAGTTCACCTCCACCACGTGAATGACCTGTATCACAGACCTCTTCAAGTGCAAGAAAAGGCCTGATGACTGAGTCGCAGACTTCATCACCCAGTGGAAGGGGCTCCTATACTCCCTTGATATGCCACTAAATAAAGAGAAACTACTGACAATGTGCATAGGGAATGTCAAGGTAGAACTGGTTCCTTCCCTGATCACTCAAAACAACCCTGGAGGGTTCCGAGAGTTCTCAGATAATGATCAGCGCCTCGAGGAAGCTCTGAAATAGGATAGTTAGACACATCCACTTACAAATGTGATAATAGCAAGGAGTGATGCCAGATCCGAGCCCACAGCGGTGGCCCACATAGATTCCCCCAAGCATCTAGAATTGCTGCCAGTGGCACTAGCCCTAAAACCTCACAGAGGACATACACCTCAGGCACAGCCTACTTCCCAGTCGTGACCGCCTCAGAATCAGCAGGTTCCCCCACACAACGCGCCACCACCTCCTAGGCAGGACAATCAGGCTCCGCCTCCTTGACAGGCTCCTCCGGCCACTCGTCAGGGATAGGCTCCCAGAGCCCTATATCCGGAAAGAAGGAATCAGACTTACTCGTTCAAGGAGAATCAGGTCCCCGGTTAATTCTTTAGTTCCCTTAAGTAGGGGATTGTGCACTTACCTGAGTACAAAAGGCCGGCAGAGGCGAATTTCACCGATCGCCCCAACTACTTCCCCTATCATCAAATTATGGGGCACACCCTCAAGTAGTGATATGTGTTTAAATAATGGCGACAAGATCAGGTTGATAACAACATAGTCAGGTTGGGCCTTACCTCGACACAAGTGGAGGGTGTCTTTGGGAAGTCAGAAAGCAGTAGCGATGACGAAGGCAAGTGGAAGCATGTTCCTAGATGTAGATCCCTAAAGTACGATGACTGGGTGGCTCATAAAACAATCTCCCACACCCATGGTATTATTTAAGAATGCATAAATCAGCCAGAGCCTTCATGAAGATGCGACCAGTACCCCTACATCATTATCTCATCCGGCCTCTTCCTAGAAGGGAAAGCAGCGGTGGCGCAAGAAGAAGCAACGTGCTCTACCACTATCATTGTCATCCCACACTCTCAGTGACTTTATGCCCCCTAAGATGGGGATTCCTCCCAAAATCCACCTAGTGATGGATGACTCTTCATGCGACAGTCATGGGTACACCATGGTTAATACCGCGGAGTTGGTAAATCCCTATATGACTCCCAACGAGGAGGAACGCCGGGAAAACCTCCCCAATGTCCATAGTCGACGTTAACGTCGACCGAGCCACGACTACATGGGTCGTCGGGGGGAATCAGTTGGCACCTCCAGCCAGGCCGTTCATGCTACAGAGACCAGACAGTAGGTCCTAGCGCAAGGCTCAACACACACAACCTCCTCATCTAGTGCTCTCATATCTACCTCCACCATCGTTTGTGTTACTAGATCAGGTAGAGCTGCCTCGTCCATACCGCGTCCAGTCTCTACCTATTACAGGCCAATCTCAAATGCCCAACCCGCATCTATTAGCTACTCTTCAGGCCTCGACCAGCGTGCAATAGGGCGTACCTAGCACTAGCCAGCCACCTGTCCAGCCGGCAGGGCCCGCCATGCCTCCAATTGCGGAGCGGCCTCCTATAAGTAGAGGCTCATGTCTGGCCCAGAAGTATGATGTTCTGAAGCACCTTAATAGAATTCCAGTGAGGATTTCAATCCTTGAGTCTCTTTGCCTATCATCTGAAATGTGTGAGGCACTTGCTGAGTCCCTAAGGAGCCCCCTCCAGTTTGAGACGGAGGTAGAAGCTACCGAAGCCTTCCACACCGAGGCAATTGAGAACATAGAATTCTATGTAGTTATCTCGTTCTCTGGTGAAGATGAAGACCCTCCTATACATTGGCACATTCATCAACTATACATCACTGGCCAGCTCAATTGCATGGAAGTCCACCGCCGTCTTGTTGACACGGGTTCTGGGATCAACTTAATCCCGAATAAGACATTGCGGAATATGGGGTTGTCTAAGGATGATCTAACTCTCTCTGACCTCAGAATCCAGGGATATGACATGACCGAGCAGACCCCGGTCAGCAAGATCCGTTTGAAGACCCAGTTCGGTGGCCTAGTTTCCTATACCGAATTCATGGTTGTCTCCCAAGACACTGCGTAAAATGCATTGATGGGCTAGCCATGGATCCACCTGCATGCAGCGGTCCCTTTGTCGTACCACCAATTCCTCAAGTACTCCCTTAATGGTATAGTAGGCATGCTCGAAAGAGACGTGTCTCCTCTTTCCTCTTTTGATGCCCTCTACTTGGATGATGTCTACTACATGAGGAAGGATAAGCAGATTCTGGCCACTGAAGTTGAGCCCGCCACTGTCACAAGCGATCCCTGGGCAGGTCGGGATGACACCTACGTGTTCCCAATCCATCGACTGAAGTCCATGACCCCTGAAATGGGGAAATGATTTGTCGTTTCGGGTATAAGAGGAATTCATATTCCTAGGTCCAAGCGACAGTGGGAAATCACCTCGTACTCCTACACCAACTAGGCTCGGTTGATCCTTGAACCTCCTACCCCTGTATGGTATCAGGATGTCAGGATCATGGAAATAGCGGTACGTCATATGTTTCTGTTTCACCGGGTTGGAATTAACCGGCTCAAGCCGACATTCCACTACTACTTTGATGTTATCAAGCGTGCCCACATGTGCCGAAGACTGGATGGGATTGGATCAACTGCCTTCATCTCTATGGTCTCAGTGGCGCATGAATCTCCTGATATAATGACCACTTCTGCTCAAGCTGGCGGTATCCTCCCATCAGAGTCTAATGGCTCAGAGATGACTCCCCCCCACGGAAGATCCCTCCACAAGTGGAGAAGAGGACCTAGAGGATGCTCCCCCATGCCTTTGATGAGGGCTTCTCTACCAAAGACAATGAACGAGTACAGGTGAACCCTGGAAGCGAGGCAGATCGGAGACCCACATTGATCAGTGCCACCATGTCCCTCGAAGAGAAGCAGCAGTACATGAACTTCCTTAAGAATCACTCAGATGTGTTCGCTAAGAGTTACAGTGAGATACCAAGACATGATCCCCAGGTAGATTTCCACCTCCTTGGTCTCCCGAAAAACCATAGTGGGTTCAAGAATCCACCTAGAAAGATGCACCCTTCTCACAGTGCCTTGGTGGAGGCCGAAGTTGAAAATTTTACCAATTCCAACATCTTCAAGGAATTCTAGTACCACAAGTGGCTAGCCAGAATTGTGCTAGTCAGGAAGAAGAACAGACAGATCAGAGTCTGTATCGATTTCCGCGATCTCAACCGCCACTGCCTGAAGGATGATTTTCCCCTCCCAGGGACAGAGTTGTTGATTGATGCCACAACCGGGTTCCAAGTCCTCTCCTTCATGGATGTTTATTATAGGTACAACTAGATCCAGATGGCCCCTTAAGACGAGGATTCCACTGCTTTCAAGGCCCCCAAGTTACTTTCTGTTACCGGGTTATGCCCTTCGGCCTAAAATATGTAAAAGCCACCTATCAGCGGGCCATGCATCACATATTCAAGACAATTATGGGATCATTGATAGAATAATATGTGGACGATCTGGATGCCAAATCTCACCAGGGCCAAAACCATCTCAAGTAACTTGAGAAAGTGTTTAGTTTCCTCCGTTCCGGCCACCAAAAGTTGAACCCGTTGATGTGTGCCTTTGGGGTCACCTCTGGGAAGACTCTTGGATTTGTTGTCAGATACCGAGGCATTGAGATTGACCCAGAGAAGATCAAATACATCATTTAGATGCCTCCCCTGAGTAATATTCATGAGCTTCGAGGTCCTCAAGGCCACTTAGCCTACATACACCAATTCATTGAAATCTGTATGGGAAGTGTAATCCTTTTTCCCAGCCCATGAAGAAAGGCTCCACCTATGAATGAGACGTAGAGTGTTAGGCTGACATTGAGGAAATCAAGCAGTATCTTCTCCAGCCTCTGTTCCCGATGCAACCCGTTGCCGGAAATGTACCTATCCTTCATTTGACCGCTCTGGAATGGTCTCTCGACACCCTGCTCGCCCAGGAGAACAATGAGGGGAAAAACAACATCCTCTATTACCTCAGATACATGCTCCTCGATACGGAGACCATATACTCCCCCATCGAAAGGAGATACCTTCTGCTTGTGTTTTTTGTACAGAAATTGTGACATTATCTGCAACACCATGATATACAGTTGGTCTCTCGGGTAGACACGCTGAAGTACATTCTGAACCGCCCCGTTTTGACTGGCTGACTAGCACAGTGGGCGGTGATCCTCCAGCAGTTCGACATCAGGTTCGTTCCCCAGAAGGCAATCAAGGGGAAAGCGTTAGAAGATCTCCAAACTACCCATCCAACCTCCGTGGATCAATCCCTATACCTTGATTTTCCTCATGAGTCAATCCTCTCAGCTGATCCTGTCATATCATGTTGGCAAATGAACTTTGACAGTGCCTCCTGGAGCCCCACAAGTAAGAGGCTCAATGATCTTAAGCTCAACAGAGTGGGACTAGGTATCATTTTCATCACCCTGGCGCAAGTTGTTCTTCCATACTCCTTCCTATTTTCAGAAGGATGCACCAACAAGGAGGCTAAGTATCAGGCTCTCATCCCTGGCCTCCAGTTGGACCTTGAGATCGTTGTACCCCATTTTCACCCAAAAGGGGATTCCGAACTAGTCATCAAGAAGGTCAATGGAGACTATGTTGTCAGAAAGCCAGAGCGTGTGCCATTATTGGAGTCCACCCTCTGTCTAATGTCCTGGTTCCCTTCTCGACCAGAGGTTACAAATGTCCCTCGGTCATAGATTGGTCGAGCGGACGCTTTGGGCAACCTATCTGCGCCACTTGAGGAACCCGGGTAGTATGATATGATTATACATGTGGAACACCAGAGATTCATCTAAACCGTCACCTCGGAGGATGACAACGGCCTACGACTAAGACATATTACCGCTATATCCTCTACAGTAGAATCCCCAGGTTCTTCAGATGCAGTGGTTGAGGCCACTCTTGACTGGAGGGCACCTTCTGTCGAGTACCTCCAAAATGGTTTCCACCCTGATGATCAGGTTGAGTGTGAACGAATTTGATGTCGTGCACTACAGTTTACCCTCCAGAGTGGTCCCAGTCTTGAGCGGGTCCTCTATAATAAGGGATTCGATGGTATTCTCCTCTATTGAATTTAAGGAGTTGAGATTTCTCAGGTCATGCAAGAGGTTCATGTCAGTTCCTGCAGTGCCCACCAGGCTGGGCCTAAGCTGTCTCATCAGATCCAGAGACTGGGGTACTTCCGGCCCTCTATGATCCATGGTTGTATTGAGTTTTTCATGATATTCCATGCATCTGAAGTTAATTCTAACTTCCTTCATTGGCCTCCAGAGCCTCTACACTCCACCAAGTACTCTTGTCCATTTGCGGTGTGGGGACTCGATGTCATGGGACCATATCCACCAGCGATAACTCGCCAGTGTAGGTTCATCGTGACCACTACAAATTTCTTCTCCATGTGGGAAGATGCATCTCCACTCCAAGAGGTCAACGCCCATTCCATCATTGACTTCGTGAGCTCCATTTACATCCACTAGTTTCGTGTCCCTGATGTTGTCCTCACAGATAATAGCACCAACTTCTGAGCTGCGAGATGAAGATATTGTACGCCAAGTACAATATCCGTTCGAACCATACCTTTCACTATCACGTGCATGAAAATGGATACATAGATGCATTCAACAAAAACCTTTCTAACATTTTGCAGATAATGGTTTGTCAGAGCAAGAAAATTTGGCCGGAAAAGCTCCCCAATTCTCTCTCGGCGTATCAGACGACGACTCGCAATTCCACCCAGGTGACTCCATATTCCCTCGTGTATGGGGTTGAAGTCATCCTTCCCATCAAGATCTAGATACCATCATTATGAACTATAGTCTATGACCAGCAGGCACTAGATAAGGTGGCCTGAATCCATCTAGATGAATTGGAAGCACTGGACGAGAATAGGCTCCGTGCCCAGCAGAATCTGGAAAGGCATCAGAATAAGATAGCCAGAGCCTTCAACAAGAAGGTTCTCTTTCGCTCTTTTCTACAGGGCGACCTGGTATTGGCCCTCTGTGTGCCAGTGATCCCTGGTAGGAAACCACCCAAGTTGGATCCCAAATTGGAAGGACCTTACATCATTCATAAGGCCTACCCCAATGGAGAATACTCTTTGGTAACCATGGATGGTGAGCGCATAACTCCTCCCACCAACGCCAAGTTCCTCAAGCAATACTTTTCCTGAGCCTCGGGTCCCACATGACCCTAAAATGCACCCTGGTCCTGCATGACCATAAACTATATAATCCTACATAACCTTAAACTGGATGGTCCTGCATGACATTAAACTGCAACATTGTCCTGCACGACGATAAACTACATCATCATCCATCATGACGTTAAACTACTCATTATCGTCCTGCATGAAAATAATCTACAAAATGGTATGAGATCTATGAACTTAATCTAAGATCTTCCTCGTCCTCACTTTAAGACGTTAAACTGCAGGTTGGTCAGGCTTTCCAGATCGAGGCCCAGCCTCAGGCCCCATGGCCTTTCCCCGATCCAGGCTCTCTTGTGGGATTGTGTGGTGTGGTATAGGATTATGTCCTCATTCAGGTCAGGTTACTCGATGTACCATACACATCCCCATATGAGATTTCTTTCATCATCCTACAAGACATTAAATTTTGCTTCAATAACTATATATGGATTGATTCCCATCATCATGGGATACGTAGGAATGCTCAGACTCTTTTTTTTGAGCCCATCCCCAAACTATTCTCTTTGACTATCCCCCTGGGTATATCTTCTATGGAGGGTCCTCACTTGATGTAGAGTAAGATTCCTTCACCCCACTCATATGAGGATTATAATGGATGCATCATGTGCCCACTCTCGTTCTTCTATCCTCCCCTATCTTCACAGCATGATGTTAAACTGCAAGGACTTCAAGAACTATGTATGGATTGACTTTCATCCTCATGAGATACATAGGAATGCCCGAAAATTTTGTCTGTTGGCCCAGCACAATGTCTAGAATCTTCCCCATGGAACAAGACATACGGAAGGTTGCATACTTTTGCCTCAATTCACGTCAATCTTGCCTCGATCTGGCTGCACGTCCCCCTCCCTAGAGATGTTTGCCTCCTTCATATATGGGTATAACTATGATTCACCCACTCCATGACTATGATTCCATCACCTTCCCAATCCAAAAGGGCCCCTGAATAGTATGGATACCAGGCTTAATGTCCCTCTTACCATTTCAGGCCAACGACCTCGGGGGTGCCAAGCAACAAGCCTATACAAGTCCCGCGTTTTGAATATGGTCAGTGGTCGATTCTCATTTGTTGCTCCCATATCAGGACACCATAGGGACGTTGTGTTTCGAACATGGTAAATAGATGCCCTGGATCTTCGGGTCCACCCCAAGATGTCCAAAATATCGAGTGTGGTGATTCGTTCTTCCCCATCCTAAAGCGGCGAACTCTTTAAAGGTAGGGCCAACTATCGGGCCCCTGGACCAGGTTCTCTATGATGTTATTGTGTGGTTTGGTATGGTAATATCTCCTCATTCACGTCAGGTTACTATTCATACCATACACATCCTTGGAAGAGACACATTATCCAACCATCGTTCTAACTACATGATGTTGAATTGCAAGACGGCCGGGCCTTCCTGACCGTGGCCCAGCCTCAAGCCCCTTGGCCTATGCGGGCCCTCGACCCCCATCCTCAACCCATGATGATAAAATGAAAGCTGGTCACGAAAACCTGACCAAGGCCCAGCCTCAGGCCTCTTGGACTTTCGGTCCCCCGGTACCCGTCCTCACTACATGACGATAAACTACAAGATGGCAGGCCTTCCTGACGGAGGCCCAGCCTCATATCCCTTGGCCTTTCTGGGCCCCTGGCCCCTGTACTCACCGCATGATGATAAACTACATGGTGGTCAGGCCTTCCTGACCAAGGCCCAGCCTCAGGCCCCTTGGCATTTCCTGGCCCCGACCCTCATCCTAACTACATGACGATAAACTGCAAGCTGGTCAGGCCTTCCTAACCGAGGCCCAGCCTCAAGCCCCATGGCCTTCTTGGGCCCCTTATCCCATGATCATACCCGGATTGTACAAAGTGGCATGGGATTACATCCTCATTCATGTTGTGATACTCACCATTCCATACACCTCCCATGTCCAGGGAATCCTATTCCATGACCCTCGTCCTAACTACAAGATGTTAAACTGCAAGTAGGCTTGGCCTTCCTGAACAAAACCCAGCAATCACGCCCCTTGGCCTTTTCATGCCCTAGGCCCAGGTTCTCTCTTATGAGACTGTGTGGCCTAGTATGGTATTATGTCCTAAGTCACGTCGGGATAATATCCATGTCGTACACGTCCTCGTTAGGGTATCCTGCCCCTGGGTATCTTCGAGAACTACATGTATCTTGATTCCCAGCTTTATGGGATACATAGGACCACCCGAATTCCTAGGATTCGGGTCTAGCCCCATCTCTTGAAAATCTCCATCCCACCATGGCCCCTTGGCCTAACTCTCCTAAGGCGTTTCGTCGACCATTTTTGGTGGTCCACCAATGTGCCTAAGGGTACTCTGGTTTATTACCTCGAGTATCGGATTCTACTTGGACATGTTTCCACCCGCTATTCAGGCTTTGTGATTCTCTTCATTAGGGCTTTCATCACCTTTCACACCCGAAGGGACCCCTGAGAAGGGCCTTGATACTAGGATTAAGGTCTCTCCTACCGTTACAGAACAACTCCCCTGAGGGGTTTGGACAAAAAATTGATACAAATCCCACGTTTCGAATATGATTAGTGGTTGATGCTCGTATTTTGTTCCTACATCAGGCTAACATGACATAGATACTGTTTTTCCGCCATGGTTAATAGTAATCCTCCATCTCCACGCCAACCCCATTAAGCCCAAAATGTTGGTTAAACAAGTCACATCCCTCACCACCTTCTCATGTCCAATTAGATCTTTGACACTCTTGATGTTATTCCTTAGTGTGAATTTGCACGTTAGAAGGAAAAATCCATGGTGAGGGCATCCTATGGGGATCTGCACCGATTTCCCTCTAATTGAATTTCCATGTATTTCCATAAATACATTCCTCCCTTATTTCCCACCCCGAGCTTGACTCACTTGGGCTTAGGGATTGGGTCAAGGTATGTGCTTACTTGGAAGGATGCCATCCCTCCCTAGTCTGAGCTCTAAGATCAAAAACTAAGATCATTTCAGAACTACGTTCATCCTGATTTCTGAAAATTGGTCTTCTCTGCCCCACCTTCAGGACTTTAACTACAGGACCGCGTGATATGGTATAGGATTATTTCTTCATTCACGTCGAGTTTGCGATAGCCACACCACACACACCCCATTCTGAAAATTATCCCCCTTATTTCCTATCCCACATAACATTAATAGGCACCTTTCTAGAACTACGTGTGTCATGATTCCCATCATTATGGGATACATAGGACCACCCAAACGTCTAAAATTTGGGCACATCACCTCCTCATAGAGATCACCTGATCTCCCTGTCACCTTGGCCCCATGGCCTGTTCCTCAACACGAGAGGGATAAATAGGTGTGGTATAGTGTTATTGGAACCATTCCCCCCAATATCACGGGAATCCTCCATCTCTTGGATGCCCTCATGTTGAGTCCCTCGACCCCTTGCAGTGGTTCTCCCATGTGTTAAGAGTACTCTGGTCTCGGAAGAAGAGTGTCAGATTCAACTTAGGCATGTTCCTTCCACTTGTCAAGCATAGTGTTCCCCCTTCATTCGGGCTTTCATTATCTTTCACACATGAAGGGACCCCCACGAATGGCATGGATACTATGCTTAAGGACTCTCCTACCATTACGGGTCTACGCCCCCGAGGGTTTCAGACAACAAATTGAAACAAATCCTACCTTACAAACATGGTCAGCAGTCAATGCTCATTTGTCTGTCCCCATTTCAGGCTAACGTGATAGTTTACTGTGTTGCAAACATGGTCAAAAGTAATCCCCTATTGTCACACCAGCCCTTTCAGACCTTTAATGTTGGTTGCATGATTCATATTATGTTCCACCCACCATGTCCAGGTGGAATCTCAACACTCTTGGCGCTATCCGTCAGTTCACCTCTGCACATCATGGGGACAAATCTGCAATACGACATCATTCAGGGCTCCCACAGTCTGAGATCTAAGAATATAAACTAATATCTTCATTATGGGTTATGTGGGGCAGGATCCTCATCCCCTGGGGATGTGATGGGTCACCCGAACGTCTTGTTTCTGAGTCCAATTCAGCTGGGAGGTAGTTCCTCATACCCCATTCACTCTCACCCCTATTTGGGACCCTTGTCCAGAGGTTCCTATCTCGGAATTGCATATGGTGTGATGAGGGATCATGTCCCCATCCACGTCGGTTATGTTTCATGGAACCATACCCATTCTCCGCCTAGGATTATCTCTATTACATCTGCGCTGCATGAAATTAAAATGCATGCTTCATCCTATCACATACCCCTAAACTGTGATATTATCTTCGTGTCTGAACGACGAAAAACGACACTGCATTGTGATGATCTCTTCATAGAGGACGTCTCATTTGGTATTGGACATATGACATGCCATTTGTCAATGCCTACTACAGCTTGATTCATGTGGCGATGCTAGGGCCTACTACCCAAGGCATGTCGCTTCACAAAAAAACCACTCACCTTAAAGGACAAACAAGATTTATCAAATACCGCTTCTCTTGGTGCGAGGGCTAGGCCCGCGTGCCCCTTTCATCCTTTTCACTGATACCTTATCGTGTCGTTCCACCTTTCATGAACTACGTATGGCATTATTCTCATCCTCATGAGATACGTAGGATTGACCAGACACTTTCCCATGGGCCCAGCCTAACTTTTGTGTTCGGTCCCTCGACTGGAATACTTCCCCAGGGAACACATGGTATGTAAGGATTATGTCCTCATTCACACCAGGTTTTGTAACAAGCTTACCACATGTCTCCTGCTCTCCTTAACCATTCATGGTCTGAGTTCTAATACCTTAAACCAAGACCCTCTCATGAACTACGTGCATCTTGATCCCCATTCTCATGGGGTACGTAGGAACTCCTTGGCATTTTGCATTAGGCCCAGATCAACTCTCCTTTTCGGTCCCTCAACCTAAAACTTTCTGAGAAGCACGTGGTGTTCGGAACCCCCGGTTCCCATTTACGTCTGGTACTTGAGTTACCCCGCCATGTGTCTCCTATGTTTCCTCCCACCCATGGTCTGAATTCTACAACCCTAAACTAAGATCTCTCTATGGGAAGGGACTCGACCCCCTCTATCTAGTATGTCTTGTTGTCGTATTCATATGTATTTTGACAAAGAGCCCTAAGTGAGTAATCTTCATGGAGACATTCCTCCCATTCCATGTCCAGGATTTGTGAGCTCACTATTTGGATCCTCATCCTCTTCCACATCCAAAAGGACCCTCGGAAGACATGGATGCTACGCTTATGGTCTATCAATTGATTCTGGGCCTAAGGGATCTGCTATCGTTTCGGTCCAATGCCCTTAAGGATCTCTGATGACATTTGCGACATGGTCCCGTGTTTCAAACATGGTCAATGGTCGACCCTCATCTATTTTTACCCATTCCAGGCTAACATTATATAGATACTGCGTTTCCTCCATGGTTAACGGTTATCCTCCATCGTCACGCCAACATCATTGTGGTATGGATTTCGAGCTTCATGATTCACACATTTCCACTCTCTCATGCTCAAGTGTAATTCCGACATACTCGGCTCTATCTCGTCGTGCGTCTAGGTGCGCTTCATGGACGATTTATAATCATTGGGGCAGTATTCACTGAGCATCCCTTTGTCCTAACATGCCACTTCCTATGTCAGGAAAGTCTCACCATTACTTCTAGTTTCCCACACGGAGCACGACTCATGTGGGCATAGTAGTTTTTGTAGGATGTGTACCAACACAGCCAGGCTTCTCATCGTCCTGTATGACGTTAAAATACTCTTCCAGAACTACTTATGGCTTAATTACCATCCTCATCGGGTACGTAAGAA
Source organism: Viscum album (assembly GCA_963277665.1). NCBI lineage: Eukaryota > Viridiplantae > Streptophyta > Magnoliopsida > Santalales > Viscaceae > Viscum > Viscum album. Next base: position 1,888,365,039 of record OY728143.1, on the reverse strand, counting down.
CTCCCAACCACTCTGCTTCAGGCCCAACCTAATTCTCACTCTTGGTCCCTCGACCGAAATAGTATCCTCTAGGGTTAGGTGGTGTGATTTGGATTGCAAGTCCTCATTCACGTCGGGTTTAGAGCTATCGTACCACATTCTCCCGAGGCTCTTCCCTTTCATTTCACATCCTATCGTATGATGTTAAAATGAAGGAGGCCATATGTCCTCAATGCATGTAACTAAACTACGGTTCTACCCTGAAAAAGTTAGAGATGTCCCATGTTAATCGTGGGATGTACTAGAGCCTTTGTCAGAGAGGATTTCAGCTGTCAGTGTTGGTCCGTGATTACACTACGCTTCCTGAATTATGTTCGGATTGATTCCCATCCTCATGGGATACATAGGGACACCCAAGCATTTCACCTCGTGTCCAGCCATAGGAATCGTATATTCTATTACTCCCCATTTACGGCCCTTTGGCCTTACCCCTCGGGGGGAACTATGTAACTGTAACTCTTACATGAACAACTTCGGGATGCCCGACGATGATATTGGGAAGCGACACCCCCCCCCCCTGCCAGAGAGGCCCTATCTAAAAGACGGAATGATCCGCGATCAAACCGATGCGTCCATCCAGTGTGCTTCCACCATGATGGTGTAACCTCAGGACTATTGGATTCTATTCGAGAAAACCCAAACTCCACATTCCATGCTTTTTTCCCCTTATTCAGACCCTCGTGCTCTTTCACATCTAGAGAAACCCCTAACAGTATGGATGCTCAGCTGATGGCCCGCCTATTGTCCTGGGCCAACGTTTTGGAAGACCAATTGGTTTAATTTTGAGTCAGGTCTCGTGTTTCAAACATGGTCAATAGATGACCCTCATTTTTTATCTCCATTTCAGGCTAGTGCAATAAGGATACTACTTTTCGAACACGGTCAACAGTTATCCTTCATTTCCACACAACCCCCATAGCATTCCGAACATTGGGTATTGTGTTTCACACCTCCAATTTCCCTATGTTCAGACTAATCCGAATGCCCCTGGATTTACCTCGTTCATGCATCAGAGAACACCGGAAGAACGGCTTGTCGATTGTTCTAAATCAAACCTTGATAAATAAAATCTTGTATTCAAAAATCAAAACATGAAAGTACATTTAAGATTTTGTGATCCTTACAACACTTGGGGGTTTATTTCTCTCATGGATGGGTTGACCCCGTCAAAAGTGCGTTGTTGCTCTGCCACCCTCCGACTTGTGGTGTCCAGAAGTTTCTCCCATCGGCTCAGCTCCCGCTCCTCCTCAGCAGTGATGGGGTGAAATTCATCATTCTCAGTTTAGTCCCAGTCTATGTCAGCCTGAATGATGACCATTTCTTCAGAAGATTGCCTCAAACACTCTTCTGACTCTTCCAATTGGGCCTTCAATTACAATATCAGCTCTGATTTTGCATTAAGAGAGGATGAGTGCTCATTCTCCCATATTCGTAGTCGTTGGATCTCATCTTCAGCCACCCAGAGCTTCTTGAAATTCATCACCTTCCTCTTCTTCCATCCCACGCTGTGGTCGCGATCATTCTCCCGAATCTTCTCCACCATAAGATCTCAGATGTGAAGTTGAGGACGCTGGGAATCCACTCCCCCAGCACACAGATCACACAGTCATGATCAAAGTCTATCCAACTCATTCAACCATAGTTTCTGGGAGGTCTTTTCGATAAAGTGCACGATCAGCTTCCATGATCGATGGCGGACTATGTCGTTGTCATCTTCGTCAGAGGATGTCTCGTCCCAATCGACACGGTTGGCAGGCTCGTATGCAGGGTACTCCCTCAAGAAGTATTCAGTGGTATTTACATTTGTCATGGGATCAGTGGCGACATCTGGCGTTGGATTAGATGCGGCGGGACTTAGGTTGGCCGGCAGATCCTCATCGACGGACCCCACCTCAATGACCTCAGTCACGACCTCGCTGGTGGTCCCTCCAGTGATGGGGGAAGATATAGCTCAGGTGGGCGGGGTAATGATCTCCATAGCATTCCACTAGGATGGGTTCTTCCAGAAATCTCAACCATTCTCACCGCATCGGCTCATTCTAGTAGAAAAACAGTACTTAATAGAGATGGGATTGGAAGTCAGTTGGCATGATCAACATATGGCATCGACGAATTTAGTGGAGAGGACTTACAGATATTGGACTCCAGGTACTTCTCCTGAGTTGATACTGACGGGACCCCAGGGCATGGCTCTCCATATATTGTTGAGAGGTCCAGAGATTTTGGAGGAGCCACCTCAGGTGCCCTAGCCCCGGCAATCACAGAACTGGACACCGCCACAGGTGCGGGTTCCGAGGGTCCTGCATCACCACCCACCGAGGGGCGAGAGCGAGATCGGTGTACCGATTGCCCCTACGTGGTTTAAATGATGGTAAGCGATCCATAATGACATGAAACTAGACCCCGAGGTAAGAAACATGGAATGTTACCGCAAGAGCCTCCGTGAAATCGTCGAGATCCGAGTCTTGATCGCCGACATCGCCTTCCTCCAACGGACACTCACCAGTAGCCCCGTCACCCCGAGAGGATTCATCTGCATCTTCCTATAGGGGGAAGCCCTCCCTCAAGTCGGCAGCCGATAGTTGTGGGGGAACCGCCTGATCTAGTAGTACCCTCACCCGGTCTGTCATTGGACGCGGGGCACCATTGGAATGTACGTAGTCCTCCAGCTAATCCAGATATTACACTGCCTCCGCCAGAGACACTGTGAAACCAGCCCGGGCAGGGCCTATACCTGGTAAATCCATTACGAGGCGGTTCAGGTGTTCCCACATCTCATATGGACCAAGGTGTTGCCGGTTGACATCCCAAATGTCCCAAGCCTCCAGGAAAACAACATTTTCTGGCATGTCGATATGGCGCAACCTCTTCCCCAAATCCTGAGTGGATATCCTGCAGAATCCCCTTTGTGGTTGCCCCACCGGATGGATTTGCACTTCCAGGACCATCGGATCTGCTGCCGCTACTAGAATGATGCCACTGCCTCACCCTCAGCCGGTGCAAGTCTCGCCGCCATGGAATCCCCGCCACCGCGAGAAGCCCTTGCTGCCCTCTAACCCCAACCTCGAGATAGGGGAGGCCTGCCATCACCAGCTCGAATAGTTGGTGGTATCAGCATTTCCCCCAGAGAAGATGCCTCCCAGCTTATGGCAAACTCCTTCACCGGTCCAATGGCGACAGTGGGTAGAGGCAATGCATTTCGTATTTTCCCATGTTCCCATGTGAACATGAGCCACAATTTCCTCATCAAACATGGGTGATCCTCGTGGGAGACCTCCCAGTAGACCTGCAGGGCCAACCGCTACAGGCATCAGAATTTCCTTGCAAACCAATGTGGGTTGTATGGCTCGCAAAGAGGATCATGGTCCATCCTTGCCACCAATACTCCACCCCATAAGGCCAGGAGATAGGCCTGATTCTCCTCTGTCCCCCGACCATAATCGGTAAGTACCTTCTTTGGAAATGGAAACGGGTGGAAATTATACTTGTCCGCCTTCCACACCCGGTTCAACACCAAGGGAATGGTCAACATGACTGGAATGCTCCCGGCAACATTCAGGATGGATGGACGGAATTTTGTCCCTTGAGGTGAGATGTGGATTGGCTATTCATAAACCCCCATGATGTGCACTGCGATACACCCATACAAAAGATGGAAAAGAACACATATCCTCGGAGGCTTCTTGCCCCCACTAACATGTCGTAGCATCTTGTACAATCTGGCGAGCATCAAAATCCACAGATTGACCCGCCTTCCTGTGGTCAGCAGGGATTCCATGATATATGAGGTGGGTCGCACCCCCCAAGTTGGTATCCCTCACTGAAAGGATCCAACCGCAGATAAGGGCTACAATAAACACCGCCAGTCTTGCTATTGGCCGATGTTCAGTGCTGGCATTGAAACCCCAGGTCTTCCATTCGTTGTCCTCCAAGAGCCACCAATCCGAGTTCTCTTTGCCCTGTTAATCCCCCTTCACGAATGTTCGAGGCCTCAAGGAAAACTCTAGGTTCTCCAAGAAGTTCTGGAACTTCTTGAACCACTTCTTGAAGTGGACATATCTCACTACTTCTTTGTCTTCTCCAGGGACCAGCCCCATCAATTCCAGTGCCACCCGCGAAATCTACTACAGATCCTCCCACAAAATCAGGACGGGGAGGAACTCATCATACATAGCCCCCAAGATCGGGACACCCGAAATCTGATGGACATCGAACAGAGTGATGCCAACCTCCCCCTGGTACAAGTGAAAAGTGTTTGTCCTAGACGACCATCTGCTCAACAGCTCCGGCATCAGCAGTTTCGGTTGATAAATGTGGAATTGGGAGGCCAATTCCACCTCATACAATCCCACTCTCCTCAGATCGGCTCCAAATTCCTCGCATGAGGTGCCTACCCAGTAGGCCAATGCCCAATCATTGTGATGTTTCTGCCCTGGCGTAGGTCCCACTCATCGGACCACCCTTTCTTCGAATCCCTCAAGGCCGCCTTTTTTATTGTGCGGTACATGAGAGGGTATGTCTTTGGTTGTAATGGCTTCCCATCAATTTTGTTCATGTTATTTTAAATACAATCGGCAGTTACAGGTGTGAAGTCCTCCTGAGCATGACCGTCAGCTGCCCTGAACCATTGATGCTGGCATGACGTGCTTCTGAACCAGCTAGCTAGTTCTTCCCTACTCGACTCAGGAATGAAGACGTCATCCCTCAACCCAAATCCATACAAGGGTAAATTCTTTAACAACGGATAGTTCTTTTGGATCTCTGATAATAGTTTTGTCAAAGAGTTATGGTCCGAGTGGATTCGGACTAGCTCCCCCATGCCCATATATTTGGCCATCTCATCCCTCCGGGTGGCGTCCAGAAGCACCCCCTAGGAAGCTTCTAGATGGGCCATTTGTTTTTTGAGGGTTTAAGAAATTTTGTATCCCGGGTTGCGATGCCTTTTCACGGAGCTCAATCGCGAAGCAGAATCATGGAGCCTGGCCTTGGCCCTCAAACACACGTTCTCATGTCGCAGTCACAGATTTAAAGACTCGCAGTTCGCCACGATGCCTGATTCGCATTGAGCAGACATGGAGTACTTGGAGCTTCGAGAATCGAGAGCGCAAAAGGATAAAGTTGTGGAGAAAGGAAATGAATAAACAGAGGTTTCCCCACTATGTAAAGGCGGAATCCCTCGGAGCTTCGTGGCACGTCCAGCCTGCGTGGATCTTCGCGGTGCGTCTGGCCCACATGGCCCCTGTCCGTCACACGCACCCTCTTCTCGAGTCAGCACCGCGAACGATCGATGATTTTGGCGATTTCCCTCTGACTTAGAACCTTGAACCTTCTGCGGCTCCAATTCTGAGGGGGGATATTTGTTAGCGCCAAAATATTGGATGAAAATAATGAACAAAAGAAAGCCTCATGGCCTACCACGCAAAGCTACAGCGCAGAGTCCCCCCAAGCAATGAGGACGCCATGAAGCAAGGGAGGCGGTAACCTCCTGGAATGCCCTTGACGTTCATGAACCCTCTGTGAAGAAATGGAGGCGGTAACCTCCGTAAAAAACCCTAACATTCGCAAACCCTCCACAAAGAAAAGGAGGTGGTCACCTCCCTGAACACTCCTGATGTTCGGGAACCCGTCGCGAAGCAACGCAGGCGGTACCCCTCCCGGAACACGGTTGATGTTCGCGACCCGTCGTGAAGCGACCGAATCCATTTTCACACTATGTGAGCTCTAATTCACGGCGGCCCTTGACTATAAATATCGGGCTCCCCCTGAGCCCCCGGATGGAAAAGCCGACCATTCTCCATCCTCGCTCCCGAATCATGAAGCACTATTTGCTCTGCGAATCATGAGCTACGTGAGGTATTTTTTCTTCGCGAGGTGCCTCTGCATTGTCTCCTTTTGATCCCCTCTTTCGAGGGGGATGCCTTTCACGAAGACAAAGGGATTTAGCGATGGAAGGGGATCCCCAAGGGGACCCGAGATGTCATGGAGCATTTATGCTTCACGAAACACCACTCTTGTACACGTGATCCACATGCCAAGGCAGGGTCACTATACTTCACGAAGCATAATGCTTCGCGGAACTTTGCTTCGAGAGGAATCAATGCTCCATGCGGAAGTACTCCATGAACACCCTTCAACTTCGCGAAGCACCTCCCACATCCACCTCTTCCCCATGCTAAGGCTAAGGCACCCCACATCGTGAAGCACACACCTTCGCAAGTTCCCTTTACTACACAGAGAAACCGGTCTCTACATGGCCTCTTCATATGGACCCCACTGCTTGGCAATTCATTTTCCCGTGCGACCCTACAGGTTTGCACGATGTGACCTCAAAGTCCCCTGGACGATACCGCTCATGGAATTGCTTCGCCTAATGCTTCTTCTCATAGGCACGATAACAGCTATTGCTTCTTCGCATAGCCACGTTAACGTGGACCCTTCGATGGTTTTCTCTGAAACCCCCTTGACCACGACATTTCTGGTACCTTCCCTCTCACAAGGAGTAGAGGGTACTAATTATGTAAGTCCTAGGGGTGAGGAGTAAACCCACCCTCGTCTGAGCTGTAGGACGTTAAACTGCCAAGAACCTCTTCCTCATCATGTGACATTAAACTGTGATCTGGCCCCGTGCCTCAAACGTAGGGTCCCCCGGCTCAGTCATTCTTTACGCCACTTCTCTCCTCAGGGATATAATCACCCCCACATGGGATGATATCCTCCTTCTCGGAGTGTAGTTTGTCCATGGGGAAGGGAATCATTCTTGGTGTAAGCCCCAAGCCTCTCTTGCAGAAGGTAGCACCCATGCACCTCCGTACTTCCCCACCGCTAGGGCCAGCGAGGAGCATGATAGGGGACTAGGCACCCACTTTCTTCAGTTCCAAACCCCACTCCCATTGTGTTTTGTCACCCTTGAGCCTCCATCCTAGAGTAAGTCCCAGCACCACGGGCCGCCTTACGCGTAAGCCACTCTTTGCTTCCCTCGGATGCACCCTTCACGACGTGATCATCAGGTCCCTATAACCTCTTGTTTCTCACACCGAGCATGACTCCCACGGGCATAGAGTGAGCACCGAACATGATACACCCTGGGACGCCTCAGAGTGTAATCCCCAACACCACTGTCCAACATTACGTTAAACTGCAAACACCCAAACTACGAGAACTTTGACCCATGTCTAGGCATGGTACGTAGGAAGCCTCCATGAGGTTCAATCCCACCACTCGGTCATTCCAACCTCCTTCATATCGGTTCACCCCTGTCCCACATGATGTTAATCTGCACAATCCTGAACTACGAGGGCTTTGATCCATAAAAAGTCATGGTACATGGGAAGCCACTACGAGGTTCAAGACCACCACCAGTGGACCCCCAGGTTCACCTTTTAGTCAGTTTGCTGACCAAAAGCTACCCGAACTATGGTAACATTGACCCATGCCCCGACATGGTATGTAGGAAGCCTCCACGAGGTTCAAGCCCACCACATAGTCATTCCGACCTCCTTCACGTTGGTTCAGCCTCGTCCCGCATGATGTTAAACAACACACTCTCGAACTACAAGAAGTTTGATCCATGCCAAGGCATGGTATGTAGGAAGCCTCAATTAGGATCAATCCCACCACCGGTGGACCCCCCTAGTTCACCTTCACGTTGGTTCACTGACGAAACCCTACCCAAAATACGAGAACATTGATCCATGTCAAGGTATGGTATGTAGGAAGCCTCCACGAGGTTCAAGAACACCACTCGACTATTTGTTCACGTCAGGTTCACCCCCATCCCACATGACGTTAAACTGCACACCAAAACTACGAGGACATTGATCCATGTCATGGCATGGTATGTTGGAAACCTCCATGAGGTTTAAACCCACCACCAGTGGACCCCTGGGTTCACCTTCATGTCGGTTCACTGACGAAACCCATCCCGAAATACGAGGACATTGATCCATGCCAAGGCATGGTATGTAGGAAGCCTCCATGAGGTTCAATACCAACAACTACTGGCCCCAACCATCACTGCATCAGTGAGACAAGCCCCTGCCATCACCATTTTGAACTATGAGGTCTTATCCATTCCAAGGCATGGTAAGTAGGAAGCCTCTACGAGGTTCAATCCCACCACCAGTGCACCCCCAGGTTCACATTCATGTCGGTTCACCAACACAACCCATTTTGAACTACTAGGTCTTTGAACCATGTCAAGGCATGCTAAGTAAGAAACCTCCCTGTGGTTCAAGCCCCCATCCACATTGACCAAGGTCCCCCTTCATGTCTGTTCTCCGACACGCCCTTATCCCGCATGACGTTAAACTACATCCCAATCCAGCGGTAAGATGTTGTGACCCCGCCATCTATTTGTTCTGAAATCCATTCATGTCAGTCCAATAGCCCCTTTTCATCCCAAACTACGAGGCTTTGATCCATGTCAAGGCATGGTATATAGGAAACCTCATGAGGTTCAATCCCAACACCCATTGGACCAAGAACCATCATCAAGTCAGCTCACTGGTATCTATTATGAACTACGAGGTATTTGATTCATATCAAGGTATAGTACGTAGGAAGCCTCCCTGGGGTTCAAGACCCACCCTTCTTTTGGACCAAGGTCCTTCTTCACATCGGTCCACCGTCACCCCATCCCGAACTACGTGAACTTTGATCCATATCAAGGCATGGTACATAGGAAGCCTCTCTGAGGTTCAATCCCACCACTCATTGGTCACTATAACCCCCCTTCATCTCAGTTCTCACCAACTGAACAACACTAAATTTGATTCCCTTCCATGGGGAGACGTAGGAGGTCTCTTCGAGGCTCAATCCCAACTTCACTTTCTCCCTTTCATGGGTCCCATTTCATTCCCCCACTACGTAATTTATCCATCCATCATCCATCTTGATTCTTACCCAGGCTGCGACATCCCAGTGAGGTCATGCCACCTCATCCCCCCCACAGTATTCGGGAAACTGCCCAAGTGATGGCCCCAATATCGGTGATCCCTTAAAGGGGTTCATCAATCTGATCCACTCTCGCTAGTGTTCTGATCAGTCTGATCCATATCTATTTGATGTTAAACTTGCAGCATACCCCTTGTTAAACACAAGAACCTGAGGAAAACCTCAGATACATGCTAGTGGCAAATGATTCCCCGTGCTCGATGTGGGATGCCTCAGGCTTCCACGCCCTCGAAAAGCCCTATAATTAGGGACAAAACATAGACACTCAAATTCTCCAGAGTCCAGACATTTCACTGATATCCCAACATGACTACTCCACCAACTGAAGGTTGCTTCCCTGACTGTACCCCTTGGAATGTCTTGAAAGAAGTAGCGTAACTAACCACCATCCATGGAATCATGGCACTGGGAAGCGTTTCATGAAAAACGTATTAAATCTAGGAGGGAGACCTGGACTACGTGACGAGTTTCAAGGAGGAATCCATAGAAGGAAGAACTGACATCCCATCATCTTCTTTTCGATCAAGGAGAAGATGTCTCTAAATAAGTAGCGAGTGTCACCCTCCTTTGGAAAGTGGGAACGCAGGGTAACAAAAAGACATCCCTGTTGTGCCCAAGCGGACTGATGCATGCTCCCAGGATAAATCGTCGGAAACTGAGTTTCATATCACTAGAGTGTGGATATTTTCATTATCAGGATGAGTGGGATGTCCATGAGAGTTGAGCAGGACCCGAGCATCATGGGCAAGGCGGAGTTACAGCTCATATTTCCAGTCTGTATCTGGATGACCAGGGGAATTTGCTGTTAGAATTTTTCCAATTTTGGATGTTTTCAGGGATGTCTTTCCAGAGGAATTTTCAGGTTTTGCTCGAGATCATGAGATAGAATTTTCTATTGATCTCATGCGAGGAGCGAAACCAGTGTCCATTCCTCCTTATAGGATGGCTACACCTAAGCTACATGAGCTCAAGAAGTAGTTGGAGGAGTTGTAGGCAACAGGTTTCATCTGACTTAGTACATCTCCATGGGGATTTTCTGTCCTATTTGAGATGATGGAAGATGGTACCCTCAGGCTGTGTGTGCACGATAGTATGTTGAACCAGTTGATGGTCAAGAACTGATATCATTTTCATAGGATTGATGATCTCTTTGATCAGCTTCGAGGAGACTAGGTGTTCTCGAAGATTGATTTGAGGTCTGGTTATCATCAATTGCGTGTTAGACCATCAGATATACATATTACAGCTTTCAAGAACATGTATGGTCTATACGAGTATATGGTAATGCTGTTCGGCCTCACGAACTCACTAGTAGTTTTCATGAAACTGATGAACCGAGTGTTCCATCTATACATTGACTCTTTCGTGGTGGTCTTTGTGGACAATATATTGGGGTACTCTCATACTCGATACAACCATTCCACAGATCTTGAGATCATTCTAAGTACACTGAGAGTGCATCTGTTTTATGATAAGCTCTCGAAATGCGACATATGGATGGATCAGATTCACTTTTTTGGGTCATGTTATCTTAGAGATAAGAGTATCGGTAGACCAAGAGAAAGTGAGAGTAATAGTTTCTTAGGAGCAGTCGAAGAACATCTTTAAAGTGAATTGTTTTCTAGGGCTGACTGGATACTCAGATGCTTCATATGTGAATTTTCACTTATAGCAGCACTGTTGATAGGTCTTACCAAGAAAGGGGTGATGTTCTTATGTTCTGATTCTTGTGAGTTAACCTTTCAATAGCTGAAAGGTATATTGACTTCAGCATCGATACTAGTCTTTCCAGAGCTAAGAAAGAGCTACACTAACTACTGTAATGCTTCAGGTATCGGGTTGGGAGCTGTGATTATGCAGGGATATGGGGATGTTGCGTATGGGGTCTCGGTAGTTGAGGCCACATGAGAGGAACTACCTGATGCACGATCTCAAGCTGGCGGCAGTTGTTCGTCCCTTACACTGTTGGAGACATTATCTTTTGGGAGAGCACTTTGTTGTTTTCACTGACCAAAAGAGTCTCAAATACATCTTCACCCAGCATGATCTGAATCTGAGACATCATAGGTGGGTTGAGTATCTTCATCCTTTTGACTTTGAGCTTGCCTATACGCCGGGAAGGGGCAACGCAGTGGTTGATGCGTTGAGCAGGAGGACTCAGATACAGGCAGTTCAGGAGGCCACTAGTGACTGGAATCTTATGACTATGTTCGTTGAGATGCATTTGGAGGTGCATGAAAAATAGGGGAATACATTCTTATCTTCTGTATGTGTTACCTCTACAATTCTTGATTAGGTACGAATGCGACAGGGATAAGTTTCTGAAGGCCTAGTCATATAGGGATGTGTGTCAGGAGAGGAAACTATTCCTGGAAAGAAAATGGATTAGGATGAGATATTTTGTTTCGAGGGACACGTATGGGTGCCAATATATATATGCGAGAAGCTGATGAGGGGATTTAATTCTTGAGTTTGGGATGTTCATCCTGACATCACCAAGATGTATCGTGACCTACACCACCAGTATTGTTGGCCAGGTATGAAGAGAGATGTTTCTGGTTTTTTCATGACATGTTCTGCTTGTCAGTAGGTAATGGTGGAACATCAGTGACTAGAAAGTATTTTGCAGCAGTTACCCATTACCTGGTGGAAGTGGAACGACGTCGCGATGTACTTTGTGACCGTTTTGCTGAGATCACCTTAAGGGAATAACACATTATGTGCTGTCATTGACAGACTCAGGAAGATTTCTCACTTAGCGAAAATAAAGGAGACCGTAATTGTTGATGATCTAGAATGTTTGTACATATGAGAGATTGTATGTTTTCATGGGGTTCTGAACTCCGTAGTATTAGACAGGGATTCACATTTTACTTCTTGGTTCTGGCTGGGGCTTCAGAAGGCTTTGGGTACACAGGTACTTTTGAATACATCATACAATCCCCATTAAGACGGCCAATTTGAGTGTACAATTGTGGTGCTTTAATATATACATTAAGATGAACTCTTGACATTGTAGGTTCTTGGTAGAAGCATATACCTCTTGTGGAGTTCACCTACAACAATAGTTTTCAGGAGACTATTCAGATGGAACCTTACGAGTCTCTATATGGTACGTTGTGCCGATCACATTTATGTTGGATGGAGTCAGGAGAGACAGATTTGCTGGGACGTCGTCTTGTTCAGGAGACCTCAGAGAAGATAGAGTCGATTCGGACGAGGATGGCTACAACTCAGTCTCGAAATAAGTCTTATGCGAATCAGTGAAGACGACCTCTAGAGTTTGATTTCGGGGATCAGGTTTTCATGCATGTCGCACCGAGGTTGGGACACAACAGGATTCAGATACTTTGTATGCTTTCACCCAGGTACATCAGGCTGTTTGAGGTGTTGGAGAGAGTTGGGCTGGTTGCCTATCGGTAGTAGTTACCTCAGAGGTACCGGGCTATGCACAATGTCTTCCACGTTTCTCATCTCCGACGTTACTTTTCAGACCTGTCTCCTGTCTTTCAACCTGAGGAGGTTGAACTTGAAGAGGATGAATTGTTTGAGGAGCATTTTCTCTTGATTGTCAATCAATGTACGATGGTTTTCCATGGCCGGTCTGGTCTTCTGGTACATGTTCTATGGCAGCATGGGAGAGTACATGATGATACATGGGAGAGGGAGGTTGATGTATGATATCAGTGGCCCGAGCTGTTCGGGGTTTTTTCTTCTATGCCATTCTAAGGAAATTTGGGGACGAATTTCATTATGGGAGGAAGTTTTTATGAAGCTGAACCTTTTTTTAGGTATACATTTCCTTTTCTGGAGTTTTTGAGAAAAGATGTGTTTTGGAAATTTTTTAAGTACACGTCATGTACTTTATAAGTACATGCCATGTACATTGACGCCACCCGAGGCTACGTGCTGGCTGTGTCACAACTATGCAGATGGCCATGTAGGGGTGATGTGGAGGCCACCTAATGTGGAGTACGAAAAAGACTAGTACACACCATGTACCCCAAAAGGACACCTCGTGTACTTTTTTTCACTAAACACACTGGGGTTGTGTCTTAACCCCAGAAACGTGTTCTTCTCAAGTTTCTTCGACCAAGAGCATCCGTACGGCCGCTAACCTTCGACAAACTCCTGAGCCTCTATTTGTTCTCTAAATCAGCCGTCTTCGATTGCGTTAAAACTGCAACAGTAAACTCTACCTTCACCAAGAGATTCGTTTCCCAATTCCTCTTCCTTCCCATGTTATCATGGGATGAGAATTTTGGGTGTTTTTATTAGATCTACGACGTTCCAAAGAGAATCAATCTTCAAGGTTCAAGTATAAAAATATCCTAACGACGAGGTAGGTGGTTTGTGCATTTCTGTTGGAAGCCTTTGAGTATTTGTGAAATTTCCACCAATACCCTTGAACGGGGTATTGCGTGTTTCCTGTATTTCCCTTGTTACTTTCCTTCTTTTCATATGCTTGAGTAGAGGTTATTTTTGGTGAATAAGGTAATTTTATTGTGCTTTGGATGCTGTTCCCATGCTTGTTTTCTTGTTTATGACCGTTTGGTCTAGTTTTTCTTGTTAGGCTATTGCCAGTTTCATGCCTAGTTGTAGGATGTTATGACTGTTCTTCCTTTACTGAGATGTTGTAGATTCAAGCCAAGTAGTTCTTGATGATACATTGGTCCATTACGCGATGCGATGCTTATTGATTTTACACAGGGATATGAGAACCTAGTGTAGTAGACCATAGCGAGAATAGGTGAAAGGGATTCTCCAGAGTGTCTTATAATGCGATGCAAGACCACTGGGGGAATTGACGTTGAGTGCTTCCTCAGAGTGTCTATAGTTCCTCAACGTGGGCCACATGGGGAATGAGATGTTGAGTGCTTCCCTAGAGAACCTTTTGTATGATACGAGACTATAGGGGTAATTGACGGTTTGTGCTTCCCCAGGGAGTCTATTATTTAGCTGAACCAGAGGGGTGAGACCTTGTGTGCTTTCCATAGGGTTGATAGTACTTGTAGGTTGAACCATAGAGGCTAGTTTGTGAGAACTACCCAGAGGTTACCTATTTGTTCAACTTTCTTGAGTGACTATTTACTTTTTGTAATTATGTGCTAGATGTAAGGACCCAGCTCGAGTAATGAACCACTGAATGGGGGGGGGGTGAATAAGTGGTACCCCATTCTCTTCTTTTATGTTCCCTTAATTTTGAAAACAACCTTTGTCTCCTGTTAAGGATATAATTCCCTACTGAGAAACAAACAAGCACACATCCAAATGAACACAGCAATTTACAAGGTTCAATATTCAATAAGAATAGCTACATCCAAGGTATGGTTGGAAACAATCTAGAACCATACAATCCACTAAGAAAACAATCCTTTGATTACAATGAGTAGGATATACCCTTACACTCGTGAAGCACTGTGAAACAATCACTCCAGTGCATGTGAACCCTCTTAGCACAATAGGGAAAAGTCTCCTTTCTTGTAACAACTTATGTTACCTGCACTTCCATTCAAATACACAAGTGTATGAAAGTTCATCACATATCTTTACTTACTTACCCAGAAGAAAGGAAAGGACTCCTTGGACTTGAGATAGATCAATTATAGTTCGAACTTCCCATTCCGAATCTCCACTCTGAACATTCCCAATCCAATTCTTCAATCTGAGTCTTCCATAGTCTAAGAAACTCAATACAGTGATAGCCAGTACTGATTCCCCATTCTAAATATCCACTTCAAATTCTTCACACCGAACGTTCTTCTTCACTCTGATTCTTCAATCCGAGTCTTCCTTAGTCTGAGAAACTCAATATGGTGACAGCCCATACTGATTCCCCATTCCGAATCTCCACTATGAATTATTCACTCTGAACATTCTTCTTCACACTGATTCTTCAATCTGAGTCTTCCTCAGTCTGAGAAACTCAATACGGTGACAGCCAGTACTGATTCCCCATTCTTAATCTCCACTATTAATTATTCACTTCATACTTTCTTCTTTACTCTGATTCATTAATCCAAGAAACTCAATACCGTGTCAACCAGTATCAAATTCTCGTTACGATTGAAACGATAATGAAAATTTGTCGACCAAATACTTCTTCCTCCCCCAAGATTACCAGAGCTTCTCTCTCTACTTTTTCATCACTTACTTAACACCTGGATCTCCTTTTATGGGTTCTCCAAAGTATGCTTAGGCGGGAAACCAAAATATTTTCCTGCTCACTTAAATTCACCCAAATCTTAATTTCTCATGAAATCTTGGAGTAATTAAGACTTTGTAAACGATTATAGAATCATCTAGAATCTTCTTCCCCTTCACTTGATTTAGCTTTGGCCTTTTCCGGATGCGACCAAGTTTCACGGTATCACATTCTCAGATCCACCCATCTGTCTTCCTGGCATCACATTCTTGGATCCACTCTTCTTGAGTCTTTGGAATCACTTCCAATTATTGGCATGACTCTTCATCACTTATCACTATGGATTATCGTTACGACTTCACCAATTATCGATATGGCATTCTGGTTCTCGGTACTTCTCTTCGATTCTCAGAATGGATTTTGGTTCTCGATACGACTTCTTCAATTCTCGGAATAACTCTATAGTTATAGCTACGAACATCAGGTTCAGGAAGTCGACTCCGAAATTATCGCAACGAGCTTCTTCTTCAGCATGTCAAATCTGAACATTCTGCTATGAACATCTTCTTCAGCAAGTCGACTCAGAACTTTTGTTAACAAACTTCTGACTCCGGAAGTCGACTACGAACTTCTGTTCAGGAAGTAGACACCACAAATTCTGTTCCTCGTTGCGACTTCATCGGTTCTCAGAATAACTCTTCCTGATTCTCGGAATGACTTCTCGTACAAAATTTTTCTTGGATCATGAGTTCTTGCATACACTCAAAATTTGGAGTTAAAAAACAGCAAATCATCGTCACAATTAATGTCTTCACATCTCGTAACATCTATCTTTCAAGAATATGCAAATTCCCAATTCCGAACATCTCAATTTCCAGACTTTGAAATCCTGACTCCGAATTCTTCGAACACCAGGTTCTGAACGTTCAATTTTCTTGGTTCTGAACATCTCAATCTCCCGACTCAAAATGTTCAATATAATCGGTTCCAAATCTTCAAAATTCCATCTTCTGAATTCTTAGAAATTCATGGTGTCATTCCTTTATGAAAAATTCCTCCAGATCAACAAAATACAATCCAGGAAAACCACCTCTTCCTTCAGCTTGGTCCTAACAATCTCCCCCTTTGGATTTTGTTGTCAACTATGTTTTCATAAGTCACCAAACTTTGTAACCTCAATAAATGGATTACTTATAAATAATTCTAAGCCTACGTGAGCTAACACATTATAGGAAACAAGAATCATTGACAACAAAACGATGATATCCATAGGTAGTGAAAATGACATCTTCAACTTCATACATCTCCATCTTCATACATCTTGTAAACAACTTCAAGTTCGTTCCTACAACCACTCAAAAAACAATTAGAATAGTTCACATACACAAAAAATGATAAGTTCACAGCTTACCCACAACTCTCTCTTTAAAAAAATAAATTTATGATGCAAACAACTTCTCCCCCTTAACAAAAAAATCCAAAGGTAAAAAGAGAGAGGGGACAGAACAACATACCATAGCATTGAAGAGAAAGAGGATGGACACCAATGTTCAACCTCAATCTTGTTAATGAGTCCTTCAACAAGGGTTTCGTGAAAATATCATAAACTTGTTCAGTAGATGAAACATATTCAAGTTTTATTCATTCTATTCCACATTCTCTTTGATGAAATGATATTTGATATCAATATGCTTTGATCATGAATGTTGGAGTGGATTTTAGGTAATATTAATTTTTCTTTGATTATCACAGCCCAAGAGAAAGGGCAACTTTAATTCAACTAACAAATCTTACAACTATGTTTTCATCCTGATAAGTTGAGTAGCAGCCATAGTTGCAGCAACATATTCAGCTTCAGCTGTACTGGGTGTCACATAATTCTGCTTCTTCAAGTGCCACCCAACACTACGTTTTCCCATCATGAACACTCCACCAGATGTGTATCTTCAATCATTGACATTTCCTGCCCAATCGACATCCGAATAGCCAAACAAATCAATTTTATTTGAGACACTATACTTGATTCCAAATTCTTCTGTGCCTTTTATGTATATGAGAATTCTTTTTCCAGCAACAAGATGCGATTCTTTAGGAGCACTCTAAAATCTTGCACATAAGGTAACAACAAAAACAATATCTGGTCTTGATGCAGTCAAGTATAATAAACTTCCAATCATCTTTCTATATTCTTTCTGATCAACTTCTATTCCTTCATCATCTTTGCTTAGCTTCATTCCCACTGAGATAGGAGTTGATACAGGTTTTGAGTTTTCCATCCCAAACTTCTTAAGAAGTTCCTTATCATACTTTTCATGGGAGAGAAAACTAAGTTATTTTTGTTGCAGAATTTGTAATCCAAGAAAGTATCTCATTTCACCCCACATTGACATCTCAAATACATTCATCATTTCTTCAGAAAACCTTTCACAGCCACTTTCACCATTTCCATCAAAAATAATGATGTCAACATAGACAATCACAATGAGAGAAATATGTTGGATTTCCTTGATGTACAAATTTCTATCAACTCTTCCTTTATTGAAGTTCAAATCTTCTAAGAAAGTATCCATTTTTGAGTACCATGCCCTTGGAGATTTCTTTATCCCATACAATATTTTCTTCAATCATCACACATAACGTTAATTCTTCCCAACAACAAATCCACATGGTTTCTCAATATAAACTTCTTCTTTGAGATCACCATTAATAAATGAGGATTTAACATCCATTTGAAAGATTTTTTAGCCTCATTGTGCTGCAATAGCAAGAAAGATTCGGATAGTTTCTAATCTGGCCACCGGAGCAAAAGTTTCTTCAAAGTCAATTCCTTCAATCTGAGAGTAGCCTTTGCAAACAAATCTTGAATTATTTCTGATAACTTTACCTTCTTCATTTATCTTGTTCCAAAAGACCCATTTGGTTTCAATAATGTTCTTACTTTCAGGCTTGGGTATGAGTTCCCATATGTCATTTTTTTCAATCTGATCCAATTCTTCATTCATGGCTTGAACCAATTCCGTATGCTCGAAGGCTTCTTTAACATCATTCGGTTCCACTTTGGAATACAAGTAAGTATGTGATATAGAATTAATTGTTGTTCTTGTTTGAACCGTGTGAAGTTGATCTCCAATAATATTCTGAGCTTGCAATTATTTCATCAGCCTTGGATAGGTTTTTTGTGTTCCTTCCTCAACGGTTGATATGGCTGATTCTTCATTTTGATTAGGATTAAAATTCATTGCATCCTTATCAGAATTGTTAACTTCATCTTCATCATTTTCCTTTATCTGTCTGAACATGCTTATCGTTTCTTAGAGTATCATTGAATTTTACATCAACTACATCCACAATTCTTCCTGTTTCTTTGTTAAAGCATCTATAACCTCTTCCTTCTGGTGCATGCCCAATAAAAATTCCATCTTCTCTTTTCTGCTCCAATTTTCCACTGCTTCCACCATTCTTCATTATAATGCATGGGCTCCTAAAAACATTAGCATGCTTCATAGTCTGAGTAATTCCATAGAAAAGTTAATATGTAGTCTTGTTTTATTGAGGACTATAGAAACATTGATTTTGAATATAAACTGTTGTACTTGTAGCTTGCCTCCAAATGCAATGAGTAAGGCCATGTTCAAGCAACATGGTTCTTCCCATTTCCACCAAGCTTATGTTCTCCCTTTCACCAACCCCGTTTTTTTGAGGTGTCTATGGAGCACTTTATTGATGTTGAATCCCATGCTTCTCAAGATAGTCTTTAAATTATTCAGTTCTATACTCACCACCATTATCTGTTCTCAACTTCTTCACAAAGTACTCACACTCTTTCTCAACTTTCCTTCTGAAGCTTTTAAACATTTTTAGGGAATCTGACTTGTGCTTCATAATCATAACAAATGTAATGTGAGTAAAATCATCAAGGAAAGTGATGAAGTACATTTCTTCATTTTTTGATTGTTTTCTCGTCGGCCCACATAAATTAGAATGTATTAGTTCAAGGGGTTGTTTAGAATAAATTTCAACCTTGTTATGCACAACGCTTGTAATCTTTCCTTTCTAACAGGTAGTCCAACACCAATCTCTTCTTCTTGGAAAATTTGGAATATCTAGAACACTGTCCCTTTGAGATAACTTGCTCATATTTCTCTGACACATGTGCCCAAGTCTTCTGTGCCACAACTAATTTTCTTCCACTATGTTCATGTAACAAGAGTTTTGTGAATTTCCATCCTGAAAAAAATTTCCTTTAGTTCGTTGTCCTCTTATAACAATCACCCCATCTTCTTCACTTTTCACCACAAATCAATCTCCCTTGAAGATAACATTTTTACTCTCATCACACAATTGTGATACACTCAACAATTTATTCTTCATCACATTAACAAAATGAGTTTTCTTGGACTTCAATTTATCCTTCCCAATGATGGCTGATCCAACACCTTTGATTTTTAGAGATTTATCATTGCCAAATGTCACAGTGACATCATTAAACTTTTCACATTCTTTAGAAAATTCAAGTCTCCTGTCATATGTGAAGAACACCCACTATCATGTATCCAAGGTCTTTCTTCCTTTGTAACTTTTAGAGAAGTTTTAACAACAAGAGATTTTTCATCATTAACTTATTTCTTATCCTTCACCTTTAAAGAATTATGAACTTTTTTTTGAGCTGGTAATAGCACATGACATCTTTTTCAAGATTTCCAGGTTGTTCACACATTTCACAAATAGTCTCCAGAGGCTGAAACCTATTTCCTGTCTTGACTTCATTCTTCTCACCTTTCTTCAAGAACACCTTTCTACTCTTCCTACATTGAGGAGATTTAATCCCACTCAATCTATGCCTTTCATAAACTTTGGTGTGGTGTTAATAATGTTGATTGAACCAACACATATTCGATGTATACCCGAATCCACCACAATACCAACAATACCCATAGAAGGAGTGCCTTCCTCTATTGATTTTTTTCTGATACTTCTTTGTTGCTCTTTCTTCAGCCCTACCAACCATTCTTTTGTTAGAAAGATTTATCTGCTAAAATTTAGTCTTCTCTGATTTTGGTTGTTTTTCACCAGTGTTAGACTTAGGTTTCCCTAAAACTTCAGAGTTCCCAGTAATGCTGGTCATGACCACATAAGAAAAATTTTCAGCTTTCTTCTTTTCAACAACCACTTTGTCCTCTTGTTTAATATTCTCACAATGTCCTTGTTGAGAGCCTTCACCAACATCAATAGTATATTTTTGAAAAAAAAATGTGTTTTTATTCATCTTCTGAGTGCTTCTTTGGAACAAGCTCTAATTCTTCCTCTTTTTCCTTCAGCTATACTCTCATTTGCTCATTTTGATCTTTCTCATCTTCAAGAGACTTCTTCAAGTCTTCAAGCTCACTATCTAGTTCTTATTTATCATTGGATTGATTAGATGATGTGGAAAATTCATCTTACAACTTTTTGTTAAGATTCTCTAGCCTTTTGATCTTTCTTAAACATTCTGTAAATTCTTCTTTCAGATGCATCTCAAGATGAGTTTCTTCTTCTTCCGAGCTGCTGCTTCCGCAATCTTCATCATTCATTATTGCAATGAATGTATTTTCCACCCTATGCTCAACAGATTTTTGGATTTAGAATCACTTTCTTCATCTTCTTCATTTACGGATAGAAAACTTTTTCTCTTGGATTTGATGAACTTCTTTTCTCTCCCTGGCTTTTCTTTACCACCTGGCTTCATCCATAACTTTCTTGGCTTTCTTTGTTCTTTATCACTGTCTTCTTCATTATCCCTTAGAGGACAGTTAGCCGCAATGTGTCCAATTCCTCCACATTCAAAACACTTCAAGGTATTTTTTCCCTTTTATTTACCTATTCCCATTTAAACATATTTTGAAAACAAAGATAAAATATCGTTATGATTTTTACATGCCTCACTTTTAGAGTTAGATTCACCACCATCTTCTTCAATCAAGATATTCATAGACTTTTACTTCTTCATGGCTTCGAAAGATAATTCTCTGTCAACCTTTGTCTTGGTCTTTATTGCCTTTTCCCTTATCATCTTGTAAGTAATGAGTGTGTTATTCAAATCTTCAAGAGATAGATTCTCTGAGTCTATGTCTTCTAATTAAGATACCTTTGCATCGAACTTATCAGGAAGAATCCTCAAGATATTTTCCACCACAGTAGAGTCATTCAGCACTTCTCCAAGACATATGATGGTACTAACAATATCGTTTACCCTGGTGAAGAAATCCCCAACAGATTCATGCTCTCCCATCTTCATGTATTCATACTTCAATCTCCAGATTTCGATTTTTACATTCTGGACTATTGTATTTCCTTCGTATATGTTTTTTAGTTTGTCCCATATACCTTTGGCTATGGACACTCATTTTAATCTCAATAATTAACTTTTTTAAAGGGATGAAAATATATCATTCTTGAATCTTCCATCATTATCAATAATCTTCTTGTCAATAGGTGTAAGTGGAACATTGTCTTCAATGGGGGGAAACCCAACTGTTGCAGCTTCAAGAACTTCATAACTAATAGACATGAGATACGGTAGCATTCTATCCTTCCAGATGTGATAGTTATTCACATCAAATACACAAATTCCATTACTATTCACACAATTTAGATTCTCCATCAGTAAGGAAAACAAAGGCAACCTGCCTCTGATACCACTTATAAGGACCCAGCCGGAGTAATGAACCACTAAGAGGGGGGGGGGGTGAATCAGTGGTACCTCTTTCTCTTCTTTTACGTTCCATTAATGTTGAGAAAAACCTTTGTCTCCTGTTAAATATATAATTCCCTACTAAAAAAAACAAGCACACATCCAAAGGAACACACCAATTTACAAGGTTCACTATTCAATATGAATAGCTATGTCCTTGGTATGGTTGGAAACAATATAGCACCATAAAATCCACTAAGAAAACAATCCTTGGATTACAATGAGTAGGATATACCATTTGATTAGTCACTAAAAGTGGCAAATATTAATTTTTAATATCTTTATATTCATTGTTCCAAAGTCCATAAACATTGTTTTTAGTGCATTATATAAATAGAACTTCATTTTCTAATCTTAAATGCAATTCATTTTAAAATGACAATTTGTGACCAATCATTCATCTATTTGTGGACAACATTATATTCATTTTATGAATTTTATATTTTGAGATGGATTTTTCACTTTGTTTGGAACCGTTTATCGTTTAGGTCTGATGGATGAATCCCAAGGGAAGATGGATATTTTTGCGCCTAAATGCAGATATTTTCTCGAGAAAGCATAATGGGGCTAAGGCCCATCAAACAAATGTGGGGCCCACATACCAATCCCAATGAAGCTCATATTTTTATAGTATAAAGAGAAAAATATGAGTATCATTTTATTCAACTGTGGCCGAAGCTAATTCTGAAGTTTTCGTGCTGTTAAAGGGATCTGAACATGAGATTTAAATGGTGGGCCCGACGTTAATGCACATAAAGTCGTCCCACCATTTCGACCATAACATCCAAACTGATGCGCCAAATGACCTGAAATTTGGAAAGATGATATAGTACACATGGGAGAAGATATTTTTCTTCTAAGACCATTGTTGATTTAGCATCCTTCAATTCAGAAATCACACGTCAAAATGGTGGATGAATCTGGATCAAATTTCTGGGTCAACTTCGAAATGTCAAAATCCCTTAATTTTCTCACCCTCCTTTTGACTCTCTAAATTAATGGGGATGGAATTTATTGTGGTGGGGTGCCTCTAAGTCTCTTAATATGCCTATATAAGGATTTGGTGGTGAAGGGAATTATCATCTAACATTTTTTTTGAATCCAAGTTTTTTTCTTTCGTCCATTGAATTTATTTCAATTGTAATTTTCTGCTTTCATTTTGTAATGGCATCGTCAATTTCACTAATTTATGTTTTTCTTTCACATTTAGTATTTTAATAAAAATTATTCTTCTTCTTAACTTTTTATTTTCCTTTTCTTCACACGTTGATACCATTGAATCAAGGTATGAATTTATTCACAGCAGCACTTGTGAATTCAATCACACAACGGTGGAGTGTTCATTTTTCAATAATTTTCTTATTCTTCAATTACACCCCCATAAGTCTACATCCCACTTCCGTTGGAAGAATAGAACTAATGTAGGGATAACCACTTAAGGTTTGATCCAATGGAGTAGCAAGGTCAGGGATTGGATGTTATTTCATAGACTTTAATTTTTTAATCTGTTTTTTATTTTAATATTTCCATTCGATGAGTTATGTTCTTCTTCGTCTTTTTCAAGTTTAACGATGACACATTTTATGTGGTAGTACAATATATTTCCTTTGAGTGGTCAGTAAAATTATCCTCAAAGTTAATTAGTGATGGGCCTTGGAATTGTGTAGGGATTAATTTGATGAATTATTTGGGAGAATTATGTTGTTGTTTGCATACATCTTCAATTAATGACATGAAATTTTTAAGAAAATAAATTTATCCAATCCACCCCAAACGAAAGACTAAGATCAACCCATCATCAATAATTTTTTAGTTTACATCATTCTCCTTATCCATTATTTATATTATATCATTAGTACTACAATTAAAATCTACCACAATGTTAGCCACTTCATAGCCAATCCATCAACAAATTTGTGTGTCTCAAGGTTTCTTCTTCGGTCCCTCTGGATTCGATCCCTACTTGTACATCGACGACCTCTTTTACCATTAGGGTAAATTTGGGTGCAATAAAATTTTGGTGCCATTGCCGGGGACCCAATAATGTAATCTGAGACACTAGAATTCTATTCTCTCTCCAAATTCTTCTTTTCTCATCTCTGTTTCTCTTCTCTTTTCCCCTTTATATTTTTTTTGTTTACGAAAATCACAATTATAAATTTCCAAATAAATCCAATGGAGTCTAATCCACAATATCCATTCAAAAACACAGGATGGAATCAATTAGAGAATCCACATTGGGAATCACCAATATTTTTTAATTACTTTGATCAACCTTTGAATGAATACCCTATACCCGATAACATGAACAATCAATGGGATGCTGTTTATTTAAAGGATCAATTTCCACACATCTCGAGGATGATTGAAAAGATCAAAATTAATGAAGTTCATATAAAGACCCATACATTACATAAATTGTTAATATTTCAAAATTTAAGCATACTTGTTACAACATATAACAAAACCATAAAAGGAACATATAGGTATAGTTTCTTTAAAAACTAGGAAACATAAACAACTGATTCATAAAGCATCTACATTGTCTCTCATTTATTTCGTCATATCTATAGTCCCGTTTGGGATATCTTACTTAATAACCTTCTCCCTGACCTAGGGAAAGAAAACATACAAAAGTGTGAGCTCAAATGCTAAGTAAGGGTAAGCAATAGAAATATAAATCACATCATATTCATAAGAACATAACATTTTGGAAATCTTACCCTGCAAAAGAGATTATAATTTCATAACATGGGATAAATAATTGTAGTGAAATGTAATCACAATAATTATAAATTAAAACATGAAACTTTGTGGAAAATACACATAATCATATAAAATAATTTCTTATTAGTCAAGACTCATTGACAAGTCTATCATAGTGGACAAAGTCCATTTATGAACCGAGGTCACTCCTCATTTCAGTCCTGTTTCACTGAACTAGTTTAACCTGCTGTTCCAGCCATGTCTATCTCATTAGATATAAAATTTTTACCCAATGCATTGGAGGGAGATATAGGTCCCACCAATCTCATAATGTTATAATTATTATGTGTGCCACAAAATCATAAACCATACATTATAGCATAACCCATGTAATAAAAATGGGATTCTTAAATATCAGGACATCATAAAAAAATTCATATAAGATAAAGTAATTCATAAAAATAATTCCATCAAAACATAAGAAAATAAATGTAATAATAGGGATAGATACAAAACCTTTTATTTTCTTAGATGGAAAATAATTTTGATAAAACACTTGAACTCCATTCTTGAGGAAAATATCCTTTCTATCTCAAAAACATTTTTCCTTTATTAACATGTCATAAAATTTTAAACTAAAATAAGTTGATAAAAAATAAACTTGAAAACTTATAAAGGAAGATTCTTGGAAAAAATGTTTTAAAAATACATTCATTTCTTATAAGTTAAAAAAACATTTTTCTCGTACTTTTTTCGGAAAAGTCATAAAGTACCTCGTATGAAAAACGGCAAAAGATTCCTTTTATATCTTTTACTAAAAACTCACCGAAGGGTAAAATTGGATTTAAACAATTGTAGGTGGATGGAAACAGTATTAAATATTGAGGAAACTTGGATGGGGATGATAAAATACACCCTAGTAAATACCAAAGTATAAACAATCTCAGATAAAAATGTGATTGTGATATTTTCCCTTACCTTAGGTCCGATTTTCTTCGTAAGTGTCCGAACCTCCTGTATAATGATTTAAATAATATTATTGACTTATTCCAGAATAATACATATTTTTATGATATCATATTTGGTTATATTCTTAGTTTCTTATTAGTAATATCTCATTACTACTTGATATTCAGGTGTTTATTACTTTGTGTTCTTATGCACGTTTTGTCGAATAAATACTTATTTTCCTTTTTAGGTTATAGATACCTCATTTCCAGAATAGTATTAGTGTAATATAAATCATATTCATTCACTCAATTCATTTATATAATCATTATGCAATGAAGATCATGTATAACGAGTCGCATCACATTGTGGAGACGGTATTCCGTACGTACGTACGAGCGATGATATCATTCCCATGATTGTGGAATTGTATTGGAGTGTATGTATAATATTTCAGAATCAATATCAATTTACAATAATAATATGTAGTTATTATTTACACCATTATACCCATCCAAGTAAGGTGGTGGGGGAAAATAGATTACACCACGGCGTGGAGACGGTATTCCGTACGTACGCACGCGTGGTGATTTCGTTTTCCATAGGATAGATAGATGGTGAAATAGGGTTGTTTATTACTTATAATAACATATCATAATATGAGTGATACTGATGTTATTACTTCATAATGAAACAACTAAAGAAGAAGAAGTGGAAGAAGAAATAAAAATTAAAGAATCGGTAACGGACATTACCTCCTCTTTGAAGCGCTTCTTTGAAATTTCCTTTTAGGGAACTAAAATTGGCCTTTGAAGAAGACCAGGACCTCTAGGATTTCTCTAGTGAAGTGTAGAGGAGAAATTGGCAGGTTTTGGCCGAGATTGAAGTCTCAATGTGGTGTGAGAAAGAGAGGGAGGAGGTGCCCTTTTATAAGGGAGGAGAGGCGTACCTTTGGAATAACTAAAACTATTATTTTATAATAAAGTCAAATTTGGTTTTTAATAGCGCCAAATTTATATATTTCTAAGATAAGGTGGGTATGGGTCGAAATCCTCTCATCCAATATAATTTAGATAAGTTTAGGTCATTATATTAACCATATCTTTTAGTTTTAACTCTTAGTTAATTAGATTGACATTTACCATGTCACTTTGTATTTTATATTATATAGTTAATAAACATACCATATACATCCATGCGACACCAAAGTGGTACATTAATTATACACCTATCATGATATAAGTATCTTGGCCGATACTTAGATTTTTAGGAATAAAAAAACAATCAATAATATAATATTTGTTTTAAAAACTATTTTATGTCAATATTGACACTATTTGGTAATTGATTTTTGTGAAAATCATAACAGAATTATTCGTTTGAAAACATTTAATTAAATAAATACTAACATGTCATATTATCTTATAAAATTATTTTAATTCATAAAAAGTCTCAAATTACATTAATTTTGGTATTTATAAAATAAATAATGTCAATATTCCATTAATAAGATAATTACTGCACCATCTTTGTATCATAAATAAATTCAATTATTTGAAGTCTAAAAATTACAAATAAAATACCATTATGTAGGAAATCTTTCTATATTTCTAATTAATATTTATAGTAGAATTTATCTTA
Organism: Viscum album; assembly: GCA_963277665.1. Taxonomy (NCBI): domain Eukaryota; kingdom Viridiplantae; phylum Streptophyta; class Magnoliopsida; order Santalales; family Viscaceae; genus Viscum; species Viscum album. The sequence goes on along the minus strand of OY728143.1, from coordinate 1,888,337,878 downwards.
TGTATAACCTTATATTAAAAATTCTTTAGTTATTAAAATTTGATTTTAACTATTTTAACCCCTCTTTAAATAAATTGATAATAAATGTCCTAATCTAATACAAGTAGGCCTAATTGGTCATAATTTATTCCTAAGGTTGTTTTTGGTCGATTTACACTTATCCAATAGAATAAGGACATGTGTTAGGGTAATAATAATATCATTTTTACCCTTAATTACCCTATTTTCTTTTAACTGTGGTAAATAAAAGTAAAACGTTACTATTCAACAAAATTTATTTTCATCTCATTGAACTAAATATTACTTACTGAAATCAACCGTGTCTCTCGGATTTTTGAAATTCCACTCACAGAAGCTGTGAAATTATGTTTTATGAAAAATTTAGTTTTTGTTAACTACCACTTAGTGGTTTCACTATTTATCAAAAAATGAATGTTTCGAGAAAAATACTAAAAAATTAGGCTTAAGCTATATTTGATATTATGAATTCAAAAATTATGTGTATGCTACCAAATTCAAAACAAATCAGTTGCATTAATATTTTTAAAAATTAATTCTCGTCGTCAAAACAAATAGCGTGTTTTTAAGAGATAATAACTATAAAAAGATTGACACTTGTTTATGTCTGGTTTAAATGTGAAATTACATCCAATGAACAACATTGTATTAAATTGTAAAAATATATTCTAAATATACTTTAAAATCACTAAAATTAATAATTTATCACTATTAATTATTTCAATTAAAAAAGTTGTTTTTAATTAAAATTTAGTAATTTTCACTATTCAACAAAATATGAAAGTTATCCGAAAAGTACCAAAATTTCACCCTAAGATAATTTCGATATTACGAATCCAAAAATGAAGTCCATTTTGAAAAATAAAATCTACAAAATTTCAAAAAGTGGTTATTATTATTCATAACGGCTAGTTTTAATAATATTTTAATAGCATATTGTTGTTTAATGAAACTCGGTATTACGTACAATGCAAGTTTTCGAGGAAGGATGAGGTTCCGTGTAAAGAAATCCAAGCTATTGTTGTGTGTAGTGAAAGATTACTTTGATGATTTATGTAACATAAAAACAAAATATTTCTCATAAAAGTCTGGGGTGTTACATTTTACCCCCCTTAAATGAATTTCTCCCTTGAAATTCGTCACTTTGTAACAAAGAGATGAGGATACCTCTCCCTCATAATATCCCCAAGCTCCCATGTAGATTCTTCTAATTGGTGGTTCCTCTATAAAAATTTCACCAAACGAGTGGTCTTGTTCCGTAAGACTTTTTCACTACAATCTATAATCTTTATTGGCTGTTCTTCATAAGAATGATCTTGCTCCAGCGGTACAACTTCTGAGCTGAGTACATGTGAATGATCAGGTATCTACGTTCTCAGGAGAGATACATGGAACAAATCGTGAACTTGAGAGAGATTCGGTGGAAGTGCCAATCATTAAGATACCTTCCCAACACGATCCAGTATTTTGAAAGGACCGATATACCTAGGGATCACCTTTTCCTTCTTTCCAAATCTCATGACCCTCTTCTAGGAAGATATTCGTAAGAACACTTTATCACCCACTTCAAACTCTAAGTCTTTTTTTCGATTGTCAGCATAATGTTTTTGTCGACTCTGAGCTGCTCTTATGTGTTGTTGAATAGATCTGACCTTTTCTTCCATCTCATGAACAAGATCAGGTCCTAATAGTTTTCTTTCCCTAACATCATCCCAGCAAGTTGGAGTCTTTCATTTCTTTCCATAGAGAGTTTCATAAGGAGCCATCTAAATACTGGAGTGAAAGATATTATTATAAGAAAATTCCACCAAAGTTAGGTGTTAATCCCAACAACCTTTGAAATCCATATAGCAAGCTCTCAACATATCTTCTAGAGTTTGAATTGTTCTCTCAGACTGACCGTATGTCTGAGGATGATAATTAGTGCTGAAACTGAACTCTGTGTCCAGAGTATGCTGAAGACATCTCTAGAACTTTGAGGTAAAACTCGGATCCCGATCAGATATAATAGAAAGTGGTAATCCATGAAATCTTACCACTTCCTTTACATATATCCTGGCAAGCTGATCCAGAGAGAAATCCTCTCTAAAAACAATGAAGTGTGCAGACTTTGTAAGACGATCAACTATGACCCGGATAGAATTATTGACTTTGGATGTTTTAGGAAGTCCGGTGACAAAGTCCATAGAGATGTTTTCCCATTTACATTTAGGTATGGGTAATGGATGTAACATCCCCTTAGAATTTTGACTTTCAACTTTAACTTGTTGACAAACCAAGCATCGAGAGACATATTCAGCAACATCTCATTTCATGCCATCCCACCAAAAGTACTCTTTCAGATCCCTATGCATCTTCATGCTTCCTGGATGAATAGAGAATGAAGAACTATGATCCTCATCCAGCAGCTCCTTCCATAATTCGGGGATGGGAGGAACACAAACCCGATTCCTGAACTTTATTATGCCATCACAATCAAGGTTGAATTCAGGAATATTTCTCACCTTCTTTTGTAACTCTATATCTTCTTTCTGTGCCACTTTAATCTTCACATGAATAGATGGTTGAACATTCATTTGAGAAAGATACGATTTCCCTCCTTCCATTATAATTCCAACATCCATCCTTTGTAAATCCATAAATATTGGAGCTTTTGTGATCCTCATCATGGATAAACTGGCATGGTCTTGTCTATTTAATGAATCTGCCACCTTGTTTTCTTTCCCAAGGTGGTAATTAATTGAGTAGTCGTAATCCTTAATCTGCTCCAACCATCTTCTTTGGTGCATATTCAGCTCCTTTTGTGTGAAAATATACTTTAAACATTTAGGATTAGTATAAATGTGACACCTTTCTCCATAAAGATAATGCCTCCAAATCTTCAATGCAATGATTACCACAACTAACTTCAAATCATGATTTGGGTAATTTTTCTCATGGATTTTCAATTGTCGCGAGGCATGAGCTATCACCATATCATTTTGCATGAGAACACACACCAATCCCTTCTAGGATGCATCACTGTAGATCCCCAACCTTTCTCCACTACAAGGAAATGTGAGCACAGGTGCACTAGATAACCTTCTTTTCAACTCCTTGAAATTATCTTCACATTCCTCCATCCAAACAAACATAACTCCTTCCCCAGTCAACCTGGTTAGTGAATTAGATAATCGTGAAAAATAGTTCACAAAACGTCGATAATATCCAGCCAAACTAAGAAAACTTCAGATCTCAGTTACTGTTGTTGGTCTTGACCATCTTTCGATAACCTTTGTTTTTGCTAGATCCACAGATATCCCCTCTTTTGAGATTATGTGACCCAAAAATGAAACTTTCTGAAGCCAAAATTCAATCTTGGTAATTTTGGCATAAATCTTCTCCTTTCTCAGGGTCTTCAATATAATTCTCAAGTGATATTCATGTTCTTCCTTACTATTTTAATAGACAAGAATATCATCTATAAAGACTACCACAAATTGATCAAGATAGTCTCTAAAGACTCTATTCATCAAATCCATGAAGATATCAGGGGAATTAGTAAGACCAAATGGCATCACTATAAATTCATAGTGTCCATACCTTGTATGGAAAGCCGTATTTGGTATATCCTCCCTTTTGACCCTTAATTGATGATACCCTAAATGAAGATCAATATTGGAAAAGTATTGAGATCCTCGTAGTTGGTCAAATAAGTCATCAATGCACGGGAGATGATATTTGTTCTTGATAGTGATCTTGTTAAGTTCTCGATAATCAATGTAGAGTATCATTGATCCATATTTCTTCTTAAAAAATAGAACAGGTGCTCCCCAAGGTGATGCACTATGGCGTATGAACCCCTTATCAAGATTATATTGGAGTTACTTCTACAATTCCTACAACTCAATTGGGGCCATTCTATAAGATGTCTTTGAAATAGGCATTCACCCGGTACGAGTTCTACTAAAAACTCAACTTCATGATTTGGTGGAAGACCAAGAAATTACTCTAGAAAGACATCATCAAACTCCCATACAATGAGCATATTCTTAATCATGAGTTTCTCACCAACAATTTGAGATAAATAACCTTCATTTATTGTAATCAAGACCCATAAGATGGAAGAAATTTCCACTGGACGGTTATGTTCATCCTTGCATCGATAGATGATCATAGACTGATCTGGAATATGAAATGTGACTTCCCTTCTTTGGAAATTGATATGAGGTCCATATAGAGAAATGAAATCCATGCCAAGAATCACATCAAATTCCACTATAGGGAGGATCACATGATTTGCAGGATGCACTTTCCCACAAACTTCAATCGGAGAAGAATTATAAACTTTTGATGCGACTATTGTGCCATTAGGGGTTGTCACAGCTAACTCAACATCTAATGGTTGAGGTAATACGGTGATACCCTTAAAAATTCTGCAGAAATAAAAGAGTGCGTGGATCCAGAATCAAATAAATCATTTTCTACTTTAGAGTGGATGGTAACTGTACCTTTCACCACATCGTTATCATACTCCACATCGCTGATATAAATTGCATGTGAAATTCCTTTGTCTTTATTCGTAAGAGTTTGTTGACGTCGATCATCATCATCAACCCTTGGATTTGGCTATTGATGGGCATAATGACCCATCTCATTGTACTTGAAACATTAAAGTGTAGTAGGTTCATTCTGTGTATCCCTTCCTTTTTTTTATCCTTAGAAATCTTCATCCCATCATTGTGTCATTCAAATGCCCAATGACCTTCTTTTCCACAATTGAAACATTTACTTATCCCTTTAAGACAACTCCCACCATTTTTCTTTCCACACATTCACCATAATGGAAATATCATCTTCTTTTTAGTGTGCTCTTTTTATTTTCCTTTGAATTCCATTTTCCTCTTCTTATCAAACCCATATGACTGATGGGTTACTCCAATCTCCATTTCAACTTTGAGAGCACGTCGAATGATTTCCTCGTAGCTACTGAAGACCCTTATGGCTAAGGTCCTTCGAAGAATTGGTTTTAAGCCACCAAAGAATCGATCAATCTTACTCTCAGGTTGGATAATAATACTAGAAGCATACCTTGAAAGTTTTGTAAAAGTTTCTTCATAGGTATCAATAGATTCATCATCCTTTTTCTCCAGATTAAGAAACTCTTTCTCCATCTTTGTTCAGAGAATACGAGGGAAGTACTTATTGAAAAATAAGTTCTTAAACTCGTCCGATTCCATGAACTCAATTTCATATCTTTGCCTCGTATTCGTAATAAGATTACACCATTGATCGGAATCTCCTTCCAAATGATACACTTCTAGGATGACTTTATCATGTTCAGAACATTGAAGAATTGAAAATATCATTTCAGTAGTACTGATCCATTGTTCAGCAACTAATAGACCCGTAGACCCGCTGAATGAAGGTGGATGCTTCCTCATGAAGGATTCAACAAAATTTTGCTCCATCCTTTGCTCGTTTGGAAGTCCAGCATGATTCATAGCTTTAGAAAGTTGTGTGAGAATGGCTACAAGATTTTGCATTCCAGCTCCCATAATGTTTGGTTGCTCAGGGGGACAATCATTGCATTGCCCGTCGCATTCCACATTAACACGGTTCCTTCGGGTTCCAGCCATTGACTAAAACCAAGAAAAATAGAGTGAGAAACACTAATTATAATGGAGAACCACATAATCAAGAATAAAATTTCACACTTATGGTCTTATCCTAGGTTATTCATGGTCATTTCTAAAACACTAAGATTGTGTTCTATTCTTAGACTTATCCTTAGGGTTCTTACTAAGGCTTTCACATCCTAGTTTCCAAAGGTTGACTATATCATTCCTCTGATACCAACTATAACGACCCATACATTACATACATTGTTAATAATTCAAAATTGAAGCATACTTATTACAACATATAAAAAAACGACGAAAGGACCGTATAGGTATAGTGTCTTTAGAAACTGAGAAACATAAACAACTGGTTCATAAAGCCTCTACACTGTCTCCCATTTATTTCATCATATCTATAGTCCCTTTTGGAATATCTTACTTAATAACCTTCTCCCTGACCTGGGGAAAGAAAACATACAAAATGGTGAGTTTCAATGCTCAATAATGGTAATCAAAATAAATATCAATCACATCATATTCATAAGAACATAACATTTTGGAAATCTTACCCTGCAAAAGAGATCATAACTTCATAACATGGGATAAATCATGGTAGTGAAATGTAATCAAAACAATCATAACATAAAACATGAAACTCTGTGGCATACACACATAATCATAGAGAATCAATTCTTCTTAGTCAAGACTAATTTCCAAGACTATCTTAGTGGACAGTGTCCATTTCTGAACCGAGTTCACTCCTCCTTTCAGTCCTGTTTCACTAAACTGGTTTAACCTGCAATTACAGCCATGTCTATCTCATGATATGTAAAATCTTTACCCAATGCATTGGAGGGAGATATAGGTCCTTCCCATCTCATAATGATACTATTCACATGTGTGCAACAAAATCATAAACCATACATCATATCATTACCCATGTAAAAAAAATGGGATTCTTAAACATCGTGACATCATAAAGAAATTCATATAGGATAAAGTAATTCATAAAAATAATTCCATCACAACATAATCAAATCAATATAATAATAGGGATATAAACAGAATCCTTTATTATCTTAGATGGAAACTAATTTTGATAAAACACTTGAACTCCATTCTTGAAAAAAATATCCTTTCTATCTCAATTTTTTTTCCTTTTTTAACATGTCATAAAATTTTAAAATAAAATAAGTTTATTAAAAATAAACTTGAAAACTTGTAAAGGAAGCTTCTTGGAAATAATGTTTTAAAAATCCATTCATTCTGTATAAGTTAAAAAAACATTCTTCTTGTACTTTTTTCGGAAAAGTGAAAAAGTACCTCGTACGAAAAATGACAAAAGATTCCTTTTATATCATTTACTAAAAACTCACCAATGGGTAAAATTGGATTTAAAAAATTGAAGGTGGATGGAAACAATATTACATATTGAGAAAACATGGATGTGGATGATAAAATACACACTAGTAAATACCAATGTATAAACAATCTCGGATAAAAATGAGATTGTGATATTTTCCCTTACCTTAGGTCCGATTTGCTTCGTAACTGTCCGAACCTCATGTATAATGATTTAAAAATGTTATTGACTTATTCCAGAATCATAATTATTTTTATGATATCATATATTGTCACATTCTTAACTTCTTATTAGTAATATCTCATTACTACTTGTTATTCGGATGTTTATTACTTTTTGTTCTTATGCGTGTTTTGTCGAATAAATTATTATTTTTCTTTTCAGGTTATAGATAACTCATTTCCAGAATGGTATTAGTGTAATATATATCATATTCATTCACTCAATTAATTTATATAATCATTATGCATTGAAGATCATGTATAATGAGTCACATCACATCGTGGAGACGGTATTCCGTACGTACGCACGAGCGATGATATCGTTCCCATGATAGTGGAATTGTATTGGAGTGTATGTATACTATTTCGGAATCAATATCACTTTACAATAATCATATGTAGTTATTATTTACACCATTATACCCATACATGTAAGGTGGTGGGAGAAAATAGATTACACCACGGCGTGAAGACGGTATTCCGTACGTACGCACGCGTGGTGATTTCGTTTTCCGTAGGATGGATAGATGGTGAAATAGGGTTGTTTCATACTTATAATAACATATAATTATATGAGTGATACTGACGTTATTACTTCATAATGAAACAACTAAATAAGAAGAAGTGGAAGAAGAAATAAATATGAAAGAATCGGTAACGGACATTACCTCCTCTTGGAAGTGCTTCTTTTAGACTTCCTTTTAGGGCACTAAAATTTTCCTTTGAAGAACACCAGGACCTATATGATTTCTCTAGGGAAGTGTAGAGGAGAAATTGGTAGTGGTCGGCCGAGCTTGAAGGCTCAATGTGATGTGGGGAAGAGAGGGAGGAGGTGCCCTTTTATAAGGGAATAGAGGGGCACCTTTGGAATAACTAAAACTATTATTTTATTATAAAGTCAAATTCGGTTTTTAATAGCTCCAAATTCGTATATTTTGAAGATAATGTGGGGATGGGTCGAAATACTCTCATCCAATAGAATTTAGGCATGTTTAGGTCATTATATTAACCTTATCATTTAGTTTTAACTCTTAGTTAATTATATTGACATTTACCATGTCACTATGTATTTTATATTATATAGTTAATAAACTTACCATATACATCCAAGAAACCTTAAAGTGGTCCATTAATGATACACCTATCATGATATAAGTATCTTTGTTGAACCTAATATTTTTAGGAGTAAAATAACAACCAATAATATAATATTGTTTTTAAAAACTATTTTATGTCAATTTTGAAACTATTTGGTAATTGATTTTTGTAAAAATTATAACATGATGATTAGTTCGAAAACATATAATTAAGTTAATACTAACATGTCATATTAACATATAAAATTAATGGAATTCATAAAAAGTCTCAAATTTCATTTCTTTGGCTATTTATAACATCAATTATGTCAATATTTCATTAATAAGATAATTTCTGCATCATCATTGTATCATAAATAAATTAAATTATTTTAAGTATAGAAATTACAAATAAAATACCATTATGTAGGAAATATTTCTAAATTTCTAATAAATATTTATAGTGGAATTTATCTTATGTATAACCCTATATTAAAAATTCTTTAGTTATTAAACGTTGATTTTAACTATTTTAACCCCTCTTTAAATAAATTGATAATTAATGTCCTAATCTAATCCAAGTGGGCCTAAATCGTCATATTATATTCCTAAGGTTTTTATTGGTCGAATTACACTTATCTAATAGAATTAGGACATGTGTTAGTGTAATAATAATATCTTTTTTACCCTTAATTACCCTATTTACTTTTAACCGTGGTAAACAAAAGTAAAAAGTAACTATTCACCAAAAATTATTTTCATCTAATTGAACCAAATTTTTCTTACTGACATCAACTGTGTCTCTTGGATTTTTGAAATTCCACTCATAGAAGCGGTAAAATTAAGTTTTATGAAAAATTCATTTTTTAACTACCACTTAGTTGTTTCACTATTCATCAAAGAATGAAAGTTTCCAGAAAAATACAAAAAATTAGGACTAAGATATATTTGATATTATGAATTCAAAAATGATGTCAATTTTACCAAATTCAAAAAAGCTTAGTTTCATTAATTTATTTAAAAATTAATTCTCATCGTCAAAACAAACAGTGTGTTTTTAAGAGATAATAACTATCAAAAGATTGACACTTGTTTATGTCTGGTTTAAATGTGAAATTACATACAATGAACAACATTGTATTAAATTGTAAAAATATACTCTAAATATACTTTAAAACCACTCAAATTAATAATATATCACTATTAATTATTTCTATTAAAAATGTTGTTTTTAATTAAAATTTAGTAATTCTCACTATTCATCAGAATATGAAAGTTATCCGAAAAGTACCAAAATTTCACCCTAAGCTAATTTTGATATTCCGAATCCAAATATGAAGTCCATTTTGAAAAATAAAATTTAAAAAATTTTAAAAAGTGGTTATTACTATTCATAACGACTAGTTTTAATAATATTTTAATAGCATATCATTGTTTAAGGAAACTCGGTATTGCGTACAACGAAAGCTATCGAGGATGGTCGTGGTTGCATGTAAATAGTGCCATGCTAGTGTTGTGTGTAGTGAAGTATTCCTTTGATGATTTATATAACATAAAAACAAAATATTTCTCACAAAATTCTAGGGTGTTACAGTTCATGATGTCCAAATATCTATCAATCATAATCCTGAAAAAATTCTTTAACATTTGTGTGAAAAAATTGTTTAAATGAATTCCGAAGTTTCATCACTAAGAGTATAATTACAAAACATTTAGACTTATGAGGAAATGATTCCCACTCAGGATGTCCCTTCCACATCATTTATAGAAGTGTCTTGTTACCCACATAACTCATTTGAATTTAATGAAGAACCCACTTTAGAATCTTGGAAAATAGAGTTGGGTAATAAAGATAATTGGTCTGATAATGTTTAAAGTCAAGATAAAGGACATGAGGGAATTGTTAATGAGTGTTTAAATCAGGATGAATTTGATTTCATGAATTCACAAGAGGGAAATTTTTCTTCATGGATTGAATGTCCAGAATAATTCTCTAATGATGATTTTTTAGAAACACCAATCATTGAACCAGTAGGAGAAATCACAAACATAAAATCCATACCCATTAATGAAACTCATCTAGAAATATTTGGGGTTTAATCTTCAATTCAAAGGGAACAAATTATGTTGGGAAATTTTGAAAATGAAATTGATTTTGATTCTAATTCATTATCTGTGTTTGAATGTCCTATCCAACCTGAACATAATGTCCTTACAACCCCACTCAGGCATCCCATCATAGGTTATAACCATTACCTTGTATTATTCATTCATTCATCTCATAAAACCCACAAAACGTGTTTAACCCTTGAAATCATAGGAAAGAATGTAGTAGAAACCAGAACAACCATTACTGAAATTCCTTGGATTTTCACACTCCTTGTTGAACATGGGTTTTTACATGACAAAAAATCAAAGAAAAAAATTAATCTCAATCAAGTTGATGTGGAGAAAGATGGGTTCATTAAAATTTTGAATGTTGGAATAAGATAAGTTGGGGAGTTGAAGTCGAGCTAACATCATTAAAAAAAAGTGCTGGATGGGAGGGAACCCATGGTTTTCATATTTCCAATCATTTTGAATAATTTTCATTTTCATATGATAAATTGCCATAGACTGTTGACCTGTTCTTCATTTATGAGTATGTATGGGTATGAATGGGGAGCATTTTATTCATCTATGTCACGTGGTGTGATCCCTGAGTAATACCTTACCCAGAAAATTAAAAGAAGACAATCTATCATCAGTTTATTTTATTTTATTTATTTTTTTTAGGTTAAAAAAATTAGACTCCTGGAATGTTGTTCTTTTATGAGTATGGATGGGTATGAAAGGGGAGAACTATATTCATCAGTGTCACATGGTGTGATCCCTGAGTAATATATATTACCTATAAATTTAAAAGAAGACAATGTATCATTTGATTGATTTAAAAAAAAATAGGGAAAACCGTAAAAATGCTGATAATTAGAATTAAATAAATCATTGTGTTGTTTGTTTTGTCTACTTTGATATTGTTTTTATGGTTCAAGAACTATTTTGGGTGATTCATGTTCAATCAAGGAGGTGCCTACATCCCCCAAGAGATCAAAGGAGTAATTTGGAGAATCATGAACTTCAACATCAAAAACCAGGTGAATTTATTCCATGTTTATCATTTTAAATTTCCTCTTCGAACTCCTCTCCTACACCTTCTAACTTTTTTTTTCATTAAACACTAGGGACAGTTTTATTCTATATTGGAAGGACATGAAATAAAAAAATGATTTTTTATAAGAACATCCATGGAAAAAAAATTCCATTAACCTTGAACATGATAACACACATTGCAGACTATGAAATTAGATATCGAAAAATTTGGATGCCTTGATTCTGATTTTAATTCAAGTTTATGTTCATGATCATTGTTTTTGGAAAGTACGGTTGTCTGATGTGATTTTTCAATGCTTACATTTTCATCCTCTGAATAAAAATGTCACAATGCACGTCTACTGGATCGTGGGTGTAAATTTGAGTTCTTGGGTCCCATTCACTATATCATAGGGTTATGGGGTCACTTTTAATTTAATTTGAGTATCCAAAAAAACAAAAAAATATTATGACCACATAAAGCAATGTTTTGTTCAAATGCATGGCGTCCGACACTTGGGGATCATGACTCCATAGTTGTATTTCACAATGTTAGGCTTTATATCTCTATTATAGAGAAATTTTTTGTCCAAATGTGTTGTTTCTGACACTTGGGTTTTGTGACTCCATAGTTGTCTTGCCGATAGTAAGGCTTAATATCACTACTGTAGAGCAAGAAATTGACAATATGCGTGGCGTCCAACACTTGGGGATCGTGACTCCATAGTTGTCCTTCCTAGAGTTAGAATTTTCATATCTATTGTGGTTAAACAAAATCATCAAAAAAATCATCATAAAAAATGGATACTGATCTTCAGGTTTAATGTGATTCCCACCTAGAGCATCCATTTTTTCCCCTTGAACAAAAAAATGGGCCCCATATCTTTTGTGATGCACAACACTTTATCATGCTTAACTGAAATTGGATGAAATGTAGTGATGAATTTGAACAAAGTAATGGGCTTAGGCTTGAGATATGATTATGAACCTTTCATGTTTTAAATAATTTTTATGGGTTTCATAATTTGTTTTCGTATGAGGTCTATGGGTGAGCAATGTGTATTAAAATGTTTTTGGAAAACAGGATTTGAATTTCATATATGTAATTTATTTTGCTCGGGACTAGAAAACATCAAGTTGGGGGGGTGTGATTAGTCACTAAAAGTGGATAATATTCATTGTTAATATCTTTATATTCATTGTTCCAAAGTCCATAAACATTGTTTTTAGTGCATTATATAAAAAGAACTTCATTTTCTCATCTTCAAAGCAATTCATGTTTAAAATGAAAATTTGGGCCCAATAATTTTTATTTTTGTGGACAACATTATATTCATTTTCGGAATTTAATATTTTGGGATATGATTTACCACATTTTTTGTAACTTTTTATCTTTTAGGTCCGATGGATGAATCCCAAGGGAAGATGTAGATTTTTGTGCCCGAATGCAGAAATGTGATGGAGAAAGCATAATGGGCCTAAGGCCCATCAAACAAATGTGGGGCCCACATACCTTGCCCAATGAAGCTAAAATTTTACAGTAGAAAGAGAAAAATATTTGGATCATTTTATTCAACTGTGGCCGAAGCTAATTATGATGTTTTCGTGATGATAAAGGGATCTGAAGTTGAGATATAAATGGCGGGCCCGACATTAATGCACATAAAGTCATCCCACCATTTGGACCATAACACCAAAAAGGATTCACCAAATGACCTGAAATTTGGGCAGATGATAGAGGACACAAGGAAGAAGATATTTGTCTTCTAAGCCGACTGATGATTTGATATCCTTCAATTCAAAATTCCCAGGTCAAAATGGTGGACGAATCTGGACGAAATTTCCAGGTCAACTTCGAAACGTCAAAATCCCTTAATTTTCTCACCCTCCTTTAGACTCTCTAAATTAATGGTGATGTAATTTATTGTGGTGGGGTGTCTATAAGGCTCCTAATATGCCTATATAAGGAGCTTGCGGTGAAGGGATTTATCATCTATCATTTTTCATTGAATCTAGGTTTTTTTCTTTCGTCCATTGTATTTCTTTCAATTGTAATTTCCCGCTATCATTTTGTAATGGCATCGTCAATTTCCCTAGTGTAAGTTTTTCTTGCATATTTAGTATTTTAATAAAATTTATTCTTCTTCTTCACTTTTTATTTTCCTTTCCTTCACACATTGATACCGTTGAACCATGGTGTGAATTTATTCACACTAGCACTTGTGAATTAAATCACACAACGGTGGAGTGTGCATTTTTCAATAATTTTATTCTTCTTCAATTCTACCCCCATAAGACTACATCCCGCATTCTATTGGTAGAATAGTATTAATGGAGGGCTAACCCCTTATGGTTTGATCTAATGGAGTAGCAAGGTTATATAATTGGATGTTATTTCATAGACTTTAATTTTTAAATGTGTTTGTTATTTTAAGATTTCTATCCAATGAGTTATGTTCTTCTTCGTCTTTTCAAAGTTTAATGACGACACATTTTAAGTGATAGTAAAATATATTTCCTTTGAGTGCTCAGTAAATTGATCCTCAAAGTGAATTAGTGATTGGCCTTGGAATTGTGTAGGGATTAAATTGGTGAATGATTTTTGAGAATTATCTTGTTGTTTGGGTACATCTTCAATTAATGACATGAAATTTTTAAGAAGAAAAATTTATCCAATCCACCCCAAATGAAACCCTCAGGTCAACCCATCATAAATAATTGTTTAGTTCACATCATTCTCTTATATTTTATTTAAATTATATCATTAGTTCTACAATTAAAATCATACCTCAAAGTTGGCCACATCATCGCCAATCCATCAAAAAATTTGTGTGTCTCAATGTTTCTTCTTCTGTCCCTGTAGATTCGATCCCTACTTTTCCTTCAACGACCACTTTTACCGGTAGGGTAAATTTGGGTTCAACCACCATTACAATTGTGAAGCACTATGAAACAATCACTCCCGTGCGTGTGCACCCTCTGAGTACAATAGGTTAAAGTCTCTTTTCTTGTAACAACTTATGTTACCAGCACTTCCTTTAAAATACCAATGTGTAAGCATGTTCAGCACAAAAATTCACTTCCTTACCCAAAAGAAAGGAATGGACTCCTTGGGATTGAGATATATCAATTAAAGTCTGAATATCCCATTCCGAATCTCCTCTTCGATCTTCCCCAATCTGAGTTTTCCTCAGTCTGAGAAACACAATACAGTGACAGCCAGTACTGATTCCCCATTCCGAATCTCCACATTGAATTCTTCACTCGGAACATTATTCATCACTATGATTCTTCAATCCAAGTCTTCCTCAGTCTGAGAAACTGTATACGGTGACAGCTAGTACTGATTCCCCGTTCTGAATCTCCACTCTGAATTCGTCACACCAAACTTTCTTCTTCTATCTGATTCTTCAATTCGAGTCTTCCTCAGTCTTAGATACTCAATAAGGTGACAACCAGTACTGATTCCCCCTTCCGAATCTCCACTCTGAATTCTTCACTCTGAACTTTCTTCTTCACTCTGATTCTTCAATCTGAGAAACTCAATACGATGTCAACCAGTATCAAATTCTCGTTACGATTGAAACCACAATGAAACTCTATCGACCAAACACTTCTTCATCTCTCTAGATTACCAGAGCTTCTCTCTCTACCTTTTCATCACTAACTTACTTAGCACCTAGATATCCTTTTATAGGTGCTCCAATGTATGCTTACATGGGAAACCGAAATATTTTCCCGCTCACTTAAATTCACCCAAATCTTACTTTCTCTTGAAATCTCAGATTAATTAAGACATTGTATATGCTTCTAGAATCTTCTAGAATCTTCTTCCACTTCACTTGATTTAGAGCATTAGCCTTTTCCGGATCTGACCAACTTTCCTGGTATCACATTCTCGGATCCACTCATCTATTTCCTAGCATCACTTTCTCCGATCCACTCTTCTTGAGTCTTTAGAATCACTTCCAATTTTTGGCATGACACTTCATCAATTATCGGTATGGATTTTTTTACGACTTCACTAATTCACAATATGGCATTCGGGTTCTCGGAACGGCTATTTGATTATCAGAATGGCTTTTGGTTCACGATACGACTTCTTCAATTCTCGGCATAACTCTGTAGTTCTGGCTACGAACTTTAGGTTTAGGGAGTCAACTCTGAACTACTCGCTAAAAACTTCTTCTTTAGCGAGTTGAATCTGAACATTCTGCTATAAAATTCTTCTTCAGCAAGTCATCTCTGAACATCTGGTAAAGAACTTCTGACTCCCGAAGTCGACTCTAAACTTCTGTTTAGGAAGTAGACTCCACAAATTCTGTTCCTCGTTGTGACTTCACCGGTTCTTGAAATGACTTCTGGTACCAAATTTTTCTTGCATGGTGAGTACTTTCATACACTCAAAATTTAGAGTTACAAAATAGCAAAGAATTGTCACAATTAATGTCTTCACATCTCTTAATAGCCAAATTTCAAGAATATGTAAACTCCCGATTCCGAACTTCTCAATTTCAAGACTTCGAAATCCAGACTTCGAATTCTTCGAACACCAGGTTCCGAATGTTCAATATTCTTGGTTCCAAACTTCTCAATCACCAGACTCCAAATGTTCAATATACTCGGTTCCAAATCTTCAAACATCCAGCTTCCGAATACTTAGAACTTCAAGGTGTCTTTCCTTTATGAATACATCCTCAAGATCAATAAAATACAATCCATGCAAACCATCTATTCCATCAGCTTGGTCCTAACGCTTGAAACTCTGGATTGTTTTCTATTTAGTACTTCCCTATTTACTGCTTTCTATACCTTTACCTTCCATATTTTCACTGACTGTTAAGAATAGATATTTGGGTGGTTGCATACTGGGACTTTGTCTCACACCCTATTTGGGCCATGATTTTGGGCCCCAAAAGATTATATTGATGAAGGTATAGATAAGAGAAAGATCCCTTATACTTCAGGTTCTTGATTTTAATTGAGTTAGAGAGAATGGGACCATGTAGAGGCTTGAGATGTTGTGGAGTTGCTCATCTATTGTTTTTCTTTTCAACTTTGGTTTAGTACTGTATTCAGCATTGTAAATTGTTTGACTGTTTTCTTAGACATATGTGTATCATTAATCATTTACATATACTTATTCTCCAGTTGTTTATTTATCAGTTTCTATTGTTATTGTTGTTGTATATTAACTACGTTCGTTATTGTATGTGTTGTTACATTCGCTGTGTACTCTTCCAATGAGAGAATAATTTCCCCACTATCACACCCAAGGCCCTCGCTACTAGTTGGCAGCCTCTGGTGTTCGGGGAAATGCACTAGAGGCCATGTGACCAACCAGGTACGGGGCACCTCTGGGTGGCTTCTGGAACCGGGTCGTTATAGATATGATTGAGGCGGGGTTTCATGGTTATGGTTTTGAACATCATCACTATTGAAAATAATAAATAGTGTCCTTGTTAATCCATACCACATCAATGATCAATTTATATGATCACTTGAATATATATTCAAATACATGATTCTTGGATCAAAATGCTATGGTGGTGGGGTATCACCACCTGCATTCATATTTGACACAAATATATGGATCATGCCATCCTACTTGAGACTATGCGATTAGGACCACCTATTACAGGAACTATGTGTGTCCCAGTACTCCCCATACTATTCAGTTACCTTCCATGAGTATCATGCATGGATAGCAGTCCCTCTATGAGCTAGTTAAGTGGATTTTTGGCCACTGGTGTTGAGTGTTACTTTCCTGAAATTTTTTGTCTAATAATTTATTTAACAAATTTAGTAACCCCTCTAAAAAATATTCATCATAAAATGAAACCTTAAAAATAAATATTTCAGATCACTTTAATTCGAAAATTTTAAATTCCAATATTTTCAATAAGAAAATAATTACATTGATATTTACATAAAAACCATTTCCCTATTATTAAATTTTTTTTAAAATTTCGCATGAAAAATTCAGTGTATCAGTCCCCTCTCTTATCTCGATCCCTTCACACCTTCCTAACCCCAATAATTTTTGTAGATTCTGATGACATATTTTAAATCAATATTACCTTCAACAGTCAAACTATCCTTTCATATCTTCTCCCCATGTTTCAAAATAGTCTAATCCCTAACATTGTCTTTTAAAAAATCATGAACCGATGATAATCCAAAAAAATATGAAACCCAACCACATGAAACATTATTCTATTTAATTCAAAAAACACATCAATATTACTTAATGGAGATAGATTTACTCTATCCAATCTTCTAGTGTCTCAAAATATTTTGAATAATTTTAAAATTCAAGGTTTATTTGGGGGTTTGATCATGAATGGTTGTGTTTTACAAGGATTCAAAATAAGGTTTTAGGGGATTTTATTTGAAAATTCATAGAATATAGTAACTATTAATCCCCTAGTGTAACCCTAAAAAATATTTGTAAATATTTTTCTTCATTTACCTTAATTTTCATAATATATAACATCCATAACATCGCATTAATGTAATTTTTTAAAAAATGTTGTTAATTTCTCTAAATAGGTTGATTATGTATTCTTTTTGTTGTTATTATTATTAATAATTTTCACTTGGCTATATGGGGACATACATGATTGTAAAATAGATTAGTATATTTTTAGTATAAACTCTTATAACATATAAATATTAAGTTTTATTATAGAATAAAGATTAAATTTTCTATTGTAATTTGGAGTGATTCAATGGTTTATGTAATGTTATAGTGATAATAAAATCTTATATATTTTATTTGGAACAGAATTTCATTTATTAATGATTTTACTTTCCTTTGTAAACATGAAGTTAAATGGTGTTTAAATATCCATGCATCAAACTTATTGTTTGAACGGCTTGGTTAGGATATGGATTCAATATACTAATATATCGGAACATGATTATAATTAAAGTATATTTGGAATCATTTTTATGAAAACTGTATCATCTCGACCTAGGATCCATGCACTGGTTCCTCGATCCGGTTGGTCACATGACTTGAAGTGTGTCTCCCCATATGTTAGAGGCTGTTGATTAGTAGTTAGGGTCTAACATTAGTCATGAGGATACTATAACTTCTTTTTTAGAGT
Source organism: Viscum album (assembly GCA_963277665.1). Lineage (NCBI taxonomy): Eukaryota > Viridiplantae > Streptophyta > Magnoliopsida > Santalales > Viscaceae > Viscum > Viscum album. The sequence continues at coordinate 1,888,319,359 of OY728143.1, read as the reverse complement.
ATAACATAGGACCGGAAGAAATAGATAAAAGATAACCAAATATATAACCATAACTAGAAAGATTCCAATTTCACATGATGAACCAAACTAGAGACACAATATCAAACTAAATAATAAACATGTCAAGCTAATGTAAAGTCTAAGTGTCAAAATGAAAAATAAATATTAAATATAGTAGGGACTCCAAAACGGATCTCAATCCACTTTTGGTTTCCTCATCCATTATCGATCCCAACTCACCCTCTTATCATAGGGCCTTTTCCCTTATGTTGTCCTGAAACCATGATATCAATTCAGGTACAGATCAAGTAGCATATGTAGGGTGCAATTATAACTCAATAGGCCACAGAAAATAGTTTATAAAAAAAATATATTCAATTGAATGTGTATAAAATTTTATAAAGAGATGATTATGATTCACAAGTAAGTAGTTATCACTTTATAAATTAATCATCATTTAATCACATAAATTCCCATGTTCTCATAGAATCTTATACAAAAATATCTTCTTCAGCTTATGTCGAATCCTGAAGTACGTTTGAGGTAAATCATATCTTATAATACCATTGTTACTGTTATTTAATTCACACAATATAATGATCATGTTCCCATTCTTCAATTCCCACGTAAATTCCACTGTTACAATTCAAACTCACACAATAGAATGACCATGTTCCCATTATTTATTTCAAAACTAAATGACATTGTTACCATTCATAACATCACATTAGAATAACCATGTTAGAATTAATCCATACATAATTAATTCAATATTTAATTAACCACATAAATTCCATTCCTAATTTAAAAATTAGAAAACATCACTATTTTTTTAGTTAAGTAATCAATTTACTATTCACATCAATAAAATTAATTACTTCCAAATTAATTAACCACATAAAATACATTAATTAATTAATTAATTAGATAATCACATCAATTATATTATTCAAATCAGTAATTAACTAAACATAAAAATTTCATTACTAATTCAATAATAATTTTATTACTTAATTCCCCTTAATTAATTCCCCAATAAATATTTTATTTCAATCACATTAATTAAGTAATCAGTTAATTAATCAATACAAAGAACCTAAATTCTAATAATAAATTATACAATTAATTATCGTACAAAAAATTCAATGTCTCAAAATTATTTCATCAATTAATTATCTAAATTAACAACTCAATATTTCATTATTAATTCATCAATTAATTATCAAAATCAAAAAATAAATATATTTTAATTAATTAATTAATTAATTATCCAAATAAACTACCCAATATCTCATAAATAATTCTATAATTTATTTTCTCAAATAACCTATCTCAGAATGTCATAATTAGTTAAAAAATTAATTATCTAAATCCATAATATAAACATCCCATATTTCACATCAGCAAAATTAATTAATTCACCTAATTATTTAGTCTGATCAATAAATCCATTTCTAAACATATAATATGAATTCTATAATTTTATATATGTAATTTAATTCCAACTATGGTAACTGAATTATAGACCACCAACATGAAGTTTGATGAATAATTATCGACAATAGAATTCCCCACAATTATAGGAGCACAACAACATAAAACAAGGTCCAAATATAAAACACTAAATAAAGATCAAATAAATCAAGTTATTTCAAATATAGATCTTGATTTATTCGAAATATAAGAATATCTCATTTAAAGAATGGGAGAAGAAATTATAAACAATGATAAATAAACATGATATAATGCACTTTCCAAGAAGGTTACAAATTTATGATTTAGGCTTCAAATCAGAAATAATGGAGGTATAGAAGGCTTGGAATCCATATAGAGGTCTCTATAATTTTAAATGAAGGGATCTGGTCAAAGGGGAGTATAATTGGGATTACAATGTAGGTTCTTGTAATTAAAAACTAATTTTCGGGTTAAATTTATTTATTTCCATGGTTTTATAGGTAGGAACACACAATTTCCCCTAACCATACTCCTAAACCATGAACCTAATTTGTAGGTTTTCACAGTTACTCTTAATAGGGTGCATGGTATTAAAAAGAATGTGCCAACACTTCAAAACCACTACTATTTAGGGTTGTACAGTTTGTTGGGCTAGGTACATGGTTTTCCATAACCGTATGCCTACCATGAACTATCAATTTATATTATTTTCTTCACAATTCTACCAAAAAACAACCCAAGGTAAAACCCAAATGCAAATTAATCAAAATAATGGAATAGAGTCCATCAAATCGATCTTCTGTCAACTCCAAAAATGTTCTGGATCTTACAATCTCCCCATCTCATGATATCTTCACATTGAGCTATACTACCAAGCATCTATATGATGTAGAGTCAAAAAGATTATTCCCTTGAGACCTCATATCTGTATCCCTTTAACATATTTCCTCCTACAAACATCCATATAGCCACAAGATAAAAACTATTAGCACAGTCTTTCCCCACAATAATTATTCACATAGATCCACCACATGTATCAAATGCTCCCCAAAGGACTCATCTATCTCAAGTAAAACATATTTCGAATCGATCACATGAGAAGGGTTGAGGTGATACCAATAAATTTTTTATAAATAGGAAACCTCATGTACAACATTTTATTTCTATGTAAGAGCCAAATGCTATGCCTATGGGATGATACTCTCCATAATCCAGACTCACCTACCCCCATCCATCATAATGGATTTCTATATAGACTGTCATAAATAGAATCATATGGTTCCATACGAATTATATCCTAATGATATTTTATTCTCCCAAGTACCATCAAATTCTATATCATAATCTCACAACATATCCTCTAGAACTTGTATAGTACGCTCTAACTACCCATATGTTTGTGGGTGGAAGGTGGTACTCAGAAAAAATTCCATACCAAGTGCCTTCTACCATACCTACTAGAATTGAGAAGTAAATAATGAGTATTGGTTTGAAACTATAGTCAATGGATCCCCATGATGACAAACTATCTTCTAAACATACAAAACACCCCACTGCTCTACTGAGAAAGTCTCCTCGATAGGTAATAAATACATTACTTTCGTCAAACTATACACAACAACCTAAAATTTTTCATTCTTTTAAGTCATAATTGAAAGACCTTCGACAAATTATGTGGTCAAATAAACCCAATTCAACTATATAATGGTAAATGGCTCTATTAAACCTCCTTGTCATTAATGCTCCACCTTCACCTGCTGACAGGTGTAGCATCGTGTCAGAAATCTTGCTATCTCCCTTTTCATGCCCTTCCACCAAAACTATTGTCATAATTCATGTTACATATCCATAAAACATGGATGTATGACCCACTTTGAGGCCTAAAACAAACACATGTACTTCTCTCACATTCTCTAATGCACAACAACCTTATTCATGACGTGGATGACATAATCATCATCTATTCTCCTATATAAAGGTGTCTCCCCACATTCAAGTTTTTTTATCAAGTCCCAAAAATTCGGATCCTCATACATCCTATCTATAATTTGTATGAAGAGTATAGAATCTACTTAAAATGATACATGATTCATCTACTCTTGATTCTACTGATCCATAATGTGAATCTCATCTGATAATGCAGTCATCGTCAACTCATCACTAGTCTCCGGAACCAACTGAGTCTATGTTTTCCAACTCAATGCATCAGAAAACTTTTTCCCTTTTTGGGTGTATATTCTATCTCAAAATAAATTCAATTTATATGTTAAACCACCTCCACTATCAATGATTCAAATATTCTTGTGAAATGATATACTTCAAGATCTTTTGGTTAGTATACAAATTAAACCTTTCACCCAATATGTAATTCTCCCAAACCTATAAAGAATAAACCACTTCTAGTAACTCGAGTTAATCTGTAGGGTTATTCCATTTATAAGGAACCAATTATCAAGACCCATATTACTGAAATCTCTCTCCTTGAACTAGTATAGATCTAAGTCCAACGCTTTAAGTGTCAGAATACACTTTACACTCTTCACCTGTCTCAGGCATGATCAAGATCAGTGTTGAGGAATGCTCTTCTTTAACAACTAGAAATCATACGAACAAGCTTCCGACCAATCAAACATACACCCCTTATTATTCTTGCTTGAAATCGATTCATCCAATTGGGAAACATTCTGTATGAATCTATGATAATAACCTCCCATCCCGGGAAAGACACAGATATAGAAAATTTTCATAAGATACTTCTAAGAAACAACTACCTGGTCAATTTTTGGGTTCACTAACACACCTTCTTCTGAGATTATGTGACCCATAGATTTTAACTGATCAGTCTAAAACAGTAACTTATATTTTTCTACATATATTTGATTCTATCTTAGTGTACTCTGGATGATGTCAAGTTATTTGGAATGATCATCAGGATTATTAGAGTAAACCAATATGTTGTATGAAAATACTACCACAAACTGATCTAGGTATGGATGGAATATTCTGTTCATCCAGGCCATAAACATTGCTGGTCTGTTCGTCAACCCAAATAGAATTTCAATAAACTCATATATTCTATATATATATTTTTAAAGTATTCCTAATATTATCAGAATGTCTAAATATCAACTGATGATACCCTGATCTCAATTTTATCTTGGAAAAGACACAATCCCCTATCAACTAGTCAAAAAGATTATCGATATGCAGTAGAGGATGCTGGTTTTCCACTGTCATCCAGTTAGACTTCCGGTAATCAACTCATAAGCACAAATTATTTTTATCCTTCTTAGAAAAAACACTAATCAAACCCAAGGTTATGTACTTGGATAGATAAATATGTTATCCTAAAACTCCTCTAGTTGAGTATTGATCTCTTGAATCTCTATCAGTTTCGTTTTTTTGGGGAATAAAAACTAGTTCAAATCCTAGTGTAACCTCATTGAATAATTCCATATCTCACTTATATGGAATACTTGATAATAATTCTACAAATATATCCTAAAATATGTCCAATATGTGTGGAAATTTATATCTCATTACAATTTCATCATCCAGAAATAGACTAGAAAATGTTTCTATCATCTATCCCAATTGTAGTGCAATTAGCATTTCTCGGTCAGCCAAGATATCCTACACTCCGTGGTGAATATAGTTGTCACCCTTAAGAGAGTTAAGATTCACTATCCTCTGATAACAATTAATTTATTATCAAAATTATATTAACGAGTGCATAATAAATATTAGGTCAAAGAAAAACATTTCATGAATATTGATATCCCATATAAATTGTTACTTTCTAACCATAAGAGAACACCCATTGCACAAGAAAGTGTCTCTCGACTGAACTCATAGAGGTGTGTCTATTGTCAGCACTATGATCAAAAAAGCCATATACAAGCTCAAAACATTCACAATTTGTGAATAAATAAAATAATGAGTGGATATATTATCAAATAAATCCCTAGATAAAGTAGATGACAAAATAATAGCAGCTATCACTATTAATGGTCTTGCCTTGCTGTACACAATTTTAGGTTTCACTACATGAAATTATTCTGCCCCTCTTCCTTATGATGTAGTTTGACTCCCATGAACTACAATAGTTTGTTGATTCATGCACCCTTTCTATGAGGTACTGTATCCATGACCTCTTCCTCTTCATCCAGTAGAGAACCAACTTCCATACTGATATTGTGTAGGAGATCCCCTTGTCGCACCCTATTTTCTGTCTAACTCCTGTATAACTGCTCGCCAGTCATCGGGTCCGGTAGATATTTTTTTGATATCCCATCATTCCACAAGACCTATAATCTACTATTTTTCTATGGAAATATCTCTTGATTTTTTCTGTTCTACCACATTACTCACAAATTACTCAAGTACAATTTTGAGAAACTGATCCCTCTGTTTATGAACCCCACTTCCCACTAAATTGACTGGCGCTATCATAGTGAGGTTTCCTTCCCTCGATATTTGCAACTATATATTATCTAAATGAAACTATATATCCTACACTGGAATCCTCTTCCTTGTTCCCAACAGTAATGATATCCTAATCCACCACCTCATAAAACTTATTTAATTGAAAAAACTTATCCATGGACATAATCTCACAATTAATCACATAAAGAAAATGAATCATCGTAGCTTTCTCATTTACTAGATAAAATAATTGCTAATCAGTAAATAATCCATCATAACCCATCATGGACATGCTCTCTTGATTAAACCTTTTGAACATAACTACTCTCTCTTTCCCTAGTGTTTCAGATAGAAGTTTGTTAGGAACTTCTCCAACAAGTCCTTCTGTAGTATAACATAAGCATGTCCACTCTATGCATGAATGTACCACTGGAGCTTCATGGATCCTCATAGCATATTAGCCACCAACATGACCCTCCTATAATCTAGAGCCTCTAAATGGCCAAGTATCATCATGATTTTTTCATCCCAGAATTCGACTACATTAGGTCCACCCAATATAGTAAAAGTCATAGGGTGCTACAACTAAATCTCCCTTGTCTTACTAGACATACTATTAACATATTTACATGGGTCTCTTTCCATAAGCTAAATTATTTGAGAAATTTTCTCTTAGAAATTCTCCCCAAATTCCTCACCCAGCATAATCGGTGCCTTAGGTTCCACCACTAGAGGATCATCCCTACCCATGTACTCCAGTCTTCTTCTCAAGAAGCGTCACTGGGGAGGCATACACTATAAAATCTCAAACATGTGCATTAGGACAAATTTCAAAACATTAATACATTTTCATAATAGGGAAAAAAACACACAAGAAGGCACTTCCCAAATCCTTTCACTTGGCTAAAACTGAGGCACTAACACTACCCGTAACCATCATACACTTATGTCCTAGTCAATAAAGGTAAACACATGGTCATTATTTCAATTTTTTTATTTAGAAAACCATTTATTCTCATATTTTATCATTTTACAGTTTTTGGAAACTTCATGTTAGGAACCTTCTCAAATCAATTTCAGAAGCATGAAAAAATATTTCATGTTCAAAAAAATACCCATAACTTGTTTTCCCAAGCCACTATAGAAAATAGATAATTAAAAATGTTTTTTTGAATCATAGTTGTTTTAAAATTTCTTTAATTTATTAACTGATGTTTCTCTAAAACATCACTAAATGAGGTGTTGCTAATTTAGAAATGTTTATAAATGTCACTAATTAGTGACATTTTATGAAGTCACAAATTAGAGATGCTTATAAATATACCTGAATTAGGAATGTTTTAAAATACCACTAATCAGTGACAACTCATTAGTAGAAATTTTCTAGAAACACCGGTAAATAAACATCATTAAATTAAAATCATTTTAATGTGTTTCTAAATAGTGGCACCTCATTTACTGACACTTTCTATAAAGGTTGGAAAATAAATGTAGATAAATAGTGATATTTTACCAAATTTTTCTGTAAGCACCAGTAAATTTTTTATTTTTTTTGAAAGGTATAGAAATGTATTTTTATTTGTATCTTATACCACAATAAAAATAACCCCTCAGTTCCCTCCACTATTTAGTACCTGTGCCCCATCCTCAATGCCTCACAGAACCCCTCTAGTACTTATATTGTAACACCCAAAAATGATAAAGTGTTAGATGATTAAATGATATGATTCATGTCAACAAGGTTCACCTTCATTTTTTGGAGGCTACCTGATTATAAATCAACAGTTAAGAATGCTTGGCCTTGAGTAGTGATTATTATGGGTGGCATTAAAGGATGTTTCCCCAGGTGGGTGTGATTGAGGACCATGCACACACGAAAGGACATGTGTTGGCCTTTGGGGACAATCATTAGTCATATGACCCATTCGGGCATGTGGGCAGGCCCCAGGGTGGGGACCCCATGTCTCTGAGGAAAATTCTAATACCTCGAAGTCCAAGACCCAACAGCCATGTTAAGACAGGGTGTCTCTGTACTCAACGAGGCTCTGTTGAAACATTTGGTAAAAGAGGTGGAACTCAGTCTTATGTGTCGTGCACTACCTGGGGTGAGATATTCGTTCCACAATGGGGGCATGGTGCTCTAAATGGTGGTGAATATAACACCCCAAAATGATAAAGGGATAAATGACTAAATGATATGACTCATGTAAACAAGGTGCACCTTCCATTTCGGGATCATACTTGAATATAACACCACGGTTAATTGTGTTTGTCCTAGAGTAGTGATAGAATGGGTGACCATCTATGATATTTCTCAGGGTGTGTGTGAGTGAGGAAAAAACACTTTGTAATGGACATGTGTTGGCATGTGGGGAGTATCATTAGTCAGATGACCCATTTAGGAAAGTGGGTGGGCACTAGGGTAGGGACCATGTGTATGTGGGACAACTCGTGGTACCTGGTGGGACAAGACTTGATAACCATGTTAAGATGGGGTGGATGTGCTATCAATGGGACCCACTTGTTACATTTGGCATCAAGACTCAACGACCATGTTAAGTCAGGGTGGATGTGCTATCAATGGGCCCCAGCTGTAACATTTGGTATCAGAGGAGGAACCCTGCCTTAAGTTCGGTGCACTGCCATGGTAGAGATGTAGGGTCCACAACTAGGTCATTGTTATTTGAAGTAGGGTGAATGTAACACCCTAGAATGATAACAGGTTATATGACTAAATTATAATACTCATTTCGAAATGGTGCACCATCCTTTTCATGACCCTACGTGATTAGAAATCTGCTGTTAACCATGCTTGGCATGAGGTAGTGATCAGGATGTGTGACATTCTAGGATGTTTACCAGGGTGTGTGGGAGTGACAGAAAAGAACCCTAGAAATGACATTTATTGGCCTGTAGAGAATTTCATTAGTCAGATGACATGTTTGGGCAAGTGGGTGGGCCCCAGGGTGGGTCCCACGTGTTTACGGTGCATCTGGTCATACCTGGCAGTCTAGGACCTAACTTCCATGTTATGATAGGGTGTATGTGCTGTCAGTGGGGCCTAGTTCATAAATTCATTAATAGAGGAGGAACCCAACAATAAGTTAGGTACACTACCTAGTTTGAGATTTAGGGTCCACAATTAGGGAGAGGTGCTCTAGGGGGGAGGCTGAATGTAACACCTGAGAATGATAACCGGTTATATGTGTAAATGATAAGACTCATGTCAAAAAATTTCACCTTCATTTTTAGGAGATTGTTTTATTAGAACATCACAGATATGCATACTTGGTAGGGAGTAATGATCGGAATGGATGACCTTCTAGGATGTTTCGTAGGGTGTGTGTGAGTGAGGAAAAATAACACTTGAAATGACATGTTTTGGCATTTGGGGGCTGCCATTAGACAGATGACCCTTTTGGGAATGTTTGTGGGTCCCAAGGTGCGGACCATATGTCAATGGGTGAAACTGGTGGTACTTGGTGGAATAGGACCTTACGACCATGTTAAGGCGGGGTTTAAATGCTATCAGTGGGCCGAGATGTTACATTTGGTATGAGAGGAGGAACCCAACCTTATGTGTGGTGCACTGCCTGAGTTGAGATGTAGGGTCCACAATGAGGGCGTTGGGCTTTGAAGGGTGTGGGGTGGAGGTGACTGTAACACCTAAGAATGATAAAGGGATAAATGAATAAATTATATGAATCATGTCAAAAATGATAACTTTCCTATTCAGAAACCTATTTGATTAGATCTCTATAGTTAAGTGTGCATAGCCTGGAGTAGAGACCAGGATGGTTGAACTATTTGGATGTTTCCCATGGTTTGTGTGAGTGAGGAAAAAGCACATTGGAAAAAACATGTGTTGGTCTCTAGGGACTGTCATTATTCAGAAACCCAATTTGGGAATGTGGGTGGGCCCCAGGGTGGGGAACACATGTCTGCGGGGCAACTGGCGGTACCAGGAAGACCAGGACCCGACAGTATGTTATGGAGGGGTGTTTGTACTATCAGTGAGGCCTAGTTGTTACCTATCTCTACACCCCTCCTATGCATGCCCGCTGGCTCCGTGTCACCCCATACCCGTACCACCCCACAGTCATATCCCACATGCCCCTCATGTTCAGTAACCACCAACCCCTCCTCACCGACTCGCCCTCTCCCTTAACCCACCACCTACTCTGATTGTCCCAATGCCTTAACCTTCCTGTATTTCCCCACTCCCACACCTGAGAAAAATAGAAGACCATAGAAATCGAACGAGTGATCCATCAACACTCACATAATGACTCTCTCAACTAAACCATTGGATTTACTAATAAATAACTGTATTTTACTATATATATATATTTCTATAATTTAAAAAACAATATATATATATATATTGATTATATATAAATTTTTATATAATATATATATGTTTATAATTTATATATGTTATGTGTTTATATTAGCACATATATATATATATATATGTGTGTGTGTGTGTGTGTAATTAGGAACATTTTGAAACACTGGTACAAATGTCACTAAAATATACATATTTTCAAAAAAACATGACTGAATTAAAAAAAATTAATTTTATTATGTAATTTTTCTTTGTATAAACATTTCAATATTTAAAATTGATATATATATATATATATATATTACATCAATATACTTATATTAATATATATATATATATATATCTTTGTGTGTTTATATTTGATATTTTATATTTTAAGTCAATATATGTATATATATGTGTTTCTCACGCTTCCGTCGGGGCACGCGCATCCATTACACAGAGGATGCACAAATGTTTCCCCACATTCCCTCTTTCAAAAGGTGGGAGACATCTGATCTTTATTCAGGGACATCTGCTCCTTGATCAAAACAAAATGATGGGATGTCGGTTCTTCCTTCTATGGGTTCCTCCTCGTAGTTTGTCACCTAGTCCGGATCTCTCTCATAGATTTAAGACATTGTTCGTGAAACTCTTCTCGGTGCCATATCTTCATGGACACCAGTTTATTATGCTTCTTCTGTCAGGACATTCCAAGGGGTTTGGTTAGGTCATCATCCTTTGGTTATGGGAGTAGTCACGTTGGGCACCACAGGCGTGTCTAGATGCTATAAGATTGTCATGTTAGTCTTTTGTCCCATATTATAGAGATTCTTGAGGCCGCAGAATCCTGAGGCATCCCACATCAAACGCGGGGAATCATATTTCATTGGCTTGTATCTGATTTTTTCCTCAGCTGCCCATGTCTAACAAAGGGTATGCCACAATCTTAACATTCACCAGAGATGGTTCAGACTGATCAGAACACTGAATAGAGTGGATTAGATGGAGGAACCCCTGGAGGGAACACTGATACTAGGGCCAACTTGTGGGTGTCTTCCAGAATTATGTTTGATTGAATTGGGAGTATGGGTGGCATGATCCCACCGGGATGTGGCGGCCTGGGTGAGGAACATGATGGGTGATTGAAGGTTCTTTTAATTGGATGGTGAATTTGATGGAACTATCATGGGGTGACATTGGTTTTGGTCTTGAGCCTTGAAGAGACTTCCTACATATCCCTGTGGTAGGGAATCAAAGTCTGCATAGTTCGATGAGACGATGGGACACCGGGGGAGGCGACCTGTGAGAATGGATGGGGGGATGTGTCCTAGAAGAAATGGAACCTCTGGGTTAGGGCATGAGCTTCCCGAAATGCATAGGCTTGAGGAATATATCAGGATGAGATGAGAGAGATGGGCTCGAACCTCATTGAGGCTTTCTACTTAACCCCTTGGTAGGGAATCAATGTCCACATAGTTTAGGTGGCATTTGGGGATTATGCTTTGATATGGCCCATGGGGATGGTAAACGGACGTGAAGGTGGTCGGAATGACTAGGTGGTGGGCTTGAGCCTCGTGAAGGCTTACTATGTACCATTCCTTGACATGAATCAAATTCCTCATAGTTGGGGATGGGATAGGGCCTACACTCTAAGGCGACCCTAGGTGTTGGTGGGTTGTGGGGCTTGAACCTCATGGAGGCATCCTATGTACCATACCATGACATGGATCAATTTCCCAGTAGTTCAGGATGGGATTTGGCTTACACTCTGAGGTGTCCCAAGTTGTTTGGGGTGGGGGTTGAACCTCTTGGAAGCTTCCTACGTACCATGCCTTGACATGGATCAAAGTACCCATATTTAGGGATGGGATGGGGCATACACTCTGAGGCGGCCCAATGTGTGGGTGGTGGGGCATGAAACTCATGGAGGCTTCCTATGTACCATGCCTTGAAATGGTTTAAAGTACCCATAGTTTGGGATGGGATGGGGATTACACTCTGAGGCAGCACAAGTGTTGGTGGTGGGGCTTGAACCTCATGGAGGATTTCTACATAGCATTCCATAACATGGATCAAATTACCTATAGTTCGGTATGGGTAGGGCTTACACTCTGAGGTGTCCCAAGGTGTTGGTGTTGGGACATGAACCTCGTGGAGGCTTCCTACGTACCATGCCATGACATGGATAAAAGTACCCATAGTTCAAGATGGGATGAAGCTTACACTCTGAGGTAGCCCAAGTTTTGTTTTGTAATGGCGGTGCTCACTCTAAGCTCACGTGAGTCATGCTCGGTGTGAGAAACAAGATTTAGTAGATACCTAATGATCACATCGCGAAAGGTGTGTCCGAGGGACGTGGAGTGGGGATTAAGCATGAAGCGGCCCAAAGAGGAAACAAGGGCTTATGCGTGGTTAGTAGCACGATATGTCCGGTCATACTCCAGGATGGAGGCCTGAGTGCGAAAAAGCGTAGTGGGAGCGGGACATGGTACTGATGAAAGGAGAAGCACATTTCCCTACCATGCACTTTGTTGTCCCTGGGGAATGAAGATGAATGGAGGAGTAGAGATGCAACCTCCTGCAAGGAATGATAGGGGCTTAAACCAAGGTGGCTGCCCTTTCTCCTCTAACAAACACCACTCCAATAAAAAGGATATCATCCCTTGTAAGGGGTGATCCCATCCCCGTGGAGATGAGTGGGCGTGGAAAATGTACAAGGCGGGGGCCCTGCGTGCATGGCATGGGGGGATTTCGTAGTTTAATATCATGTGATGAGGACGTCGGTGCTTTGCAGTTTAACGTCCTACAGCTCAGACGAGGCGGGTTTTCTCCGCACCCCTAGGGCATACATAACCAGTACCCTCTGCTCCTTGTGGTAGGGAAGGCATGATCAATTCTATTTCAAGGGAGAGTCTTCGATAGAACCACTGAGGGATCCACGTTAGCATTTCTATCAGAAGAAGCAATAGCTGTTAGCGTGCCTATGCGATGAAGCATAAGGCAAAGAAATGCAATGGTAAGAATCATCCTGGGGACATTGAAGTTACTTCGTATGAACCTAGAATGTCGTACGGGAAGTCGATGCAGGATGTGGATTCCCAGGGTGTGAGAAACACCAGTGAATGGCATCGGACACTTGCGCATTGGTATGCCCGCGGAGCACCGAGGTGATGGGACCTGGGAAATTGTGCGCAACTGGTGGGGATTGTGCGTAAAATAAGTATTCCTACATGGAAAACACTGAGCTGGCGTGAAATCAATGATGATTAACGTGAAAAATGAGTTGAGGATTTGTGCACAAATTGAATAGATTGCACACAAGGGGTTAAAATTGTGCGCAATTGGGAGAGTTCCGGCGCAATAACTTGGGTGCGCGCAATTGAAGGAAGATTGCACGCAATGAGTGGCGTGCACGCAACGGAAGGGGATTGTGTGCTACTGGCCGGAATGAATGCAAGTGGAAATGATTGCACGCTAGGGGCGGACCTGAAAGGATCAGAATTCAGACGTAAACTAATGGGATCTCACACAACGATGGACCCTGAGGCGACGTGGTTCAAAAAGAACCATACCTAAAAGCCATCTTTGCATGCCTGAAAAGAGAATTTTGTGCATGAGAGTCAAGGCAGATTCTTCAACCCCAAAGTGGAATGGGGTTCACCTTCTATTTATATGCGCTTGAGGGCATTGAGACCTGGTCGGCATGGAAAAATTTCTGGATGCAGGCGGCAGCAGAAAATGTCGACCAGGCAGAGCGGGGTGTGAAATATTTCATGCACATGCAGAAGCCCTTTCACAAATCCCAGAACATTCCGCATGGGACATAAATTTTTCATGGACCTATGAATTTTTTTAACGCGACCCCTCTGGGCCCCCTTGAAGGCATCCCCGGATCTGAATATGACTTCCCTTTTTCATTTGGAAACATTCTTCAGCCATTGAGCACTTTTTGGTTTCTACAATATGATTATATTTTTTTAAAATTATATATAATTATATATTTTATAATATATATATGTTTATATTATATATATATATGTGTTTGTGTGTTTCTAATTTATTTTTATTTATATATTTATATTAATATATATATATATATGAGTGTTTGTGGGTGTTTATATTATATATATATATATTATATGTTTATATTTATATATATATGTATGTATATATATATATATGTGTGTGTGTGTTTTTGCGCATGTGTGTGTGTGTATATATATATGTATATGTGTATATATATATATATATTTATCCCCATATTAAAACACTAGTAAAAATGTAACTAAATTAGCCACATGTCCTTAGAAACATGAATAAATTTAGAAAATTATATTTTTATATATATAAATATATATGAATTAATATATAAATATATATATCAGTGTGTGTGTGTGTGTGTGTATAAATATATATGTGTGTGTTTATATACATTTGTCAGTGCTTATATATATATATAAATATAAATTGTTGCTAATTTAGTGACGTTTTTTTGGGAAACATCACTAATTCAGAGTCATTTTTAGGAACGTCTCCCATATAGTAATTTTTTTCATGAAACAAATCTAATTTAGTAAGAATTTTCAAGTAATTCCACTAAATTAGTTATGTGTTTCATGAAACATCACAAATCTATCATACATTATCCTGAAACATTGCTAATTTAGTGATGTTTTTCAGAAAACACTGTTAATTAAGTGATGTTATTTAGGAAACATTACTAATTTATAGACTTTATATAGGAAACATCAATAATTTTATAATTTTTTTCAGGAAACGTCATTAACAAATTGCCATTTTCAGTAAATGTCACTAAATTTATGTCTATTACAAGAAACATCACTAATTTAGAGATGTTTGTTCATGAAAGCACACTAATTTAGCGAATTTTTCAGAAAATGTTGCTAAATTATAGACATTTTCTGAAAAAATGTCTCTAAATTTTAAAATTATCAGTGTTTTTAAAAAACATCACTAAAAAACGTCACTAAATTATAGTTTTTAAGTGTTCATTCCTAAACTAATGTATCTCACAATAGCAATGGATTCCTAGAATAGTGCATGAAAACTCAACACTCGTTCCATACTGGTCCATGAGTAAAATATCACAAAATCTCAACATCAATAATCCCGACAAAAAATAAGTATGTCATCCAAGTGAAATAATATTCCAACTATAATAGAAAAAATAAATAACTACAATCCCATTCTGGGTACTTGGGTTCTCCCCCATTTATGGGCTAGCTCCTCCAATTCACAAGCTGATAAATAATAACTATATATTCCTTCACTTTTTCCTACGTTTTCCAAATAGTAAGAAAAAATAAAAATAAAACAGAACCCCCTATGATACCTCTTTGTATTATTCTGAATCGGGTTCCACACACTGGTTCCCTTAGTCGATCAATCACATGACCTCAACTTATCCTCAATGTATTCCAGATGCTTCTAACTAGAAGTAAGGGTCAAATATCAGTCATGAGGAGACTATACCCGCTTTTTTAGAGTAAAACTCTAGAGTAATGTAATAAATTAACAATAACCAATTATATAACCATAACTAGGAAGATTTTAATCTCACATTATGAGAAAAATTAGAGTTAAAATATCATAGTAAACAAAAAAACATGTCTTGCTAATGTAGATGTCGTCTATCAAAATGATAACTCAAAAGTAAGGACACTAAGGACTCCCAAATTGGACCCAAACCACGTCTATTCACCTCATCTGTTATCCATCCAAAATCAACCACCTATAATATACCACTATTCATTTTTCATATCCTACAAATATAAAATCTATACTTGTATTGATTAGGCATTCTGAGTAGGGTGTGAGTAAAACTCACTAGGACACCACCAACGATGTCTAAAACCAAATTCAGTCAAGAGAATTTGTATGTAGTTATATAAAAAAATAATTACATTTTAGAAGTAAATAATTATCAAATAATACTTTTTTAAACACATAAATACTCAGGTTCTTGTAGACACCCATACCTCAATATCTACTTCGTCTCATCTAAAATCCTGAATTATGTTCGATGAAAAATATGTATTAGAATTCCATTGTCACCATTATTTAATTCGCAAAATATTATAACCATGTTCCCCTTCTTTAATTCATAGATGAATTACTATTTTACCACTCAAAATCAAACAATAGAAATACCATGTTTTTATTCATTATTTCACAAGTAAATCTCCATGTTACCATTCATAACATCACATTTGAATTGACATGTTTTCATTCATCAATAGATAATTAATTCATAAATTAATTATCCACATCAATTCTGATACTAATTTAACAATTAGTTAAACATCATTATTCCTATAATTATTTCAACAATTAACTATTCACATAAATAATATTATTTAATTTGGAAATTAATTAACACAATAAAATGAAATAATTAATTCCAAAATTAATTAATATATTCAATTCTATTATTTAGCTCAACAATTAACAAAGCACACCAATTTCATAAATAATTCAACAATTTTTTATCACATATTTTACTTTAATTAATTCACTAATTATTTAAGTACGTCAATCACATTATTTAACTAGAAAATAATGTAATGAATATAAAAGACATAAAATATCATAATTAAGTATAGAATTAATTATCACAAATTATCAACTAAATATATCTTATTTAATTTCTCAATTAATTATATAAATCAACACCTCAATATATCAGAATTAATTAATCAAATAATTGTCTAAATCAATTACACAATTTATTAGTGTTATTTAATTAATTTAATATCTAAATATATGAATTAATATTTAATAGTATATTCTAAAATTATTTATCTCAAATCATCTATCTCAAAATCATACTATTAATTCAACAATTAATTATCTAAATCTATAATCTCAAACACCTGATTCAACATTAACCAGATTAATTAATTCACCAATTTAATTAATCCAATCATGATTTCAATTTCTAAAAATAAAATAAAAATTATAAAATATCATATATATTAGGAAAATTTTGACAATGGAATATAGATTATAGACCACCAACCTATAATATTAAGAAGAATACTATCTAATAGAAATCCCTAAAATTTGAGCAGCACAATGACGTAGAGCGAGGTTAGAATCTAAAACCCTAAATCAAGATAAATTAAATCATGTTAATTCAAATATAGATCAATATCTAAAATCCTAGATCTATATCTAATAAAAATAGTATTATAACCCCTTCCATGAATGAGATAAGAAATGATAAATAATGGAAAACCAATAGGGTAGAATCCACTTATGGGGAGGGGTGCATATCAATGATACGGGAATAAAATCATGAAGAATAGAGGTAGGGAAGGCTTGGAATCCATTGAGAGGTATTCAAAATCATTAAACACATTATTTGGTCGATTTATAGGGGGCCTAATTGGGATTTAAATGGGGATATTTTTTAATAAACAATCTAGTTTTTGAGTTTAATTATTTCCCACACACAGTTTTCTAGGAAGGGGTACA
Organism: Viscum album; assembly: GCA_963277665.1. Lineage (NCBI taxonomy): Eukaryota > Viridiplantae > Streptophyta > Magnoliopsida > Santalales > Viscaceae > Viscum > Viscum album. The sequence goes on along the minus strand of OY728143.1, from coordinate 1,888,301,652 downwards.
CAGTTTCCTCAAACCGTACACCTAAAATATGTACATAATTTTTATGGGTGCATGGTTAATACTAATAGGGTTCACAGTTTGATATACCATGAACCAACCATGAAAAATTCCACTACCCAGGGTTGTATCGTTTGCTGGTCAATAATGCTTTGTTTTTTGTAGCCATGCACCCACCATGCACTACTCCATTTTCTTCCATTTTTCTTAATTTTTACCCTAATTCACCCCAAGGTAAAAAATGTATTCAACATAAGGAAAATGAGTACTTGAAATTGATCTCGAGTCAACTCTAGAAAAGTCCAAGATCTTACAAAAAATATTGACTCAAATACATCTATAACAAATATTTTTTTTGTTGTCATCAAGTATCCATTACTAGAAAAATATATCTGTCATAATTGGGATAATTAATAAGAGTGATCAACCAATTTATAAATGTTAAAATAGCTTGTTTTACCATTTGGACATCATCATCATCAATGGGAATTTGTATCTCATCTCATTTCTCATGAGCTTCCTAAATCCCTAATCTCAAATCACCTATAAATAATCGTGTATTATAAATGGTATCAACTTGAATATATTACACTAAACCTCTCGAAAAACATTTGTTCTTAGGTAATGCTATATATATTGAAAATAGTTTTACTGGAAAATATTTCAAAACAACTAAATAATAAACACTTTTTGGTTGCATTAATATTATAAAAAAATATTAAAAATTGATAACCCTTTTTTGTTGGTCCTTTAAGGGAAAAAACTACCACTAGTTCTGGATGATTCTTGTTCCATCTATGACAGTTATGATAGCTAATCCATTGATTGATTTTATTATATTAATAATTCATTTTATGTTATGAATATTATTATTTGTTCAAATTGAATATCATTTTTCTATAAATATTTTTTATCACTCTTTATATTCCTATTATCTTATCATGTTATTATTTTCTTAAATAAGTCTCTTGGAAAGAATCTAAATCCAACCCCATGAACCATCCATACTGCTTGGGATAATGAAAAACCATCAAAAGTAGTTATTATTAATATTAAGTGGACAAATCATATTTTTGTAAAAGATATTTTAAAAACAATATGTATGTTTTTATTATTTAGAATATATATTAACAATAAGTTTTAGTATTTTCATAGATACTCATTCATCGAAAACTTTTTGGTTATTTTCATCACTCTGTTGGTTCTTCTTATTGTAATGGGACTCCTTATACATCTCATGAGAAGAGACGTGATAGGTGGGGGTCTAATTGATTAATATACATATCAACATATATTATCTATCAATTTTTTGTTAATTATTTTAATAAAAATTCTGTGAATATACCATTTTTTGAAGGGATTCCAACCCCATCCATGAATTTTGGTATAGATATTGCATCTTCGCTTCACATAGAATATTATTACACTACATTTCTATTTTTTTAGTATTTTATATGAAAAAACATTATCAAACATATCATGTATGATTCATTAAAATATCATATAATTTATCTTAAAATTATCCTTCTCATGTATCACAATGAAATAACTCGATGTTTTGTGGGAGATGATTCCAGAATATAATTTCGATTATTATGAATTGATGTTCATATTAGTAACTATCTTATACATAGTGGATAAAAATACTTCTTAAACAATATGGGCCTTTCTAGATAGTTTTAGAACATAATCTATTCTATAATCATTGAAAATAAATACAATATTAACAAAATCAACATTTCATTTCTTTATAAAAAGGGAACATGATATATTTTTTAATGATATTTGTAGAGTTATTTATTTTGAGTTTTAAAATGTTCATCATGACATATTTGGAAAATTTTAACCCAAAAGTGCTAAAAGATTAATGTATCCAGAGATATGATCCCAATAAAATATAATGATGGTTCTATTGAGTCCAAAATATGATTTTTACCTAGGATGTACATTTATCATGTCTTGGTAGAGTTTTTTATAGAAGCACAATGGTTTAATTAAATAAATATTTATTTAAAATGAAATATATTAATTTTTTTGTTTATTTGGAAAAATTGGTTATTTATCATGTAATATAATTATAGAATTACTGAAAACACCATTGAAACTAGAATGTGATTTTTCTCATAGTGCGCATGTTTGGTATAATTCAGGGGGTTTTATTTTTACAGTCATTAAAATATAATTAATTAATTAACTAATTGATTTGATTATAGGGTGATGTGTTTTACTTGATGTCTCTTAACAATAACATCAATTTAGACATTTACAATTTTGTGATGTTTGAGGAATGTTGTTTTATATTATAAAGACAAAATCTCACATCACATTTTAAGCAAGGTCCACACCCAATTTATGGAATTTCACTATAATAAATGATCAATAAGTTTCTTTTCTCAAACTCTTTGGGAGATGATAATTAAATATCCACCTCTATGTAGTGTTATATTGAAAATTATGTCAATATTTTTCTATTTTGTAAAATAACATTGTTTAATTGTAAAATATAGATATAAAAATAACTATATTTAGAATTTCAGATTATTAAAAGTCACTTTTTTTAAGATAGAGGTTCATAAAGTTGGTCATATGATGCATGTGGTTCGGGGATATTCTGGGTGTACAACTATTGGTAACCAAAATTGATTAAAGATAAGCATTTTGAAATTTCCTTTTTGATTTATTTTGATATATTACTTATAATTTAATACAATTGGATATTTTTAAAGGATGAAAAAAGAAAAAAAAAATCTATGGTTTTGGGAATCGAAGGAATTCACCTCACCATAAACATAATCAAAATTCTGATTTGGGGAAATAAGACTTGAGGGATAATATATGGAATTCATTCCAATAAAGGGGATTAAAATTTATTTTTATGGATCCATTTATAACTATTGAGGTCATTAATTGAAATAAATTTCAACACATGGTATTTTTTTCCATTTTAACTTTTATATTTAATATATATATATATATAGTTTATGATGATGTTGATAATTATATATTATTATTAATATTATTTTTTGATAAATTTTAATTGTAGGTAGACTTGTTAGGAAATATTGGCTTGATAGTCTGTTTGTGGCACTATGACCATAATATCAAGTGTAATAAATCAATATTATTATCAGATAGGTAATTCCAATATGCAAGAAGGTTCTCAGGACTTCTATCCTAGATCGCATAATGTCCCAATCATGATAAAATGTAGTTGGATCACCAAAAAGTCTTATTTCAATAATTAAATTGTATATCATACAAGTTTTTCAATATAGATTGTGATGGACATAGTTTCAATGAGAATATAAATCTTTAAATTGGTGTTTTTATATATTTATAATATTTTACATCATGTTTGATAAGTACCTGACTTGAAACTTTTAGGATTGATCCCTCTATTTATATATTTGGGAGTTTGATAATGGATTATTTATAAAAATAATTTTTGTGCATGAGTATTTGTAATCATAATTTATAAAATATTTTGATGATCGAGATGTATGAGAAAAATTCAACTAGACTCTTAGTCATGATAATAATTATGATTACTCAAATTATTTAGGGATTCAACATCTTATGTGGATTTAAAGATGGTAATCACAATTAGAAGCTGTCATGAAATCTTATTGAGTATTCAGGTCTTAAAACAATCCTACAAGAATTGATATGGTTAATTTGGTTCATCTGAAAAATTGATGGAAAAATACTTTTATTATCCATATATTGAAAATATAGAATCCCTGAGCATATGAATTAAAAATTATTTAATGATGGGGTTTATGTTGAATTGATGATAATACAAAACTTTAATTTGAGGTTTCTACCATTAAATCGATGTTCAAAAGTTGTCTTGTGAAACAACAAAGCATATTAATTTATCCATTCTCCATTCTATTTTATTCTACAAAATGGATGTTTTATTACATTGTGGGTATTAATGGTTGGTGAATTATCCAATATTTTTCTATATATCTATGATTTAATGATGATATTATGTTAGTTTAACATGTCATTGACCAAATTTTCTGATAATAGAGAAATTATCTATAGTGTTGTAGCATGATACTTCATTAGGATGGTGATATAGTTTACTTGTAATGAATTCATTTTTATAAATCTACCTTGAATTTTCTACATACGTGGATGGTTGTTTTATGAATATTTTTTGATTATATTAACCTAATAACTATTGTGAGTAGATGGAAAATGATAATACAAATTTTTATGAGGATTAGTTGATATCATATTTGGTAGATGTATTCAATTTTTAACTTGAGAGATCATATGATAATGATAATGGTTATCTTAGTTCATTATGTAGTCATATGAACTAGTTTACATGGTTGATTTTATAGTCATATGTACTGGATAACCATGTTTATTGAATATTAATAGGGTCTAGTTTGAGATATTTTTCTTAATTTTCTTATTTAGGTCACTTCAGCATTATGAGAATAATATTCTAGGAAACCACCAATTGATGTTGTCTCTTAGATGTGATATAACATTAATTTTCTAGGTATGGGGATGGGAAGTAGAAGCTGATGGGCAGGAAATTAAAATCTTTCAAATCACAAGAGAAACGTTGGGACGTCAACTCCAGTGAGCTATCCTGGTACAGTCTGAGAATCAGACGTGGATTTGACATAGCGCAAAAAAACAAAGAACATGTACATTGTTCAGATATGACGTGTGAAAGTGTGTTCCTTGTTGCGGGAGACCATTACTTGAATACTCTGACTGTGAAGTCCTCTAGATCATCGAAACACACCTTTGGAATCGGCATGTGCGTCGTTTATTGGAATCTGGGTTCTCATGCAGCACACCAACGATCTCCTCAATGCAGCGGTGATCACCACTAATTAAGGAACTTCGACCCTTGAAGGTAGATCTTGGTGTTATTCCATTCTTGAGTGGTTCTATCTCTAAAATTTATGAGGAGAGAGAGGCTCTCAATTTTTTTACAGGAATAGTTTTAAGTGGAGAGCCACTATCTTACTTATATAAGGGATATCTAAAATACCCGGTATGGGTTCCCTACCTCCATGTAATAAATATCACTTATATAAGTAATAAAAATATTTATTTATGTCAAAAAAAATTATGCCACAAATAATATTTATAATTGTTTCACTAACTACAATATATATTAAATATACAATGTGTGATAAACTTGAGTCTTTAAACTCGACTCACTTCACCTAAAAATATTAAACGAACCCTGAATATTTAAATCTGTTTGAATAATTTTTTATTTCTATATTTACAAATCACATGTAAATACATGATATAAATAAATTAATCATATTATTACAAGATTTAAAAAGTGAAGATTTTATTTATTACTTGGTGATCCAAAGAGCTTGGATAGTACTTAGACCCTTTAGTGGGTCCCACCAAGTTCTATATTCTTATTCCTAGAATAGGGAATATTCTCAATGCACTATTGTGTATGACCCTATATTCCCTTACATCAATAGTAGTACTTAATATCCATAAATGAAGAGCGGGGTCTAGCAACCCATCGGGCCCCTATAGATATAAGGTAAATTCGAAGCAACAACAACCTTCCTACAAACATGGTTTGTGTAATATAATCTATTTGGGATCATTATCTCAATAATGTAGAATTCACACTAGTGTCATAATCCTTTATGTTTCTTTATTTTATTTGTTGATTCTCCCGAATGGTCTTTTCTTCCACTACCATGGATATGGATTTAATGAAGGTGCAACCATCCTAATCAACCAGGTTCTAGATATCTCTTCCTGAACACAAAAGAGACAAATACTATCTCCATCATTCAATCAATTCCATGCCTTTAATGGTGTACCGAATACAAACTACCTCACCATGAATTTCTCTCCATGCGGGTTTCCTTGAAATCAAATGTAAGTAAATAAATGACATTCATTGATAATTATCTCAAGTCTGAAGACCGTTACACATGTTTGTAAATAGGAACTTCCAATGAAACCTGAATCATGTGGTGTTCCTATTATGTTGGTCTGTCCTCATTATCTCACCAACTATAGATCATTAAGTTTGAATTTCATGAGGAGAAGTCTCAATGCTTATAATCCCCCAACACCTGATCGTCACACATCATTTGTGTCCTTTTAGAATGATGTAACTGGACCAGAGGACATTAGTTTAAAATTACTGTCATTGTATTTCGGGGTTCTCATTATAGCCTGGGATCTTCTATACCCCTTTGATACGACATGTAATTTAAGGACATTACCATAAACAATGTGAGTGCAGAATTATCTACACTATTATGGAAAGATAAACACATGTATTATAACAAACTGCATACATGTTGCAGTAATAAATGTACAAAACAAGTTAGGTCTAGGGCATCCACTTTTAACACTCCCACTTGAAATAGAGACAAATACTAACAAGTTTCAATCCGCTTTCTCTCACATGAGAATCATGCTTCTGCAAAGATATGGATTTAGTCAGGGGGTCTTCCACATTGTCCTCTGTGGCTACACTGCTAACTGTTACTTCACCTCTTTGAGTAAAATCCCTCAATAGAAGAAACATATGAAGAGTATAATTTGACTTCTAGGGAGAACTGGGCTCCTTGGCAAGCACCACTAGAGCTGTATTATCACAATATACTAAAACATGGTTTTCACTGAAAAGAAAAACACCAATGTATGAGATAAAACCATGTATCTAGATTGCATCCTTTTCAGCATCAAAAGAGGAAATATATTCAGACTCTTCTATAGAATTAGCAACCCAAGCTCGCTTCGAGCTCCTCCAGCTCACTCCACCACGATTCGGGCAGAAGTTGTTTCATGACTATGATTTCATATCATCATGATCTGTCTGAAAACTAGCATCAGTGTATCCCCTCAATACTAGTTCATCATCTCTTCTACACACCAGGAACACATCTTCAGTACACCTCAAGTACTTTAGGATAGTTTTAATAGTTGTCCAATGAAACTCTCTTATATTAACTTGATATCTACCCACCATGTATAATGAAAAGGTGACATCGACCCTAGTATATAGCATGTCATAAATGATAGAACCCACAACCAATGCACTAGGGATCTACTCATTCTTTCAATCTCCTACTGTGTTTGAGGATATATTTTCATGGAGAGATTTATACCATGTGAAATAGGTAACAATCCTCTCTTGGATTATTCCATATTGTTCCTTATTAGTAACTTGTCAATATATGTACATTTACTTAGACCAATCGGCCTTTGAGATCTATCACAACAGATCATGATCCCTAGAATGTAGTATGCTTCACCTACATCCTTCATCGAGAATAATTCGTTGAACCATGTCTTAACTGATTGTAAGTCTTACACCTCATTTCACATAATTATTATGTCATATAAATATAACACTAGGAAAACGATGGCATCCCCTTCAACCTTTTTATAGACACATGGTTCGCTTTCATTTTGGAAAAACCAAAATCTCTTATGGCCTCATCAAAATGATCATTCCATTATCCCGATTCCAACTTCATCTCATAAATGGATCTCTATAGCTTGCATACTTTATCAGCATTCTTTGACTTGAAAAAACCCTTCGGGTTGAGTCATATATGCATCTTCAACCAACTTCCTATTTGGAAAAGTAGTTTTGACATCCATTTTCCAAATTTCATAATCATGAAAGTCTGCCACAATCCATTTTCTTATTATTTAAAAAACACTTTTTGGGCAAGTGAGAACCGTATATGATCCACCAGTACACAGAAATCCTACATAACCTTAAACCACTACACATCACATTCAAAAATTCAAAAATCCAAAAATCATTAAAAAACCACCATGCCAGATACACATATTAAAATTCAAATATAAAAAAACCATCATACTGAGAAACCACATCATCGCACTGTAAACCTATCATCATCACCGTGAGCATCGCTTCACCTTCATCAGCACCATCTTCGAACATTATGCCTGATCACCATCTTCATTAAAGCTTCCAGAAAGAAACTGACATCATTGCCACCCTATCATCGCCGAGATTAATAACCAGAGCGGACGAAAACTTAGTGACCCCATAATCCATGATTCACCTTCAGCCAACAGTCGAACACTCATTCCCTAGAGAACTGAGAACTGCCTGAACACCACCTCCCGAAGCTCTGACAAACCATCAGTCCTGACCGACCTCGAGAGGAGAAGTGGAACTTGGGGCCAGGGCTAGGTTAAAGTAGTGCAAGCTTCTGGAGAATGAGCTTTTGGACAATAACAAACCCAACAGACCCCACCAAACAACATCACACGAAAAATCCTGGCCATGTCTGTATCATTATCGAACAAAACCAACACCGAAAAATAGACACCACCAATGTCATCAACCATCGACATCATGAAACGAACCACCACCATGAGCATCGACACCATTATCGGTGGAACCACCATAACAATACAAGACAACATGCACTGCTTCTAATAAAGAACCAATACCAACATTAGAAAACTTCATCCACCATTGTTGAACCATCACAAACACTAAGAGGGAACCTCCCCCAGCACCAGGAAAAACAGTCGCTAGTATAAAACCAAGGGAAGGAGCGAAACAAACGTGGATGTGCCTCTTGGACCACCATAGACCTCTCGAACAGCACATCCCAAAACTTACTAGTAACCACGACACCTAACCGGACAGGGAGAAATCAGAGGAACTTGAAGCCAGAGCAGAGTAAGAGCAGATGAGGGCTTCAACAGAGAGACGAAACCTTCACCAGGAACACAATCCCCTTCCATTAGGCCATCTCCAAACGAATGCACACCGGAAAAAACACCACCAGAGATAGAAAACCACCAGAAGAATCTAAAACAAACAACCCAACACCATGAAAATCATTTCTTGGATAAACCCATGGGAAGGAGCGAAACCAATGAGGATGTGCCTCTTGGACCACCGTCGAGCTCTCGAACAGAACATACCAAAACATACTAGTAACCACCACCCCAGACCAGACTGGTAGATAAGTGGAGGATCATGAAGCTAGAGTATAGTACGAGTAGATGAGTGCTTCAACAGAGAGGCATAACCTTGGCCAGTACTATAATCCCCTTCCATCCGGCCACCTCCAAACAAACGCACACGTAAAATTCCACACGAAGCCATCCCGCCTTCTGCGGAATGAAGTTGACCACATTGTTGTCACCCATATGAATCACCCACTGCAATGCTTCATGAAGTGAATTCCAATGCTAGGAAGTCTCCACCGCTCATGAAGCTGAAGGGACATCATCCAAAGAAGGAGTCAGCCGCCGCATCCGAAGTGTCGTCGTCCGAAGAAGGAGCCAGCCGCTACAGCGAGGACCATCGTCTGAAGGAGAAGAAAACACTAGCATGCCCGAGAGATCTTGGCTGAAGCCAAGAGCCCACTAACTTAATGAAATCTGATGGATTTAAGCATTTCATCTGGTGATAAGGTTTCATCATAGTCAATGCCATGACATTGCCTGAAACCCATTAGAACTGGTCTTTCCTTAAATTCATTGACCTCACCATCCATGTATAGCTTCTTAATGAATATCCATTTTCATCCAATGGGATTTACATTAGCTGGAGGGTCTTGAAAAATCCAAAAATGATTTTGGTACATCAACTCCATCTCATAATTCATGGATTATTTCCATTTAGCTTCTTATTTTACTTCTTCTACTTCCAAGTAGGTTAGAGGTTCATCATCCTCAAAGACTAATGTGTCACCTAAATCAGTGACAACAAAACCATACCACTCTGGTTTTCTAACATATCATCTAGAACTACGTAGTAATTGTGTCTTATGAACAACTTCTTCTTCCACTTGTTCTAGTGAAGATTGTTCCTCTACCAACTCTTGTGCATTTGTAGCATTAACATCATCCCAGTCAATATTGATCACACTATTTCCAATTTAAATTTGTTCCCTTTATAGAAATACAACATATCATTCCACTATGACTTTTCTATCTAAAGGGATATATAGGTAATATACTCTTGTTTCCTTAGGATAACCATTAAATATGAACTCGGTACTTCTGGTTGCTAATTTTTCACTTGGCAACATCATGAAATATTATTCACATCCCCATACACATATGTGTGTCTTACTAGGTTTGTTTCCATACCATAACTCGTATAGAATTCCATCTACAACATTAGATGGTACTCGATTAAGGGTATATGCTGCTATCTTCAAAGCCTACCCCCAAAATGATAATGGAATAGTTGCATGAATCATTATTGATCTGACCATGTCTAGAAAGGTCCAATTCCTCATTTCACTAACACCATTCCATTGTGGTGTATAGGGTGGAGTGAGTTGGGATACTATCCCAACTCACTCCACTCCGCCTCGGCCAGAGTGGAGTGCATTTATCTTTTTACCATGTTGGTATTCTACTTCATTTTGAAATTACTTATGAATATGAAAGGTATCAGACTTATACCGCATTAATTAGATATATCCATACCGACTATAGTCATTAGAAAAAGTATAAAATTATGAAAAACCATCCCATTACTCTACTAGAAATGGACCACATACATTAGTATGTATTAATTGCATTATTGTATTGGATCTATCTCCATTTCCTGAGAAAGGTGATTTGCACATAATTCCTTGTACTCAAGCTTAACATACATCTAAGTGTTCTAACTGTACTGAGTCTAGATACCCTTCTTGATTTAATCATTGTAATCGCTTCTCGTTTACATGACCATGTCTGAAGATCCATAGGTGGGCAATATTTGAGTCATGTTGGATATTTTTTTCATTGATTGCCATTACGAGGTTCTCTAGTTCCAGCTTATATAAACCATTGTTAAGTTGTACCATACTGTAATTTTTTTTCCCTATAATAGAGACAATATTGATTTGAAAACATTAAATAAAAACCCATAGTGTCTAAACATGACACATATATAATATTTTTATTAACAGAAGGTACATAATATAAATTGTTTAAAACAAGAACCAAACTAGTTGGCAAGGTTAAGTGATAGTCTCCCACTAGCAAGGCTGTCAAACTTGCACCATTTGTATCTCAAAGATCTACTTGACCTTTAGAAATATTCATGAACTTAATTGGATACTATATATGAATAAAAATGTGTAATCCACAAGCTATATCCAATACCCAACATATATACTGCATTCAATGACAAAAATACATGATGTAGAAGCATCAATTTGCTTCTTCTTCCCAACTCTGCAATTTTTCATCCAATGTCCTTTCGTTCCACATAAAAAGAAGAAAGCATCATGCTCATTAATTTTCCTCTGAATCTATAGCTTCATTGTAGGATGATGCATTGATGTCTTTGTCCTGGACTTGGACTTAGCCCCCTTATCCTTTCCCTTGTTTTCTTGTTCACCATAAGGATATATGAATTGGTATTCATCATATCCTTACCAGCTTAGAGAACTAAATCCAAAAGGTCTGAGAGATAATTTTTCATATCATTCATGTTATAATTTACAATAATAGTTGAGAATCATCACGGTAAAAAGGCAACAATGAGATCCATTACTAGTTCTTGGTTCAATTTGAAACCAAGGGCTTAAAACCTCTCAATTTACCCAATCCTCTTGATTACATGAGGACCTCCTTGATTCCCTTATTCCTACATTCACTTATAAAGAGCACTTGAGATCTCTTACCTTTCTTGTCTATCCCTCTCCTAATATTATTCTTGGAGATGTGAAAGCATCTTATAGGCATCCCCATAATTATTTATTTTTTGAAATTTGTTGGACATAGATGAAAACATGATGCATTGTATATTATTCACATCATCAACATGCTTTCTCCATTTAACTTTTCCTACCTTGCTGGCTCCCTAAGGAAACTCAGTAGGAATTGGGGATTCCAGCACATTTAACTTCTTTTCTTGGCACAGTACATTGCGCAAGCGCCTATACCACTCCTAGATGTTATTTTCAGTCATGATATTTTTGTTATCCAAAATCAATCGCAGTGATAAAGTACTTGTGGTGTTGGTGATTTCCATTTTAAATCTACATCAGATAAACATTTATAAGTTAGTACCCTGTCTTGATTACCCTTTTAAAATTTATGACTAATAATTTAATATATCATTTTTAATGTCTCCCACTATTTTAGTGATCCTTAATACACCTCACTTTTACATTTGAAATACTCTATCGCTTGTGTATTCTAGTGTCAAGGATCCTCCAGACCTCCCTCTTAGACTACCATCTATGGATACACCACTACATAGAGGGTTTCAAGGTAGGCACTAGGCTGGCCAACCACTTGGATTGTTGTTCCTTGTGTTGTAGAGTAATGTCCCGGATTTTTGGAATTCGAAAATGGTTCCCTCATCATCTTGAAGCTAAAGTTATAGAAAGGTAGCTAAGTCAAATCCTTGACTACTTACATTAGTTATGTCAACCCAGATCTCTCATGAAAACACTCCAATAGTAATAGGCACTCTCAACAATGGCTGATGAGCAGCCCAAACAACTAGTTTTGTTTTGATGTGAGAAATATAAGGCATTAATTAGACATAATATATCTTTGAGGCATTTTTAATATTTATTTATGAATAATTCTTTTCTATCTATAGTTTTCAAAATATATTGTCGTGCTCACAATTGAACATGCAATATAAATATAAATTTTCCACTTCATTATGCCTTTTTTATCCATTTTACTATTCTATGTGATCGACTAATAATCATGAAGTCAAATAAAATAAAAATCTATGCATAAACTAAATCATGAAATCCGACTAGTCTTGAACATTCTAATAAGATTGATCCATAAAAGAAGAATCATAACCTAGGGGCATCCATACCTGAATCGATACCTGATTCATGTTGCAGCCATCCACAATGAAATGCCCTCGGCTCCCGTTTGGTTTACCAGCTCAACATGGCAGGGTTTGTATATTAGAACATCATCATTTAATTACAAATGTACTCGCACACATTTGAGGGGGTCAAGGGGTACAAAATACAGCTCGTTCGTTTTACATGCATGCCCTTATACATATTTGAATTAAAAGGATGATTCACAGACCATCATTTATCTAATTAATTATTAAATTCATTGCACACATTGAATAAATAATTAATTAAGTAAATAATCCAAACATGCATGGTTTAGTCACTTGTTGAAGACCAGTTAGTATTAATAAAGCGCGATTAGAATTTAATTGAATGTAATTTAAACAGTACAAGGGGTTATTATAAATAAAATTAATTTAAATAGATTCAATTAATTTATTTCATTCAAATACGACGATTTTATATAATTTCAATTCATGAATTATATTAAACCATCAGTTTAATTTAACTATAAAATTCAATAAAACTGTTAATTTAATTTTAAGTCAAAATTAAATTATCTTTTCAGATAAAATTAAATTGAAACCCCAATCTAATTCTAATTAATTTAATTTAAAAAATTTAATAAATTATAATTAATTAAAGGGGGTTACCCTTAGCCGGGGAGGAGTCTATTATTTTTGTGAACCACTATGAGTGTCATACTAGAGGAGATCCAAATCACGGCGTGACCGGGGTGAGACAACGGAGAGACTACATCGTATATGCCTGGTTAAGTAGAAATCATAGAGGAAATGTATTTGGTCCAGCTATGAACTCCTCCAGTAGGGGATAGAGAGAAGGCTACATAGCTCCGGACAGCCGCACGAGCGGCTGCCCATTGCTCCTGCCAGCCGAATGGGAGGCAGCCCACTGCTCCAACAGTGGCGTGGTCAGGCATCAACGAGTGGTACGGGGTGAGCAGGACGACACAGTTCGACATTAGGGGGAGTTCGGGTACCTCGGTCCGACAGCAGGCGAGTCAGAAGGGTCTGGCGTGACTTGGTCCGGGGTATGGCTGGTCAAGCATAGTGAGCCTGAGGTAGTCTGGCGAAGTGAGCTAGAGGAGGGCGACAACAGGGAGCGGCGCCGATCAACCTTGGGGCGATAAGAGGGAGCATCTATGGTTTTGCCGTTGGGGAAGTCATGGCCTTGTGTGCCACGTGAAGAAGACCATTTTGGGTCTTCTACCATATTTTTAATTTTTTCTTAGGCAAATAAGACACCTCCCCTATTTATTTTTTTAATTATAATGGAAGAAGACCCCCAAAATGGGGTGTTGGTCTCATTTTTTTATATTTAAAATTAAAATCAAGGATTGACCCCATTCCATTGAATAATATTTTATTTGAGAAAAATAAAATATATTATATTATAAAATTATTTTATTTATCTCCAAGAATTAAACTTACTAGATTAGTTCTGACTACTGGATTCTGGCCAAAGCATGGCTGGATTTTAATAATTTTTTAAGAACACATTAATGAAATTAAAACACATTTTTCTCAAAATTTTAATCCAAAAAAATTAAGCTTACAAGTCGATCCTATTTAATTTTTCAAATGTCTATAACATGGACATTTGAAAATAGGTCGACATGTGGTCGGTTGTGTTGTATCCAATTTATTTTCCATTTTTAACATTTTATGCAATTTAATTTTTGCTTTGAATATGAAGAATCATGCATCCCTCTGATTCCACTGTTAGGTACCGGGATGGGCAATGGAATTAGATGGGATGGGAAATTAAACTTTTTCGCATCACCGGAGAAATGTTTGGACGTTGACTCTGGTGAGCTATCCTGGTACGGTCTGAGCACCATGCATGGACTTGAAAGAAAAAAAAGAACAAGTACCGTGTTCAGATCTGATGTGCGGAAGTGTGTTTCTGGTTCTTGGCGACCATTGCTTGAAGACTCCAACATCGAAGGTCTTTAGATCTTCCATACATGCCTTTCCAATCTACATGCATGTTTTTCATTTGAATCGGGGTGCTAGTGCGGCACACCAACAATCTCCTCAATTCAGCAGTGATAACCACAAAGCATGGAACTTCGATCCATGAAGGAAGTTCTTGATGTTATTCCTTGATTGAGAGGTTCTCTCTCTTGAATCTAGAAGGATATAAAGGCTCTCAAATTTGACACATGAATAGTTTTAATGTGAGAGACTCTATAGTACTTATATAGGGGACATCTAAAATACCTGGTTTGGGTTCTTGACCCATGTGTAATAAATATCCTCAGTATAAGTATAATAAATATTTATTTATGTAAAATAAAATTATTCCATAATTAATATTTATAATTTAATCACTAACTAAAATATATATTATAATTATATTTCCTATTAAACATGATTCTTATAACTCGAATCACTTCTCTTGAAAATATTAAACAAACGCTAGATATTTAAATCTGTTCAAATAATATTTTATCTTTGTATTTACCGATCATTGTAAATATATGTTATAAATAAATTCAACATATTATTCCATGCTTGAATAACTAAATTATTTATTTATTACTTAGGGATTCATAGAACTTGGATAGTACCCGGACACTTTGGTGGGGCCCACCATGTTCTATATTCTTATTCCCGGAATAGGGCAGATTCTCAAAACTCTATTGTGTGTGTCCCTCTAGGACCTTACCTCAATAGAAGTGATTATTATCCACTGACCAAGATCGAGGTATAACAACCCATCATTGCCCTTATAGAGATAAGGTAAAGTCAATGTAATGACTACCTTCCTATGAACAAGACCTATGTAATATAATCTCATTGTCATCGAAATCCCAATAATGATGAATGCATAGTAGTGTCATCATCCTTTATCTTGATTTATTTTATTTTTTGATTCATCTGGACAGTCTTACCTTCCACTATCATGGCCATGTATTTAATAAAGTATCAACCATCCTAATCAACCAGGTCCGAGATATCTCTTCTAGAACTCATAAGAAACTAATCCTTTCATGATAATTCAATCAATTCCATGACATTAATGATGTACCCAATAAAAACTACCTCACCATTACTTCATCACCATGGTTTTCAACTTGCCTGAAATGTACGTTATTAAATGACATTCATTGGTAATGATCTCAAATCTAGAGACCATTACACATGTCTGTAGATTGGAATGACCAATGACACCTGAAACACGTGGTGTTACTATTATGTGGTTCTATCCTCATTATCTAAACTACTAGAGACCATCAAGTGAGAACATCATGAGAATAAGTCTCAATGATTTTGAGCCCCCAACACCTAATGGTAACACATCACCTATGTCCTTTCAGAATGATGTGATTGGACCAGAAGAAATTAGTTTAAGATTACTTTCATGGTATCTCTGGGTTCTCATTATAGTCTAGGATCTTCTATACCCTTTTGATACGATGTGTAATCTAAAGACATTTACATAAAAAAAGTTGATGCGGAATTATTTAAACTATTATGGAAATATAAACACATGTATTATAACAAACTGCATACATGTAGCAGTAATAAAAGTACAATCAAAATATGGGTCTAGGTCACCCACTTTCAACAGATTACATCCATGGAAATTGAATAAAAATATCAGTAGACCCTCCCTCACTCCCGTTGTTGGTTTTCATTGGATATGTATTTTGTTCATAAAGGTAAACTGAATATGATGTGATTATGTATCTAGTTCACATTGAATTACTAGTTGTGGTATTATTATATTAGTGGGGGTGGAAAATATATGTGTGTCATTATGGGGGATATAAGTAACTATCTAGTGGGGGTTGTTTTTATTAGGGAACATTTGTATTTTAATTGTTTATTTTTCACTATATATACTTTTTTACTTGAAAAGAGACGTTTTTTGTGAACTTGGGGCAAAAATAATAAAATCATGAAATGTATGAATGTGGATGTTTTTATTATTTTGTAAATAATGAACATAAATTATAAATACAGAGATGTCAAATTTTTTAATGGAAGAGAGTTTTTGTATTTTCTAATGAGACCTATTTTTTTGATGATTCACCCATAGAAATCAGATTTACATTACCCACAGGTGATTATGGTTAGTGAGGATATAATTCTATGCTATGATTTTACTACTTTTATTAATATGTATTTAGGATATTGACATGGATGTTTCCGCTTAGGATATGTCCCACTAATCATATTGTTTTATTCCCATTATTTTTATATAATTGTTTTCATTTTTTTGTTGGTTGGGTGGTGTTAGCTTATTAACTGGGGTGGGTAGTTGGTGCTTGATTTATTGGTATTTTATTGTGTAATCATTGAAGTATTATATTGTCCAGGTTTTATTATATTATTGGGATTTTTTAGTTGTTTAATAAAATATGATGTAGTATTTATTTTTTTGTATTATTTTATGACATTGATGAATTACAAGTTGTTATAAAATTACTTGGTCAGAGAACCATTATTGTTCATTATTGGAGGTTATCATTTCTTTTATTGTCTTTCAATATGTTCCCTAGAAAGTAATGTCTATCATTCGTGTGATTTAAAACCTTGGTCCAAATAAACAACATGTATCCTATTAGAGGAGCGATTTGGAAACATTCACGGTTTCATCACCAAACCAGATCGGGTCTTAGTGAAAGTTGGTCCTAATAGTAAGATACTAAAATTTCATCTACATAATCACTTTCATTGTAGGTATGACTCTTTGCCAAATGTTTATAAAAATTTCCACATTCAATCCAGTACTAAAACCAATGTTACTATTGAATATTGAACTATTATTATTAATGGGTTGACTAAGTTCGTTCTATAAAACTTTTAGTTTATTACCTTTTTTTATTTAACTACTTTAATTAAAACTATCATATGATGATACACAATTTTTTTGCTTCTGATTGAGAGTAATTTCATTCCCACCATTGGGATCTCTAAAATATTATGCACCAAGGTGTGTAACATCATGAGGTGGAAGATACACATGCTATATCAATGTATATAAAATATAATAATGCATATGAGTCATATTGATTATTAAAATTCCATCAATATGTAAACCTCTAACATTCAATATATCATTTCAATTAGGCCGAACATTAAATGCTTATGAAGATCCACGAAAAAAGGAACACACTAATGAATTGAATCTTAAATATTCAAGTTCTTTCATTTATAAAATAAAAATGAAAAAAATATATTTTCTAATTAAACTATATAAGTATGAAAATATATTACTTCGTGTGGTAGTTATATTTATGAAAAACTATAATCTAGATATTACAAATCTAATATCATCACAATAACACCCTCTATTGGAGGTATATTGAAATTTTATTATTTATTTTAGGAATTTAATGGTTGGGTTACGACATGGGGAGGTTCTAAATTTTATTAATGTGTTAAGCAGTGGTGTTGGAGGGTTCATGGTTTCAGTACGGTTAGAGGAAATTGTGCAGATTACCAAGGTAAGAGTGAAAGTATAAGAGGTGTCTTCTGGGTAGATGAGTGGTTGTTGATTGGTTAAGAAAATTCATGTGATAATTTTTCAACATATGTATTTTTGGGACTAATATTATTTTCATGGTTAAGGGAATGTTTTCCAAAACATGTAGACAAACTATGTGATGGGGATAATTAAATCCAAAAAATCAATTAAATACTAAAAACTCCACTGAAAACCATTATTCATCCTCCTTTAACTTAGGATCTATAATTATATCACTCCCCTAGAATATTATAGTGATATGTTTCCATCTAGCGATTCATTACAATGGATCAAAAAAAATTTGATCTTGGAATTTGATGGTAAGATCCATTTTCTTCTTCACTCACATTGATTGCCAAATTTTCTCTAAAGAGGAACCAAATATCATGGATGCCTTACCCAGATCAATTAGATATATCTTTTTTGAATAATTATATTTGGTATTCACTAATGTAATTTATTATTAATCATATATCTTCAAAATAATGGGATAATTATTTGGTTTGAATGCTTTTTTGGTAGGTGGATTTTCCTTATTTTCAACATTTTCCCTGAACACGAAGGATTATTTTGTATAAATAAATTTCATATAATTTTAGTATGAAAATACATGTTAATTCAATATTGTGAATAAATTTACTTTTTTTTGTTAAAATAGGAATTATGGGTGGCACCCAAAATCTATTCAATTAAATGAATTAATTTAATTTGTTTTGAAAATAAATTTTTTGAATGTGATATATTAAAATTAATTTGGTCGGTTTGTGTCTATATGAATATGGGTGGGACCATAAACGATAGATATGGTCATGGTTCCGATCATGTGGCACATTGGGTTATACCTATAAATCATGAATTGGGACTTGAGGGTTGGAAACCCCTCTTGGGTTGGACTATTTAGTAGATTCCTTTTAAGACATGGGGAGTTTTTTTTTCTAATTTTGTAATTTATATGTTTAATTTATATATTATATTTTTCATATTATAAATTTTACTCAATATTTTGTTAATTTGTATTGTTATATTATTATTAATATTATTATATTTTATTATTTATTCTATATTAATAATTATTTATGTTTTTTTAAAGTTTTATGTACATTTAATTTCCCTTATTCGTGTCCAAAAAAATATTTTTTATCCTTACATAGATTTTTGAAGCCATTTTTACCCTTTCATGTGCATTCCTTTAACCCTTACAAGAGATTTGAAACTTGGGTTTCAACCCTTATGTAACATATGAAATTTGATGCTTACCTTTAAATAGTGTTGTTATCAAACACTTATGCAACACATGAAATTTCTTATTTACTCTTATATAATCTAAATAAACTTTTATTTACCTTTACACAATCTATATAACAATTTTTTAACCTTTACATAGCCTGTGTACAATATTTTTTACCCTTATGTATCATATATAAAATAAATGTTACCCTAACGTAATATGTCAGTCTACCCTTATATAATATTTAGATAATGTATTTTAAATTCAAAATTAATTTAGAATTTTGATTTTACCCTTACACATTCATGGAAGCCTTCCATTACATAGGTATAAAAATATAATTTTCCCAAATTAGTCTATATTATGAATTTCATTTTATTTTCATATGTGATATGCTTTTTTTATGTTTTTAGATTATTTAAAATATTATATAAATTCTTATTAATTTTATAGACATTTTATGAAGTGTTTTAATAGTTTTAAACACATTTATATGTATATTAATGTTATTCTTCTTTTTATGAATGAACATTAAGAATGAAACCTTAAAAAAACTAATTAATTTTTTTTCAAGTTTATTTGTTTGTTTTTAATGTTTCTAAATTCAAATTAGATGTTACGAAAATCATGAAAACTTTTTTTATAGTTTCTAATGTAGTGTAATTAATTTTTTAATTTCTACATATCTACATAAATATATACTACATGTTTTTGAATTTTAAATTTTAGAGATAATAATGTTTTTGATGGGATATTTATTTGAATTATTATTATTGTTTTATTTTAATATTCCAATGAATATTTCAAATTTGTTTGATTTTTTCTTCTTTATTTTTAATATTGGATGAATGTTGAGAGATAATTTTGTAATAATAGTATCTTTATATCTCTTTTGGTAATTAGGTATTTTTTATTTTGAATTTTAACTTTCCAACCAACGACTCATCCATGTTGAGTTTCAATCTTATTTAATGAATTTAGGAATTTCTCTTAATAATATAGTGATGTACAGAAGCACTAAAAAAATAATTATTCAATGTGAACCTATATATTTTCAAGAGATGTTGTTAAAAACAGTTTTTTGGTCTGATACTATAAGGTGCTACGTAATACTGCCTATGAGAAAAATTATTCATTTGTTTGATGATCTCTCAAAGGTTCTAGCTAAAATGATTCATCATATACTGCAATAAATAAATAAATTGATCGAATATTCATGAACGAGTACTTGTGTTTCTATTAATTATATCTTATCTATTTTTTACTATATTCTATTATCTATGAAATTAATTCCAATCTCTCAAAAATTCTATTAAATTTTTTTTATTTTTTTCATACAAAATAATTATATTTACTTGGGTTGTAACTCTGGATTTTAAGGTTGGGACAATTTAGGTTGTGCCTCCCATGGTTTAATGTTTTTATTGTAATTAGGTTGTGACTTCTCTATCAAAATTTAGGTTTCTTGGTTAGACATATACTAGAAAAATTTGTTTCTAATTTGGTTATGAATCACCTATGAAAATTAGTATATTCAAACATGTATATCTAATATATTATAGAGGTTTAAGAGAAGAGTAGCTAAAATTTGGGTTGAACTACTATAAAATCTCCCAATGTTCTTCGTTTTTATTTTTCCACTACTGATTAACTCTATTAATTTAACTCTGATAATTAATTTAGTATAATCAATTCATCTCAATAACATTTTAATGTAATCTATTCACCCCCACCAAGACTATCTATCATAACCATTATGACCTAACATCCTTCAGGTTGTGGTTTCATTGGTTAATGTTAATCATGGGTGCATTGGCTTATACCATGGTTATTTTTTGGTGAGTTATTTTCCTACCTTCATATATATATATGTTTATCAATATCAATATATTTGATTTCTAAACTAGTTTTTAGGCTTATCCCTACATTTTATTTAAAATAAAATGAGAGATAACATGCCTTTTATTTTTTCAGAATTTGGGGGATGTATCATGATTACTAATAGGTTGTATATGAAACCCTACATATTAAAATTTATATGTATGAAGATGTTGTTTACCATGATATAGGTATGGTGAAGGTTTATTATTTTACTTGTGGAGATTTATGCTCTTGTGGTATTAGATTTCAAGATTTAGAGATGGAGGAAACTGTCAAGTGTGGGATTCATAAGTGATTACACATTGGTTCCTAGTGTCTTTAAATCATGAGTTTTATTTTTATTTTTATTGTAGGATTTTTTTCCTCTACTGTTACTATAATTATTTTTTTCATTACATTTGGATTTATTTTGCTTTTGTGTCTTCCGTCATATTATTTTATTTGTAGGTTATTCATTTATGGGTAAATCATTCTTCATGTTTTGGTAAATCCCATGGAATTTATTGTCATAATTTGGTCCCTATTGGGTGTTAGCAAATTTTATTATCATTTTTGTCCTTCCCAATATAATAAGCTGGTTCAGTATGTTACAATTGGTATCATTTTGTTACATTAATATGTTATTAAGAAGATAAGACCCATCTTTTTTATGTTTATAACATAAAAATTACACATAAGTCCTATTTTTGTTGAAATTCAAGTTACCAGGGTCATTTTGGTATAAATGGTATCAATAAACACTTGTATGCATGTTTTTAATCAATCTTCATGGTTTTAGCCAATGAGTGTCCAGTATCATGCATTAGTAATGATACTTCCCACTATGATTGCATGAGTCACACGTTATTTCAAATACCGGATTATGAAATTATGTTACTATGAAATTTATTTTTCTGCTATAATATTCCTTATAACAATGAATTAAAAAAATTTGTGATAACTCACTAGAGATTACTACTATGGTTTTTGAATAATGATAATGGTTTCAAGACTTATAAATTAGCTCGAGGGGGTAACAAATAATGTGGTTAACCACAAACCACACAAGAACAAGAACAATTGTAGAGTATTATATATGTATTTCAAGTTTTTGACCATGGTTATTAGGCTTGAAAATCAAGCCACACTGATCATAACTTGTTTTTTTTTGAAACATAATCCTAAAATTTTTCA
Organism: Viscum album; assembly: GCA_963277665.1. NCBI lineage: Eukaryota > Viridiplantae > Streptophyta > Magnoliopsida > Santalales > Viscaceae > Viscum > Viscum album. Next base: position 1,888,279,065 of record OY728143.1, on the reverse strand, counting down.
AGGGGATCTTGGATCAGAACAGTAAGAGTCATGATGCAATAGGATCAATCAAATTTTGGATTTCCTAAAATCTTTAGCCAATGTATTAGTAAATCTAGTTGTATAGATGTTGTAGGATATCACATAAAATTTTTCAAAATTAGTTATCCATGCTAAACATTACTATGGAATTACATGAGTGTGATTCATGTAAATTTAAACCATCAATTTTATCAAAATACATTCATGTTTACCAAATTGATAGATTTATTTATCCTTTAGAAAGCTAATCTAACAGTGATAGGATACAAAAATATGTTTATAGAATAACTTAATTTTTATCTGGATGTGGAATCTAGAACACACCTGAAATAATATATCATTGAGGTTGGGCTATGATCAGATATTAATTCAATGGGGGTTATATAATAGATTGATGATTACATAGACATAGTGAATATAAAAACATGAATGTGGAAAATTTATAATTGGATATCTTTAATGTGATAATTAGACGGATTAAGTATTAAAATTCAATGAATATATTTATTGTTACACCTGATAAGTATCTTTTAAATCCCTATATGGAATTGTTAACTTATTCAGAGGTGATATGTATATTAATGCTCAATTAGCATATCCTTTAGATAATGTAGATGGAAAAAATATTCACATCTGATAACAATGACTTTGTTTTATATAAAAAATGGAACTATGAGTCTTCATATTATACTAGAATGATACTCTAATGAATTTATCTAGTATTTCTTACAGTTACCACCAAAATTGAAAATTGGATTTTCTATCAATATACTTTCTATAATAAGTCCTATTTCTATTCTATCATATATAATGGTACGAAAACAATTGTTGGAATTAATGATCTTGTTAAGAAGAACTAGAAATAAAGGTAATAAATTGGCCAAACACATCATATTGGGTAACTCTATTTATATTCACCATGAATGTAGGCACCTCACATAATTTATTTGTTTAATATCATAAATTTAATCAATTTAAAAACAATAATTAGTTCCATATTCCTTGAATTGATGACCTTTTTAATCAAATTAATGGATTTGAATGTTTCTCTAAAGTTGAGCTATGGTATGGCTATCATTAACTCCAAGTTATGAAAGAAGATATTCAAAAGAAATATTTTTAAAGATTATACAGTTAATAATAATACATTCTCTCATAATTGTTTGTCATTGTATTTTTCAATGATATTTTTGTGCAATGTGAAAGTAGAAATGACCATATAAAATACTTGGATATTATATTTATTACATTTCCTGAGCAATGAATTTATGCTAAATTCTCTATGTTACTTCTGTAAATAAGTGTTTTGTTTCCTTGGGCATGTAATCTCTAAAATAATCATACAAGTCAGTCCTAAAATACTCAAAGAATTGATTTCTTGTTAACTAACATAGAGTTTCTTTTAAATATGAATCTTTTAGGGATTTGCATTCTATTATCATTAATTTTTTATGACTACTCAATTATCACTTCTCCTATTAATAATTTTAGGATAAATGGTATTATATTAAAATGGAATGATTAATGATATAAATCCTTTTAGATGCTAATGTCATGGCTCACTTCAACAAATATCCACATCATTCCAAAATGAAGATATGGATTTGTGGTATATTTTGATGCTTCTAGTTATTTAATAGGTTTTATTATCATATAAGGAGACAAATGCTATTTGTTATGGATCAATGTTGTTGAAAACACATGAAGATAATTATCTGATTCATGACTTGGAGTTATTTTAGATGGTCCCCACACTAAAAACATGGTGGTATTACCTCTTTAATAAAACGTTCACCATTTTTATAAGCCAAAAATAATAAAAACCATATTTTCACAAATGGATTTGAACCTAAGGTAACATATATGGATGAAATATCTACTAATGTTTCACTTTGACTTGGTATATAGACTAGGAAAAATAAATTCAGTAGTGGGTTATTTGAGTTGGAAGTCATATAATTAGGTGGTTAGAGAGGCATGTGCGCAATGAAATCATATGGTGGTATATTATGACAAGAATTTAGAGTAATGGGAACAAAATTATAATGATGATTTATTTCTAGTTACACTCATTATTGATTTATTGAGTCTGATCATGGTGTCTTATCATTAAATCTCATATTTCATTATCGTGAGGTCAAAACATGATGGTGGGGAGACCATTGAGCTTTGGATAATGGATGAAAAAAAATTATTCTTTTGTAATTGATCCATTTTTCCTTAATCAGGAAAAAATTGTTTCTTATTGTTTTTCAAAATTCAAAATTTGTGGTTCACTGAGGAATTCAAAATATGTATAGAATTATAAAGACCAATTTTTTGGTTATTTTTGAAAAGAAAATTGTTTAACTATGTTATGATATATCTCACCTAGAAACAAGTAAAATTTGAACACCAATGACCAATATTCATGTTGTATTTGAAGCCTATACCTGTATAGAAATGGTAATAGATTTCTATCGATGTTTTCACATATATTCCATGGGCACATCACAAAACAAAATATTATTATTTTATTATTGTGTACCAATAAAAAATTCATCTCATTTCATTCCAATTATAGATCCTCATAAGATAAAGGATTTAGAAAATATCAATATCAAGGAAGTGTGGAAAATTAATGGAATATAAGTATAGATCATATCTGATGAAGACCCTTATTTGACTACAAAATTTTGCTGATATTTTCAACATACCCATAACACTAAATAAACCAATATCAAAATATATTATCCAAAAATCGATAGTTAGACTAGACGTATAATCCAAAAACCGTAGTATACCATTTGAGCATGGGTTACAGAGTTTAGTGGTTCACAAAAGATCATTTTATTTTAGTGTATTTATCATATAAAAATCATATCATGTCATAAAAAATGTATTTTTTTGAGGAATTTCATTGACATCCATGTCAATCTCTACTATTGGTTATATGAATGTAGAAACATCATTGATCAGACCAAGTCTTTTCTATGAAACTTCTTCTAAAATATTGATGATCGATAAATGAATGGAAAGAGTCCAAATACATCATATATATTATACAAATAATTATAAATGATTTTATATTTTGAGTTAGGTGATGATATAATCTTAAAATTAACCCCTATACAAGTCCTCCATTTTTTGGGAAAGAAATAAAAATTTTCTCCCTAACACATCGATCCAGTTGAGATTTTATAAAATATTGGTGATGTTGTATATTGTTTATCCTTATCTCTATGATTTAGTGTTTTCCATACTATCTTCCATTTGTCTTGATTAAAGATGTTCCATCCTAACACTACCCATGTGATAAATAGGGACTATATAACTCTTGAACCACATACTAAATTTATTAATCCCCCAATTTATATTCTGGCTAGAAAAGAATTTTTTTGGGACATATATCTCTTTGTTATAGGTGTTATTGAAGTTTAGAATGTTATAATATGAGACATGATAATAAATTATATTTATACATAATAATTGGCAATAATTCATTAACAAAAATCTAGACCTCTAGCTTCTTTAGGATGGAAAGATCCATGGCAGGGAGAGTGTAACACCCCCCGAATTGAGATATTTTTTACTCTAATTTGTATTTTAATCTATAGAATGGTGGAGTAGGGCCTCAAGAAGGTTCTGGTAGGTTATAATGTGTTTTTAGTGGATTGGGATGGATCATGATTAACACAATGTTTGGCAAAACCATGTAGATTTCCTAAGAAACCATTATAGTGTTGGATGGGTCTTTTGGAAAGGCCCACAATAGGTGCACAATTTGGAAAAAGAATTTGATAACCATGTGAAATTGAAATAGTTATGATAGACCTTCTTTTTATAGTTAGAATATGATTTTTTATATCATGTAGACAAACCATGTTATAGAAATAATTAAACATAAAAATTCAATCAAGGACCCAAAACCTCCGAAAAAATAAACATTCACTCTCCTCTATCCTAAGATAATGAATTTAAAAAATCTCATATGATATCCTAGTGATATTCATCTTTCATATGATTGATTCAAATAGATCACGGAGTGTTGGTTTTGGGACATTAAAGGTAATGGCCTCTTTCATCTTCTATCTCCTTTATTCTCACATTTTCTCAAAATATAAACCTTTTATTTTACCTTTCAGGAAACTATTGTTCAAAAAATGTTTTGATAATCATATTTGGTATTCTTTTAAAAAATAAATATGGAATTATGAGAATTCAAAATTGTTGTAGAATTATTCATGTTGAATGATTCATATGTAGATGGATTGTCTTATTTTTTCACTTTCTCTTAGAATGTGAAGGTTGATTGTTTTAAAAATAAGTTTATTATTATTTTGTTTTCAAAATACTTTTTGAATAACCATCTTATATCTCTTTTTAGGGTTGTTCCCTAAAACTAGAATTATGGGTCACACCCACAAGGTTTTCAATTAAATTATTTTATTAAATTAGTTTTTATAATAAAAGATTTTTATTGTGTGAGCTTGGAATGAATTTGGTTAATTGGTGTTCATATGCATATGGGTGGGACCATGTGGGTTAGACACGACTGTGGTTAAAATATTTTAGAACATTAGATTATGTCATTATGTAAATACTTGGGACTAGAGAGATGGAAACCAATCAGAAGTTGGATGGTTCAAGAGTTTCATTAAATAAATTGTTTCATTGTTTGGTGTTAATCATGGACACATTGTTCCATTCCATGGGTGTATTTTTCTTAATTTCAGTTCACTTCTATTTATTTTGAATAAAACGTGAATTAACATATCACTTATTTTCATGGAATTGGGTGGATTATTCTCCGTACTTTGTTATAAACTCACCCCATGTATATGAACTAAGTTTCATATGAAAACATTATTTATCATGGCATGGGTAAGGGTAAGGCTTTTTATTTTACTAGATGAGATTCATCATGTTGTGGTCAATGAATCTTATAGTTAGAAAAAAAGTAATTTTTGTGTCTTGGAGTCAGGATTGGTGAAACCTTGGTTACATGACCCTTTTTATATTAAGTTTTATTTTCCTTAAGATTAAATAATATATTTTGTTTTAAATGTATTTTATTACTATAATTATTTTCTATGTTATCCCAACCTAGTTAAATACCCTATGGGGGAGGGTGGGTTAATTAAAGAATTATTATTAAAACGAATTCCCCTCTTGCATCTTTTTTTATTATTATATAAAACTATATTCTCTCACCTTACAATAGTAATGAGTAACTAGAAATTAAATAATTACATAGGGCACTCAAATTATTTCATGGTTCACCCTATCTAGGATACTTATATGTATCATAGATAGTCAGTGTGTCAATATATCAGATCCACTAATGACTATTGTTGTTACAATGTTTCGATTGGACACACTATCCTTTCTAGTTTACAACCATCCATTGTGAGAAATCATACTTCTCTCTCTCTACTGAAGTAAACACACATCCCCTCTAGTAGAATATTATAATGATCATTTCAAGGATGATTCACACTTGAGTGTGTCTTTATTCTCTAATTTCATTAAATAAATGATAACCAACTTTGCATAATAAATTTACTCTCAGGGCATGTAAACTTTATGTAATACTTCTTTTGACATCCTCCTCCTCTTTCATGGATTTTTGGACTCTCACAAAACACCCTTTTTAGGTTGAATTGATTTAATGAATCTACCACGATACCTTATTCAGCTTATGTGGATAGTGTGACTCCATTGGGTATGCCTATGCACAAAAACACCAAGCACATAACTCTTGTGAACTTATGTGGAATATATTAATATAATTTTAATTACATGAAACTTCTTATGTGAATCTTTTTATTCAAATTATGTTATCTCCTACTTCCATAACATAATGAAAAATCTCTCCTCTATACTTTTCATTGAATAAAAAAACTCAATAAAATTCCATAACTTCTTAAGAATAGGTTAAGTGGTATTAATAGGAAACAATCCACCACAATACCTAAAAAATCATGTATAGTCTTTTATTCCACCACCTCATCAACCTAAGCATCTTCCTTGAATACTTGGCGTAATCCCTTCGGGAAAATGCAATTTACCACTATATCATGTCACATTCCCCAATCCCTTTTACCTCTATTAGAATCAAAATGTTCATGTGCATCATAGGTTTCAAATATGTTATTCATTACAACTCTTATAATTTCATGTCATTTAGAAACTGCAATATTACCCAATCATGTCAATCTAATATCAATTTACTCACATCACATGAATCCTTCACATATCCCTTTTAAGCATATGTGGTCATGATATATTC